>CM056379.1:42183987-42783987 GCA_029718625.1 Synaphobranchus kaupii | reverse complement strand
GATACTGTTTGAAGTTCCCATCTTCACTCATCTCAAAAGAATATCAGTAGAGTCCACATAATTGAGTGGACTGGGATTTCCAAAACAAAGAGATGGTTTACACTGAGAACAGTCAGTGACTTTAATTTGACATGTATGGAGCGATCAAAAGGGCAAACCTTCAGTGATAAAATGAAGAAGTCTCTTTTCTCCTTTACTGAACAAGCACAGGGCTTTATTTTAATCTTTGTGGTTTGTCTGGGGATATATCAAGGCTGAGCTTTGTGAGCTTGTTCTCTTCCACACAAAGCCCTCTGCATAGCAACTGAAGCTGTGGCGTGTCATGGGCCAGTAGTCAGAAATGGACCATTACAACTCTCCTGGAGCTGCACTCATGAACCCATGGCCTTACAACGCATACTATAAGTCATCGGATGCGGACCAATGTTTTATGGTAAAACAAACTGTACAATAACATCCAGACGCATTTCATAGCTTTCAATTAACTATTTTTGTTCATTAAAGGAAGCCTATGAAAGGAGACATTGACACGTGTGGTACATAATAGCGGTCACAAATGTCGGCATTATGCGTCATTAAAAATACATTGTTGACGGTTAGTCGAATGTTAACAAAAAAATGTATGACAAAGCAACAGTGCTTTCGGCAACTTAGCGTAGAATTTCGATCTAGCACCCCTGGCATCCTCTTTGGAAATGTTTACGAACAATCATAAGTGTTGTCAAAAGTAATAAATATCAACTACGGCTATTTGATATGTATTGCATGGCTATTAATACTGGATTAAGTGCCAGTACATTGTAAAATGACTGATAATGCAATAAGTCAGCTGCGCTGTATATTTTGAAAATCTCAATATGCCTGGCTACTTGGCCGTGTTCCTGGTCTTCTTACAAGTGGGCCCATCAATAACAGCTACCAGAACAAGACATGCCTCATTGAGGTACCATCTGCATTTCCTCATCGTCCCATATCAAAACGGATTATAATTCTGCACCTTTAATAAAACTGGTTTCCCATGCAAACAGCTGGGATAGGGACTTGTAGAAGAGTGACCGCAGCAATTTTGTATTGCATTCCTGAAACCAGTTTACTTATTGCTAGGCTCATTACTACAAAGTGCTGGGGAACATGACAAAAGGACTTTACTAGTAAACAGATTTTTTTTTTTAAACTTTAGAACATTGATGAAGGTGGTGTGGCACTACTCACCTCAAAGACCGTCAGACTGTACATCATGATATACTCATTTTGGGTGTTGGAGAGGAAATGGAGACAGTACCGCCAGGCCCCCATCTGCTGAGCAAAGTTATTCAACAGCTCCTCTGCAGAAAATTAAGGAGGGAAAAAGCTTAAATCAAAAGTTAAAGACCAAAGTGTAATAAGAGAAAAGCTTCACCATTACCTCAACTATAAAGCAGACAGACCTTCAAGTTGAATGCAAAATACTTTATCACAGACATCCATAGCTGAAAGCAGTTCAACATGGTGCGGCCATTTTGAATGCAATTCCTTTTACTATCAATCAACTCCATGAATATATTATGAATTAAGGTTAAATTTATCTTTCTGCACCCATTTCTATAATTGTAACTGCATCTGAACTGCAGTTCAACTGCAAGTCCACCATGCTGCGTGACTGCAGAGCGGCAGTGACTCACCAATCTCCCGCTTGCGCTCGTTGGTGGTGCGGCTGTGAAAGAACTCCGTCATTAGACTTTCCAGGGCACGCAGCGAGCCCTCCTCTGATGCCTGCGCAAGAGACCAGGAGGAATGGGGAGGAGTTAGGAGAAGAGCGACAGGCAGACAAACTGTGAGAGGCCGAATTATCCCAGTACACAGTAATACTTCTTCTATAAACATAAGCCATGCTCATGAGATTACAAGCAGCTACAGTAACAGGAGGAAATTCAATCGAAATCAGGGGTCCGCAATACTGCGCCGAGGCGTACATGGTACATGGAGGTGAAAAATCACCCTACAATGAGTCACCGGATGCTTAACCTTTCACAGTTCCTTCATTTCCACACGGGTGCTTCCCTTCCCTTTGATTGGTTTCAAAATTTGCAGAGAGTGCACAAAATTTAATATTCATATATGCATATCATATGCATAACATGACAATGTACCACAACTAGATCAACAAACAGCTCAGGCGGCCGCTTTTGTAGTTTGGAGTCATATCACATTGCCTTTGCATTGAAGCAAAGCTGTTGCGGTCACATATCATTTGGTGAGGAGCCAGGGGGTGACAATCAGTGTTGAACCAAAGGGCTGAAGGATGATTTGTGTACGCTGGGGAAGCATTAGGAACGGTGATGGAATGGAATAATGGAATGCGCGCACTTCGCATACCAACATTTCACCTTGAACCGTGCATGCATGTAAGCTCCAGACAAAACACAAGTTAAATGAATGCTCTGCATATACAATAAAATCACTACATTTATAACATCACCATTTATAGCTGTATGCATGCATGCAAGCCAATCGGTAAGTCTTGTGAAAAAGCGTAATTCCGAAGCAAAATGGTAACATAGGCAAAATGAGTCATTCATTAGTGAATGCACTGGCAAGCCAAGTTGCGCAACTACTTCGTGTTCTGAGTGTCCTCTACATTCTGTGACCACAGCTCCTCTGATCTGGACAACAACAGTTCTCTGGCAGGGCACACTTTAGCACTCTCTGTGGCTACAGAGTATATAAACTGTTACATACTGAAGACCCAAATGATAGCACTCTTCAGCTGATTATTAAGGCAGGCTCCCACTTCCTTAAGTGGTTTGGGTACAATTTGGGACGCGAACTGTACACACTGTTGCGGGGGGGAAAAAACAACATCAAGGCATCTACAGAAGCCTGAAGAAGTTGTGTTTGATGTAATGTTGTCCAGCAGAAACATCCTGATACAGAACAATGCAGGCTATTTTATTTTGCTTGAGTCCTATGGTACAGATACATTCATCAAAAGATATGTTTTGAACAAAATGCAGGGCAATATATCAAATGTTTGCCAAAACATATTTATTATTTTGACACAGACAAAAGACGTACCCTGACGTCATTGCCCACAGATACTTAAAGGGTAAGTTCGCTATTTTGGACCTTGGACCCTATTTGCGGTCCGTCTTCCATGAACCTGACCCATGAAGTCCATTTTTTCGCTGATCGGTCCAGTATTGAGTTCGCTACAGATTTCCTGTAGGCTCTGACTGGGCTACAATAGAAGTCAACGGGGCAATTAGAAATGTTCGATAAATGTGCTTTCATGTACAATAAATGAGACGGGAAGCTCAGGGTGTATTGTTACCAGTCTCAGTATGCTCTCCTGTGAAATGTATCCCAAACCGAACATTTTTACGTGCTTGGCATGGCTTGGAAGTAAGCATTTCTCTGTTGCTTGTTTTCGCTGCTCCCGCGGAGTACTATGTGTCGGGGGTAGGGGAGCGGGAAGGTGTGCCGGCCGTTTACGAAATTATCTAGTTGAGCAGTCTGCGTTTGTTTACCTGCAGCAACGTAGGCTACAATTTGCACAAAAAAACTTGGATGATGGATGACTATAATGATTACGAAGACGAAGAATTCGATTTTGACTTTGACGTTACTGGCTACAGATTTGAGCCAGAATACACGGACACGGAACTACAAGAGATGGATGATAAGAGAGCAAGAGAAGAGAGAGAGGCTGAAGTTGCGCAGGTAATGTTATCCGAAGTCAGTGCGAGGTAGTGCGGTCGGAGAAATAGTTCTGTTTCAAATGGAACTGTTGTTTCAACGTTCGGTTTGCGTTTGCGATAGCCTACATTTCACAGGAGAGCGTACTGAGACCGTAAGAATACACACTGAGCTATAAAAGCACATTTATCGTTGTTTTTCCATAACATTTCTAATTGCCCCGTTGACTTCTATTGTAGCCCAGTGAGAGCCTACAGGAAATCTGTAGCGAACTCAATACTGGACCGATCAGTGAAAAAATGGACTTCATGGGTCAGGTTCATGGAAGACGGACCGCAAATAGGGTCCAAGGTCCAAAATAGCGAACTTACCCTTTAATAAACTATCTAAAATAAGTTGAGGACAAAATGAAACAGGCTGTTAAACTCAATAAATATAACGACCGACCATGAAAATAACTCTTGGGTTCATTTCCGTTAATACTGAGAATAAGCACACTGTTCACTTCATACTATCACACAAGAGCTGTACAAACACAAACTCTAAAAAGTTGTCAACCTATGCAGCTACAGAAATGCTATATCCTTTTAACTACATAAAGAGCTCAAGGATCTGTCCACGGTTTACAAAGCCATTGGCTGTGTAGTGTGTATAATAACATTGAAGAATGAGCAATAAACTTCTCAATGTAACAAGCCCTGTCTGGCCAGTATGACAAAAATAAGGGTGCGAAGACCACAGCTAGACTTGGTAGTTCTAAATATTCGTTTTGAAGTTTCTATTTAAACGTATTCAAATAGCCTATAATTAAATACCATGAATGTCTTGCTTCTGCCAATAGTTCTCATTTCAACAGTGAAAGATGGAGTTTTCAAAGATTTTTTCAAAAGCCCCAAAGGTTACAAATGTATCAAACTAAGAAACCTTCCTACTACAACCCTGTGCAACATTGCTGCAATATTGCTCTACAACCTTGTAGCCATGTTCAAACAATCTCAATAAAACGTTTTCCAAGAGACTTTGCTACAACATTGCTGCAACGTTGCTACAATGTTGCACAGCAACATTGCTACAATGTTGGCCTGTAACCTTCCTGCAATGTTTCTGGTATTTAGCCGTTTTTTGTGTTTGTTTTTATTCCCATTTTAGTAGCATATTATTTTATGCGTTTCTATAAAAATTTAAATAACTTAAGACACCACAACATTGACAGCAATCCTCATTGCCTTCTAGGGGTGTCACGATTCTCCAAATCCGCGATTCGATTTGACTTTCGATTTTAAGGTCACGATTCGATTCGATTTTCGATTTTTTCCCAGCACTATTTTTTTTCCCAGCACTATAGTCTAACTAATGGCTTTTTTTTTTGCATAACTTAAGAACCGAATGTCGCTTTTCAAAAATTCTTTCTGTTTTGTGTTCCTTTCATCAAGCTGCTTAATTTCAGCTATACTTTAGGGGGTACTGATTTAGGGGGTACTGTAGCACTGATACAACTTCTAAAAATAGTGTGACCTGCCTACTACGAGAAAGATTATACATTTCAGCCAATTGACCTGTATCTTTAAACATATCCACAGTTGTTCATGATTTTTGGGTGCTACAACTTGTACTAGTAAAAGTGGACAGGAAGTTAGACAGCAAACAACATTGGGGGATCAGGCAGCCAGCCAGTCAACCAACCAACCAGTCAGTCACTCACATTCACACGTTTAGGCCCGCACACGCAAAAATATGAAAATCGCACTTTTCTCCATGCAAAGATTTTTTTTAACTTTTAAGTTAACTACCAACATGTTTTGGCAGTACGCCTTCATCTGGGTATTTTACATTAGACATTTCTTTTGGAAATGGACAGGCAAACCATTGGTGGGTCGACAACTGGTTTATTTTTTATGATTAGAAATGAGCACATTCGTCACATCTCAGGCAAAGTGGAGCTGCAGCTCTATGAACACAGAAGATCAGGGATGGGAGGGTGAGGGGGGACTTCCATTTGCAGAGGTAGTTTAAATTACATGGTTAAATCAAACCATTTGTCAAATCCAAAAACAGTAGGTCACAAACAACCACTCCCCCATTGTAATTGGCACCTGTTCCATGAATGAAGCTCAAAAAATCGGTTGAGGTTCACAAACACTTTTAGAAACCTTAAAAACAAGTCAAATAAATTCAGTCTGGTAAATCAAGGACTCCAAATAAGAACAAGACACAGAAAGGCAGGGGATGCATGGGATTTGAGACATTACTGAAATTGTTGCTCCGCATATAACTAGGGAAGCTTCACAAGATATTTACAGTGTGTGTGCGACGTTATAGTATCGCTTGTAAGAGTACCATAAAATAAGACATCAAGAGTCTTGTTGTTGGGTCACAGACATCAGGAAGTCATGTCATGCAAAGGATATGCAACCAAATATTAAAAATGATTACTTTATTCTATATATAAATGCAGGGGTGTCAATAATTGTGGCACACACGGTTTTGTTAAAAAATCATTCTTTCTTGATGAGGGATTTTTTTTTCTCATAATAAATTCACTTCAATTAAAGGTTGGATTTCTCTCATGTTTTCAGTGAGAGATTAAGCCAAATGGTGAATTTTTTATAACCCTTTTTACTCATCTTTACCAGGGGTGCCAATAATAGTAGAGGGCACTGTATCTAACGCTACACCTGTTCTGGGTTCTGAAATGACTGGAACCAGTTGGAAAATAGCCAAAGAAGGGAAAAATATCACCCAAAACGCACACATGCAATTACAGTTAAGTTACAGAAGTAAGGAATCTTTAAGGAACCATTCCAGTGTGCTGGCTGTACTTGCAATGCCCCCAACACATTAACGTAGCCCACCATGACACTGAACCATAACATTAAACACATCTCGTTAACATCAAGCTTTAAATAGGCTACGAACCCGTGGCGTCGGTTGTTAGCGTATGCGTCCTGGAGGTATAACAGTTCATTCAGCCTGCTCATAAAAAACATTCGCATTTGGTAGCCTAAATAGGAATGCCTTTTTAAATACTCACCATGTTCGGAGTTAACGGATAAAGCGCACTCGGTTAGTTCGCACTTGGGGTGTTGTCTACTCCGATGATGTTCAGTCCATCCATCACACGGGACAAATTTAACGTTACTGGGAAAGAACCCAAAAATATGTGGTGGTCATATATATTCGTAGACTATTCGGCAAATAGCCTACCAATATCAACAGCTGTAAGTCAGTTTTAACACCGAATGAAAAGTAAATCTATAACGCTGCCACGGAAGTTCTTGCTGCAACGACAAAACTGAAACTGCTTTCACAAGCCTTTTACTAGCTCCAGTTTTGAAACGCCTTTGGAGGCTTTTGCCGTCATCTCATCGGAAGGCTGTTTGCAATGTTGAATGTTCACGATTTCAGGCCTTGTTGCTTCCTCTTCAGTAAACAGTCCCTCCCCGCCGGAAGTTAAATCTACATTTTGAGCCGGATGGAAGTTGGGACCACAGAACTTGGAACCATTTAAGACTGTATAAAAAATAGCCTACAGCCTAGCCTGTCAACAACCCCTTGTAATATTACTGTAAAAGAAAAAATAGTACAAGAGATCCCACACTGTAAATTGTCATGTACATGCATTGGACTGTATAGAACAATATGTAAAATTGAACACAGTTTTAAAAAGTAGGCTAGTTTGGAGAAAATTAGATTAATTTTAAGTATTAATTAATGCCAAGAATTAAGTCAAAGTATTCAAACATGTAGAGCAAGTCTTTGTGATTACAATAAGACCAATACATTTTTTTTTAAAATCATTTGCGGTAGACAAACTGTAGGGTCTCGCAAGTAGAGGAGGGTCGGCCAAAAATGTAGTGAAAATGGACACTTTGTCCCTAATGTTCTAAATGATGATTTGTGGTTTTTTCTCAAAAGTAAAGCAATGGTCATTACTCCAATGTTACAGGTGTCAAATATCATAAAGATCTGAGGTCAAGGGTAAAAAGGGTCAATTTTCCACCCAGAATGACCCCAATGCATTATGTGATGCAAAATATGTTTATATTTAAAGTAACATTTCAGTTTTGGTGGATTTGGCAACATCTGTGGTGACTGGTGGTCACAGTTCATTTTCATAGGCTACTCCAAATCCCAAAGTTCCATTAGAAAAAGCTCCAACCCCAAACAAGTTAGCTTGGGCATCCAGAGCACATCCAGGAGCTACATCAGCTAACGACCATTCTTAGCCTACTTAGACCCTGACCCTTGCACGCACGCACGCACGCACGCACGCACGCACGCACGCACGCACGCACGCACGCACGCACGCACGCACGCACGCACACACACACACACACACACATATAAAAATAGCTAGCGAAAGGTCTTGTTTAATTCGTTGATTAATTCACTTACAGTGACCACCGTAATTCATTGGACAGTGACACATTTTTGGTTATTTTGGTTCTGTACTCTAGCACTTTGAGTTTGAAAGGATACAATGACAAG
This sequence comes from Synaphobranchus kaupii, assembly GCA_029718625.1. Lineage (NCBI taxonomy): Eukaryota > Metazoa > Chordata > Actinopteri > Anguilliformes > Synaphobranchidae > Synaphobranchus > Synaphobranchus kaupii. Next base: position 42,775,824 of record CM056379.1, on the reverse strand, counting down.
TGCAGACTGTCAGCTTTATTTTGAGGATATTTTCATCCATATGGGATGAACCGTTTAGAAATTATAGAACCTTTTGTACATAGTCGTCCCGTCCCCGTCCCCCCCATTTTTGGGCATCAAAAATATTGGCATTATTAACATAATGTAGAATAAAGTAATCATGTTTAATATTTGGTCGCATATCTTTTGCATGCCATGACTTCCTGATGTCTGTGAACAAACAACATCAAAAGACTCTTGATATCTTATTTTCTGGTACTCTTACAAGCGATACTATAACTTCTCTGCATTTGAATGGTATTTGCTCACAAAGGATATGCAATCAAATATTAAAAATGGTTACTTTATTCTACATTATATTAAAGAGTCCAATATTTTTTGATCTCCGAAAATGGGGTGGGACTATGTACCAAAGGTTCTATAATTTCTAAACAGTTCATCCGATATGGATGAAAATACCCTCAAATTAAAGCTGACAGTCTGCACTTCAACCTCATTGTCATTATATCTTTTCAAACAAAGTGCTAGAGTGCAGAACCAAAATAACAATAAATGTGTCACTGTCCAATTAATTATGGTGCTCACTGTACGTGTTAACCAGCTGAGCAGGCAATGCATATATTATATTCATAGCTAGCCAGCTAGCTGTACATTTCTATGATCGGTAACTAGTTAGCAAGGTAGCTGCCAGTATAGCTAGCTAGTTACTGATCGCTAAATCGGGACAATTTTGTTAGGCTAGTAGCCAGCTAGCCCAATAACACTCAATACATTTTCACTGGTGAAATGCATTCATTTAATAATTAAATTTGTTGTACCAGATTATGGTATTTTACGCTGGCGTAGCCTAAAGCTACCTCATGTGACGAAAAATGACGCGGTTGTCCGAAGTGATCCCGAAGGCACCTTGTAGGGGGGATTCGTTATGGCACTGATGTAACTGCACAGTCGGCGACCCCCTATTTGGCCCTTGTGATATATTGCCTCCGTATTGGATACAACGCTATTACATCATTGTATATTTGTCACATAGTTTTGCACATGCATACGTATTGTCACTGTGAACTATGAAAGTAGCTAACAAGGATGCCTAACTAGCCAGGGATCATATTCGGTCACGGCACAATGAGTTACACCCATAGGTTACACCACAGAGTGTGTATATAGGAACTGGAGAGGGTGGGAGGGGCCAGACAGTGAAGCACCATGGCCGTGACCGAATATGATTCCTGTTCCCTGTCAACTCAGACCCCTGTTTACTAGGTGCCCTGTCCCCTCACTTTGCAAGCAGTGTACGAAAGAAATCCTGCAAAACTCTTTCCAAACTAGCGAGGAAGTAGTTTTCAATATTTTTTTTATTTTTATTGAGAATATAAATCAGTTTACATATGACAATGGTTATAAAGTGTAAATTATAGATGAAGATAGACTTAACAAAAATAAAAAGAGAGTAGTTTTTAGAGAGAGTAATATTACCTGCTCTTGTACTACAAGTTGTAGTTTTTATTTCCGGTTTACTTCCAGAAATTGTTGGATAAGTGCCCAGTTCTGTGGATGAATGTGCTTCTGAATCCCCTCAACAAAACCCTGGAAATAAGGGGTTCATACTGGTATTTTATGTGCCCTGATTTGTGAGAAAAAGTCACCCACTCAAAAGCTTTTTGACGAAGTTCACTCAAATATGCGCCCTCAAAGGGGTTAAGGGATCATATTCGGTCACAGCCCATGAGTTCAAAAGAGCTTTCTACCCATTGAATTCAGTGGAGAACACTAAGCTGATTTGACAGCCAAAGAAAACCTAATCCGTCAAATATTTGTGATCATAAATAAAAAAATTTTTTAGCAGTTTGTAAAACAATGATTGTTTTGGGAAAATATTTATTGAATATTTATTTGCCTAAAAAATGAAACATATTTTCACAATCTGCTTTTCATATGAAACGTGGCGATCATTAATTGAGAATAATAATTTTGCCTTCAAAGGTCTGATATTCCCCATTCATTTTAATGGGAGTTGCAAAGCTTTGCACTCAACAAGCACAGTACAGGCTTACTTCCGGGTGCTTCAGCTTAGTTTGGCTAGGGGCGTGCATTTCCTGTCTAGTTAAATATGCATGTCTATGGGCTCTATTTACCTGCCAGTTGTGAGCCGTCGCACTGGGGAAGTGGCAATTTCATCACGGATTTTCATGCACCTGAGCCCGTTTGGTAATTTGGTGACTCGCCGTGTGCTGAAGTGGGAAGAGAGCCACTGTTGGGGGTTCGAAATCAAACTGTGCAGTACAATTTTGGGGTTAGATTAGAATGTCATTCCTGCCTACACTGCCAGCCTGCTCAGACCAAGTTTATAACGCAAGTCGCAGCCTAGTGTATGGCGAGTTGCTAATTCCAGGGATTTCCCAAGCAATGCACGCATGATCATAACCTGTTTAAAAGCCAATCAACCATTTTCATGGATCATAGGCCCACTCAGTATTTTTGGTTGCTAAACGAAGAAAATTATGTGCATGGCAACTAAGTACTTTAGTGGATCTCATGTGTTTTTTTTTGTACTGTAACCAGCCACAATACACCACGACAAACCCATTTCCAAAGCATGGTTTATTTGGCAAAATGTTCCTTTCGACCTGACGAGTGAGCACCAAGTAACAACAAAGTGTGTGAAGAGTTTGTTTCCATGGTGATGAGCTGCGCAAGGACTACAAAAATGATCATATATCAAAAACAAAAAAGAAGATGGAAGATGAACAAAGTAGTGTCGGATATTTATCAGCATCATTATTTTTTACTAAATTGATATTTATTTTGGTGTTATGTAATGTGCTAGCCAGCTAGCTAGTCCAAACATGATTTGCTGTTTATTTTGGTGTTGTAAGGGGGAGTGTAAGGTTCAGAGAACCAATTTCGACCGACAAGGATTTCTAAAAGTGTATCTAGAGAGATACGCCACAAAACGTGGAAGTAGCCGCATCAGGACTGGGATAACACAGGATCGGGAGCAAAACTTCCCGAGCACAAGGCAAAACAAAGCAACCTCCAAAAACTGAGGTGATTTTGATAAACAGCGAGAATAACTAACAAAAGAACCTCACGCACTAAAAAATTAGGTGTAACAAGAGGTAGTGAAACAAAACAAAAGAAACACCCTGTATAAATGGGCGATAGAATGAAAATGAAACTAGAACCTGTTACCTACAGCTCTAGGTGAAAACGAACTGAACAAAAAGGTAACTGGCAGAAGAGTACAAAGGATAAAGAGAGAAAGGAAAGAAAAAGACTAAAATAAATCTTTCTCCTAACTCTAAACCGGACTTGCTGCGTTTCCTATTCGTACGAACCAGAAATGCAGCGACCGAATCTTATACCTTACCGACTTCATTGTCAACACAGCAAAGACAATATTGAAGTGCTGAAATGCGGAAGTCCTGAGGTATTTATAGCTGACAGGAAATGCAAAACAGGTGCAGAGAATAATTGTTGGACAAGATACGAATACCGGAACGGAGGTGGAAAAAATCCGATAGAGCGTCCCGACGACGCCAAAAAGAAAGACGACCGCAGAAACAGCAGGGGCTGCAAATACCCATGACAGGTGTTATCTAAGATTCTAGCCAGCTAGCTAAGTTCACATTATGGTAGCCTATTTTTACACCAGTGGAGACAAAATATACCTAAAGAGTAATGCAGTATGATGCGAATCTGCGCCAACAAGAGATCATGAAAGGCGGGGGGTGGGGGGTAGACCTACCAGCAGGTCTACCAGCACCCTGAGGGAAGTCAATACTGTGCACATTGAGGACAAGGGGTTTGAGTGGTACCATAATGTACTCTAGACACTTCAAGATTTAGAGTGTTCTTGTTAGTCTGTGATGCTTGTTTCTATCTTTTTTCTCCTTTCTCTGAATAAAGTATGGTGGCCACCGATGATCCATAAGCTGATTGTTCACATTCTGTTATAGGCAACCCAGAGAAGTCAAAACCATGCAGTACTTGATGCTGCAGTGGGACGATATTGAGCTTGTGAGGGTGTGTACATATCTTACAAATGAACATATTTTGATTCTGGTCAGGTCTGTCCAGCCAAAATAGCAGTACATCTCCCCTGTCACAATGATTCAAATGAATGGTTTTGTACATCTGACAAACACAAGTAATTTAATGGGGAATTAATTTGCTGTCTAGATGCTGCTCTCAAGGGAGTTATCGTGAGCACTTCTTTGAGAGTGCCTAATGACAGAATTGATACTGGTGTTGCTCATCTCCAATTCTTTGCCCTTGTAATTTTGGTGAATACGGAAGCCACCTGAACCTGATGATGAACCTTTCTCGCGCTTTGCTGCTGTGACTACAACAAAAGAACCAACAAGGACTTCTCAAAACATGCTGTTAGCAGAGTGGAAACTTCATTTTGATCCCTGTTGCTTGGCTGTTCTGCCAATGTTTCATCGTGGGTTTGATGGAAGGCAAGTGCATGTAAGTGGACACCAGATTAGCCCTGCAAGTGCTGAATGGTTCTGGGATCAATACACATCAGGGTGCATGGCGTGCACTAATGGAGCGTGTGGCCTCGTCTGGAGCATTATTGTGGGGTGATGAATGCAAGAAGCCAAAATGATGCAGGCTTCCACTATTGTTCAGGACCACAGGTCTGTCAATACACTTAGACAGTCTGTTACCTCTGCATCTGATTTCTGGTAAAATTAGCCCCTCTTTTCTGGGTGGGGTGCTTTTGCTGAGATGGGAGGAGGTTTGGACAGTAATGGCATTGAGGAATAAGTGAACGGCCACTTGAAAGATTCATTTTATATGATGCAGCAGGTATATTCAGTCAGACGTGTTGCCTCTAGACTCAGGGCTTGGGTTCCATTTGTAGTATCAACCTGCATGAGCCAAGGAGATCTCTGTGTGATCTTAAATTAATTTCATCCATTTGTGAATGCTTAGGAGTAACAGTTGTCTTCCATGGGTAAGTATCATTTATTAAATGCTTGTGATGTTTCTGTACTTGAAAGTGTGCTAACGTAAATCAAATTAGTCACCTGGGTGGAAATCAGACTGATTGTGGGAAGATTAAACTTCCTTTTAGAAAAGCTGAGAAAGTATGTTGTTTTTGCGTCTATATTAAGAAATCCAGACGAATGGGTTATACTGGAAGAAGCACTTTGCAGAGTAGCACAATGCAAAATATCTCATTTGTGTATTGATAATTCTGTGAGGGAATTATAGATTATGAAGTAGATGCTCCTTTAGATGCAACTTTGGGCTCCATACACAATGTAGGGGTTAAACACACTAGGTGTTGAGCTAATTGAACTGATACCGTCTGGCAAACACTGCCAATGATAATCTGCCAAATTACTGAAATCAGTGGTGATGATCCATGTAAAGCATCCAGCTCAGCAAAAACATTGAGAAAAGTCTGTGAGGGCACATAAATTTTGAAAAGCACCACATTAGACCAATGTGAATAGCTACACATCACAATTGGTAGCCTATTATATTGTTATGTTCTTAAAAGCAAGAGTTATGGGTTAAACTTTTGTATTTTTCTGTATTGTGTATAAACAAATTATATATATATATAAAGGTATTTAAATAATAATAATACTTATTATTATTTTTAAAAATGTATTTAAAGATAACTTTAAATAATATTTTAAAATAATTAAAAATCATTTTAAATGTTTTTCCTGTATCTTGTATAACCTAATAATAATAATAATAATAATAATAATAATAATAATAATATCGTCATAGCCCCCTATTGAAACATGATGGCTTGCCAAGGTGCGGTTGATACCTGGGGACAGACTGTTATTAGAAGGGTTTTTACATTGTTTTAAAGCTTCATTCTACACAAATTGTGTGGAAAATGAAATGCTGGACATATACTTGTTTTTATTCTGTGTGTGTGCCCTGTTCTTTACAGCTCCACTGAATTGAAAAGGAAAGGTTTGCTTGATGGTGTTTAGTCCTGCAGGCATGAGGAGAAACCCTTTTACCCCTGAGGTGTGGACGTGAATTTCATAATCATGAAAAATACATTCAAATACATTTCAAATAAACTGGAGGTGAGCTTCTGTGCATGAGTGGAATATGGAGGAATATGCCATCTCCTTTTCATTGAAAACCTTATTTTGGCCAAACTTTTGTAAATATTCTGTGGAAATGTGAAGGTGAATATGAAAGAAAGGGGATTTTTTTTTTTTTCTTAATTAGAGAGAAGGAGATTGAGCAACTGACGTGGGGAGGGGAGAAAGAACCCTGAGCCTTGTTTCTCCTGGTCTGTCAGAGAGTGTAGGTAGGAGCTCATGTCTCCTTCACTCCGCAGAGGCTTGTGAAGGTCAGGGTGTCAGGTTACTCTGTTTATCTTACACAGGGCTGGAACTGAGCAGGATTGGTTTGTTGCAATGCAGTATTGCTTAAGAATAATCAGACAGATGTTGTCTGTTTACAACTCCACTTAAGCAAAAAGGTTTGGATTTCAGATTAGTTCTCCGAAATATTTGAAATTTGCATAATAATTTTGAAAAAACTGAACTAAAAAGGTGAATACTTTAAATATTATAGTCCCATGTTACATTTCAATTTTATGCAAATATTAGATATACATTCATTTGAAATAAGTACATAAAAATATGCCTTGTTGTACGTCTACAAATGTCAGGTTCTTGCTCTAATATAATTAATGAATTCAGAAAGTGGGTTTTGATAAAATGGTTGATTATTCTTATTCATTAAATTTCTGCATATTTCTGCACATTTTATGATGCACTGTAGAAATTCAAACATTCATCACTGTCACTGTTTCTGCTGCAATTCCAACTTGCCGTGCTAACAAGCTCTCCCAGGAAAACCTTGCTTCTGGGCAGACTCCATGAGCGATTTGTCAGGGTGGTGAGCAGCACACAAGCACAGAGTGCCCTGTCCATCTGCAAAAATGCCTGAATGGCGCCTTTCTTATTTTCCTTTAATCTACTGCACCAAATGCCTCCAATTAAAATCCACAGAACATTCAGTCTGTTTATCTGTTTTCTTTACCTAAAGTTCATCACGCCTCCATGGGTGTTTGAATGGCAGAGCGAATATCTACCTGCACTTTAGGATAGAGGAGGAATGGAGTCCCTCTGTCTGTTCTGTTCAGGCAGTGGAAACCGGAACCTTAACAAGAATTGCAGGTAAGTAAACAAAGGCTTTGTGTTGTTATTTTTCCCCACCTGCTGGTTTAATGAAACTCTATGTTTAAGGTATTCCTTTCCACGGGACTCTTAATAAATCTTTTATATCTTAACCATAACCAACACTTATCTCTATGCAATCCTTGTTGAGTGTGTGATATTCAATGGTCATGATATGGATTCAAGGACAAGGTAAGCAGTGTGGGGTATTCTTTTTTGTTTTGTTTCCTTCACCTAATTTCCATTGTCAGATTGCAACATGATAATGTGCACAGTGGAGGACTCTCCATGACATTTAGTCGTATATATATGCAAAAACCAATCTGCATAATCGCCCTGCCATATCATCGCCGTTTCTGAGGTTAATTGTTTCGTTCAGCATGGTGATTGCACTCTGGCACATGTACTCAAAGCACAAACAATGGCTTCATGTTATTAACGTTCTCTCAACATATACCTCCCCTGCCCTTGTACATCCTTTAGTTTAATAAATACACTGCTGAAAATAGATGGAAGGAGTCCCCATATTAATTACTCTATTGAGCTGACCTTAGAAGAGAATAGCAAAACATATATTTAAAAAAATCCCTCCACCACCCTTTTCTCCATCTAGCGTCTATTATTTTCCTAAAAAAAGGCAATATGATATGATAATATAATATAATATAATTTACTGTAATATACTACAGATCAATCCTGTGCCTCCTTCCACACCTTGGTCGCTCCCTCCTGTGTATCCAGTCCCCTCAGCCCCTAACACCTATACATAGCATTACACATAATGATGCACAAGTGAAACTGATCATCAGTAAGGCGTGAACACAGTGAAACGCAAAAGTAGATAATTTCCAGCCTATCGGTATGAACAGCTGGAGTGATTTTAATTTGATAAGGACACTGAAGATAGATGACAGCACATTGGGAAGATTTATGAAACTGTTTTATTAATCCTGTGCATCTCAAATAACCATGCAGGCTCCGATCTTGCGCAAGAAGAAGGAGAGAGATTATGTCATGAGCTATCCTTCCCTTCTAGAAGAAGGAGGCTCATGTGTGGCATGTTGATGGATAAGGTGTCTACGTATATGACAGGGAGGATTACAAAGGACTTGTGTTGCTGAGACCAGTTCAGGGCAATCCTTATTGCACATAGAGAGCATGGACATAGGCAGGCAAGGTGGAACTGTGTGTAGGTGTCCTGCTATAGCATTGTATAAAGATAGCTATTCTGTACCTACAGTGTCCTCCACTATTATTGGCACCTCTGGTAAAGATGAGTAAAAAGGGTTATAAAAAATTCACTTTTTGGTGAATTAGCTTAATCTCACACTGAAAAAATTAGAAAAATCCAATCTTTAATTGAAGTAAATTTATTCTAAGAAAAAGAAAATCCCTCATGAAGAAATAATTATTTTTAACAAAACCACAATTATTGGCACTCCTAGAAATTCTTATGAACAAAATGTAACTGAAGCATTTTTTCCATTTATATAAGTTGATCAGAATGTTTAGGAACTTTCAAGCAGTAATCCATGACTTCCTATTTCACTGAGGTATAAATATGAGGTGACACAGAGGCCATATTCCCTTATTCATACAGTACATCAACATGGGAAAGATAAGAGAACACACAAATCAAATGAGGGAAAAGTGTGTTGAGCTTCATTAGTCAGGGAATGGCTATAAAAAATAGCTGCTCACCTGAAAATGCCCATGTCTACCGTTAGGGCAATACCTAAAAAGTTCAAAGCATCTGGAACTGTTACAAACTTGTCTGAAAGAGGACCCGAGTTTATTTTGCCCCCACGCACAGTGAGGAGGATGGTAAGAGAGGCTAAAATATCCCCAAGGATCACTGTTGGAGAATTACAGAGGAAAGTAGCATCTTGGGGTCATCAAGTTACCAAAACTACCATTAGATGCCACCTCCATGCCAACAAATTATTATAAGCCTTTCCTGTCATTTCACCACAAACGTAAGTGCCTGGAGTTTGCTAAATGCTACTGGAACTTTGACTAGAACCGTGTTCTATGGTCAAATGAAACAAAAATTGAGCTTTTCGGCAACCAACACTCAAGGTGGGTTTGGCTTAAAAAGAAGGATGGCTATACCGAAAATAACCTGATCCCCACTGTTAAGTATGGTGGAGATTCCATGATGTTGTGGGGCTGTTTTTCCTCCAAAGGCCCTGGGAACCTTGTTAGGGTACATGGCATCATGAACTCCATGAAATACCAGGACATTTTTTATCTGAATCTGGCTGCCTCTGCCAGGAAACTAAAACTGGGTCGTCGTTGGATCTTCCAGCAGGACAATGATCCAAACCATACGTCCAAATCAACACAAAAATGGTTAACTGAACACAAAATCAAGCTTCTGCCATGGCCATCTCAGTCCCCTGACCTAAACCCCATTGAAAACCTGTGGGCTGAGCTGAAGAGGAGAGTGCACAAGAGAGGACCTAGAACTCTGGATGATCTGGAGAGATTCTGTAAAGAGGAATGGTCTCAGATTCCTTACTCTGTATTCTCCAACCTTATTAGATGTTACGGGAGAAGACTCTGTTTTATTGGCAAAGGGAGGTTGTACAAAGTATTAAATGCAGGGGTGCCAATAATTGTGGGACGTGGTTTTGTTGTTTCTCAGAATAAATTTACTTCAATAAAAGGTTGGATTTTTCAAATTTTTTCAGTGTGAGATTAAGCTAATTCCCCAAACGATTACTTTTTTATAACCCTTTTTACTCATCTTTACCAAGGGTGCCAATAATTGTGGAGGGCACTGTAAATCTGCATGTGCATCTGCAAGTCATGCACGTGCATGCTAAATTCATTTTACTCCAGAATAATCACTTCTCGCATAAGCGACCTACCAGATTATCCATGTAAAATGGTTGTGTCAGTTTCTAATTAAGATTGACGGCCTGGCAAAGTGCCAAGTTTTACAATAGTGCAAGTGTGGTATATTAACGGTACGGCTATACTTTCCCTCTTGCCAGCTAGAGCTACTGGACCTCCCCCACCCTATGTGGTTGATTTTTAGATATACCGTCATACAGGGATTCATGCCACACAAGGGTAATAATTACAGAATCCCCACGTGCCCAATTTCCAAACAGTGGACTGATTCATCTCATATACTGTAACTATAACGTGACAGCCTACAATCCTTTGCGTTTAATGTAGGCTATTTCTGAGACTTTGCCACTTGTGACTTAAACTTCCTTTAATTATTTGGCTGGTTTTATGCAGTAGCGGCAATGCATTTGTTATTACCAGGTCTGATGCGTCCAGTGTGTCACTGCTGAAAGCGGCTAGGACCATTTTTATGGCACTACTGCCTGCACGTAGGGCAGAAAAATGGTGTGCTGGCAATGCAAGATTGTGGCTCGTTTCTCGGGCAGTTTGCAATCCACTGGCAGTTCTCAGATTTATTAACCTGTAATCCCTGTCTCGACACCACATTTGTGCCAAAATAAGGGCTTTGGGTATCAGAACTGTGCACCGTTTTCAATTTTGTTTCCAGTGGGCAGCCATTCATTGGCATGGTAGAGGAATGCTACAATGATAACTAAGGACTGTAGCCAGGCATGACCCCTTAGCATTGTGATTTATTTTATGATGAGATAAATTAAATTAGAAGATAAAGTGACCAGAGATATCTATAGTGGGACATCTATGGTGTTCTGGGAACTTCCCTCTGTGTAATGAACAACTTAGTTATATCACTGCATCCTACGGAAAAGGCTTCAGACTACCCTGTCCTGCTCGAATTATGTTCCGGCATGTGAGGGGTGAAGACAAGCAAAATTGAGCACTCATATATATATTTTTTTATTTTATTTTAATTTAGACTGAACAATTATGCAGTCAGACATTTCCTCTGGGTTTGTCTGTGCCCTGGGTTAACAGACTGTTTCTCTATGCAGTGGGAAAAACAAAAACAAGAAATTAGCCCAAACAAAACTGGCAACTTGCACTCAGACAGGTGCTATACAAGAAAACAATTCTGAGCACTCTGGTCTTCATCAGGCAGCAAAACATGTTTCTGTGTGCCATTCTGCGTGAAAGCACTAGTCAATCATTTTTCTGTTTGGTACACAGATTGTGTATTTATAGAAACAGTATATATTCTTCTGTTTCACTCTTAAGCTTGCTCTTCTTGACACTGAATAATGACATTTTCTGTTATTAAATTTTGTTTGGTCTATTCATTAATAGTAACAATCAAATGTAGCGTGAAATCCCATATTAACCGGAGATGACTAGAGGCTGCAGTATAGCCACATCCTAAAATGGTGACCATTCATTGTGTTGTGCTGGGCTTTTCACCGGTGCTTCTGCTTCATGTGATGTGAATGTGGGAATGAACGTACCGTAACCGCACTATGCAGTCCCCTCATTTTGTTTCACTGCACTCTCTATCACTCCACTTCTCTCTCTCTCTTCTGCATCACACAGCAGGAGGGAGGGACGTTCACCGTTGAATCTGGGGCACCACATCTCTCTCTTATATACCTGGATTAGAAAGCAATAAATCATTTCCGCACTGCTGCCAAGAGAGCTGGGAGAATATCACGTAACCCTTAGCATTCTCGCAGCACACAGGGAAGGAGGCATTATAATGCACAGTACGTGCCCTGCCACAGTGTTTTCGCATGACACGAGCAGACCAGCAGCTTTAATCATGATTGACCCTATTCCATGGCAACATGTCTCTCCTCATGATACCTATACCCAACCACCACCCCCCCCGGCCCCTGTCAAAAAAAAAGCACAACATTGATGAATGACATGGAGCCAAAGCTGCAGTCCGACAGTATTGCTGCTGTTGCTGCTTTTTATCCGTTTTAATTCTGTATATTCCTTTTAATCTGTAGCTGTGTTTCAGCTCTGGCAACACACTATAGATGGTGATGAATAGGCATATGTTTGCAAGTGTGCAAACTAGATTCTGATTCAGTATATCATATGCTGTCAGATGCTTGGTTTTGTTTGACTGTCAGCCAGTTACTGCATCTGTTTCCACATAGAGAAGACAGACACATTGTCTAAAATATTATTTCAAATACCACAGAATTACCAGAATTCCAGACATGCAACACGTCAACATAGGCGATATAATTTGAATACAAATACAGATTATTAACATGTAATATGATTATATCATATTACTTTGCATATGTCAGCAGCCATACCACCATGCTCCTGCTGAATTGCTGAAGCTAAGCAGGTGTGGGCTTGGTTAGTACTTGGATAGGAGACCTCAGTTTAATTGGCTAAAATCATTCTCTCCCTCTCCACCTTAGCTGATGTGTGGTGAGCATTCTGGCGCAAAATGGCTGCCATTGCATCACCCAGGTGGGTGCTACACATTGGTGGTGGTAGAGGCGAGTTTCCCCCTCATCATTGTAAAGTGCTTTGAGTCACCGCTTGGTGAGAAAGGCACTATATAAATGCAAGGCATTATTATTTATATGGATTCAGTGAAAAAGATAACACATTTAATGTCAGCATCTTTCACATTTGGAGCCGTTTCTGGACCCAGTGGAAACAGCAAGAGGATAGTGAATATTCTGAATACCCAGATATAGGCATGATCCAAGATGATCGAACAACTAATGCTTCCTCTGCTTGTAAGAAACAGTGGGTTACATTGAACTGCAATATGATTTTTTTCCTCAAACTTTTGCAGTACCTTGTCCGATAAAGTGCTTTATCTGACAAGGTATTTTCTTCAAATTTCAAATGAAACCTGTTAAAAGCAGATGGAGACTATATAAGGGCCCTCTGGATTAAAACGTACCTCTTGTTGCTCAAGCAGTGAACTGATTCCCAGACAGAGAGAGCAGCACTTGAAAACAGGGCTGCCTTCTTTTTAATAAATTCAGCTATTCAGCGGTTTCACCATTGCCTAAATGGTTGTACTTTATATCAAATTCCGTATTTGAGTGAATATCAAAAAACAATGAAAGGATGTTTCGAAAATGCCCTTTTGCCTGTGTGATTAAAAATCCAAACTTTCTCTTAAAATGTAGTGCACACAGCTGTCCTTCTGGATCTAACAGATAGGTGCATGTAGCATTCTTCCCATCATGTCTGTGTGGTACCCAAGGCAGTGTGAGCCTCTTTGGAGAAAAGGACATGTCAGAGTAGGGAGAGATTAAGGCCTCCCATAGGGTTCGCTGCCTTATCAACATCTGTCACGTGGGGTTTCCGGTGATTCTGCACAGGAGCAGGACATTCTCACAGCTTGAAGAGGTGAAATTCAGAGCAGGTCAATCGAATGAACAGGGGACAAAAGATATAGCCTCAGAACCAAAGGTAAAGCAATTAAATGATTGCTTGAGAATAGCTCTATACAGCTAGTGCTTACAATGACAGCTTTGTCTCCCTTCTTGTTTGATCCACACCATTGCGGTGGACAGTGTGATCAATGTAAAGCTGATTCTCAAGGTCACCTTCAGGAAACTAAGCCTTACTGTTTTGCTTGAAATACAAAAGAGCAAGGGTTCTTTCTGCAAAATCTGATAGAATCCAGCAAAATAATGTTGCCTTTCACTGCTTTGAAGATTAGAAGAACGAGGGGGATATCTGGAGTGCAGAAAGTCATTGTTACCCGTCTCTGTTCTGCCTGGAGCAGCAGTTGTTTAATTCCTCCTCATTCCTGTAGATATGGGTGTGCACCTGTGCTTTGGCCCTGAGGGGCTGCCCGGGGTCTCTGTCACAGGTGTAATGGATCACTCATCCCAGTGCTACAGATCCTTTCATAATGATGATTCATAATATTAAGGGGGATTAATTCACTGAGATCAATATAGTTACCTCTGTAAACTGGTTAAATTATTCATACAGATCTATTGTGGTCGCACAGTAGTACCTGGATTCTTGTCCAGCAAAGCATGTGAGAGATATGGTAAATAAAGAAAAGAATGGGGCCTACTGTTACCTAACCTGGATAAATAGTAAACCCTCCAGAATAACAGACTTGACTTGTTTTCACAGGAGAAAATGTAATTTTTGAGCAATTAAAAATTTTAATGCATTTTTTAAATTTTTTGGCAGGGTCCTCTGAAGATAGGAGAAATTCAATTCAGCTGCGTCTATAATCTACAGTCGGCTATTTAGTTTAATTTAGTAATTTATACATTTGTTTTAACATTGCGGAAATATGACACGAATAGCCTACATTTGATTTGCATTTCACAGAATATAACACAAAACAACAAGCAGGGCACAATCACGGGCTCCCGCTATCAAACTGCGTTTCTTACTAGCCTACTGTAACCCGGCACTAGGACCCAGTGCACGTGAACGCTCGTGTTATCGCCGGAAGGTGGAGACCATGAGACATAAGAACGATGAAAAGGAATATAAATTAAATGCTGTAATGAATGAAACAAGAACCAGAGACCAACATAAGCAATAATAATGTTAGATTGATAAGAATCAAGCCGGAGTTGATGCCCACAACTTAAACACAAAATCGGGAGAAATCGTTTGAATTCATACACATTTTCCACATTATTTATTGGGATTGAGGTTCTTCAAAAACTGGTTTTTATGGACATTATTTGTTCTATATTTAGGTTAGTTTTGAGGATAAATGCAGATCCATGGACTAACTGGGCAATGTCTGTGAAGAACTGAACTGGGTCTTCAGCCCCACAGACGAAAATCCAGGACAGCCTCGCACAGGCGAGCAGATTGACAAGGGGGCGAGGTTGCTCCGCTACGAGTCTGTTAGTAGCTCTACTACTGTGTGGACAGTTGCCACTACTGTGATTTAGCGCACGGAATTTGGCACACAAAGGTGCCCCTGAAAATTGTAACAAAATGAACAAGTTCAAATGAGGGCATCTCTTACGAACAACGAAGTCGCCCGATTCAAGTGACCGCGAAGAAATAGTAGCCTTCAGAATACTGGACGGCGCACTTGCAACCTGAACTCGGTCGAGCGTGAGTACAAAGACAGACAATCAAGCGAAGAGCACAGAGAGGAAACGCGCAATGGTAGAGCATATTGCAATTAACCTCCTTTGCACTCATAAAGGGTGCAAATGCATAATGAGAGCATCTGTAGGTGCTTAATAAATATTTAGCCAAAAACGATTTCCTCTGATTTTGACAATAATTAATGCTCCTCTGAGAACTCTGATAATTAGGCTTGATATAACGCCGAGCATAATAGGGTAGCCTACCTATAGGCTACATCCTATGCATTTGACAACATTGTTCCGTGTGAGCATTTTGACCCAGATTAACTGAAAGCATAAGAAATAAGAAGCACATTGGAGCATTGCCACCGACCACCGGGGAAGTACCAGGTCAGTGAACGAGCAAAGGTGCCCCAAGAGCGGCGAGTGAATGCAGGACCATGGGGGAGAAAGACAGGTCGCCAGCAGGTGAGGAAACCAAGGGGCCATTCGTATAATCTTTTGCACGTTCATGTTCAAGTTATGTCTTCATGCGACTTAAACATTTTTTTTTTTTTTACCGATTAAGACCTATTAAACACATTTTTTTTATTTAGCAGATAGACTATATTAATCACCAGTTATTTAAATGTTGTTGATTTATGTAGCCTAGCCGCCTGAACGCAGTCACTTAGATACGGATATCCTGATTATTTTGCTTTCATTGTTGAATGTTTTGATAATGCTCGTGCTTGAATAAGTTATTAGACGACCAACACTGCAAATTATTTATTTTGAAATTTATAAGACAAGATGAGTAGCCTACGTTGAGACAACTTGAAGAGATATCAGCTGTAATTGTAACCAATTATGCCTTAAACTTAGCTACTCGCTTGTGTTGTTGTAGGGCAACCATGAGACGTGTTTTTATTTTATTGCGAAGTTCAAGGCGTTTATAATTAAACCAAATTCATATGATGTAGGCTAGGGTATTTCAATATTGTCACTTTTCCTTCCTATATGAATTAATAGTGTACACTTTTAACGCGGCATATATATAGGCTACTCGAAATCGGCTTTGTTTTCTATGATAAAATATAGACTTGTATTTCTTTTTTGCCGTTTATTGGGTTGCATTCACCAAATTATGTTTATAATGTTAGTAGTCGCAGTGTCAGATCTGTGCATAACTGGATAGAAGCATGCACGTACGAGGATTTGAAAAGATTTTCGAAATAATGTGTGAAGGCAAGTCATGAGCCTGCATGTAGAACGACAGAAAACTTACCACAATGGCATGCCTTAAACAGCGCGCGCGCGCGTGTTTAAATAGTTTAATTATATGTGACAGGGTAACTTCAGACGAGAACTCGATGGAATTGTGCAATTGAGCATTGCCCTTCATATTGTGACAAGGCGAATATACAAGTATGCCTTTTAGGCGCAGCTTTCTTAAATATGCTTGGTTTTTTATTTTATTTTAAAGGGTAACTACACTCCAGATAACTTTTTTTTTTTCGCTGTAAACGTGTTTGTATGCCTACCTTATAATGAAACGTATTCATGCATTCCGTTATTTCAACAATTCTGTAATAATATTGTACATCATAAGAAACTGGTAGAAAAGCGTCTTTGTGCTAGCCCTAATTGTTGAAATTTCCTTTCTGCTCCCCACACTGCCCCCGCCCCAATCGTGATGTCAGAGCACCTCTTTTGAGGTACCTCTACGTCATGTGGATAATTGTTGTCGCCCACAACGGAAACAGCCGGCACCTGATTGGTTAGACCCGCTACGTTACTTTCGTTTCGCCTCCAGGTTTTTAAACCGGAACAGCGTGGCGTCCTGTTCAGTTCTCTTATTCCACCTAAATAGTCCACTAAAATATGTTTCTGAAAATATTGGAGAAATAGGCCATACAGTTGCTGAATCTTGATTCATATTAGATGTGCAATGTCTAGTTTGACAGTTTGATCCAAGTTATACGAAGTCATTTGTATAATGTATGTTAATTTATGCAATTGATGATGGACACAGCTCCTCCGCCCCACTCCTCTCCCTCGCTCACCCCACAAAGTATTTTTCAAAATTGTGCAGTAGGCGGAGATAGGCTGAGACAGTGGGTGTAGTTACTTTTTAAAAGGACATATAGATTTTTTAGCGGAACAAGTCCAGATGCAGATTTTCTGTGACATAATAGGCTACCTGCAGTTGCCCTGTTATGAATTTGTTTGCTGCTGGAACTTGGCAAACATGAGGAACAGATGCACAAAAATGTCTTTAGTAGCCTACAAATGATTTACTGGAATGATTAAGATTTACACTTTCATCCAAAAACCTGTTCTGCTTTTCAAATTGCACATTGTGAAAAGGCCTCAGAGGAAACAAATATAGCCTATTCATCATCATGTTATTTCCAACATTCTTATTAGCATTTTTAAGTATTACATTACAGGCGTTTAGCGACTTACACAACTTCTTATTACATCTTATAACATTTATCCATTTACTGGATATATACTGAAGGTTATGTACCTTGCTCAAGGGTACAACGGCAGCGTCCCACCTGGCAATCGAACCTGCAACCTTTGGGTTACAAGTCCAGTTCCCTACTCATTACACTATACTGCTGCCCTGTATGAAGTATGAAGAAAAGATATAGGTGGTCTTGGTTAATGTCCTCTTGATAAAAAAAAAAGAAATTAGTCTATCTATCCATCCATCACTCTCCACAGGTTTTATCCTTGTTAAATTCCGTTTTGGTTGTGTAGCAACAGGGAAAATGAGCAGGTTTTATCTGTAGTGACAGACCGATCTTTGATCGATGTCCACAAGGGGGCAATGGGTAAACCCTGTGACACTGTCTCAGCTGTAAGAGCAATTTTCCATTGTGCCAAAGATGATTGTGATTGCTGTCAGCTGTACAGTATTGTTCAAATGTTGACACAGTTTGAAACTGATAAGAGAATAAAACGGCAAATATAGGTCCTATTTATATGAATATACTGTTTATATTATACATGCTTATTCTTGTATGTGTTTTGATCTGTATGTTGATGGAAAAATTTTCCATTATTAGTATGACAATGATATTCATCCAGGTACTACTAATACTACTAGTCTTGCTACTACTACTAATAATAATGGTAATACATACATTGCATGCATTTGGCAGACACTTTTATCCAAAGTGACGTATAGTGCTTACCAAAGGTCATTGGAACAAATACAAACACAGGGCAGATAAAGTACAACATCATAAAAGAGCAGCTATCCAAAGCCATGAACATTAAGTCTAGTTTACACAGTAAAGCAATGGCAAAGTCTAAATGCTAAGTCAGTAAAGCTATGGCTAAGTGAGGCATGATTTCAAGAGACACAATAAAATGACTAAAACATCAAGATCAAGATACAAGTGCTGCATGAAAGTGCTACTTAATTGGTTGGTAATAATAATAATAATAATAATAATAATATTGTTGTTTTTATTTTGTAGACACTTTTATCCTGAATTGACTTGCAAGGCTAATATAGCAGACAGAAAAACAACCCTGATACAATAAGTGTTACACCAGATGAAAAATTCCAAAAACAGTGCTCAAATATAAAAAAACAAAGCAAAAAATAACATATAGAAATGGTTCTTAAGAGCAACATACATAAAGACTATTTGAATTTAAAGCCTAATAATGATCCATAAAAGCAATGTTACCTTTAATTCCAGTCTTTATATGGTGCCAGACCATAATCCATATGAGGTGGATAAACTTCACATATCTGTAGTCACAGTGAGTAAATATTATCTTAAAGAGCTACATCACACTACACGGGTCCACATTCTGGAAAAAAGTGTGTAAAGTGTGTAACAAGTGAGTATTAATCAGAATTGGAAAGTGAGTGATTCTGCACTTGTAACAATTATAAGTAGTTAATTGCACTGAACCAATTGGGCACAAGTGAGATAGAAGTTTTGGATGTGTGTCTGCAGACACAGGAGCAATGAGAAAACCAGAGGTAGCTCAGTAGAGAGTTTGAGCAGGGGTGTAAGATCCAATTATGGACTGAAGGTAGGAAGGGGCTATATGTTTCACTGCCCAGTAAGGAGAGGTGAGACATTGGTATATTTTGGGAGATTTAAGACAGAAGCCGCAGCATTTTGAGGACATTGAAATGGCATTGAGGCATAGACACAAGAGTTACCTTATAAGAGTTGCAGATGTCCACACAGGATATTACAAGGGCTTGGACCAGGAGCTGGGTGGAGTGGTGAGAATTGATGTATTCTTTAATGCTGTTGAGAAATAAATTGCTGGACCAAGTCATTTGAATTTCTAAGCCCAGTGAAAGAGCATGTAATTAATACTGTAAGAGTAAAACGGATGTCCTTTAAATTATATACTCAGAGATTGGAAGGTCTTAGAGAGGTGAGAATTTGTCAGGTAAGGAAAGAGGTTCTGCCTCAGAGCTGTCTACTTACAGTTTGAGATAATGGCTTGACATCCAAATAAAGACTGTGTGAGGCACATGGCAATGTATTTAGAGGCAAAATGAAATACAGTGCTATCTATATAACAGTAGAAGGAATACCTATGGCCAAAAATAATGAAGCCTTTGTAATTCATGGTAGGAACCAAGGTTAAAAGGATGCATGTGTTTACGGTAGAATTATGATCTGTTTTTTTTTCCATAGAGATTTGGTGTTAAATATGGGTCTTTTTTTAAATTTGCAGAGGCATGGGCTTGTAGTAAGGAATACTGATACTCAACAATATGACCTGCAGGCTAATGTTGTAATGTAGGTAAACTTGTATCAGATTTCAGTCTAACTGTTTAATGGTCATGCTTCATTAATTGTCCTCTGTGACGAAGCTCTCATGTTGCTGAACTTTCATGGTCAAAACTGACTCTATAGACCGAACTTTCAGACAGAACATTCAGAAATGTCACATAGATGAATTTCAGTGTATGTTGCAAATCAAGGCAAGTGGAGGGAATTCTGTAGAAGGAAAGTAAACCTGAAGCCTACGGGCTTAATTCCTCAGCGAAAAGGCGTAACAATAGGATCTTAGTGATCCTGATAGTAGAGTGCGGTAGTAGGTATGGAAATTTGCTAAGTGTTCGGCAAAAAGCTGAACAATAGTTCTAGCTCAAATTTAAAAAGGAAGAATCCTCATGCCAATTTGGTTTCCATTGATGCTTTCTTGGTTTTCCATTGATGTCATTGATAAATTATTCAGTAGTGTCCACTCCTGGACTGTGACATCGTTAGTCGTGACAATTTTAGGGAAAACCATTGATCGGTGGCTCATTATGAGTACTGTAGGCCTGAAAAGGAATAAAGGCCAGGAATCCATTGATCTCGGGTCAATATTACTAATTTCAAGTGTAATAGGCTCTGTGCCGCTGAGTGGAAAAAGGCACCTTTGTGTGTGTGTTTTCTCCAGCCTGCACTGATGCTTGCAAACAT
The DNA here is from genome assembly GCA_029718625.1 of Synaphobranchus kaupii. Classification (NCBI taxonomy): domain Eukaryota; kingdom Metazoa; phylum Chordata; class Actinopteri; order Anguilliformes; family Synaphobranchidae; genus Synaphobranchus; species Synaphobranchus kaupii. Next base: position 42,755,265 of record CM056379.1, on the reverse strand, counting down.
ATTGTTTGAGACTGAATATATTTGAGAAAGCCAGCCATTTTCCCCCTCCTGATAGTTTAGAGTGTATTGCTTGGCCTTCTCTTATTACACTATATTAGTTTCCCTTCTAAGTGCACTTTCACTTCACAGTTAAGGGAAATGATAAGCCATAGTGGAAACTTACACCATACAATAAAAGCTCCAATGCAGCATTGTCAATATTAATATATTGATTGTTGATACTTTGTTGCCAAATTAAATACTACAAAGTAGGCCTAGGCCAGTTGTTTCATATATGCAGGTTTCAATATTGACTGTCTGAGAATAGTGCTTTATTTATTATTTGTTGGTTTGTTTGTTTGTTGGTTTTATTTATCATGACTGTAGTGCATATATGCTTATAGGAAGTTAGAGAATGACGTTGAACAAAGTGCAGTTCTTAGATTATGTCGGTGATCTCTAGGTTTTGCAAGCAGACATGGCAAGTGGAATCAGCTATGAAAATGTTTAATTGAACTGCGGCACTGTAGATTAACGGCGGTTTATTTTTACATTTGTCTGGCTTGCATTGCAGTTACTCATCATTCCTCCCCACTGTCAAATGTTTTCCTGGCCATGAAGTCAAATCATTCTTGAATATTGGAAACTGATGCCATTCTTGTACCCTCTCCCACACGGCAGATTATTCCAAGGCTGGTTCTGAATACAGACAAGTGCCTAATCAAATAAGTACAAGAATAAGATACATGTTTTGTGTGCGTTGCACATCAAATTTAACATAATAACAGAGAGGGGCCATCAATTATGAATAGAAGGCCAGATCTTTATTGCTGTACATTAGAGGGAGAGGGGGATAGAGAGAGAGAAACAGGAATAAAGGATGAGTAGATAAGTTGCATGTGACATGTAAAAGTGGAACGACACGTAGGCTACATCTTGCTTCAACTCTACAGCCTGGCCGAACCCTTTCAAAGCTTTCTACTGTATACGACGGTGATTGAGTTACTTACTCTGTTCATCATTGCACAATGTCAGTTTTTGCTCTGACTGCAGAGACTGTAGGCTCAGTTCTGTGCTCAATAGGGAGGCTCCATTGAGTGCATTGCATTGACAATGCACACTGTGGAGATGGACACTGTGTCTCTTTTGGTTTCGTGGGCTTCACTTGCTGTATTGATTCCAGGTTGTTCAGAGCTCTTCCTTCAAGAGTATCAAAATCTGATATGTGGAGATATGCTGTGAACCAGTTTTGGTTTTGCAAAGTAGCCTTTCTGTACCATCTCAAACAAGGAAGTCAGTGTTTTCTTTTTCTCTAATAAAATGGTATATGTGGGTTTCTCAGATCTTGATGTATGGATTAGTGCACTGTGCTGTGATTGGTCACTTGTGGGCTCTGAAAAACATAGCAGAATGCACACTGATACAGAATGGGATTTTTCAGCTCCAGGTTGAGAGACCTGTGTTTCCAGAACTTGGAGTACCTTTGTCAAAAACCAGCTAAGTTATAGTGTGCAGCTGAACATTTCTCTCCCGTACAGAAAGTTAAGTGGCCCCAATTCTGTGGAATCATCATTGTTCTTTGTTCTTGTACTTGCAGAAGAAATCTTGTTTTGTACTTGCAATGTAAGTTTTAGAACTGCTGAATTATCAGTTTTGTTTTGGATGAGAGATTGGGTCAAGAGTAGAGTAAGTAATACCAAGAAAACTAAACCTCTGGTCCATGGCTACACCTCATGGCTTGGTGGCTGCAGGATATGGTGTCCAGCTGTGTAGTTGGTTAGTTTTTTGTTATTCTTCCAGTGCCAGTGCTCCAAACGGTGGTACGGTTTGTGGTACGCTCGCTTGTGCATACAAACACCGCTAGAGGATCTGGCGCATTCGCCACATGATGGTCTGGCCACCTTGATCAGAGAGAGTGATGGGAGGCGATCGGGCTGGAAACTCACATCATGGGAATGTAGCAAATGAAAAACTCAGCGGGGAAAAGGGCATTTAGTGTAAATAACCTGCTGAGAAACCCAGTGCGTGATACAGCCGTACAACCCCACTGGAAAGCCATTTAAAAAGCCATCGAGAGTGAGCCCAGAGTTACGCTATGCCTCTTGCGGCGGCGGCTCACTTGCACTCGTGCTCCCGTTATTTACACTCGATCATTGGTAGCAGAAGGGACTACGGCTGATGAGACTCAACGTCCAGTTCTGCATGAGAAAGCAGTGTTGAAACTATGGGGCCTGGAGCATAAATAACATCTTAATTTCCTGTTTACCGAAGCAAATATTTGAGTTGGAAATCCATATAAGCGATGTTTGTTGTTTTCGTGAGTACAAAGCAACGTGGATAGACAGATATTCCAAAGCAGTAATGAAGTGCACTGTGGGAATTCAAATCTGATTCTGCGAAGATATTTTAGTCACGGCAACAGCTGGTTGAATGAAGTGTTTTCACGTGTCGAGCGGTGGGCCAATAGAAAGGACAGTCTTTTGTGCGTGAGGAGGGTGGATGACACGGGCAAAAAGAGGGCAGGACAAGAGATTTGTGAAAAATCCTGCCTTGCTGTTGATGTTGCTGGATATTTATGTTTTATGCACTAGTGATTTCTCCGAGCAAGAGGAAAAACGTGTCCTAGTTTAATTTCTGGGTTCATCAACTTAAGACGGTCCTCTATTGATCAACATTTTCCAGACTGTCTGAAAGCAATTCCAGTAGCTGTCACAGTCTATGACACCCGTTCCAGTTCTATCGATGTAAGAAACATGCAATGCATGTCCTTGCACATATATGGAAGAGAGTTTTCAGCAAATAATCTTTTTATTATTATTTTTTAAGCTACAGGAATAGATGACAAATCTCATGGATAGCGCATTGAGAAAATCTTATAAAGTGGGATAAAGCTCAAATTAATTCTATCCCTTATGTTCTAATCTCATGGGATTGACGGCGTGATCCAGCCTGCTAAGACCTGTTTTCCCTCTCGGGGCCAGTTGCTCTTAAAGTACCCAGGCTATGCAATGTGCTATCCCAATGTAAGCAGCGTGGTAGGCTCTCAATCAATCATCACCTTCGTTTTTATTTTTTTAGATGCTGACGTACCTGAGGCCAGCTCCAAGAGCCCACAGGGGATTTTGTATGTTGTCTGCATCTGCCAGTTCAACTCCTCCCCTACAGGGTATATGTATTTGTATCTGTAGCGTAGTTTATGGTTTCTTGCCATGTTTTCTTTAAAACAAAATGGGGGAAAGGTTGCCAGTGTTGTTTCTTTGTCTTTGCTTAGTCTGGATTCTGTTAAAAATTCAAGCAAACCTCTTTTTTCTCTTTGAATTTGCTCTTTGCTCCCTTATTTCCTGTAACCTAGCAACCTGGCAGATATGGCCCATTCCTAATTGGTGCACTTGAGCTTATTGGAGGTTGGGTAAGGGGGAGGGCAGAGGAGAGGCGTGCCCAATGGTGTAGGTTGAGCAGTCAGTATGGTTATGAGACTAACTGGTGGTTGGGATGAGAGAGAGAGAGAATTATATTTTAGCATTAACTGTAGGACATAAAGATAAAAGAGGGCCACTTATTAAAGTAATGTTCAAAATGCTCCTTTCTCATTGTGCCAAACCCAGCTTAACAGTCTTCAGCTGAATCAGGACAAACAGTGCTTTAGCTTAATTAGTATTACATATTTAGCCCATTACAGGATCAATACTGCATGCAGTGTTGATTTCACTGTTTACTGAATGTTAAGTCAAGACAGCATGTCCATGGCAATTCTTTCAGCTGATCCTCAGAACTGCCAATTGCCTGAAGGTATATGTTCTGTCTCTGACTACACATGGGACTATATTTAAACTTAATCTGCTGGTGGGCTGGTGGCACCGTTCTAATTATAGCACATGCATGGTCCAGGATGGGAGGGTGAAGCATAAGTGCCCGCAGCGTTGCCCGGGGTTAGGGAAGGTTCGTCAGCATGGATCTGTATCGGGCATCTGAAAGTCCGCCTGTTAGGCTGTGCGTAAAGTGTCTTCCGCCGACTCGTCTCTGTGCGAGCCTGACCTGCGAGCTGTGGCGTGATGAGAAGCGGCACTTGGCTGCGCACGCTCGGGAGGAGATCACGTGCTTGTCTGTGCTCGCCAAAATCGGTAGCGGAGACTGCAGCAGCGATCGCCGATTGAGCATTCTGTATTGGGAAAGCGAAAGAGCTGAGGCAAAGGTCAGGAGTCAGGACCAACGGTTACATGATTGTGTATTCATATGCAGCTCATTAAAAGTGTGAGCTCTCATGACTGAAATAAATGCATGTAACACTCAATCAATAGCCGGGCTCTGGATGAGTAAGGAACACTACAAATGGTCGTGCTGTTGAAGTCTCAGAGGAGACATAATACAGAGAATAGTATCGGCTGGTCTCCCACCCAGCTATACTCTTTGTGTTGTCTTTCTCAGGTCAGTGAATATTCAAATACAGGTCACTGAATAATGAGTCTGAGAGGCCAAAACCGCCTAGAGCCCTGGATGCTTTTGAGACTGAAGCTGGTGCAGCAGATTTCCGATTGGCTCCAGCGAAGTCTTATGAGCTATATAATTTCATGTTTGGCAAAGCCTAGCTGGGAAGTGGAAGAAGGCCTTGGTTAACAAGCAACCCTGTGTGGAGGTTTGAAGAAACCTGGAGCTGTCCTACAGAGTGACAGCTCTTTCCTTGAATTATAAGGACTCAATTGCTGTGGGAAAGGTGGCCATCAGTCCAATGGAGTGGACTCAGTCACATTTGTAAACCATAATTATCACCCTTTTTCATTGAGAAGGTAGTAATCTTACTCTCATCATTTCCTCTTCATGCTATTCATGCCATTATTGTTTGGCGATCTTTTTTTTCTGCAGACCTGATGGCTTCAAATATCTCAAACCTCCATGGAAATGTGATATAAATACGCTGATGGATATAGCTATGAATTACACAAAAGGAGTACATTCATACTGTGCTTTCCTAAGTACACACTCTACAAGAGGAAGCCTTTCCTGTTGGATGTTCCCCAAGGTTCCAGTTCTGTGTGGCAGTCTTACCAAATTTCAGCCTAAACAGGTGTAAACATCCTTTGATACTTTGTGAACCTGCCAAGTTGCTGTTGTTCAAATTGCCGGATGGGCTTGTCCATTAAAACTCTGGGAGGGCAAAGGTTGATGTAATCCGGGCTTTTAGAGAGGAAAATGTGCACTTTTATAATACCACAAACAGGAATGTGCTGTAGTATCACAGAGGATGTCTTGCAATATGCAGGGCAGCTTGCTTGGCATGTAGCAGACAGTAAAACGGCACTTACTGTCAGGCTGTTACAGGAACACATTGCAACAGCCTGTTGGACCATTTCAATCTCAGTTTATACACAAGCCAACCAGACTCCGCGCCCTATATGAATCATATATACGGACAGATGGGAGAGGTTGCTTCATTATTTATAAACACATTCACACACTCATTATTTAGTAGGCCAGTCTTGTTTTACAGTAATTTAATCAGAACATAGTGGCCGAACATCTTTTGAGCAGTTTGTAACCTGCATTACTTATTGGATTATGTAAAAAGAAAAGGCAGTAAATCCAGAATGGAGGCATAATCTAGAATGGAACTTGAGAAATATAGTGTCCATATTCAGATATTATACTGAACATGAATGCAGTATTTAAAGTTCGTTCCACTTGCTTTATACACTGTGCTCTTTTCTTTGCTTGCGTGAGTTTTATTTTACGCTGAGAATAGAAAAGTTGTGTCGACCATGAGTGTTTTATCATACAGTACACATGCATTTGTGTCTTTATAAAAAGTGTCAAAATGGAAAATTACCTACAAGTATAATGGGGGAACTAATGCCCCTTACCCCTTGTTATTACTTGTTTTTTTACTTTTTTCCTTATTCTAGGAACCTGCCCATTCACTAATTCTTTTAACATTCTTTCATTTGTGGAAATATCTTCTAAGCAGAGGCAGCAGATTCCCAGTTTTCCCCGGAGGCCCTTGGTGCAATGAATGCAGATTCAGTACGTATAGCCGACGTGCAGTATGGTTGCCACCACACCGCGACTCTACCAACAGCCCTTCGAATCATGCAATATAGAAACGGTGTGCGTTCATTAAGTCAAGGACACAGATCAAGCTTACGTTAAGCCACAGCACCTTAGGTATAGTCCCCCTGTTTTTTTGTGTGTGGCGGTGATAGTTAAGCAACAGTGGCCTATTGTGCAGTTTAATTGGAATTGTCTCCAGTGGCTGCTGCAGCGCTTGTTTGTGTGCTATTGTTGCCCTGCGGGGGTTCTGAGGAGATAAAATGCAGATGTCAGTGGTTGAGCCCTATAATGCATAAAGATGTAAAAGATTAAGCATGGCACACTTAGAAATAAACAGAAATGAAAAACAAGGCAATGCTAATGAGGAGTGCGGCGTTAGAAAACAAGTCTAATTAGTTAGTCGTGCATTCGGAATCATCGCTTGGCCGTTCGTAAGAGCGTTCGGGAGCGTTTCCCCGCTTAGTCTTCCGCGCGTTGCACTTAGCGCAGATTGTGAAAATGTCATTTTTCCCTGCTGTGATAGCTTAAAAAGTTTCGCGTTTTTCACGTTTGCGCACGCAGGAAACCCGTAGCCGCAGAAGGAAGCGCTGCCGCTCCCAGGCTTGCCGAGCTCGTTCTGAGTTGATTGTGAATGGTTCTGCTCTGACCCGGTCTGAACTACATGCAGAGAGCCTGCATTCCGTGCGGTTTCACCGCAGCCGTGCACATTACAGCTGTTCCTGTCACAGCCGGAGCCCTCTCGGTTAACGGTCCCATTAGCCTCTCAAACCGAGAGCTAGCTGCGTCTCAGCCGGATGGAAGCGTCTATTCTTATCAGTCACGTTTCACTGAGAGCGCCTAAAATATACAAGATGCACTTCCCTCTGAATTTAGGCACTGTAGACAGAAGTAATTTAACACGTTTTTTTATTTATTTTTTTGTCCTCGACCCATGGGGCCGCTTAGAAAGGACGAAAAGGGCTGCGTGGAATGAGGACTTGGTTTTAATGTAGCGATGCAGCAGCCAGCGGGCATGCAGGCCAGGCTGCGTGCTGCTGTGACTGTAGGATGCGGAGATAACCTCTCTGTAGCTGCCCGGCTGATAGCAGCGAGAGGAGTGCGGTGCGGCGGGGGAGGGCCGAGAGGCTGCAGCTGCGCCGTCGGAGGCCGCCTCTCACACTGGCTCCCTTTATTCAGCTACTGCCGCTACCCTGTCTGCCTCCCGGAATCCCAATCTAATCCCCCCCCCCCCCCCCCCACTTTACCACAGGACCGCCCGTTTCCTGGGACCGCAATCATGACATGAATAACAAACACTTTAGGCTAATTCCTCTCACACGCACACGCATATGTAGACACACTAGCTCCGTCGTTCAGCAGGGAACTTCAGGGAAATTAAGACTACTCAGAATCCTGCGCACTTTCCGCGAGGCCAGCTGAATGAGCAGGTGTTTGTATCCGGTCGTAAGTCTATTGGCCTTGCTGCTGAAACTAGGAGCTTTGTTTAAACCAGCTTGTTGTTGTATTTGAGCTGGCTGAAAGCAAGCATTTCTGCTTATCACTGAGGTTTGTTCTCGAAGGTTCAGACGCTCTACTTCTGATCCTCCCACTGCTTCGCTTTATGCAGCAAACATTGATTATTTCCCTAAAGACACTTTCTTGTTGAGGACAGCTATATATAGCATCCAGGTGCTTATTTATACATGTCCTCTACTTTGAGGCGCAGCTTTTATCCATCCATTTCTCAGGACATCTAATGAGGTTCGCAAAAGGAAATTGCGTTATTCAAAATAACTTTCTGGAAGAGGCTTATGTATTTGTGTTTTCCTTTTCCTTGGCTATATAATGTGATTAAGCCCGGTTTCAGTGCATGTCATGTTCCGTTGAGAACGACACACAGAGAATCGGCGGAAGACATAGGAGAGAGACATGCTTTCCCTGTGTTTATTATGATAGAGGGATGAAATGCAGGGGGTAGGGGCTTTGTTTTTGGCTTTTGGCTTTTTGCAGCGCTCGTGCCCTGATGTCTTTCAATTTCATTCATAAATAAACACCAAATGCAAACTGGGACGAGAAAGCACTTTATATCCTAGCAGGTTTCGCCCTGTTTTAGACAATGTGCATTCGTGCATGTTTATGCATGTTTGGTCTCAGCAAAGCTATGCACTCATTTCTGATGCTGTCCATGTCAAACCATGGTAGCAAGGCAAGTGGATGGCTGCTGTGTTTTCAAAAACTAAATATAATGGACAACATACCCCCCATAGATTGTTCTACATTTATGATACCCCCCCCCCCCCCCCCCCCCCGCCACCACATACACACAATCCAAGCCCAGAGGCAAAGAATGCAGGGAATGTACAGCAATTTGGTTGTATTTTCTCACAGGATCTAACAGCCAAGGAAATGAGGCTCTAGTCGCATGTTTTTTTTAAATCTCTCCTTCCCCAGCTAATTGTCAGTGTTGCAATATTTATCACTATCTGTACGAGAAAGCTGAGTAATCTTAATTGCAAGAGAGAGAGAGAGAGAAACGAAGACAAAGGACAAAGAAAGGATGTGGAGGGAGAAGGAAGGAGCAGAGCACAGAAGTAATGGGACATGCGGTCCCATTCGTTATTTTCGTCGAACACGACGGCGCAAATCGCTCAGCGCGGCGGGACGGGAACGCGTATAACTAAGGGCGCGGTAACCCGCCTCTCTTTGTTTCCAGTCTGTCCCACTGTTCCAAGGTGAGCCTGTCTCCGGCGGGAGCGGGGGGCTGCGCGGGCGGGTCCCCCGCGGGCAAGATGGGCTGCTGCGGCGTCCCCGTCGAGGATATGCAGGCCCTGGCCATCAGCTCGCTCTCCGCTGCCGACATACACAAGCGGTACGAGCACATCCGCGAACTGGGCAAGGGCACCTACGGCAAGGTGGACCTGGTGGCGCACCGCACGCAGGGTAAGTACCGAGGGCAGGGATCCCTAAAACGCCTTTTATTCAGCGCGCAACTATGTATCATATGTAATAAAATACAGTCCTGGCTGGTGTTGGACGAAAGAGAGATTAGATTTCACTGGGCGTGCTGTGAGAGGTAGTGACAAGGTGGACCCCCGTGACATTTGTTAAAGAAATAAGGCGCCGTCAGCGGCTGACGGCAATCCAGGCAGTGTCACGCAGCGTTAGCGCGCGGGACCTTTTCTCCCCGAGCCTCCGTATCGGCAGCCGCGCACCTGATTAGCCGCTCCGAATCAGCGGCAGATGGCACACGTGACGGCTGATGGAGGAGGCGATGCCGGGCCTGTGTCAGCGGGCGCCTCTCCCTCGCCCTCGGAATCAAATGGCGGCGGCGGCGGCGCCGTGAGCATAATGACATTTAGGGTTTCGTTGTAGCGACAAACAGGACGGCTTTGCGGAATAAGTCGCTTCCAACCCAGCCCTCTAATGGTTCGCCCGGCCTTTCAGGTTGTTACGGCGTTGTTAAGGAGTCTCGCCAGAAACGTGGGCGGCGTTCGCCTCGTGACGAGGATCCGTGTTTACCTGCGTTCCGTGTTTGTGTGCCTCAGGTACTAAACTGGCCCTGAAGTTTGTCAACAAGAACAAGACCAAGCTGAAGAGTTTCCTCAGAGAGTATAGCGTGACCAGTGACCTGAGCTGCAGCCCGTTCATCATCAAGGTGCTGGACGTGCTGTTCGAGACGGAGGAGAGCTACGTGTTCGGCCAGGAGTACGCGCCGGCTGGAGACCTGTTTGACATCATCCCCCCGCAGGTACGCCGCAGACCCGCAGGTTCACATCACCTGACTGTCTGGCTGCCGATGTCTCGGGAGGAGCCTTTCGCGCTACACCTGCACCCGTTATTTAATGAGTCTGCTGGGGCTGTCTGGCAGTCTGTTCCATTTCTCAGGGGCAGGGGATTGATTGCCTTTATGTAGCATCGTAATAGGCACCCAGGGACTGGGAACGCTAAAGCCAATGTCATTATCGGGCGTGCACGATGGATATGAATATCCTCTTACTGCGTATCCCAACGCTCTGCAAACAATGTTGATATTTAATCTGTTTCATATTTTCAGTTTGAAATGAGTTCTGCTCATACACCCAATTGTGTGTGCATTGCAATAAGGATATTATACAGTTAATTGCTTTGTGTGCCTTATGAACATACTGGATATGACTATATTGAGAGGTACAGAATGGCTGTGTGAAAGAGGAGACCATGTGTAAAGGAGGCTCTGTGTAAATGAGACGGATGTACTCACTATACCCTTTTGTGTACCCTCAGGTAGGCCTGCCAGAGGAGATGGTGAAACGCTGCATCCAGCAGCTGGGCCTGGCGCTGGACTTCATGCACGGCAAGAGCCTGGTGCACCGAGACGTCAAGCCGGAGAACGTGCTGCTGTTCGACCGCGAGTGCCGGCGCATCAAGCTGGCCGACTTCGGCATGACGCGGCGGGTGGGCTGCCGGGTCAAGCGCATCAGCGGCACCATCCCGTACACGGCGCCCGAGGTGTGCCAGGCCAGCCGCGCCGAGGGCTTCCTGGTGGACTGCAGCCTGGACGTGTGGGCCTTCGGCGTGCTCATCTTCTGCATGCTGACGGGCAACTTCCCGTGGGAGGCCGCCCTGCCCTCCGACGCCTTCTACGAGGAGTTCTGGCGGTGGCAGCGCGGGCCCTGCCGGCCCGGCGTCTTCCCGTCGCAGTGGCGGCGCTTCACGGACGACGCGCTGCGCATGTTCCAGCGCCTGCTCGCCGTGGAGCCCGAGAAGCGCTGCGGCGTCAAGGACGTCTTCTACTTCGTCAAGTACGAGCTGATGAGCGAGCTGCGCCGCCGCGCCTCCTGCAGGGGCAAGCGGGCGGAGAGGGGCGTGGCCGCCTGCGGCAGCGGCCCCTCCTCTTCCGCCCGCGCCGGCCACAGACATCCCGAACCATCCACCCCGCCCGCCTCCTCCTCTTGCCTCCGGCCCGCCCCCCTGAAGCGAACCGTCCTCTCCGACCCTCACTCCTCCCGCTTGGACCCCAGCCTGCACCACTCCCCTGGGAGGCAGGAGAAGGGCAAAGGGCAGGTGGTGATGGCAACGGCGATCGAGATCTGTGTGTGACAGCAGAGGGGGCGGAGTCTAGGGTGGGTTCAGGGGTAGCGGAATCAGGGTCTGCAGTAGGAACCTTCGTACAGCTAGAATGCAAAATCCTCATGTTGGCTTGATTCACTCTCAGAAGAAAGGGTTCCAAAAGGCACCTCTGTGTCTCTACAGAAGAACCCTATCTAGTGCACAGGTTCTTTGTTGGATAAAATGGTTCAATGTGGGAGCTGTCACACTTTTCACACCTACCATAGAGGGTTCCATAAGAACTAAAAAGGGTTCCCATATGGAGACAAGTCAAAGACCCCTTATTTTCTGAGAGTGGAGTTCATCCCATTGTTTCTGATACTAGTTTATCATGGTATGAAATTTTCTCTACACGCCTTTGAATTTATATCCCTAAATAATCTGTGTGAGGATTAACGACACTCCCTGCATAGGTTTTGGGACTTCTAGAGGAGAGTTTTAAAGAAACACACTCTCCTCTATAAATGCTTGTACCCTGAGGAGGCCATGCTTAATTAGGTCAGGTAAAGTACTCCAAAATGTGTGCCACCGGTTGGAAGGCCAGTGATCCAGGGGCGCTATTGACTTTGACTGATACAACTGTCCATACGATCTCCAAGCCAGCCACGAAGTGGACCTTTCAGATGAGGAAAACCTTTGAAGAAAGGGATGGTTTTAATGGGGTACAGCAACGTGAAGCGCAAATGTAGCAGTTTCCTAGGAGACAGCTGCCCGCTGTGTCCTTTGTGCTCCGATACTGTTTAATGTGCGCCCAAATAAGGCTCTCCTCTGTTTGATCACGTCAAACCAATCTCAGGACTGCGCTCAGGGGCAGACTTCCTGTTCTGGGGTTCTTTGTTGTACCTTTTATCTCATTACTGTCTGAGAAAGGAACTATGGCAAAGACCTGTACCGTACTGTATGCATCCTCAATGGTTAAGTACAGTAGCGACTCATGTTAAATCGATACTGCAGGCTTGTAAATGACTCAGAGGTGTCTTGCTGTATCTCCCAGTATAGAAAAGCATATGTTTGTATCGCACTCAGAACAGAATTCTCCTACTGTTTTTTTCCCCTTGATGTACAATGGGCTCGATTTTGGATAAATGAGTTTAATTACGTTTACTCTGTGTGTGTGAATGAGTGAGTGTGACCAAAGTCAATTTTAGTATGCAACAATGATTTGTAAAGCACAAGCAAAAGGGGAAAGATCCTGTAAAGAGTTGCCAACTCCCTCACCACTTCCTGCCCCCTGAAGTCTAAAACTCAAAGTCCCACCATGTGTTTCTATCTGGGACTGTGAACTTCTGGCCCTAGTCATTTTCTACATTTAGACACGGTCGTTATTACGCGCACTTATCACCTTATGATAATGAATTGTAAAGCCCACTGGGGTTTACAATGCCGTAGCTATGTTCGCTATCCAACTGTCAGTGTAGCGATCAAAATTAAATGCATTTGCATATTAGGGTGGAAAAGACACAGTTGGAATCCCATTAAAAACTCATCACAGGCTGTGGAGTATCTGTTAGCAACTCTCACGTGGACAGGCAGAGACAGTAGGTCCTCCTTCCCAGAATGCAGCAGTAGTGTTGGAGTACCTCTGGAGTAGTATCACATTTTTTGTGTCTTAGAAGTAGAAACTATGGGTACCTGGGAAGGGTGGGATAAAGTGGGTGGGTGGGGTTTTGGGGTGATTTCCAGAAAAATGCACTGTATGTAGCAAAAAACAAATACTGGCTATGTATATTAAGATGTTATACAAGGAAGGACAAAAAACATTTGTTTATCCTGTTGTTTTTACTAGAAATAGCAGCCTGCGGAGAACAGTTGCGATGGACAGGAGGTGATAGGAGTCACGAAAAATAACCATGTCACCCCATGGGTTTCAGTAAGCAGCTTAGTTTAATGTTTCCTCTTGTCCTGTCTTCCTGAACATGAGCTCATTCAGCTGCAGCTCAGATCATCATTCCGCCTTGTCTGACTCATCATTGATTTTTTTTCTCACTTTCCCATCAGTCATTTACCCCCCCCCTCCCCCTTAGGGCTGGGACAACAGTCTCACCTCATGTCTGGAGAGCTATGCCACTGTTCTGAAGTATTCCTTTTTTTCGGGACATCTGACATTTCCACTCCTGCTTATGGCTTTGCAGGACTTTGCAGAAAAATGTACCTCAAGTAACTCCAAAGCAGTGTGTACAGTGACATTATATTTCCAGACGCTGTACATATGGACAGATTAATTATATAGATTTATTTTTCACAATTATACACATACATATCAATATACTTGTGTTGTGCCGGTACTTCTTACCTTGAGCGTTTTCAAGTGCCATGCAGAGTAGGAAATCGTTCCAACCGAAGCTATTAAGCATTATGATCTGAAGAATAATCTACTAGTATATAATACAGTATATAGAACCCCTGGAGGAATAATGTTTCTGTAAAATCTTCTTTGGAGTTCCTTGAAGTGCTTTTTAGACCGCAAAGCCCCAAATGCCCTGTCCCTGCCATTTTAAAGCTAGCCGTTCGGCAGAAACTTCTGTCTAGAATATCCTTCGTCGCACACAAAAACTGTCTGGGCCAATCGGAAATATCCCTAAATAATATTTTGAGAACCCTATGAAGTGAACTATCCCTTTAAGTGGAGCTTGCTTTGCTGGTAGAGCATTGGAGCATCAGTATCTCAGTGTCTGAGCTACTGGTCTTCACATTGAGCTAAGCAAATTCCTGCTGTGGCCTCCACTGAATGTGTGCAGGTCCATGTGCAGAGAGCTCCAAATCTGAATGTCTATCTGGACTTTCATATACAGGGCCCTATTTGGGACAATGTAAGCACAAACACGCCTGGGCGCAAGTGTAATTACTCGTTTTGTCTCCCCGCAAAAGGAATATTTGTCGCCCGCGCCAGGTTTGGTAGTTTCGCGTTCTGCAGTAAAAACTGTTTGCGTCAACATGGGTTTGGCGCCGAAATAGGGGTGCATGTCAAAAGAAAAATTTGCCGCTGCGCAAGTCTGGCGTTCAGTAATGCGTTTGCGTTTTTAAACCACCCAGACCAGGTTTAAACTCCAACGCTGGTGCATTGTGTTATTCTGGGGGTGTTATGAAGGCGCAGCACATATGAATGCGTGAACACATAGATGGCAGAAATATTTGCTTCATTTCAATTTGACTATTTGATATGCAAGCTGTGTTCAGTTATGCAGTCTATTTGCCGGCTGTTTAGGCAATGCACCTGTATGGAGTTAATACAGTATAATGTACAATGTAAGATAAATGAATGAATTCACATTTGTTAAATGTGTATAGGTACACTGGTTCTTGTTATGGTCATTTTTTAAACTATCACTGCAGTCAAATGGAGAACATAATGGGACGCCATATGAGGCTGCACTACAGGGAGCACATTTAAAGGCAGCACATTTGGCTGTTAGGGGACAGCGGCTATCTGTTAAAACCATGGCTACATTCTCCATACATTGAGCCCAGAACACACTAACAACTGCATTTTATTTTTGCGTTTGGCAGGACTAGGTCTATGATTGAGCGAACCTTTGGATGTTAAAATGTGTAGTATGTACCATCCGGTCAGGTGGTACATTACAGTATAGTCCTCAGAGAGTGAGTGCATCGTTTGTGGCGTGCTGTATTCCACACAACATAGCGGCGGCAGTGTAGCGTGATGGTTAAGGAACTGGGCTTGTAACCTAGGATCAGTTCCCAGGTATGACGCTGCCATTGTACCTTGGAGCAAGGTACTTAACCTGAATTGCTTCAGTATACAGTATATCCAGCTGTATAAATGGATGTAAAAATGCAAAAGCTGTGTATAAATAGATGCAAAAAATGCACAAGAGAGCAGGGACTGGTTGGATGCCGAGTTGTTTCTCTAGTGAGTTTATGAAGTGCATGTTTGAAATTAATGAAACTTAGTTGATGTGATATTTTTGTGTAAATTTTCAATAGTGGTATTAACCAAAAATTGACATCAAAGAAACAGGTACTGATATATAATTGGACAATATATTTTGTTTTAGGGGGAAATAAACATGAAGCAAGACTCATCTTTCTTTTGACATCACGAGTAATGGTTCGTAGAGATGCTCTTAACGGAGCCTCTCGTAACACGCTTGCTCTTTGGCCATGATGAAATTAGCCGTCGGCTGCCGAGCCTGCCGT
Organism: Synaphobranchus kaupii; assembly: GCA_029718625.1. Lineage (NCBI taxonomy): Eukaryota > Metazoa > Chordata > Actinopteri > Anguilliformes > Synaphobranchidae > Synaphobranchus > Synaphobranchus kaupii. The sequence goes on along the minus strand of CM056379.1, from coordinate 42,740,019 downwards.
ACTGAAGCACTGCGTAACACGCTTGCTCTTTGGATGAAATTAGCAGTCGGCTGCCGAGCCTGCCATACTGAAGCACTGTTTTAAAGGGAGAGAAATGGGGCGATCCGATTGACAACAATGAAACCAAACCTCCGCAACGGCCACAGTAAACGTATCCCTATCGAACCAGCCTCTTTTACAACTGCGCCGTATTTTGCGCTAAAGTCTTGTGTCACAAAATTTACCGAAGCTGAGTTGGTCGCGCCGTAATTCACGCCAGCACTTTGTGTTATGGCTAGCATTTGACAATTGTGCATTGACTGTTAAAATAGGGCCCACAATGTTAAATATGAAATCTCTTCCAGAATGATTGTGGGGGTTCGTTTCCTTTGGCTCTAAGGGGGCTGTGTGTGTATCCATGTGCATGTGCGCACGCACACCTCACTTTTCTTTGAGTTTTTGTCATCCTCACACATGTTCTGTAGTCGCCATCATTGTGAAAATATAAAAGAAATGTGCCACTGTCCTCCCAGCCACCTGCTTGCATTTACTTGTCCATTCATTGTCCTGAAGGGTTTTAGGAATATGTGCTATTTCTGCCTTAGGCCTCAGTGTTTCCAAATAGTGCAATAATATAGAAGTTGACAAGGAGTAGATTAACTATTTTGTGGTGACTTCCTGTTTACCTCAGTTGTGTCCTGATTGTACCAACTCCGCTTGTTTTTCACCTGCGTATATGTATGTTAATTTACATATATACATATATAGACCTGTTATATACTAGAAACCTTAAAACTGGAGAAAAAAAATGTAACGTCGCCTAAGGTTCCATTTTACAAAGTACTAAAAAGGTCAGTGTTTTTACTTTGATTTTCTTAGTGTGTTGGTTCTGTATAGCCTTTGAAACGGAGCAGAATTAAAGTTGTGATATCTAAATTGTTCATTTTCATGCGTATTACTGTTGCAGCATTTGGTGGAAGAGGTTGAATATCTCGAAATGAGTGTCCTCCTAACCCTGAGCCCTCCACTTTTATCAGTGTAAGTAATTTAAAATGCATCACATTTTTAATGTCTGTGGCCCTTAATGCCGTGCCGACTGTTAAAATAGCCTGGCTGCCTGCTGAGAGCCCAATTAACACATCAGTGGACAGTTATCGGTTCTGTTAAAAAGAAGAGATGAGAATGAGGGCAAGCTGAATGTGACCCTAAGAATGAGAATCATTAATGACCAGGCTTCACCACATTTTAGTGGCATATTTTCACAGCTGAGGAAAGTCATATGGAGGCTAAATTGGAAACTGGAACACTGTGTACCTCCTAATACCTTCAAACAATATGGGTCATTTCCTCTTCTGTCTGACTGCTCACCCAACGTGGAGTTATCGTCTGCGACATCGATGTGATGAGCGCAGGCCTTTAAAAACAGGGAATGAAGGCAAGCCCTTTTTCTACACATAGTGGAACTGAGTGAGCCCATGGCCTTTGGATTCCTTCGGCTCTGGGAGGGGCAGGAATGCTCAGCCCAGCCGTGCCACAGCTGTCTATACTGTGAGTAGTTCCAAGAACCTGTTGGACAGAGGCATAGCTCACTTACTTTTACCCTGCGATATTCATTTTGTTCCATATTCTAATCGACAGGCATTTTACAGTGCTTCTGTATAGCTCAGTGCCTTTCTGTTCTAACAGCCTCGCTATTGGGCGGTCCACTATTTCTATTTGTCTGTTTAACTTGGTCCCTGTTTTTCAGCTACACGACAGCTATGCATGTAGAACATCCTTTCACCTCAGCACATCCCCAGAAATGCAGAAGCTTGGAACCTAATTGATTCAATGTATCTTCATCACATCAGGTGTACCTTTCTGTGATGTACTGAACTTATTAGAAGGAGCAAGCACACAGTTTAAATTGCCCATGAAAGATCATGCTGAAAGACATGTATCAGTGTTTTCTCCTGTACCATTCCAGAAACAGGTGTTAATTACCTGGGTGTTAAGTGGCCTGTGACATTTTGAGAGCAGGCGTGGGATAATTAAATTTGCAGAAACAGTTTGAGCATTTTCAAATGCAGAGAATGTTCAGAATATGCTCCCTCCTCTTCTGCTATTGGTGCTAGGATCTGGTAACATTAGGCAGGCCTGTAAATTATTTCGTCTCCTCAGGGGGGAAAAAATAGCAGGTAACACGTCTGAATGGGAAGCGGGAAATGCAAATGGACTTTGAGGCGATGACACCACTTAAAAAAACGGTGCCAGTTGTGGCCAACTGCTGGCGTGCGCTCCACAATTTGTCAGCTATAGAACTGTGAGAACCGTGAATGCTTGTATTTCACATCGCTGAAAAGAATCTTTACTGCCTCTACTGTCAAATCACAGCTGGGTTCTACTGAGGGAAGTTTCTATTCCCCCTCACTGATTGTGACCAACTGATATTTGTATCCTTTCAAAGCTGCTTTGGTTCCCTCTCCACGAGGAGCTACACAGCAGCTGTGGCATTGAATAAATGCTTTGTGGGGTCGCTCCCTTTAGTGGGAACGATACTCTGTTTTTCCTTCCAAGTTTTCTAGGGGGGTGTCTAATGCTCCCTTTCACCTGGCACGAGTACAGTACCGTTTAGTTAAATGTTTTGCCTGGATTCCAACCTAAAATTCCTTTAAGCGCATGTTAGCAAAACACAGCAGAGGTTAAATTAGACATGAGGACAACTCTCTGAAAGCTACGCTCAGTAAATCAACAGAGGCACGTAAATGAAATTAAATGCCAATCCAAACATACTTTCAAGGACGAAAGGACAGGAGACCATTGTGTTCATGGTCATTTGTGAGGTTAGTGGGCTGTCATGGGCACTTTCTCCATTTTTTTTTTTTTATCTACGTACATGCAGCCTGGATTGCCATGCGACGTGAACAGCAATACACGTGAATGTATGAGTGTGTGTGCAGGTTTGAGTGTGAGCAATAAATCTTTAGTTTCCGCAAATTTAAGGCAGCCTTTGAACAGTACTCACGCCTGAGATCCTGCCATTTTAACGAGGAAATCCTCTTGCACTCAAAAGCTGCACGTGCATTCAAGTTGGCAGACGGTACAGTACTACCCCAGCCCCCACTGTTGTCTCCAAGACCTGCAATGGTGAGCTCACAGTATTAGCCTTCTTCAATGTCGTGCACTGTATTTCCACGTCACAGGGGGAATGAGACTTTTCAACTGAGAAAATACCTCAATTTGGGAGTCCTGCGAAGCGTTCAATGGCTGTTCCAACTATTGGTCTTGTAGATTGAGAACTGGACTGTCTGAACATATGACCTGTGAAATTATGTGGTTCGTGTGGATCTGTGCTCAACTGATGTGCACAGTCACAGCAGAGAGTGATGTCAGTTCTGTGTCTTTAAGAACCTCAACTCATTCCTGAAATTCGAACGGGCTCAAGCCAGAGAGTGTCTGCCTGCCGCTATCACCATAGCAACTCACTGGGAAGCGCTCGGTTTCCAAAATTCCAAAATCTCATCCAAAGGCTTACTCCCAGTCACTCCCTGGAATACTAAGCATGCCTGTGAGTATGTGCATATTCATAACCTTTATACAGTGTAGCCATGAAAGCGTGTGTTTAAGGCACACAAATTACCCGGAGAGGATTCAGCGTTAGAAGCAGCATACGACAGTCTGGTGATGAGCAACCATACAAAGCAAAGAAGCTTCATGGCTCCTCCCCACCACACCACACACACCTAACCCCACCCCCAACTTTCCTTTTTTTTTTTTGCTCTGCAGCAGGCTGTGGGCTGGCTGGGAGAAATATATTCTCAAAGGAAAGCTAAGAACAGCCTGCAGGGAGCTGCACGTTTCGGCGACGGCGCGCAACTTTGCCAGTTGATCAGGTGCGAGGTATGAAGGCAGCAGAAGACTAACAATCACAGGCATGGCGCTTTATGAATCCTGTAATCTTGCTTAATAAACTCCACTCCAGGGAGCTCTGCTTCCATCTGGCGTGCTTAGCTTCCCCGCTTGCTTTGAAGTACCGGCCCACGGCGTTTCACTTGGCGAGGCTGCGAAGTCTGACCACTCAGCACCAACCTGTTAACCCTTTCACAGCAGCCTACTACCGCACTACTACTACTGTCACACAAAAATGAACTGTTTACTAAATTTATTTAATGTTAAATTAGAATATTTCTGTTTATTTTTACTAGTTCCTTGACTTCTGGGCATTATGCAAATGATTGCATTCTGACATGGTTTTATTGACTGAAAAGCTGTTGTTGCCTGAATATCTTGTTGACTGAAGGATTTTTAAGATAAAATACGCTTGAAAAAGAGAAGCCTGAATTAATTTTTTTTTTCTTTTCAAAAATCACTCGAAGGTTTTCAGCTTTGCTGTTAGACATCTACAGCTGAACTTTACAGGGTACAGTGCTTTTTAAAGAATCATTCTGTCAAGGATGTCTGGTTCTTCAATTTTTAAAACATGAATTATTTCATGCAACTTTTAATTTTTGTTTGTTTTTTTGTAAAATATATCAAAATAAATCCCAAGGGGGCAGTGACTAGCTTTAATTAACCATATGGCAATCAAACTATAAACATGTTAAAGAAACAGGATTACTTTGGCCCTACAATACTTATAGCTGTAGGAATGCCTTTTTGGACTGTAGGGCTCCTGTATTATATTGCACCATTCCTGGCCTTAATTGGCATCACTGTGTTTAATTATCCCATGAGGCATTTGCATAATGAGAAGGAAATGATTGCAGCTGTGCAGCATGAATTAAATTCTGTTTATGGAGCAAGGGGATGACAGTTGAAATTGATCTCTGGTTTTGTCCAGGAGATCATCCACTATTTTCTCATTAGGAAAGCCTACCAATGAAGCCACACGGCATTGGAAACTACTACAACAACAGGGAGGAAGTATTTTATTAGTATTTGTTGCTTTCAACCCACAATAACAATTCATCATATGATCTTGCCAAGTGAATGTGAGGGAGCTGCAGTTGGTAACCTGGCCATTTACAAGAACAGAGCTCAACATTAGCAACATATTTTTGAAAGGACATATCGCTCTTTTCCTTGACCAGAGCTATGTTATTTTTAATAATGTCAAAAGATTTGATAGACATCTTCCTGTGTCAACCCATATACATTTTTGATTTAGAATATAAATTTTTGTTTTCAAAATATTTGAATGGTTCTCATGAAGTACATTGAACACTAATGGATAATGGCCATGGTCTGCCCTTCTGTAGGGCAACAGAAGGGGCTGTGACCTCATGCAAAGCGTCATAATTCTGCACCACGCATTATCAATCCAAAAAGCACCCGCATTTCCTCCCTCCTGACAGCTTTGGCCCTGACAGATGCAATGCCATCCTGCCATTCATCAGATCCGCTTGTGCCCAGAAGAGCATCCAGCACTACAGGGTTTCTCAGACTATTTTCTTTCTGCTCCACAAAATACACGACAGTGGAAAACCAAGTGAAGGCATATCAGGGCCATCGCGTGATGCCTTTTTTTCCACAGTTTAATTTGGAACGGTTTGGTGGTATTCAAAAGATCACCAGATGCACAACGAGTAAAGTAAGACAGTAAATGAAAATAATATCAGTCTAAAGTCTTTCATCATCAATATGTGAGGTTTCATAGATCACTGCTCAGACCCTGGTTGTTTCAGGTATTTTCAGTAACCTGGATAGTGTGCTTTGAAGCTGGAGAACATACGTTCACACATCTAATGAAAGGAGAGTGGGTCTTGCAAAAATATAATGAACTCTCATGTATCCAGAGCATAACAATCTGTGTGGGGTTCAGAATACTGTACTTTTTTCTAGTATTATAATTACTATTTTTTTTGTTCAGTTTCTGCCACAAACCTAAACAGCTATGGAAATAGAATATATAATTATTCTATTGGTAGGAATGATTTGGTATATTTTCCTTTATACCAATTTCTCCAAGCCATCATCCCTGGGTTTTGAAACACTTCCAAGACCTGGGCTTATGGAATATTAGACCATATGCTTATGAATAACAAGGCCACATGCTATATCTGCATAATTTCATAGAGTAGAAGTAATATATTTCATAACTTTCATCAATGTGGTTAGTCAACACCTAGGAAAGTGCAGTCAGGTACAGAATTATTGGCACCCTTGATGAAAATGAGGTGAAAAGGCTATATAAATGAAAAGACATACACAGAGGATGAGCTATATTGTATGCTCAAACATGGAAAAAGTATATACTTTTATTTTAATACTTTTTTAAAACTTGTTTTATTAAGTCTTGTGTCATTGAGTTTTATAGTATTTATTCTCAAAAAAATTATTTACACCCCTAAAAATCCTCTTAAATAAAATCAAAGTAAAATCTTAAGGAACTGCATTGTGGCCTTCCATCACTTCCTGTTTCAACATGGTGTAAAAATCAATAACATGTAAAATCGCTTCCATCACCATGAAGAAAACTAAACAAACTCAAATGAAAAACCCGTGCGTCCAGTTCAGTTGGGTTGTTTCATGAACACGGTTTGGGGAGACAATTGGATATAGACAGCCCTGTGTTGGGCACCAAATTATTAGAAGAAAAAAAAAAAACTCAAATGAAAAAAAGACAGTTGGTTGTTGACCTACACAAATCAGGTAATGGATACAAAAATATACAGGTATAAACAGTTAAACATCCCACTAAGCACTGTTGGGGCAGTAATCTAAAAGTTTCAAACATCTGGAACAGGAAGAGGATGCAAGAGGATTTCCCCATGTATAGTGAGGAGGGTGAGGGAGGCAAAGAAGAACCCAACCGTCACAATTCAAGAACTGCAGAGTTTACTTACATCTTGGGGTTACCAAGTCTTAAAATCAACTTAAAAACCATAAGCTCCATACCAACAGGCTCTTTGGAAGGGTTGCATAAAGAAAGCCCTTACTTAGAGCAACAAACCAATTCAATCGTCTTCACTTTGTCAAACCTCATTGAAACTATGACTGGAATCAGCTGCTATGGACAGATGAGACCAAATTTAAACTTTTTGGCCATGGCATGTTTGGTGTCAAAAGAAGGATACATACAATGGAAAGCACCTCATACCTAGGGCCACCAGTTTGTCTCCACCATGTGACCTGCAGGGATTTAAACTCGCATTTCAATGGTTACCATCCAGGGGTCCCCATGGGCACTCCAACAAAAATAATTTATCATGGATGGAAGTTTAAACACTACAAAAAGCATGTCAGGAGTGAACCAGTGGTTCTCACTCCATCTCCTGGAGAGCCGCAGGGTCTACTGGCTTTCACCGAGTAACAGCACTTGAGTAGCACAGACACTGATCACTCAACAACAGTTTATTACAGTTAACTCAGATCACCTGATTTCTGTGGTCTGAATCAGTTGCTGATCTTAAGGAAAAAACTAAAACCAGCACTCTGTGGCTCTCCAGGACCAGGATTGAGTATCACTGCAGTAAAAAAAGAAAAATGCATCCATATAAAGCAGGGGTATCCCATCTTATCCAAAAAGGGCCGGTGTGGGTGCAGGTTTTTGTTTTAGCTCAGCACAAAGACACCTGATTCTACGTAAGGTCTTGATTGAAGACCATTGATTAGTTAATTAGTTGAATCATGAATTTATTTATTTTTATTTCACTTTTTTACGCAAGTAAAGTGTGCATTTCCCACTGCTTCTAACAAAACCCAACATGCCCCCGTACGGCCGTACCACATTTTAAAATAATCAAACTGAATAAAAAGTAATCAAACTGAATTTAACGTGCGAGTCTCGCTTGTAAACATCGCTGTCAATCATCGTCTGTGCTTAATTAGTGGCAATTACTTTATCAACTTAGATTATTGAGGTGGTGCAAATGGGATAATTGTTGGAGAAGTGGCTTGACAAAGAGGCTAAGGGGAAACAAACCGATGACCCTACTCATAGATACCATGAAATATTGTAGCGGATCATTAATGCTTTGTGGCTGTTTTTCTGTCTGTGGTCTGGGGTGAAAAGGGTTTGAAAAATATGTTGTTTTTGTTAATTCCATTGAATCATTAATAAAGTAAGAATATTTTCCACATGTGGGAAAATTACAATATTCCTCAATGACGGTGTTATTTGTTTTCCATAGTCTTTTCGTGCATCTCTATTAAGGGTACCAATAATTCTGGACCTGACTGCCAATGGGTAGACTGACGAATGGCTCAGTTCTTCAATTGGTCATTTTAATGAAGATATCTTGTCCATGCCCCATCCCACTGCGCTTTGCGAGCCTTTGCAATGTTTTTTTTTCTTTTGTACCAGTATATTCACCAGTCCCTGGAGTCACCATGGTCTCAACCTGCATTAATATTGACTGTGTAGTATCAAATTCTGCTGATGTCTTATTCTTTCTGTATTTAGTTTCTTCTGTCCAAATCAGTGAGGGGGGCAGGGTGCTGGTGGCAGGGCCAAGGGTTTGGCATTTGAAATGATGTATTAATTGACTTGCTTTCTCTGATAGAAGCATTTTGATGTTCCAAAAGAAATAGGCAGCCCTTGCTGGAGTGGTTGTTTTTGACTTGGCAGGACCGTAAATATCACATGGTGCAGATTCTGGAACACTTTTGTCATACAGCGCTCAGTCACAGGATATGACTGGCTCTCTATAATTCCACACCAATGTATTAAATCAATGTGTTTTCCCTGTTAATTTGATGCTTTAGGAGGAAGCTGAGTCATTTTTCACATAGATTACTGGCATAAATCAGTTTAGTCACAGTCAGACAGTGCTGCAGTGTAGTGGTCAGAAGGAGAAGGAGAAGAAGAAGAAGAAGGAGAAGAAGAAGGAGAAGGAGAAGGAAAAGAAGAAGAAGTACAACAACAACAACAGTAGTTTGTGCCTTTGGCAAGGTCACATTGCATGTTCACACTGGAATGTTCAACATTCTACAATGTAGGGCTACTCAACCCTGGTCCTGGAAGGCTGTAGAATGTGCTGTTTCAAAATTTTCCACAGCACCTATTTGCTTAATTAAAGCAGTTTCGTACAAAATTAATCCAGTTAACCTGGGTAGGTTCACAAAGCTAGAGCAAGATTACTGAGTTAGCTGGATAACTACACTGAGTAAAACCCGGTACCTTCCCAAATCTGGAACATGCCCATATGGAAATGTAATATACTGCAGTATATTTTAAATATATTGTGAAGATAATTTTGATATATTTACAATATACTGCAGCATGTTCTTTTTCCATAGGGGTGGACTGAAGTAAAAAGAGCTGTACCGAGTTTTACTCAGTGCAGTTATTCAGCTAACTCCATAATCCTGCTTTCTTTGTGAAATACCCCCCTGTCTGGTTTCTTGGATCTGATCTGGTTGATTATAGGGTGAATCCTCCAGAACCAGGATTGAGTAGCAATCTCACTTTCCAAAGGCTGATGCTACTGTGAAGGCTTAGTAAATATAACATTGTGCTCTCCTTATTCTTAGCAGCTAGTATATCAGCAAGAACTAATTATCCTGAAAATGCTTGAGAAAACTAAACCACGCGTTTAATTATTTGAGTTAAAAGATGAGCATTATTATTTTAAAATGTGGTCTTCTAATTCTGCCTAGCACTATTGAAATATAGTAGGCTAGGGATATAGTAGCTGGTTTATGTAATGTGAAAAACATGAATACCCTAATTATGTAGAGAGACATCAATGCACTGGTTGAGAAAATGTTTCTTTAAGAGGATTGTGATTGATGACCCCATTAAAACCCGAGATTGATCAGCTACCACACAAATGTGCTGGTGATGAACGAGCAGTGCAACATTGCCTGCCGATGTGACATCTTTCAAGTTCATCCTTCAAAAGTAAAACCTTATTATGAGATGGGTACATTCCATAAACCAGTAATACCGTACAGATAATTTAAAATTGGCCTTTCAGCATGTCTCTGTCACTTGGATAATCCAGGTGATTAATGCAGGCCCGATCCACTCATCCGTTAATGAATTCTGAAGGAAAGGTGGGTTCGCAAACCTTGGTTTAAATTGGTTCTTCAGAGGTCCCATTCAGGACCTGTCAAAGCCACTGGTAAAAAAAAAAAACCCCTGAAGGTCATGTTAATTAGAAACAGATTCTGTATGATAAATCTAATCCCACAAATCCTCACTTTTGTTACTTTGTGTAAGCAAGCAACCCCCCTCTCTGCCAGGCTGAGGCTGTGTAAGAGTGCAGTGTCTCTCTGTTAGCTTGACAGTAGACAGAAGGTTTTTATTATTCCTTAATTCTGACATTCATTTGACAATACAAATTCAGGACAAACTTGGCTATTTAGAGCAGTGTTTTCAATTAGCTAATGTACAACTTGATTTTACAGATTTTGTCTCCTACTTTGATAAACAGCACAACATGAATCCCCCCCAAAAAAAAAAGAAAAAAAAAGAAATCATACTGACTGCGCCTCGTGTTTGAAATCGTATTTACCTTTTAGGGTTGTTTTAACGCACTTGTTCCTAGTTTGAAAATGCACTAATGTACGTCGCTCTGGATAAGAGCGTCTGCCAAATGACTAAAATGTAAATGTATGAATGTATCAAAACGTGAATGAGTGTGTAAGGTGTGCCCACAATGGATGCCTCAGGCCCATAAGTCCAGTATACTATCCCTATCAAATTAATGGTTTATTCCTTGTCAGGTCCTGTTCCACAAAACATTGCACATTGTACACTGTGAATAGTCAAAGGGATTAAAATAATGTTTTATGGGATTTTTAGTAAGCACAAATTGCAGTATGCTTCATTCTTTCACAAACTATCAATTAGAGCAGTTGCAAAAGGGGATATCATTAACACTTTTAATCATTGCGTTTTAATGATGCTTGCATACTTACCATCTTTGCCATTGCTTGAATATTCCCGAGAAGCGGGGTTTATTAAAATTTTTGCACCCTCACAAAAGCTTTCTGCGTTTGCGTCAGTGTTCCTGACGTAGGAGCCCCATCAACTGAGTTATTTTTGTTTTACAGCCACAACTAGTACTGCCAAGTGAGTCACTTCATTATTCAGCTGGCGCACACTCTGGAGGCCCCTGGGAATATAACAAAAACGCGATATATTGCAGCTGAAAAAATGTTCTACTTTAGCCGTGTTAGGGCTGAACCCATCCTGAATGGTTTGTTAGAGGAGAGTAAAAGATGCAAACCGAACTTGAAGAGGACTCTCGGCCTTCACTGTGGTCTCTCCTAAAGTTAGAATCGGACGCCATTTTGTGTACCCTCATCTAGTCATTGCGAGGTGTCCTGAACCAGGACTGCACATCAGATAATCATGGTTGATTTGGAGCAAAGACTCATAAAATTATGTTTTTTGTTTTTCCCATTTACTGTAGATTGAGCATTAAGCAGAGTAAATGACTATAGTTATGCCTCAAATTTAGAAGTGGCTATATACCCGGTTTTACTCCTCAAGTGTTACGCTTCAGTAACACTGAAAAATAACCCTATAGTCTATCTTCAATATCACTTTTTGAGGGAAAAGAGTTTACTTAGCCAAGGAACAAATGTATAATGAAAGTCATTTGACTCTCCATGCTAGTCTAATGCATGTGTTAATTGCTTAATTAACACAGTGAAATATTTCTATATTAAGGACAACAGACCGGGGGAGTGTCAAAGGGTGATGAATGCACACTTCTCACTCAGAAGTTGACGAACTCCACTACAGACACAAAACACAGCATAATGCCAAATTTAATTAACACCTCTCTCCCCCCCCCAAAAAAGATTTACAAGTAAGAAAAATGTTTTAAATGAATGATGAAGGAATAATGGCTGACAAAGGCCAAAAAAAATACAGGAAATTCAACCCAAGAACTACTGAGAGATAATGGGGGAAAACAAAAAAAAAGGAAATTCACACAAGCCACACAAGCACCTTTCCCATTATCTTGATCTCTACATTAACAAGGCTTGCAAAACAAAATTATTTGATACTCTCGCTACTGCTGATGATTAAATCAGACGTTCCCTTTGAATCAAAAAACTTGGTTTGTCACCAGTCTATTTAAACTTAAGCTATGTGCTGTATTGTTCTAAAAGACTGTTTAACGTGATAAAACTGAAAATAAGTAAAATGCCAACATTTTCACTTATATTTAAAAAAATCTACAAATGTGTTTTATGTAATGTTGGGGGTTTGTCTAAGTCTTCTTGATCCCTTGTAAAAACAAAAAATAAATAAGCAATCATCACCACTGGTAGTGGAATGGAATATCAAATTAATGGAAGTGCATTCCAAACCATTATCTACCTGTGGGAAAGGATTATCTTGGTAGGAGAGCAATTTGAAGCCCTTACATCTTCCGACTACCAATCAAATAGATCGACTGTCATTATGTGTTGCTAACATCCCTGAATGACCAGTTCCTGAATGGAACTGCCTCACGCCGTAGAGTACCTTTTCAGAGCAGTACAGAAAAAAACCAGCAGTCATACCACCCTGCATACCAGTCCTCAGTCATGTCATGTCATGTCATGTCAACAATAACAAAAGGTAGGCCGATAGCGAAGTGACATCACATAAAATCCAGCTGTTTGAGACGTGTGAAGTAGATTTTACGGTGGTGGCTCGTGCTATCGATGAAAAGCACGTTTACATTGTCTAACAGTGATAATGACAACACAAAGTTTTCAAAGTCTGCCTGCTACAGAGGGGGCGAATTCCGCAGGGTTCTGCATTTTTCAACCATAAAAAAGAAAAAGGGCAGAAAACAAAGCGGACTGTACATCCGGTTGATGCAGAGAGAGTGATGCGCCTCGGTCTGGCCCCTTTAGAGTTGAAGGAGTACACAGTCCCTTGCTTTCTCTACACTTAGGCAAAGCAACGTGATAGAAAGTTTGCATTTGGAAAGTCATTCACAAACACGTGAGGAGGCCACTTGCCTCTTCAGTAATTGTGTTACTCTGCAGCTGGCTGCTGAGCTGACAGGACAAACGGGACAGACATTCTTATTTGTACATGGCTGAGACTGTCGAGTTACTACTGAACCACGTTGTGAAGAAAGGGTCTTATTCAGTTAGTGGCACACTCATCAAGGGAGAATGCTTATTTCTGAGGGCATAGATAGGACTAAGATACAGTATAATGATAATAATTGGATTTATACTATAAGAGGTGAGTGTGTGTGAATGTGCAAGTGTGTGTGAATTATCCTCAGGAAGGTGTTCAACAATGCCACCGGCTACTAGAAACAGAACAAATCTATCATGCAAGTGCAAAAAGCATATTAAATCATAATTACTCGTATTTCATTCCTAGCACTTTGTACCCTGCAGTTTATATTAAGATCCTGATGATGGATGCCCCTGATTATTTTTAATGTTGTGACGCCAAAGGCAAATTTACGTTATAAATTGTGGAGACAACAAACTTTCTATTCTATTATATTCTATTCTGTGACCCTCTACATCCTAACTAGCACTGATTGACACACTGTGCAGTGATACAGAGAACCAATATACCTTGCTATGGGGTAAAAGATTTACGTGAATGACTAATGATTGATTGCATTTAGGGAAAGGTTTGACTGACAGCGGCTGATTGTGACGTGTTGACTAGGACATCAATCAACTAGCCTGTGCTTTATATGCATCGCTTAAACAAGCTGAAGCTTTGACTAGCATGGCTAACCCTCCATACCCATATCTCTCCGAGTGCTATTTAAGCCCCTGCAGTGCATCAATGTCAGCGATTTCATTCTTCCAGAAAGCAACTGTGGTTCCGGCAGAAGGGGAGAAATCACAGATGTTACCTTCTTGCCACATATGTTCAGGGTGGCCTATACTGTATATTAAATAATGCCATTCAAATTTCCTGTAGGCAATTGTAAGTTGTAGATGTTAGCTTTTATCATAGGGATTTCAATTTTGTATATCTTAATCTGCATATGTCCCACACTTTAGACATTTTCACCCTGCTTTATGCCCTCTTAACTTAGCCGTCACTGTCTTTATAAGTATTTGAGGACATGTTTATGTTCCTCTGTCGTTCCCCTGTTCATTCTGAAGGACTAAAGAGGTATACTGAGCCCGAGATGAAGGAGTGTGCTAAGCAAAATGATAATGTAATGTGTGAGGAAATGGGAGAGGCAGAAATGAAATTGCATTGGAAATGCAATATAGAACAGGTCAGTACCTGAAGCAGCAGTCTGTTTAAAAAAATTTAAAAAAAGACAGCAAGACATTAATTTGCAAATAAAAGAATAATTGGATGGGGCATTGATATGCTCTGAGTCTGAATGATATAGGGACACATTTAATTGAGTCTGTGCCTGGGAAAGATACAGGACAATATGAGCTGAAAGCTGATATTTTCTTATTTCTTCCACCTTTGGTCCAAGGTGCTGCTTGTTTCATGAGGTGGCGAGGTGCTATAATGACTAAACACGTCACAGCTTTCACTGGCAGTCTGTCTTTGTCAAGAATCACATAAACCTGAAACGTGCACACACACACACACACACGCGCACACACACACATGCACACATACGCACACACACACGCACGCACACACACACACGCACACACACACACACACACACACGCACACACGCACACGCACACACGCACACACACACACGCGCACACACACACATGCACACACACGCACACACACACGCACACACACACACACACACACACGCACACACACACGCACACACACACGCACACACACACATACACACACACACACACACACACGCGCACACACACACATGCACACACACGCACACACACACGCACACACACACACACACACACACACACACGCACACACACACGCACACACACACGCACACACACACATACACACACACACACACACACACACACACAATAATGGGTCATGGGTAATGTGTGTCACCACAGCAATCAATTATATCTTGGTGCAAGTGCCACGCTGATAGCCTCATTCCCTCTGTCTGAATTTCTGAACAAAGTTTTTGAATACCCTCCGTGCTTCTCTTACTCTCTACCGATCCTGTTTGTCGCATTCACTGCATGAACAGCAACAAAGATCAAAGAAAAACTGTCTGGGAGTTCATTACTGTCCAATGTGTTTTTGCCAGGTGCCTTTGAACGGTCACTTGTTCTCTATTGTCAGCAGTAAGTGGTATATTAATATTATTCGAATATTCCGGTCATTCATCCGTGTTGAAATCCACATGTATTTCACATAATAAGACAATAAATAACAAATATGTGCTGTTCCCCTATTACACAGCAAAAACATTTAACACCCCATGGTGTTTATATGAGACAGTGGTCTCATATAAACACCCTAGGGTGTTAAATGTACACCAGCAGTGTTAGATTTGCACAGGAATTTTTGCCGTGTACCTCTTAGGGATGGAAAAAGGCCGCCAGTGAGCTGTGGGGTACGTACACACACTGTGAGGTGCTGACTGAGTATCATAAGTTACAACATGCAATATGGTTTGAGCTAGTGGAGTCGTATTGCTTTCAAATTGAACCGTATTGCCATTGTCCATTGCACTTACATTTCAATTGAGCAATCCCCATATAACCCTGCATCATGACACGCATTGTGAACCCATTCTCACCGGAAAAAATAGCTGTTAAATAGCAGCTGGTGATATTTAAGTCGAGAGCACGCAGCATATTCAGTAACTTAATTATGTCAGTTACTCTGCTAACCCGAGAACCAGAGCACACATAATTTTTTCACAAGGCGAAAGAGGTTCTAATGCCTCTCTGATGGGCTGGTATTGTGCGCCAAATCTGCGCGCCCATGTACAGCAGAGATGCAGAGAACGGATGGGCCATTACGGCAATGTTGCTGGGGACACCGGTCTGGCGCGGAGAGAGATTGCACGGGGCAGGACGACCTGCCCGTTACTCCCATTTATCGGCCCCGCCACTGGAATCTACGGAGCCGGGGGCCCCTGCACTTACTGCCTTCTCCCTCATTAATCTCCAATGAAACCGCTCGTTCAAAGCAACACTGCGCCAGCGCTTCAGTCTGCACCAAAGGCACAGCTCAGCCAAGAGCAATTAATGGAGACGATTGGGCTGATTGAGTTAAATACCCAGGCAGCATCCCTCTGGGAGCGAGCACATTTTCAATGGGAAACTCGGATCAGGCTGAACAGTCAGAATAAAGCATCATGTCGGGACACACTGAGGACACACTGATGCATGTGCTGCGATGAGAAACGCTGTGTTTAGATATGTTCACGCTAAAAAACTCATGCATAAAGTAATGTAAATGCAGTGCAATTACAACGCTTAACACACGGGAGAATGTAAGCTTCCCTTATGGAAAAAGAATATAAATATTGTAAATATATCAAAATTATCGTCACAATATATTTTTAAATATACTGCAGTATATTACATTTCCATAAGGGATCTGCCAGGATGTAAAAACACTGAGATGAAGTGGAGGCCGTGGGATGAAGTGGGAAAAAATGGGAGGATTTATTACAAAAACAGCCGCCTGTCTGAGCCAGGTCGAGATGTTCTGGCTATCTTTACTTTATTCCCTGTAGAGCCTTTTTATTGGTCCACTTTTACTGTTCCTTTTATCTGTATCCAGCACAGTGTCAAACAATGGCCTCAATAGCCTAGCCAAGTGACGCATGCTTAGTTTTCCATTTTTTGTCTTTGTGGAGAGTTGAGTAAACTGACACGTCAGAAAAAGTGTACCGTTCTCCCTCTCCTGGAATAGGCTGGGCCACACACTGCAACGGGGCATGTAACCCAGGTCAGTCCCTTTTCCCTCCCTTACTTTGAGTTTCCCAGCAGTCCTCCTGAGCGCACACCCCTGCACACGCTGGCGTCACTGCGTCCGCAGCCCTGCGTCACTCTGAAGCACTGGGGGACTGCACTGGGGGAGTGTCCTTGGATTGTCCCCTACCGCACAGTGTAAGTAGAGCACACGGCCCAGCATCTGGAAGGGAGAGAGAGGGGGAGAGAAGGAAAAAAGAACAGAGGAAAGCGTGTGGGGAGGGGGGGGGGGGGGGGGAAAGCAAACATTATTTTGCCTCTTGCCGAAAGGGAGTCTATTGCGTGAATCCACGTCTGCCCGCGGGAAACAGAGGATCATCAGACCCTCTCTTTGATTTCAGATACATCAGCTGCCTCAATCGGAATAAAACACCCCCGTGAAAACGAAAGCCTAGAAAAAAAGGTCGAAAAATATAGCTATAATGAAACTCATATAGAATTCTGTTTGACTCATTCGAAGGGCTTTGCACCTTTGGCCAATAAAATATTAAAAGATAGAATGCGTATTCTTACTGCACAGGATGTGATTGTACTTGTGGGTTTTTTGTTATTAATAGTCCCCTTATATCTTTAAATATCAGTTTATTTATGTATTCTAAAATGTACTGAATCTAGAATGTCAATTTTAGATTGGCGCTTCATTGTTCTGTCGTTCAAATTTGAACAGCAAAATATAGCAATAAGGTATACATACAGCCCTTTTTCTCATGACAAATATTTGTTATCCATTTCAAATGGATGAAAACCTCTTACCTAGGCTATGCTTTTAGCTTCTTCTTAATTACATTACTGTCAAAAATTGGCAACATAAGCTGACATCTCATGAGGAAAATAAAGTATCTCTGCTACCTGTTATAGCGTTCCGTCTGTCTGAATCATCACATGCTTTTGTCAATTGATTTCTATCAACTAAAACAAGAGCATCTTTTTAAAGGCAGACAGGTCCTTACATGGTGCCCTTACATCCAAGAAGAAATATCAAAGGAAGAATGCTGCAGGGTAACTGACTGTAGTACTGCCTGGCAGGCAAGATGGATCTCTCTCGCTCTCTCTTTCTTTCTGGAAGATTCCTCTTGTGAGAAACCTGAGGCTTATGTAGAAAAGCCATCTGGTCCAACAATGCCTGGCACCCCAAACCAAGCCCAAAATAACCAGTTATTTTTAAAGACAGTTGAACTCCATCTCTATAAAAAGCTGAACATATGGGACATTTGTTTACAAATGTGTGGAATTGGTTTCCAGCAGGTTTCTTTCTGGAATAATTGACATGCATCCCAGTTTGTAGTTTCCAGGCCTGATATTGGAAGTATTATAAAGGATGATGCTTGCATACTGTGAGTGCCTTCTTTCAAACACATCATTCAAAGGTATAAGCATGTTTCTCCAATAGTTGGGAAGAGGTTTGAGGAAATGTAGAGCTATTACAGGTTGTTTGTTTGACAGGCTTTTTGCTTTTTAATAATCAGAATTGAACTAATGTCTGTTGTTTGAATTGAAAATGTAATGGATTCAAAATAGATGTTATCTTTATTTTAAGACATCAGTGTTAAATATAAATCTACTCTAATTTGAGGCCTAGAGGGACGATAGGTTTACCAGCAAGGTACTTAAGAAATATAATGTCAATGGTCTGCAAATTCAAGACAGTAGAAAACATAGCAGACTGGTCACTTTAAAAAATGTCTATGGCTGGCAGCAGCATCTTTCAAGCCAACTGAACAAAAATGGCTATAGTGTCATAGAAATACAGACTTAAAAGAAAATGACAGGGAAGTGTGCAAACCTTACTAGCTTGTTAAAATATTGTGACAGCTAACTCTTTAACTGTTTAACGATTTAAATAGTTAGCCACCTTGCTCATACCAAACAATGACATTAGATAGCTAAGTTCAGACAACACAAGTATATTCCTGTGACAAGAGATTCTGTCAGAAAAAAATTAACTTTAATATTTCAGACGTGTTTTACAGCTCAGATACAACAACAACAAAAAAACGTGCTTTTTTGCTGCCCTGGTCAGTAAGGTTTGATAATTTTGCTTTAGTTTGTATAACTAAAATTTTCCTTTCTTTGATTTCATCCTTCTTGCTCTATGTGTGTCAGCATCAGACCCACTTTCCTCAGCTGATATTTGCATGAGGAGCTGCTATATGCTGCCAGGAGGAGTTAGCATTGTGCCAGTGTTGGGTGTTTCTGATGGGTGACCTTGCTGGGTGTGCAGTAGAGCTGAGAGTTTGATAGCCTCGAGAGTTTACTGCACTGTGTGCCTTGACATTCTGTAACAGCATGTGTTTAGCAGAACCAAGCTGCAGGCACCGGAGTGACAGAGGAACACACAGTGTGTGGGTGCTATCCTTCAGCTGGAACCCTCCTAGTAGCATTTCCCATAGGGGGGAAAAGGTCCATCGATGGCGGTATTGAAAACGAGGAAACAGTGCCCTAGAAAGTGCCTCTGCAGCATGTTTCCAATTGTACATCAGGCTGAGCAATAGACAGAGGCATTGATGGCCCATTGCATTTTGGAGCCAGCTGTAAAACTGCCCTGTCAAAAGCTACCTTGCCAGCTGCTTTGGATATGTCTGTGTGTCTGTGTGAATCTTACTCTAGCTCCGACCTCATTTTTGTTTTCCACATGCAAAATGTGGCGAAGAGAGATTGGTCCTAGGTCCTATAACACCGGTTTGGCTGAGACAAACTAAAGCTGAAACAGCGTCAGCCTGAATTTTAAGGTCGCCGTTCAGCAGATGTGAGAGGGGAAGTGAAATAACTGCTATAGTTTTTTAGGAGTTTCATTCTCGTGTCTGTTGGACATATGCGGAACCCGCCGTGTCAACAAGGAGAAAACCCCAAACACAGATCAGCGGTGAATAATTTAAATAAGAAAATGAATCCCCACATCAACAACGCTGCACTTTTCAATAAAAAAGAAAGCGCTTGAAATGGAGTGAAGAAGTAGGGCAGGAGAGATGCCCTCACATGACCCCCGTCCCTCAGCGTTTACGAAGCGCAAACATCAGAGCGTGGCATCAAGTGTGGTGCAACCTGGGGCGGCAGGGTAAAGGAGAATCCGCCTTGACTTCATTTAACAGGTCATTAAAAAAAGACACCGGGTGCCTTCACGGCACACAAATAAGTAGGGGGCGTGCTTTACCCACGGATAAGCCTTGCATTCACGCCTGAAAAGATCCGCATAAAAATAGCGGAATTAAAAAATGTTTTGGGGGCCGTCGCGTGGTACAACGGTAAGAGCGCCGACTTTCAGTCGGTGCAGTTGTGCTGCGAGGATCGGGGTTCGCGCCCCGGTCCTGCCAGATCCGAGCATGGCCGGCGCCCCGTGGGAGCAGCAATTGGCGGCTGCTTCCGGGTGGGGGGAGGGGCTCGGAGAGAATCGCTGCACACATAGCGGCCCTGGGCGAGCTGGATTCACGGTCAGGGGCTCGAGGAGTCGCGCCCTGTAGAGGACGTGGCGACCTCCTTCCTACTACCGGCTGACAGGGTTGTGTAGCGGTGGTTCTCTAGCGGTTGCTACACGGGGGGAATTGAATCAGAATAGGGGTTCAATTGGCTACTAAATTGGGAGAAAATGGGGAAAAATCAGAAACAAATTTAAAAAAATAATAATAATAATAATGTTTTGAGAATGTATGCACTATGCAGCACCTGAGCACAGTCACAAATAATCACTACAGGAGGAGTACAGTGGATTTAAAAATCCTATTTTGTGCCCATGGGCCAAAAATCATAGGCCTCTTCAAGGACCTTTACAGTTTTTTACGATTGCGTTGACTCATTTTGCACAGCAGAATTTCAATGTACAAAACTCAAAATGCAAAGTGCCAAACTCAAAATTCATACTCTAAGACATTACATCCTATGCTGACATACAAAGTGTAAAACTGTTAACGCAAAGTGCTAAACTGACTTGCAGAATTCTTACCTTAGGACACTACATCCTATGCTGACATACAAAGTGCAAAACTGTTCATACAAAGTGCCAAACTCTAAATAATATGCTCCATTCTCAGAATACAGCCACCTAATATTACAACAATGTTCAAATGTTTATTACTACAAATGCAGATCACTAAATCAATTCAACAGGTGTTTGTAGTCATGTCTCAGTACTTCCAACAACCTTGCCCAGATGAGTAGCATTGCAACACAATTGATAATATCTTCACCACTACATAAAAGGCTGCTTAGAAACCTGAATGGCAGTTTCTGACAACATGGAGCAGGTCAGTGAGGTTGAGGTTGGTAACGAAGGACAGGGTCATGGTCGTGGTCGTGGTCATGGTCGTGGACCATGTACAGTAAATATACAGTATATAGGTAATAGGTACTGTACATGCCTAGTTTGCCTAGACCCGGCCCTGAGACCATTGGGCAGGCCCACACACATCCATCCTTGATTGGTCAGCCTGACCCTCTGTTGGGGGCATACAACTCCGTGCGCCTCATACATTTTCTGGATGGGCTGTACAACCGTCTCGTACAGCCAAATGCTCAGATGGTGTTCATCATTGTCTGGGACAATGTAAACTTCTATCGTGCATTGGCTGTGCAAGACTGGTTTACAGCCCATCCAGAGTTCCGATTCCAATTCCTTCCACCTTACTCCCCCTTTCTGAACCCCATCGAGGAGTTTTTCTCGGCCTGGAGGTGGAAGGTATACGATAGGTGTCCATATGAGCAGGAAACGCTCCTTCAGGCCATGGATGAGGCATGCAACATTACAGCCCAGCAGTGTTAGGGGTGGATAAGGCACTCTAAAAGATTTTACCAGCGCTGTCTTGCCAACGAAGACATCAGATGCGACGTCGACAAAATTCTGTGGCCAAATGCAGCGGAGAGGCAAAATGCTGGTTAAGCACAGAGAAGCAGTTTTTTTTTTTTTACAGTTTTTTACGATTGCTTTGACTCATTTTGCACAGCAGAATTTCAATGTACAAAACTCAAAATGCAAAGTGCCAAACTGACTTTCAAAATTCATACTCTAAGACACCACATCCTGTGCTGACATACAAAGTGTAAAACTGTTAGTGCAAAGTGTTAAACTGACTTGCAGAATTCTTACTCTAAGACACCACATCCTATGCTGACACACAAAGTGTGAAACTGTTAATGCAAAGTGCTAAACTGACTTGCAGAATTCTTACTCTAAGACACCACATCCTATGCTGACATACAAAGTGCAAAACTGTTAATACAAAGTGCCAAACTCTAAATCATATGGTCCATTCTCAGAATACAGCCACCTAATATTACAACAATGTTCAAATGCTTATTACTACAAATGCAGATGACTAAATCAATTCAACAGGTCTTTGTAGTCATGTCTCAGTACTTCCAACAACCTTGCCGAGGTGAATAGTATTGCAACACAAGATGCTATTGTTATCAGATGCGATGTCGACAAAATTCTGTGGCCAAATGCAGCGGAGAGGCAAAAAGCAGTTGTTTTTTTTACTTTACAATACAGTTGAGTTTACAGTACTGCATTACTGTATGATTTTTCTTTAATGATTAAACTTCAAATAATCTAATATTTTGTTTGACTTTCATAAAAACACAAGCGCAAAACTTCAGTCTATCACAGGGGATGATTGCTGTACATAATTTCAAGTACTTATGAGGAAATGACTATTGCATAGTCTTTCTTGGTAACAAGTATTTTGTGTTTGACCACATTATTTGATCATGGCCGTTGTATTTGAAAATGCACCAATAATTAAACTTCAACGATGAACATATCCACTGTTCTGACACTATGATAAACTTTAGCATGAAATACAATCTAATTTGGTTCAGTTGTTTCTATTGTGCATGCTATATATGATTTTGAGCCCAAGATTAGGAGTATAGCATTTTGCATTATGACCAAAGAACACTTTAAAACTCTCTTTTTATCAGAAGGATTTTGTGTTTGGCAGCATTATTTCATGATGACTGTTGTATATTGAAAATGCAGCAATGATTTAACTTCATTGTTTGAAATATCTAATGTTTTGGTGCTGTGATAAACTTTTGCATATAATATTCTCGGATTTGACATTGGTATTTTTATGTTGCTTGCTATATTACATTTTGAACCCAAACTGAGCAGTATAGCATTCTGTGTTAAGAGTTTTGCACATTGAAACTCTGTTGTGCAAAATGAGTCAAAGCAATCGTAAAAAACTGTAATCTAATGGTGCACAGATGGTGTTCAGAATGGCATGTATTTTTCTATATAACTTTAATGCATTTGGAGGTGGCGGCTGTCTTCCAGTAGTCACTGAGGGAAGGAAAGTACCTTGGACTAGGTTCACAGAACCCTGGCCTGAAACCTGCTGTGATTCTTCGGAGTAATGTGGGCATTAGCGAAAGGATGTCTTAAAATCTGATTGGCTGGAGTAAACTCGGTTAAAAAAAAATACATATTTGTGGATTTCTTTGCACATCTTGCTGTGAGGATTGTCTAAAAAAAATCCACAAATAAATGCAAGCGATTCCACATGCGCCAAGCGGTGCATAAGTGTACAGTCATTAGTTTTGGAGACATTTGTTTGTGAGTGCAAAAACATATTTGTGAATCAGTTGCATTTATTTGTGAACCAGTTACATTTATCTGTGAATCAATGGCTAATGACATTATAAAATAGAGTCCAGTTGTTATTATAAGCATCAGTTTTTTTTTAAAATAATGCATGAAATCCAATTGCAATTAAATTTTCCTACACGTCATTTCATAACACTTTAGTTATCGTATTATTGTAGCACACAGCATTAGCTAGCTTAGCTAATATTACATTAGTTCTGGTCCTCGTTGGTTGATTGATTGGTCAACCAGCCTTCCCAGCAGTGCCAATATTCATGATACAGCACGAATAGAATGTTCAGGCATCATTTTAATATCATCATTGAACTATCCGCTAAGATAAAAATCCTAGATATCAAAACATAATAAGTAGTCAACCATAATAAAAAAATGTATTTTCATTACTTTAATTTATACCATGATAATCAAATTAAATAAATTATCTTTAAGGATTTGATGAAATTGAATAGCCTAAGCGAGTCGTCTGAAAAAAAGACAGCCCTACCTTCACCATCACAGTAAACCTCCACCATTCTTAGATCTTTCCCACAACTCTAGTCTTGAGGCTTCAGGTCTGGCCTCATATGATACATGTGGCTCAAAAACATCCTGTGAGAATGTAAAAAAAGGCATTTATACATGGCATTGTAAGCAAACTGACCTTGTACGAAGGAATCAATATCACAAAAAATTATCAATAAGATACAACCTACAGTAATTTAATATTCTTCTTTAGTTTAGTATTGCAGTGTGAGACATTTATGATTTTTGCATTATTCCTCCATTATTGATCTGTAGCCTACCCCAATGTCTAATTACCACAAAACAATGAAACTCATTTTAACAGAAAGGCATTGTGATTGGAAGGAGCATTTATGCCAGGTTCATATAAATGATTAAAGGTGTAAAAATATCAGGAGACTGTGAGATAAATTCACAGAAAAAGAAAGCTGTGTTATAGAGCATTTCATTCATCATGTTGTATTACAGACTCCCCCAGATGCATGCTTTAATGTTAACAGCATGCAAAATATGTTTCACAACAAACAGCGTTTGAAGACAGCCAGCTGAAAACAACAACTGCCCAAAATCTTATATTCTGCATGCAGGGTTTTTGTAATACACAGTGTATCTCATGATTAGTAAGGATAAATGTGTTAAAGATAATGGATCAGATTTATTTAAATGGTATGGTAATGTGAAGTGTAATGCTTCTTGAGCTGTGTAGAGTTTTATAAAGTAACTAGAATTTCAGTGGATGTGCCACACGGTGTACATAAATTAATTTTGAGAAAAACATTCTAACTTTACAAACCATTGCTAAGTGAAGTGACTTTCAAGCATATGATTTTCGCTTGCAGAGTTAGTATAGTAACCACAATATGTCCTCAGACAAAAACTGTGAGTAATCCAGAGTTTATAAGAGCAAAACAAGGATATAAATGCAGTTCTCAAACATGAATTAGCGTCACAAACTATTTAGTGCGCATAGCAAGTTCTGTCAGGCAACTCTTGCTGTAGCCGAGCATTGGTCAGTTAGCAAGCATGCGTCTCATACTCAACCAATCACATGCACACACCTCTAATGGAGCGCCCTTTTTAAGAATCAGTCCTCTCTGTGCTGCTCACTGCTACGCTGCCTTTTGTTTGCTTTGCGGCTTCTGTGTTAAAGAATTCGCTATCGCCCTCCACCACCCCAGCTTCCACCCGTTGTTTGGATCTGCTTTAGTACGGGGGGTTTCTGGTCATCTCTTGTTTAGCGGGGGGTTTCAGTTGTGCTCCAGAGTAGTACAAGCAGATCCATTCAGTTGTGCTCCAGAGTAGTACCAAAAGCAGATCCATTCAGCGCCAAACCTAAATAATTATACAGCACATTCATTAAAACATGTAATTTGAATATGTGAGTTGTCCCGGCAGACATGTCTTTAACAGTATCCTGTAAATGGGAGTCAACCCCTGAGCGGAAGCACGACTTCAAAAGGGTTCTTCACCATCACATTACACAGTAACTGCTATAACATTGACCAGGTCATTTCACAGTTGAAGGTCAAATGTATCTGAAGGGTCAATGAGACTGAACATGGCGCACAAGGTTACATGTGAGAGGACAGTACTCATGAATGGTCCTTCATCTGCGTTACTGCATCTTAAAGATCAGGGCGAGGATTTCTTTACCTCCCCCTGGTCTGGGACCATGTTTCTGCTGTATGCCTGCAATATCAAAACATATATTTTGTTATTTTTTATTCAACCACATACAAACTGGCCTCCCCCTTGAAGGCCTCTTTGCCATTTGCTATCAGCCTAAAGATACCCTCAACTGGACTGAACCACACATACTTGGGGAGGGAAATTGCTCGTCCAGAAAATAGTTTATTAAAGAGTTTATTTTCCATTTCAACTTGGAAAGAAATCTTTTTCTATTTCCAGCTGGCAGAGAAGCTAATATCTCAGTTTGAAATGAGTACCTTCACACACATTTGTTCAATGCCTTTCGTTGATGGAATGGAAAGAAATATCCTAAAGAAAACACTCAAATAAATGTTGCAAACTTGATCCCTTTTGATAAAAAGGGTGTCAGCTAGATAGGTAGCTAGCTACAAACTGCATAGTCTGGTCAGATAACTAGCTACTACCTACAGTGCCCACCAGAATTATTGGCAACCTCAAGAAGTGCCGGATTAAATTCAGTTTAAAAGCCCAGTTTATTCAGTTTATTGTTGATCAAATATCTAATTAGAAGATATAGTTCAACCTTAAAGGCAGACTGAACTTTGTTAAAAACATAATGTTGTATAGCTACCTGGCCCCGATATGAGTCGTAATATTCAAGCTCATCTTCATGACTTGCTCCAGTGGTCAGCAACTGGCCGACGAAGAATGACGTTTTTTCTCTCTCCATTCACTCCCATTGCATGGCGAAACGGGTCTCAAAAGCACACTTTTAGCACATAAACGAATGCAAACAATATTGCCGATATACACAATCACGACATCAAGAACTCAATCAAGTCATCAAGATTTAATACATACTGTGCTGCTTCTGTTGGGAGAATTGGAGTGGATAATGAGCTCTTCCAATGATGGAAGACTTATCTGGGACTTGAAGAAGTGAGATGAAGAGACCTCTGCATAGGAAAGGGAGCTGGTGCACAAATGTCATTGGATATCTGTCTCTTGTGGTGGGAGAAGAGAATCTGGATGGAATCTGCATCTTGTTTACAATCAAGACATTTCTTCTCATCGCACTGTAGTTTGCAAATCGGATTTGCACAGACAGTTGGAGTTGGAGAAGACACTTCATGTGCAGCTCAATAAGCTGACATTCAGGCGCCTAATTGGACTAGTGAGTGGTGAGTTATGAGATGCTGTAATCCAGGCTGGCTGACTCAAACCCTCCTATCCCTGGGCAATCCTCAAGCCAATTGTATGCTGCTCTGCAGGGCTTTTGGCCACAGTTGTCACTGGCACAGTCCGGATTCGATATTAGTCCCATTTATGCATTAGTATCTCAAAAGTATCTCACCACCATGACAGCAGATAATCCCTCAGGTGAAGAGGGCCACCATCATCCATGGCCCTATTTAAGTAAAATGTTTATGTCTGTATTAACGGATTCACTCAGAATGAAAAGCCCTCTGTGCATGCTGCGGTTGCAAAAAATATATGGATTCAAACATATAATCTGAAGTAACACATGATAGAAATGTATTTTCTTTCCATATGTTATATAGTTTTGTTAGCAAGCGGTTACTGTTCAGCCTCAAAACCTCATCACCTTGCTAATGAGACAACACAGTCATAGGCTAGTCCATTATAACTCAGCAGAGCCATATATAGCTCTGAAGTTATAACCTTTGCAAGCATGTTGGCTATCTAGCATGTGCTGGATGGATACTTTTTTTAAAAAGTCACAGCTAGGTGTTCCCTACAGCATTACAGCATACAGTAGATATAACCAGTTAACGAGGCATTACTTGCATGTTTGGCAGCAATGTAGGCTAAGCATGATCAGAAGCTAATCGCCAACCTACTTTTCCATCGCCCCAGTTTCCTTACGTGAGGAATAAACTACGTATCAAAACCGAGCACAACACAAGTGGTATAAGAAGCACCATTGTGTGGCGTTTTTATTTCTTAGTTTAGTTTTTTCTGGTTTAATTTCATTGTAAATAAGCAACACTGCAACAGCTATACACTGAAGATTACTGTCAGAGTTCTCAGTTTGCCTCTTCACCAGCTGTGTTTACCTCAGGATATATCCATGAGGCTACAGAAAAAGCAGAAGATGATGTTTGGCAGTCATTTAATCCATTTCAGAAATGTTCTTTATCACAAGTAAATTAGAATATGACCTTGATATTTTTAATTTTATTTTTTTAAACACTTTCCCCTTTCTCCCCAATGTTGAATGTGCAATCATATATAAGCACTAGTTTCCGGAACCTCTGCTATCAATTCAAGAGAGTGCAGACAAGCATGTGCTCTCCTCTGAAGCACACAATGTC
This sequence comes from Synaphobranchus kaupii, assembly GCA_029718625.1. Taxonomy (NCBI): domain Eukaryota; kingdom Metazoa; phylum Chordata; class Actinopteri; order Anguilliformes; family Synaphobranchidae; genus Synaphobranchus; species Synaphobranchus kaupii. The sequence continues at coordinate 42,712,191 of CM056379.1, read as the reverse complement.
AAGTGCCACTTCTTATGACAATTCAGCTCGCAAGTCGGGCTCACACAGAAAAAGACACAGCTCAACACGTGGACTTGCAGGAGCCTGATTGACCACCAACGGTTCGTAGAGAGCATTGGAAGGCTACATGGATCCTGGCCAACTGAAACCTCCTTAAAGGGATAGTTCGGAATTTTGGACATAATGTCTCAATTACGATTTACCCATGATGTAGTTGATTGATGGAAACGATTTTCAGCTAATTCCATGCTGTCCCTTCTTTTGGACATACACACGTTGCTAATGCTAGCGCAACTCTAAGGTAACCGGTAGCATCCACTACCAAACGCACTTAAACACTCCACAGTGCACCCAAAGCAAATAAGATACGACGACAGTCTATCAGGGTTATTTTGAGTGTTTATGCCATAATTTTTGAAGTCAAACTATCGTTGAATCCTTTACTTTGTGCTGACCTATATTCTCGGTGGAAGTACGGCGGCGGAGCGATACTTTACGTTACCTACGAATGTAGTGCCGGCACTGGTCGACTACAACAACAAAGAAGTGCAACAAGTTGCAATGGCCACGTAGAAGGCTACCTTCGTGACATTTCTTATATGAGCCTCAAAGTTAAGGTCAGAGTCTTGGATTATTCAAGTTTCTTACTTGCACCTTGCTATTAAGGGACAAAGAGTCTAGATAGCTGCAGAGTTTTACTCTCTGAGCCATTGCACCAAGGACTAAAATGTCAGTTTTATCTCCGTTTAGTTTTAAAAAGCTGTAGGACATCCATAAACTTATATCTTTCAGACAATGGATCAAAGAACTCAGAGGACCGAAGTCAACAAGTGATAAAGAAATATACAGTTGAGTATCATCAGCGTACTTGTGAAAATTTATGTTATGCTTCCTAATAACATCCCCTAGAGGAAGCATATACAAATTAAACAATAGAGGCCCAAGAATGGACCCCTGGGGGACCCCACATGATATTTCAAATTGGTTTGACATATGATTGCCCAGGGCAACATAAAAACTTCTCCCAGTCAGATATGACCTAAACCAGTTTAGAACCGAGCCTGAGAGGCCAACCCACTTCTCAAGTCTGTCAAGAAGAATGTGATGGTCAACCGTATCAAAAGCGGCGCTCAGATCCAACAGCACCAAGATAGAAAGCTTATTTGAGTCTATGTTTATTCTTAAGTCATTGACCACCCTAACTAATGCAGTTTCTGTGCTATGGTGAGCACGAAACCCAGATTGGAATTTGTCATAAATACAGTGCGTCTGCAAAAAGTCATTTAATTGCTGGAACACCACTTTTTCAAGTATTTTTCCAAGAAAATGGAGATTATAATTGGGAAATGGGTCTATAATTATCAATTACTGAAGAATCAAGATTACTTTTCTTTAATAATAGCCTAACAATGGCTGTTTTGAGTGAGCTAGGAAAAGTACCAGTTTGTAAAGAGCAATTTACTATGGTGAGCACATCCTCAGCGAGACAGTTAAAAACAGTTTTAAAAAAGGTAGTGGGAATAGAATCAAGGGGACAGGTTGAAGACCTCAAAAGGGATAAAATGTCGCTAATCATTTTTGAGTCAACCATGGCAAAATGTGTCATATGGCTATCAGAAGTACCCCCACATAATGATGATGGAAACTCAACATTCGTTTGTGTTGTTTTAGAGATGTTTACTCTAATGTCTGCAATCTTGTCATTAAAGCATGCCGCAAATTCATTACACTTGGCAGTAGAAAGAAGTTCACGAGATGTTATAGAGGGGGGATTTATCAGACTATCAGTGGTAGAAAAAAGGGTTTTTAAATGATTTTTGTGGTTGTTAATAATGTTAGAAATAAATGTTTGTCTGGCATACTTCAATTTCCTATTATACCTATTAATCATTTCTTGGATGTCTATGACAGATGGACATTCAGATGGATGGAGTGACAGATACATAGATGTCTTAAATACATTCGAATTGGAAAGCAGTAGCCTATGCTAAGAACGGGGATATTTCATTGTGCATTGCTCTCCCCTCAGCTCTGTGAAAACAATGGCCAAGCCAAGAAGCCAAGGAGCCAGGATATTTCAAACTCTAAATGTCAAGGGCCTGTTGCTTTTTGTGGTAAATTTATGAGTTATGTGCCATTCATTTCAGAATCTAAGGACACATGCAAATGTCTCAGCATGAGCACACACTAAAGTGGGCCCAACACTTGAACACTCTAAATGTATCCATATTCCTCCCACAGACTCTACTGAGACAGGACGAGTGAAAAGGAGACTAAGCTCATTAGAGAAACCTCCGCTGTACACCCTCTGTGATTTGAGCATCTTTGTTCATTTTTAGGTCTCTTCCAAATAAATAAACATGTCCATTTCTAATCTCTCAAAGATAAAGGGCCTTCCAGACTTGTTTTGTTAGCTGTTGTACTGGCAGGGAGGCCAGGAATACACCAAACAGAACATTCTAAGGCACAGTTTTCTTGACCTGCGAGGGAAGTATGGATGAGAACTGAATAAGCACTATACAGTGTGTTCACTCTATAAATAAGGTCTGAAGAAGACAGTCCTTGGATTCTGCATCTTTATTTTTTTGTCCCTGCCTCCCCAAAGAATCATGTTAGTTAGGCTCTTTCTTTCAGGTTGATGTTCTTTGTGCTTTTGTCATTGCAAAAGGTGCAGTCAGTGTGTTACCGGTCTTCTGTCAGTGCAACATTCAGGGGCGTTGTTTTGAGCTTAGCCCCAAATGTTTTTTGAGCTGATTTTAATGTTATGTAGCGCAATAAAGCGCTGAACAAGCACAACGCCGTCCATCCATGTTGGTAGTTGGTTGAGTTGTATTTAGATTTAGATTGCATAGTCATGGAAAGTAGAAAACAGGGGCTTGGATTTTTTTCAGAGCAGAAGAAGGTAAATCACTCGGTAGAACACAGGTGCGTTCCTCAACATGGTATGACAGGAATATGTTTGGGGAATCAATGGTTCAAATATACATGTTTAATATTACACAATACAGTGAAATGCTGCTTATTTCTATGTAGCTAACTTGGTAACTAGCTAGTGTCGTCATGTTATGGTCCGATTTACATTTTGTCAAGTGGATAACTATAGCTAGCTAACGTTCATCTAGCTAGTTAGCTAGGCTAATATTATGTTACTTGTGACCTTCACAAAGTTTGCTGATATTAAAATGGGGTAGCTACTAGCTAATTATGTTGCAGCAGGCCAGGCATAGACATATCTACATTCTGGTTTTGTATATTTAATACTTCCGTGGCTTTAACAGTCACATCACTTGCCGTTTGTTCTTCCTATTTTGTTTGTTCATTTAAATGTCTGGTTCATTTAATCTGGTTTCTCTTTGAAAGAAAGTAGCCTAGGCTATATTGACCACTGTTCCCATACAGATAAATGTGTCACTAGAGTAGGCTACACTGAATGTATAAAACTCACTGCTGGACCCAGCCATAAGCCTTTGGTGTATGTAGACTATATATTATTTCACTTTGTATTTTCAGGTGTAGCCATGCAGAAAATATCTGCATTATTTAAAAAGAAACCAGATGTTGCCAGCAACAGTCAGGAGATTGGGGTCTCTAGAAGTATGGTTGTAGCTAGAGAGACACGCTACAAAAATAAATATATTAGATAATATAGATTATTGTATAACACCTAATTATTAGCTTGCCACGGCATTAGCTATGCAACTTATTACATTTGTAAGGATTCAAGTAATAATAATAATAATCATTTATTATTATTATTATGCCATGCCTGGGTCAATAAAGCAGGAAGATTGATGATATATTATACATATGATTATTTTTTGACATAATTGCTTTTTAAGAACTTAATGGTGAAAGAAAATAATTGTACTGACTAGTCGTGTATGTCCATGCCATGTAAACAAATAGGTATTGGTGATTTATAACTTCCCTACCTTTTTATTGTAAATTTTAATCACATCCAGCAGCGGTGTAAAGTGCTTGAAATCATAATTGTGTGTGTGTGTGTGTGTGTGTGTGTGTGTGTGTGTGTGTGTGTGTGTGTGTGTGTGTGTGTGTGTGTGTGTGTGTGTGTGTGTGTGTGTGCTATTGTGAAATAAATCCAACTACAATATTCCTATAAACTAATGTTGACTACTTCTACCATTTTTATAGTCAGGGCTGGACCAGGAGGCAAGAAAAGGTAGAGAGGTAGAGGTAGTGACAAACAACATAGACAGATTTGGGCACACAGATACTATAAAACAAATACTGTTTTTCCAATTGTAATAAACATGTTTTTGGTGATAGTAATAATAAAGTATTTTGTTTCTGCACAATGCTATATACCTTTGCTCACTTTTCAACACGATTCATAATTAATCTAAAAAGTAAACCACAGTTTTTGAGGTATATATTTAAATTTCTCAATGCTTAAGACATATATTTTAAATGAAATCAATGTGCCAGAGTGCATGAAAAGGCATGAAAATAGAGCTTGTTCGTCAAACATTTCTTCCCCCGGACCCCCCTGCAGAGGAGGCTAAGCCCCCTATGGCTTCACATCCTAGAAACGCCCCTGATAACGCTTCACTGGTTTGGTACAACATTATCCCTGACCCTGACATCTACATATTAAATGGTCACAGTTGTAAGGATTCAAAGCAAATATTTCAAGCATTGGCTCCTACTATGTTTGCACTTAGCATTCATTATGGAGCTGAATTAGAGTGATACACATGCGGTCTTACATGTTCTTCTGCTACAGAAATTACGATATACTTCCAAAGCTCTTTTGGTCTGTCAGGGAATGGAGGTATCTTTGCAGTTTAATTAAACCTACAACTGCAACAATGTCAGGTTCAAAGGTCAAAGAAGCATGACAAGCCCGGGTTCTGATGCAGTTTTGATCAAAACCGGTTCAGTGTCTCTGGGTATGAGAGTCAAATTATTCTTGCTTGAATGCAAGACTACCAAGTACCCTCAGTGGACTTGACTTGTTTTGGTTTCTGTGCCCCACTAAGGCTAAATCTTTGTCTAGTCTATCACAGAAAACTACCTCACAAAGGGCAAGCCTCCATGGGGTTATTATATTTAATCGCGTTCAACATGTTTAAACAGAGGAGCCATCTATTTTAAGTATGGTGGTGTCTTTATTATTGATGTTATAGGAGTACAATGAGGTTGGAAATTTTTCCATGTGTCTGAGCTCATTTACTTTTTCGCCTCCCTTACCCCTGGCCTGAAAATACCAGCAAAAATTAAGCTGGTAATGGAATATCTGTGACTTGTGAATGAAAATGTCACCTCTGCCTTCATTAGGGCCAAACATAACATTACTCATTCCCAAGTGATAATTTATGCAACTAGGAAGGCAAGCAGGAGGGGGTATCTTAAACTGTGGGTGAATTGTGAATCCAAAAGTGAATTTGTGCCTGAAAATAATATCAGTTTTAATGACAATGGAGGAATGAAAACAATATTTTTTTAGAAATCTCAAAAATTTTCAGTTGTAATAAATAATTTATCCTCTATCTCCCCTTATGTTGAATGCCCTTGTGACAGTGAATGCATGTATATTTCAATGCACTGAACTCAGGTGAAACTTCAATGGTCTTACCTGGCTTTGACATTTAAGCTTCCCACTCTTTGTTTTTAGCTGAGGTAGAAGTGCAGTGCAAAGAGTATGTTAGGTTTAATGAAAGATCCATCATTTGGGACACATTTTACCTTGAGAATAGATCAGAGTCAGGAAGTGAGTTGGCAATTAGACCTCTCATATTGGCACAGTTCCCATACTTCTACCATATATTCTAGATCACAAGGGTGAGTTTTTGGTCTTTACTACATTCAGAACATCAGAAATTAAAGGAGGCACCAATATGTCATGCTCCAAAGTAGTTTACCCCATATTCATGCTTATCAGTATTTAGTATTTAGCTTCAGGCATCAAGATATTCATGAAAATCTCATCCTTGGAAATTTGGCAAATCATTGAAAGTTGTTACTTTGAGAAGCCTGAACTGATTGTATAACATTGTACTGCAGCTTATAATAGGCTATGTAATATAAGTTTGAACTAAAGAATGAGTTGAGTTGAAACATTTTCATTTTTCTTTAACAGGTATGCTCCACTGAAGAGCAGAATATAGAGGGGTCGATTTACTAAGATCCAAAATAAGGGGGGTTATTTTTCGTAAGTATTTGCACTCGTTATCATTTCACTCTTTGTGGGTGATCAACTAAGAGTCATTATGTAAATTACTCCAGCCGCAAACCGCCATATTTAAATGAGAGATTTTGCGTGTTTGGAATGGTTATACTGTAAGAAAACAGTGAAAAGACTGGCAGCAATGTTGCCGTTTTTATGGTATTTTTTTAGTGTAGGATATAGGATACTATTCCACTGAACGTGCTGGTGGTTTATTACAAACTGTTTCACTGGATGTCTGTTTGTTTCTGCCGCGAGGTCCAGATGTTTGTCAGGACTGAAATGATCATGACTATGCTTACTAGCACTAAGCCTACTCACGCCGTAAGAGTCACATAAAATCACATTTCCATTTGATCATGGGTTTTATTTTTTATACAGTTTTGATTTGTTTGTTATTCACCGTTTGTTATAATAGACGGTGTATTGCTTGTTTGATTCAAATAATAGTTACTCTTCTATTCTGTAACACGATTTGCTTCATGATTAAAAGAACTATTTTGACTGTTCATGATGTAGCCTATGTAGGCTATCCACGAATTATCTTGTGTATTTTGAGCGTTAGCTAGAATGGGCCAGTTAATTAACCCCCATTGTTATGCAATAATTCAGAACGTTCAGTTATGGATATTCAAAACACACCTGTACATGTCTTACAATGACAGCAATGATCTTATCGATTCCGTCTTTTAATACCCGTTTTCCATTTGTACTAAATGTACACACACAAATACCTTTCCAAAACTTCCTTTCGGGCTTAGTAAATCACTTCAATCAGCTAACAAAACAAGTGCTAAAGTAATCAATTTGCATGACCACCTCCCACTATTTCGCAAAATAACATAGGGACGCCCAATTTTGCAGATCCATTCAGGCTAATCTGCAAAAATGAGAAATCAATGTATCTTTCAATTTTAGCACACGCAATCCTCTTTACCCCTCGTTAGTTGATCACCTCGGATGATTTTTTGCAGGTGGTAACAGTTTTACACACTTTTATGTACACGCAAACCTTTAGTAAATTGCCCCCATAATGTATACTGTAGGTAGAATAAGATATGTATTTTCAGAATCATTTGTATGGATATTGACTTAAAAGTGATCAATGGAATAAAAATTTAGACCATTAAGTATTTGTGCATAGTGGCACTTGCCCTGTACTAAACAGTGGGTGATTGCTATTGCGAGATTGCAATCACAAAGGGCATTTGTGGTTTTAAAAGAAATCACTGCAACCTAAAGGGCACTTTTGCTATATCAGGACAGTGGGCATATGCTTCAGCATAATGTTGGTGCCTATCTAGTGTCAGGTTGGGTCTAATGTCCATTTCCACAAATTGTGAATAAAACCTGTGAATCCACAAGTTTTATTCACAAATTGTGAAGAGAAACATTTGAAAGAGGTCCATCTTATTAGATCACGCTGCTTCTCTCTGCTTTCCTTCCTCTGGTTTTAACAGCTGTTCCCCTCTCCTCCAGGCCAATTATTTACAGCTATTGTTTTGTATTTTTGCGTCTATGAGTGCCAGTCAATTTTAATCATTGTCATGTGGTCTAAAAATAAGCCGCAAGATGTGCAAAACCAATTAAATTTGATTGTATGCAACGTACCTGTAGGATTGTATTGGAGGGAAATGTGTTGTGACATTGTGTGAGCTCATGTTTCATGTGCTCCACACTTACCTGTAACCACCTCACCTTATTGTTTTGCAATGATGAACAGCTCATAATTAGCACCTAATTGTATAATTAGTCACGGGTGTGCATATTCCCACTTGACTGCTGAACTTGGAGGGCCTACAGGGACACCTGGAGGATAATTGCTGAAATTCAGCCTAGATGATCATGTGCTGAAGTTTAACTCCAGACTCTGTGGTGCAATAACTCCAGGTAATAAGCCATTTTTGGCGAAGCAGGTGTAGGGCAGCAATGTCCAGCCTTCACACTGCGTGCCACATGTACACAGAAATTATATTTATTATCCAGAATTCTCTAGGGCATAGATATTAGCCTGTGTTCTGTGCTATCACTGAAAACCCAAAAAAAGTATGGGTAGAAGGGTGGCAGTAAGAAAAAAGCCATTATTGTTGAATCTAGGATGCCATGGGGTGTGACTGGAAGACATTTCTTGTGGCGCACACATATGATATAAATACTGTATGTGGTCGAACACTGGATAGTAACACAGAAATGAATTTACCAAGTGGTTTACTCGAGTGATTTGTAGATTAACAGTAATCTGTGATTTATCACTGCTCACTGAGAGCTGGAAATAATGTGTCCTCATTGTTTGAGCCCTTCATGTTGTTTATAAAAAGACAGGCCCATACTGAAACACTGAAGCCCACTTAATCGTTTTCCACCCCTATTACATTCATAAATCATCTGAGGTTTGCGACATACAACCTCAGAGATACAAACCTCAGTGTTACTGACTGACTGGTCCACCAAACAGGTATGAAACTAAGGTTGCACACGCACTTGGGCCTTATCAATAATCTCCTTAGCTCCTTATCATCACTGATGCAATAAGTGAGCATTAAATAGAAGCCTTCAAACCAGTTACTCATGCTACTGAAACTCATATTATCCCAGTTAGACAAATGGCATGTCTTAGCACTATAGCTAAGCATACGATGTGGAAAGGTCAAGCTTTGCCATAGATTGTGGCCAGTGGAAAAGGAAATACAATCCATCATTTCCAAAGTTACAAACATTTCTGAGTTCCATTTCATGACCTACACTTGGTTTGGCCTGACTACCATATTACAGTTTTTCACAATTGCTTAAACACATTTCCTGATAGACTACCTCACTTTCTCAAAACCCTAAACACAAATCTCAAAACTCACACACAAAATGCAAAATCCTACACTTCTCTTGCAAAAGCACACTTTGCCCTCAAAACAGTGTTAACTCTTCACTAAATGGTATTTTCTTTTCAAATGACAAACACATACATCATATGAGTAGACATTTCTAAGCACCCATTGAACACTGGTGTGCAGAATGGAAAACACTATAGTATGAATGGAAAACACTATATGAATGCTTTATCAGTAGAATTATGCCTTTGCATGTTCAGTGTTACACTTTCACCTGTTGGATGTAAAATATTACCATATAATGTTTTTACGTATACTCAAATAGAAAACAACACACAATACTTTAACAACAAATAATATTTTATTTGTACCCAAAATGTGCAGTCTACTGTAAATCACAGAAAACAGGATGAAAACGGGATGAAATGAAAGAGATAACAGAAAATAGGCAATAAACAAAACAAAACAACTAGGCTGCATCCTGCCTTCGGTCCCTGCCTGGCCACAGGACCTCATCCACATCGCAGGCGATGTTCTCCCTGGCCAAGCAGTGGGGGAATAATCACCTACAATGGCGCATGAAGCCTTGACAGGCCTCAGCAGTCACATCGCCACATGCGTCCTCCATGGCTTGCAGCAGTGGGATCCGTGTCTGCGGATTCCTCTCATACACCTTCCATCTCCAGGCAGAGAAAAACTCCTCAATTGGATTGAGGAAGGGAGAGTATGGAGGGAGATGCAGGACGGAAATTTCAGGATGGCCCCTGAACCAGTCACGGACCAGAGTAGCCCGGTGGAAACTGACGTTGTCCCAGACAACAACAAACCTGATCACCTCTGTGTCATCCATCTGGTCTGATTGAACAACGATGTTGTAGAGTGTGTCCAGGAATGCTATGAGAAGGGCAGTGTTGTAGGGGCCCAGGGTGGCATGGTGATGGAGGACGCCGTGGTGGTTGATGGCAGCACACATTGTTATGTTCCCTCCGTGCTGGCCAGGGACTTCAGTGATAGCACGCTGGCCGATTACATTTCTGCCCCGGCGCCTTCTTTTTACAAGGTTGAACCCCGCTTCATCAATGAATATAAATTCATGCAGGTCTGCTTCTGCATCTAGGTCAAGAAATCTCTGAAACAGACAACATGACAATATTATACACCAAGAGTGGTCAATAGAGTATAGGCTATTGTGAAACATTGTAAAAAAGGACAACATTGGATTACTGTAGTACAATACAGTAATGTGTCAGTGCTGATAGGACACAGTTGTGGAATGTATAGGACTTACTTGCACATAGTCATGGCGAATCTCCTTGATTCTGTCAGTGTTCCCGTCAAAAGGAACCCTGTACACCTGCTTCATCCTCATGGAATTGCGTTGGAGAACACGGTCCAGTGTGGATAAACTCACTGTTGCTATATTTTGGAATAAGTGTTGGTCTGCAATGATTGCATCTTGGATTTGTCGGAGGGTTATGACATTGTTCGCCCAGGACCATGTTGACTACTGCAGTCTCCTGCTCATCTGTGAGGAGTCTTCCTCTCCCACCACGTTGTGGTAATCTTGCAGTTCTGCAAAAGATACAAATAGATACAAATACAGCAAGGTCCTTGCAACACTAATTGAATACTGTATTGATATGCAGTACTACAGTAAGGCGAGTAGGTTTCTTACCTATGCTCATTTCTGAAAGTCCGAATTATTGAGGCAACCGAGAAGCGACTCAAGTTGGGTTGGACCCTCCCTCATGGGCAAACCATGGTTGACCACATGATCAATGACAGTGGCCCTAATCTCATCAGAGAGTATGGTTCTTCTCCTTTCTCCTCCTTGTCCTCCTCTTCCTCATCCTCCACCTCCTCCTCCTTGTCCTCCTCTTCCTCCTCCTCCTCCACCTCCTCCTCCTTGTCCTGCTCCTCCTTGTCCTCCTCCTCCTTGTCCTCTTCCTCCTCCTCCTCCTCCTTGTCCTCTTCCTCCTCCTCCTCTTCCTCCTCCTCCTCCTTGTCCTCTTCGTCCTCTTACTCTCACTCCTCTGCCTTGCTGCTCACCTCTCTCTTCAATGTTGCCACCATCCATTGTTCTCCAAACAAACCAGGAGCTCATCTGTGACCCTTCTATTTCAAATGGCTGATTTCTAATTGCACAACAGCCTTTGGAGTTTAGAAATGTGATTGGCAGTGTGTTCTGTGTGAACACCAAGAGAGGGAATTCAGGAAGAGTGTGCAAGATATAGAGAATTGTGTGTAGTGTTGTGAAAAATGTGTGGTTTGGAATGGGAATCTGAGTCTAAAGCAGAAAATGTGCTTGGAGTTCAGCAGAATTGGTTTGGCAGTTGGTACATGAGTTTCAGGTTGTGCACATTGTGTCTGATGTTCCAATTAATGTGTTTAAACAATTGTGAAAAACTGTAAGCAAAAACACATCAGTGGCTACTTAAAACAATCGTCCAATGAAAACTATGTATGAATTTAAAGTTTCTTTTCAAAAGTGTTTGTGTGGCATTGCACATATTTAACATTTATTCTCACAAACTGCCATGGTCAGTAAAAAATCAGTAGGATGAGCAGCCCATACCTACAGTACTATTACACTGTTGTAGGCAATATGGGTGTGTACATTTGACATCCGGTATGCACACATACTACAGTATTGAATCTTAGAGTAGACACTGCCTCGCAAGAAAGAGGTTCCGGGTTTGAGTCCCAGTCCCGGTCCTCTCTGCATGAGGAGTTTGCATGTTCTTGCATGTTCTCAACTGCCCATTCTGGTGCATTACAATCTCTAAATTATGAAATGTTTCACACTTAGTTTCAACAAGCAAGAAATCATAAAAGCAAAATAAATTCCCTGATTTGCAACAAAACGGAAAAAGATTTGGATTGGTCTAGCTGCCAGACTACCTTGATATAGATATAATGACAGATGGTGGGTGAAGATATGTGTGTATGTGTACATATACTACATATATAGGTCAGGTGCAGTATGGTTCATAGTTGCCATGGGAACCGGAATTCAAAGACATGTACAAGACCACACCAGCCAAGCAGCCTCTCTCTCCTAATACTCAGCACCTAATTACCATTATCTCTGCACAGTAGGCTTAACCTATTCCTGTCTTTAAGCAGATTTTTTTGACCTTTGAAGTTCACTTTTATCACTCAAATTAAACAATAAAAAGTTACATTCTCGAATCATTTTAAATTTAAATGGACTGTGTTCTTATTTCAGCCCTTTGGATTATAAACAGAGTTGCGCATATCTAAAAAATTCAGTGACTGCATTCAGACAAGATCAATACTCAAACGTTTTTAATTAAGATGGGGCTTAAATTCTGAAATCATGGCACATGTATTCATTACTTAGACCTGGGTATAGCTATATTGCCAAGGACTGGCATGGACATGTTTACATGAATAATTGGTTCTGAGCACTGCAAAGATATGTCAGATTTTGGAAAATTAAACAGTCTTCCGAATTATTCCCCTTCATTTTCTTATTTTCTCTCTCTCTCTCTATATATATATATGTCTCCTTGGACTGGTGCCCTCCAGATGATGTATACCAGGCCAGTGGTACAGTAAAGTGTCAGTTCGGAGCCTGGAGGTTGTCCTCCCTGCCTCTGGCAATGTCAGAGTTGCACCCAGACCCCAGAGACATGGAGGCCTCGTTGAGAAGGGCTCTCTCAGGTGCCAGACACAGACGAAAACAATGCTGCCGTGATTTATCTTTTTCCTGTGTTGGTGTAAAAATGCAAGGTGACAGGTTTCCAAAGTAAATGAGGTCAGAGAGAAGTGGAGTGAAGGAAGGAAAAGTGAAAAACATGGAATTCGATTGCACAACCACCGCCTGTGTGTGCAGTGAGCTCCCTCACGGTTCAGCTGTGGATACCTTGATTACATATTAATTCTGATTCAGTACAGAATCATTATAGTCTCGTCAGGTCCTTGTTAAAGTACTAAATCAGACACATACACACTCACACCTAGTCACATGCAAGCAAGCGCACACACACACACACACACACATTAATGGGAAATGCTTGGTGAATGCTGATGAGGTTTATAGGAATACGTGTGACTCACAAAGCTCAGTGTCTATGTGTTTTGGCAGAATACCCATTTATCATAGACAGACAATAGCATTATCCTTGTCCCTCTCCAGAGGAGACATGGGCATGGAGGAAGGAGGGGGTACACTGTAGAGGCTCTTCCTACTTTGTGTTAACTGCTCTGCTGCCCCTGTTCTGGTGTGTGTGTGAGTGTGTGTGTGTGTGTGTGGGGGGGTCCAACAGCTCCCATTCCCCTCAGTGATTCCTGAGAGGAGTTAGGTGTTCCACGGCAAATGCTGGATTGTTTGACAGAGTCCCTTGCCAGGCCTCTGGTCTCCGTGTCTAAACGAAGATAATAGCAGTTGTATACAGAGGATTCTCAGCTCTGTGCTTCCCCAGCCCCTCCCAAGCATTAACGAGGCAAAGAACTATGCCAAAGCACAGCGCCTAAGTCACCGCGACACTGTCTTCCCGCAGGGGGAATTTATAGATAGTTCAGCAGTGAAGCATCTTGTCTGTGTTTGTCTGTTATATCATTTCCACTTCTATCCTGATGCACAAAACAGTCTGTCTCAGCGTCAGCCTGACATCAAAGCCTGGTGCCAACATTCAGCCCTTGAATCTGCATATCAAGGTGCCCGGTAGTCCAAGGAAAACCTTTTTGCAACACAGTAGGTAAGAGACTGGGGCTGCAGGTGTGATCTACTGTATGCCTCCAATTCCATCCATACTTTTGCTGAAGGAGAGCAGGGCTGCCTGTGACTGGTGTTAAGTTCACACAAGCTCAGATTGAATCTGTCAAGTAATTACGGTTTAGTTCGACCAGTTTGAACCGAATGGGCTCTGTTAAAATTGGTATGCAGTAAAGATCACAAAGCAGAGGAAGCCACCAGAGATGCAAAGGTTGACAGTAGAGGAATCCTCACAATACATTGCAGTATTAATGATTTGCATAACTCTGAGCCATAACCAACCAATGTTCTTGCATTTTCTCTGATGAGGTTTTGCACACAAGCCGCACTCAAGGTGGAAGCTGTTGTTACATTTCTGAGTCCACCAAAGGCCTCCTCTGTTCCAGAGCACAGTTCATCTTGAGCCTGGGAGACTGGAAGAACTTCCTCTGCTCCTGAAATATCCAGAAGTGGAACATGCCAACAGAAACATTTATTTTGTATGCGCTTAGATACATTTCCAACCTTGCTACTCTGAGAAAGAGTTTTGACAGAATCTGAGTTGTATTGTTCAAGGGCTTCAACGAGTCTGCTCCTGATAAATCATAGTGCATTATTTACCATGTGGGCAAAACTAGTATTTTCTTCTGTCTTTAAATCTGGAGATTCCATTACTTTTTGACAACATTCAGGTCACATACTGCAATAATATTCTATCATATATTTTCTGACATACATACACAATATTTCAATATTTTTTATTTTACAACTGTCTGTCCTCTGCAGCTAAAGACCTTGTTAAAGACATTTTGGCCCAAGCATAAGTTAGGAACACAGCAAGAACATGGGTCTCTCCCAGTTGTTTTTGACCTTGGAAAATTTCTTGCACATTTCCAGCTTGACAGTATAATTCACCTCTTAGCCATGTAACAATGGAGCTGCACTAAATGGGTCTGACAGCTTCAGAAAGCACATTTGTAAGACTCTTCCATCCTCTTTCGCCTTCCCCAGAATGAACGTTCTGTCCTCTGACAGGGAATCTTAATTGTATAGAACTCACCCAGAGGTACATTTATTTGGCTCTAAACATAAATTGGCCATCTGAAAGAATCCATGTTATTAATGAGTTGTCCTCTCGGCAGTGTACGGTAATGATGGTGTTTAGCATATGCAGGAGACAGATATGCGCTAACAACTTCAGACTACAAGATCGGGGTGCCAGGAAGGCAGCTGTCAGTCTTGTTAATGGACTGAGCTGGCTGGACGTTATGGTGTTGGGGGGGGTGCATGTGCAGTGTCTGTGAATGAATATACTGCCACCAGCAAGGTGACAGACTAGCCACAGTGTTGTAAATTTTTTGTTGTTTCAAATCAGCAGCATCCCTGGCTAAAATGTGCCAGCTTTTGTTAATCTACAAACCCCAATTCCAAAAAAGTTGGGACAGTATGTAAAATACACATAAAAGCAAAAATCAGTTATTTGTTGATTACAGTTTTTCTCAATTGCTTACACACAAAAACTGGAACTTATGACACAATGACCACAACCTGTAACTCATGTGCCAACTCCCTAAACCAATTCTGCTGAACTATAAACACATTTCCTGCTGTAGACCCAGATTTCAATTCTAAACCACACTTTCTTCAAAACACTACACACAATTATCTGCTTTAGACCCAGATTTCAATTCTAAACCACACTTTCTTCAAAACACTACACACAATACTCTCTATTTTGCACACTCTTCATCAATGCCAAATCTCCTTGTGTTCAGACAGAACACACTGCCATTCAAATGGCAAAACTTCCATTTCCAAGGCCGTTGTGCAATTTCCAATCAAAGCTTGAGCAATATAAGGGCCACAGGTGAGCTCCTGGTTTGGAGAACAATGGATGGCAACATTGAAGTGAGAGGTGATCAGAGAGGCAGAGGAGTGAGAGTAAGAGGAGGACGAAGAGGAGGACGAGGAGGAGGAAGAGGAGGACGAGGAGGAGGCATGTGGCGATATAGCTCCTGAGGCATTTCAGGGCTGGATTCGCCATACTAGGCGATACTTCCCCCGCTGCTTGGCCAGAGAGAACATAGCCTGTGATGTCGATGAGGTCCTGTGGCCAGACAGGAACCGAAGACAGGATGCAGCCTAGTTTTTTTGTCCTTTTTTATTTTACATTTTTCTTTCTTTTTTTGTTGACTGTACTGGCCTATTTTCTATTGTTTGTTCTGTGCAAATCATTTACACATCCAGTTGTGTTTGCTGTGATGTATAGGCTACAGCACTTTTGGAAAAAATAAAGAAATATTTTTGTTGTTACTGTATATTTGTGTATTGTTTTATATTTGAGTAAAAACATTATACAGTAATATTTTACAACAGGAGTAAGCGTACAGTAACACTGAACATGAAAAGGCATAATGCTCCTGATAAGGCCTTCATACTGGTGTTTTCCCATTCATAGTAGTGTTTTCCATTCAGCACATCAGTGTTCAATGGTTCTTAGAAATGTCTACTCATATGATGGTCTGTGTGTGTCATTTGAACACAAACTACTATTTTGAGGAGACATAACATTGTTTTGAAAGCAAAGTAGCATTTTGCAGGAGATATGTAGGGTTTTGCATTTTGTGTGTGTGGTTTTTGGATTTGTGTTTAGAGTTTTGAGAAAATGAGGTATGCTTTCAAAAAATGTGTGTAAGCAATTGAGAAAAACTGTAAGATCACTTGTTTGGATCACTTGTTTCTCCTTATTAGGTGTGGTTGTGAAACCACACCTATTGTTATTCACCATACTTATCATTATTCCAC
This sequence comes from Synaphobranchus kaupii, assembly GCA_029718625.1. Lineage (NCBI taxonomy): Eukaryota > Metazoa > Chordata > Actinopteri > Anguilliformes > Synaphobranchidae > Synaphobranchus > Synaphobranchus kaupii. Next base: position 42,695,654 of record CM056379.1, on the reverse strand, counting down.
CACTTTTTGAGAACCCATCTCCTCCTACACCATTCCCACCATCAACACCATTCATACCTCATATAATACTCTATACACCCTCCAGGTTGCTATTACTTTTTATCTTTATACCATATACACTTTTTCAGATAATTGACCTTTTATTGCCAAAAAAATGAATGGGAGTCAATGGGCACATTTTGAAAACCAATGCAATAGAATGCGGATGCTGTAACCATAGGCTGTAACATATTACACTGTTTATGACATCACAATGCCTTCCTCTACAACACTGTTATGACTTAACAATACTATCCCAGATGATTTGCCATTACCTTTTTGTGCTTTCATCGCAATTAATTATTTCTTTGTATCACTTCCAGGTTCTTTAGACTACTTACCACAAAATACATCACCATATTTTAACACTTTCACCTTCTTTAGATCCCTTTATACCGCATTACCACTTCCACTACCACTGCCACATACCATTTCCACCTTTTATTTACCACCTCGCACTATAGCCTACCATATTACCCATCTTTCTATACCATTTCCAGCAATTGTTACCACTGCAAAGCAACCACACCTACAATTTCTTTAGGAATTGTTAATCTAGTTTTTCTATAGAGTTCAAGAGGAAAGTGAGTCAGGAGAAACAACCCTTAAAGTGATCCATCCATATCTACTGCATACCTGGCAGCAGAATGATGGTTTGAGGCTTGTTTGATACCTCAGATCCTTGATGACTTACAGCCATTTAGCCAACCATGGGTTCCATACTATTCCCATGTAATTTACATCTTAATCTAGTCCCACCCCCCAATTCCCATAGAGATCCATTCAAATGCAGAAAGGTTATACACTGCCCGGCCAAAGAAAAAGTCAGTTTCGACAACCTTATGCAATGTCAGTTTCGACAACCTTATGCAATGTCACAACATTTATTTCCATCCAGAGTTGCATGAATTTTTGGCTGAGATCTTGTATTGACGACGGGAGAGTCAAACCACTCCGTAAAGTGTTCTCCAGCACATCCCAAAGACTTTCAATGGGGTTAAGGTCAGGAATCTGGTGGCTAATTAGTGTGAAAATGATTCCTCATGCTCCCTGAACCACTCTTTCACAATTTGAGCCCGATGAATATTGGCATTGTCGTCCTGGAAAATGCCCATTGATGGGATAACCTGGTCATTCAGTACATTCAGGTACTTAGCTGACTTCATTTTATTGCTGCATAATGTTGCTGAGCCCAGACCTGACCAACTGAAGCAACCCCAGATCATAACACTGCCTCCAGAGGCTTGTACAGTGGGCACTATGCATGACGGGTGCAATGGCAACTTTTTTTTTGGCCGGGCAGTGTGATATCGCTTCTAAGAGTACCTGAAAATAATATATCAAGAGGCTTTTGATATCCTTTTATACCCAGTCATGATGGCATCACCTGTTTACTTGTGGAATGTTCCAAACTGGTGTTTTTTTTTGTTGGTTTTTTTAAATTCCCAGTCTTTTTTTGCCCCGTCCCAATTTTTTTGGAATGTGTCGCAGGCATCAAATTTGGTATTAGCGTATATTTACAAAAATCAATAAAGTTGATAAGGTAAAACCTTAAATATCTTTTCTTTGTACTGCTTTCAATTAAATATATGTAAAAGAGCATTTACAAATCATTGCTTTCTGCTTTTATGTGCATTTTACATACTGTCCCAACTTTTTTGGAAATGGGGTTTGTATTTCAGTCAAATCTAATTCAGTGTCTTTAATATCTGCAGGAAAGCACAACAAGTTCTAAGAAAAGCACTGGGTCTTTCCAGAAAGAAGAAAATTGTGGTTTATTACTTATGTTTCCTGCTGTTTGCCTGCTGGTGGATCATGTTACTCTCAGCAGAAAAAGACCCGAAGATAATCTCTGCAGAACCAACTTCTGGGGTAATTGAAGACTGGTTGCTGTACAACTCTTCCATGCCAAATACAAAGAGTGTACAACTCTGCCATCCCAACTCTAGAGAGTGTACACCATATTACCATATGAAATAGAGGTCATAGAAACCACAATTAAAGTTGAATTATGGTCTCTCTATGAAACTGATTCCTCCATGAATGCTATGTAGAATAACAGCAGTTTATAGGTTGTTTGCATGTGACGTCATGTCACTGCGTTGCAGTGGCGCGAACTGCAGATGGGGGGCAGGAAGTGATTTGCAGATTAGGAAAGCACTATTAAAATGCCAAGGTTTTGCGCGGTTTACGGCTGTACCAACCGATCGAATCGGGAAAAAAACAAGGGCTACTTTCGAGTCCCGAAAGTGGTTACACATAAAGGTATTATTTTAACTTGCGTCGCAAAATTGTGCACATTTTAATCAACATTATAATTGTGGATACATGTGCTCTTCGTTCTCCGCACTCTTAAAGGTTGTATCAGGGTCATTCCTACAATGCGGTGCCCTTTGGGCCCAGTAACTTTCTCAAAAAAAGTTACAATTTCCCATTATTTTAACATTTTATCAGAAGGAGGGCATGTTCAACTGTCAGAAAAAGATATTGGTCCAGCTCAGGCCATTATAACCTAACAATTCTGAGCAAATTGTTCAGACACGAACTAGGACAAATGTCCACCCTGTTACGTGACATTCATATCTATTAGAAAGTGTTTTTAATGCATGTTTATTATAATATTCACATTTTCTAAGAGATCAAAATGTCCCTTACTCTACCATGCTAATTTATGTTTACCAAAGTAATTATAAACAATCATTATTTTGTAAAACACATGTTTTTATTATGGCGCCATGTAATTTCCATCCTATTTTTCAGAATAAAAATTTATATCAATAGAATTTGGCCCAAAATTTTAAAAATGTTTTCTTGACCAATCCTTTCCCTGCAAATTACCACAAACATATGCATAATATTTGTTGATATCATTGAATCATGAATAAAAAATACACATGTAACAGGGTGGACCAAAGGATAACAGGGTGGACGTGACGTAACAGGGTGGACATCACACCAATGACCAACAAAACATTTAATCAAAGAAAGACATTTTATTAACCATAAAACATCCATATAAACATTACTCTGAACAATAAACAAACATTGTAACCATTCTTTCCATAACCGGCATTGCCCCACAAAATATCTGCTCTGCCCCCCCAAACGCAATCACTGGTACCCCCGCTAATAGGTAATAACAGTGGCGAACCTCCGCAACAAACAGCAACGAAATGCGCACTCAACCCCCCTGTCAATAATCTCTGCGACGAACGTCAACAGTACAAACCCCCCACCCCCGTCAACAATCTCTGAGACAAACATCAATGAACACACATCTATGAAAAATATCTGGCTGCCCCCCCAATCACAGCATTCTACCAGGCCAGTTCATAATCGTATCTGGATTTTTGAGTCCTGGATCTGGCCTCAAAGGTGCTTCTCGAGGTAACTCCAGACTGACTTTTCGATCTGGACAGATCTCTTGTTCAAGGGTTGTGGCTCTGTGATCAGGCATACAATTTGGTCATCACCATACCAGCAGATATCCTCCTGTAGACCTGGCCAGAAGAATTTATTTGTGCCGTTCCTGTGCATGCATTTCACCTTCACGTCGGTCTCTTGAACTTCCAGTATGACTCCTGGGTAAGGCTTGTTGTCATATTTTACAATGCACCACTGTCCAATGTGTTGTTCTTCTATGACTTCAGGCCGCCGTGGACTTGGACTTAGTGGGACATTTGTGTTCATCTGACTTGGTCCACTGGCCCTCGACTCCCTCCTGTTTTCTCTCCATTTCCTTCGCTGTGCTCTCTGTTTTCTCTCACTGAGCTCTGAAATTTTCTTTTTTCTCCCTTCCTCGCTGTCCTTTCTCCACTTCTCTTTCTCATTATTGAGGTAACGTTGCCTTCTTTCAGGGTCCGCATCACGGCGTGCCCTGTAGCGTCGCTGCCTTTCTGCAGCAGACAATGGTGCCATTCCCTGACAAATACATGCATACTGTTTTAACAACTCTTTTAAAAATATATAATACATAAATATATAATAAATTAATACTAAATACCAACAAATATTGTCAGTAGTAATTCACCTGACCCACTATGTCCACCCTATGACAATACGTCCACCCTGTTACAGTGCAAAGCATAACAGGGTGGACGATAACAGGGTGGACATTTTAGGCTAAAAATGGCCATTCCTGCTCATGTGATGAAGAACATGCTAGCACATGGCGAACACTGAGAAAGAATTTAAACATATTTATCAAACATATTTTCAAAATTAAAAAAATCTATTAATTTCCTCAATAGATAAGCGTAACAGGGTGGACATGTTATGCTTGACCCCATCAGTTTGGCATTCTAAAACATTGAAAAAGAGGTCAAATTAAACAGTGATACTTACTTTGCTTCTTCTAGTTGTTTTCCCTCCAAAAAAATGATGCTACGTCCTGAAAGTCATGTTACTAGAGGAATAGTCCATTATTTTACAGGGGGATTTGCATCAGCGTTACAGGGGGGACAGTAGATTGGGGGACACAAACTAATTTAAATTTTTTATGCATTAGAAATTTATTAATCACAATAAATTATATTTGATGAGAAAGATTACAAATAAGAATATATAATAATAATGAAAAATACAGAATTTGTTTGGATTTTATTACTTTTATTTCTAACTGAAGTTGAGTGAACATGGTTGGGGACATGCCATTTTAGCTGTGTTGCACTGAAATCAAAGTGGTTATTGTACATTTAATCCACCCTGGGGTACATATCATTGCGTTTTTATGGTAGAGGGGGTTTAACCATGTAAAAAAAGCTTTTTGGAATTAGTGTTGGTCCATATTTTACACAAAATATGCAGTAATATGTCATGGGGACGTAAAAGGCACTGCATAGTAGGAATGACCCATCAGCTATTTTTGGGTGACGTCACTTCTGAAGCGAAATCCCAAACAAACATACTTATGAATAATTATGTTATGTTTTAAAAAATAGTGTTCAAGCATCCAGAATTATAACCACGTTAATAACGTTTGTAAGAAACCAAACCGTTTGTAAATCCGTCAAGATTTCAGCGAGATAAGAGTATTAGCGTTTGTGCAGATCATTGTGATTGGTTGGAATACTGTTTATTTTGGTTTTGAGTGGTTGGTAGTACCATTTGTTTTTGTGTACGATCTCGGAGCATAGGCTGCCTACAGAGACGCGGTTTTTTGACGGCCTGCTTATGGGGCGGGCAGCTAGCGGATCGTGAGGAAAAATCAGATGAATGTGATCATTTATGTTTCCACCCAAAATCGCTGATACAACCTTTAATTCCGAAAAATATTAATGGAAATTAAACGATCTTAAAGCTCATATTTTGTTAGATTATTTTTTTTATTTAGCACAACCTGCAATAAAAAAATAATCTAACAAAAGCTGAGCTTTAAGATAGTTTAATTTCCATTAATATCCTAATTGAGGAGAACCGGCTACATTTTATGGCATTGAGTAATTGGTGAATTAAACGCTGATGTAGCCTATTGTTAATCAAGGAAACGGATTGAAAAATTATTAAGACCAATAATAATCAGTTTAAAGGGAAGTTTTCCGCTACCCAAATTTTCAGCTCAGGAGCCGCCACTGCATAAAGGGGAGAAGTTTAAAAAAACTCACAGAGAAACGGCGGCAAACGTGGATCAGAAATCTCCGTCTTAAGTCTGGAGGAGCTGAGTTAGACAACGCTCGTATATGCAGTGACCACTTTGTGAAAGGTAAGGCTACAGTAATTTAGCTACTTACATAGCTGGCTAAAACTGACAAAAATACAGACCAGGAGGCAATATTGCTGGAAACATAGCTAACGTTACATCTGTGATATCACCCTGTGTGTTTGTGTTTCGCAGCTAGATAGCTAACGCTATCTCCCGGTGTCTTTGTTTTTAGCAATGCTAACGTTAGCTAGCTATCACGGCCAGTGGCTCTCAACGTGAGGATGTGAGGTCCTTGACAGGGGTCCAGGGAGTCCACAGCAAGGTCGTTGACCCAACCACACACAAAATAGTTATAAGCCTCCAGACTCTTGTACGCCTTCATCTGGCTAGCCGTGTAGTAGGAGGTCTGGAGGACGAGGTAATTTGTGATGTCGATCGCCTCCACGCCAGGCAAATCGGCCAAGACGTGAGAAAAATCGCTTTTCCTCAGCGTGTACGGATCATATCCAATATGTTTATATATTTTGTGATGATACCTCCTGCGTGTAGGCCCGTCCAACGCTTTTGTGTATTGACTTTCCATCATTTCAAATCAGTGTTCTTCACTTCCTGCCCCCCATCTGAATTTCGCGCGTCATCAGAATCACGTGACTGCAAACAAGCTAATGATACCACTGCGAAGCAACCACACCTACAATTTCTGTAGGAATTGTTAATCCAGTTTTAAAAAGTAATTCACGGCCATATTGTCCATGGTAACCATAAGTTTGCCACTCTTTTTTTTTTGAATTTCCTTACCCCTACATCGCCATTGTTTCAAGGAGTTTCATCAACAAAGATAGATTATGCACTGACCAGAGGGTATACTATGAAGTAGGATTACTTAGCTGGATAACTGCACTGAGTAAAAACCGGAGCAGCTCTTTTTACTTCAGTCCATGTTCCAGATTTGGGAGGGTTCCGGGTTTTACTCAGTGCATTTATCCAGCTAACTCCGTAATCCTGCCTTGTAGTGTACCCCCCTGGGGATTGGTCCTGCCAGAAAAATGCATAAAACAGACTAACCATATTGTTTTGTTCCATAAACCAAACAAAAGACTATCTGCTAAACATACCATCAGTGTACCATAGGTGGCAGCAGTGCACCCATTTGGCACCATGCTTTGTTGTCCACTTAAAGTGATTATTCACTTTCCAGGTTTTTAAGAAAATATCATTTCAGTTTTAGTGTATGCTTTTTATTGGCCCAGGCAGTGTTTGTGGATATTTTAGATACCAGTTTCTGATGGCCCGTATGGACATTCGTAGTCTAAAGCAAGAAAATACACTTCAAGCAGCTCCAAAGCAGCTTGTATAGTAACTCCAGAGGTTGTATGCATGTATTACCTGATTTTTCTTCCAGAATTTACATTTAATCTTATTTTCAGTTGGAACTATTTCATATGATGCATGCAACATGAGATAAATGCTCAAAACCTTTCTAAATGTTGGAAATATTCTTTGAAATATCTGAAATATAGGTCTGTGTGAGTGCATTTACATATTTGTTTTTGACAAATTTTGTTTAGTGATGTCTAATTGCATTTGTAAACTCATTTCCGCTGCATCATCAATTTAGGAGGGTGTAAACTATAGTGGGGTGAAAAAATTTGGTCAAAATGCCTTTTACAATTAATATCTAAGTGAACAAAAGACCTCTAAATGGTACAAAGTTAAACATGGCACATTTCTTCAAATTTTAAAGCAAGATTACTACTTAAATTTTTTCCAGTTTCAAAATAATAATTAAAAAAGGAAAAAGACCCCGTGCAAAAGTTTGGGAACCCTTTTGGATTATTCTTTGTTACTTTTTTAAAAGATGATTACTAAAGCCCAGGCCCAGGTCACTTACTTGTTAGGGCTTCAATGAGTCAAGTGAATATAATTCCAGGGCTGAACTATTTATTCTGAAGTAACTCTATGCCTTCTAATGCAACCGACTGCGGTGGTTGTTCTGTCTGGTGTTAACAACCATGGGTTCCTCTAAACAGTTGTCCAAGGATCTCAGAATCCAGATAGTTCACTTCCACCAACAAGGAGAAGGCTACAAAAAACTCTCCCAACATCTCAAACTACTTATTTCCTGTCATGGTTTCTCTGCCTGCTCTCCGCTCTGCTACCGCTCCGTCTTGGATCGCTCTTTTAGCGCTCACTCTTTTGTTTTCTCCGTCCGTTCCGTGTTTTCGCTTCGTTCCTCTACACACTGTTAGCACCTGCGCCGCATTTCCGACGGCTATTTATACCTTGCGTCTTCCTGTCTCGGCGCTTTCATATTGTCTCACATTTGACAAGGAAAGCCGGTACGGTATAGGTTTTAGGTACTGATGGAGACCACTTTGTCCCATCGCTTTGCTTTGGGATAACGTGGGGCTTACCTGAAGTACATTAGAGTTTCTCAGGATTCTTTCTTTCTCTTTTGTACTTTCTGTCCTTCATTTTGGTTTTCTTTTTCAGTTCCGCTGAGACAGATTGTCTTTGCCTTTTGTTTTTCTTTCTACCTCTCCACTCTCTGCTTTCTGGAATTGAGAGCGAGAGGTCTTTTCTTTGCTTTCTGTTTTTATACGCTCAAACCTTTCGACCCTTCCGGGTTGTTATTGTTTATCCTTAGTTCTCTGTTTCCCTCTCCTTTATTTTCCCCCTCTCTTATTGAGAGCGTGAGGTTTCTCTCTCGTACCTACGACTTCCTCGCCCGCCGTATTGCTGGTTGTTTTTCGTTCTCCTCGTTTCCCAATCTCCCTTTAATTATTCTCTCTGAGTGAGAGAGGGAGTCTGTTTCTGTTTTTTTTTCATTCCTCCTTTCTACGGAGTTTTTCCGTTCTAGTGGTGCTCTTTTCTGAGCACTTTCCGATTTCTTACTGTCGCGTCTGGTCCTCCGAACCATCCCCTCACAATTTTCAATGTGAGAAACATCAGAAAATGGAAGATAAATGGACAGTTGTAGTCAAGGCAAGATATGGACGATCAAGAACAATTTCAGGTAGAATGGCCCGAGACCTGGTGAGAAATGCTCAGAAGAACACTGCAAAAGAGCTGAAAAAAAGAGTAGCAGACACAGGTCCAGTTGTTCACAGAACAACAATACAATGTACTTTAAACAACAAAGACCTACATTGCAAAGACCTACAGTTGCCAGAAAGAGGCCTTTAAGCACTTTTTTCTGAAGTATGCAAAAGAAAACATTGAGAAGCCTGAAGCCTTTTGGAACCATGTGCTTTGGACTGACAAAACCAAAATGGAACTTTTTGGCCACAACCAAAGAAGGTATGTTTGGTGTGAAGCATTTGTAGAGAAGAACACCTTGCAAACTGTTAAGCATGGAAGTGGATCCATTATGCTTTGGGGTTGTGTGGCAGTTGGGGGCACAATAAATATTGTGCAGGTGGAATTAAGAATGGATTCCACCAAATATCAAGACATTCTAGAGGCTAATGTTCGAAGGTCAGTCCAGACATTGAATTTGAAGAGAGGTTGGGTATTCCAGCAAGACAATGATCCGAAGCATACCTCGAAATCAACTATGAAGTACTTCCAGGAAAGATGGATTAAGGTTTTCGAATGGCCACCACAGTCTCCAGAATTATTATAATTATTCAATATTATTGAAAATCTGTGGAGAGATCTCAAACATGCAGTGCATGCAAGGAGCCGAAGAATATTCCTGAGCTAGAGGTGTTCTGCCAGGAAGAATAGGGGGAAATTCCAAAAGCAAGAATTGAAAGACTCTTAGCTGGCTACAGGAAGCATTTGCAAGCTGTTATAGTTGCCCAAGGAGGAGTTAAAGTACTGACAGGGTTCCCAAACTTTTGCACAGGGCCTTTTTCCTTTTTTTATTTTGAAACAAATTTTAATAAAAAGTAATCTTGTTTGTATCATGTTTAACTTTGTCGCATTTAGAGGTCAGGTTAGCTTCTGTTCACTTAGATATTAAGTGTAAAAGGCATTTTGACCAGGGGTGCCCAGATTTTTGCACCCCACTGTGTTTCATCCTCTAAGGCACCTGCAGCACATAATGATGATGTGTAGCCTATATCAGTAAAAATCTGATTGAAAACAGAGCATGGTCATTTCTATCAATGTCCAGATGGACTGCAATGCAAAGTGCTGTATCTCAGCTGTTGGCCAGGTTTCACTGTTTCTTCTTCGTGCCAGCCCTTTACTTTTTTGCTGAATTTACTATCTCCGCAATGGATGACAATTGCGACCTTTCAAAACGTACCCTGCATGCATGTACCCTGGCAGATGACATGATGCAGACAGAATCAAAGGACAGCCGAAAAACTAAAAACTTCCAATCATTGGCTGTCAATAGTATGTAGTGTTATCGAACAAATGTAGAAAATGCACAAAATTCTTTTAATAAGTCTGGACAGTTGGAATGGTACTAAAATTATAACCCACACTTTCAGAATGAATGTGCCCCTGATTAAATAATAACAATAATAAAAAATAACATTTTTTAAAATTATTTTATTGAATTTAAAAGAACACTCACATACATTTACAATATTGTATCATTTACATATTATAATTATTATTTAAAGGAATGAGGTACAAAATTTGATTGGTTTGCTGACATGTGTCCTCCTTAAAATACAAGAGTTTTTAGGATAGCTTCTGTAGCTAAACTCAAAGCTCCCTAAATGGACCACTACTTGGTGAAACTAGCAATTCCACACGTTTTTACCTTAACACTGTCTATAAATGGTCTTATTCCCATGACCTCACATCAGCGCTTATCTATGTGAACAGTTCATGTTTGGTCAAATAAATACAGATTGTAGCCATAAAAATGTAAGCCAACAATCCCACTATTATACATTATGATACAATAATATGATACATTGAAAAGAAAACACGTTCTGATTTACTTAAATTAAATATTATAAATACAGTACAGTACATACAGTAGCTTGTTTTGTTCTTTTGTGTGGAGACATGGATGCTTTCTTGCAAGCTGCGCTGTATTAATGAGGATGTTCTCTTAACATGTTCCACTCACAACGTAGAGAGCATGCAGCAGTATTTCACATTTGACATAATGGCACTTTTGTCTTCTCTGTGACATAATGGCACTTCTGTCAGGACAACTCACATATTTAAATGACACGTTGAATGAATGTACTGCATAATTATTTTAGTTTGACGGTGAATGGATCTGCTTTAGTACTGCTCCGGAGTATGGGCATGTCCCCCCGCTAAACAGGAGATGACCAGACACCCCCAACAGCCCCCAAAAAGCAGATCATCCAGTACCCAACCTTGCCTGCTGTCTCCTGAGATCAGGAAGACCATATCAATATCCCTCCAGCATAGAGCTAGAACACAGCTGTGATCTTGGACCGGACATTGGCCATACTACATTATGTGACAGTAGACTATGTGTACAGCAGAGCACCTGCTGTTTCCTGAAGATCAGGAAGTCCTGAATCAATATCCCCATTAACCACTGCACGTGAAACCTGATGACATATATTTTTTATTTTTTTTATTTTAAGCAAGTAGCAAATTTGGATCTGATATTGGCCATACTACCATTATGTGACAGTAGACTATGTGTACAACAGAGCACCTGCCATTTCCTGATATTTCAGGAAGACCATATCGATATCCCTCCGACAAGGAACACGGCTGTGATCTTGGATCAGACATTGGCCATACTACGCAATGTGACGCCTAAGTAGGCTATGTGTAGCCTGGCCACCCTGGACATGTGGCTTATATATCTAGTGAGAAAAGCTATGTGTAACAACAGGGCACCTGAAGATCAGGAAGTCCTGAATCGATATCCCCATTAACCACTGCACGAGAAACATGATGACAGCGGGATCGAAAAAGGACATACTAATTTTTAGTCAGTACCCAGCAACAACCATATTTTATTTATTATTATATACTGTATATTTTTTAAGCAAGTAGCAAATGTCAACAGCACAGATGACAGAATTTTTCACAGAACCCGCTGGACGAGCCATTGCCGGCATCGTTCATGAACAGAGGCTTATGAGGCGTTGTGGTCATAGCGACACTCACATTGGATATTGGTAGCAAACCCCCCCCCCCCCAAAGTCTTACCTGGATATGTTATGTGACTAGTGGTGCATCCACTATACTCGGCCAATACCCTACTCGCTTCAAGAGACGATGTGACGAAATGCAATGCTATTGTATTCCTGAATCGACCTAGTCATTCTAATTTTCATGTGAACTTTGCGATTTGAAGCCAGGCCACACCGTGGCCGTATGGAATACCATCAGAAGCAAGCTATTAGTGTCAACTTGCCATAAGGATTTGATTACCATTACAATGCTTAGCCATTTTAATTATTTGCCATTCAAAATGGTTTGTATTTAGAATAAAGCAATAAGCCCGACATTACATCACATAGCCTATAAAGAAGAATAAGCCTTGCTGTAAGAAATTAACCTGGCGATCCAGCAATATGCAATATCCAGCAATCCATCAGATATGCAATATGAAGTGGCAAGGTGAAACTTAATAGCAGCAGATCTACGATGCATGAGAGCTCCTGGGCCATTGAGCATGATAAAGGTTTGTTTTGTTAACGCTAGACGTAGGCAGTAATCCAATACTCCAGTCCTCCCAAGTTTTTTCAAATTTAGCACATTTCGATTTGTTCCCCTCATCAAGTATTGTCTTATGTTTTGTTTTTGTTTTTTTCCACATGTAGAGCTTCACATTTAATTGGCCAGGTTCCCACCACTTCTGAATTATTTTAAGAACTGTTATACTATACAGGAACAAACAGCGCTGGCAGCAGGCAGGAAGTGAGTGTCAAAATGAAGTCCAGTTTTTGCGCCTTGCTTTTAGAGTGTAAGCTAAGCACCAACGGTGCCCCGCCGGCACTAGTTGCAGATGCCGCATACACCAATGCAGCCTCCAAATGCATATAACACGCACACAAATGCCACTTTTAGCTTCAGAACAGATAGCAAACACACTAGCATTTATTTTAGTTAGCTGCAGAGAGCACATAAGCTAAAGGTCTTACGCACTGGCCATACTCATTTACAAGAATAAATCGCATGTTGAAAACAAAATGCAAACTCCTTATTGTTCATAAATCTTGCAATCAAATTCAAAATTTATTTTGTAAGAAGGCAGCCATTATGTAATGCTGCTTTTGCTTTAGCTGCATTGAGCACACATTCAGAAATATGAAATGTGAAAACAATTCCTGCAGTAATGCAGCGTTTACATGCGCCAATGAGCAGCTCCCCACAGAACTATATAAGAACTAGAAAGGTAACGTGGTCACGTGGTTCCATTCAACCCTATTCAATTTGGTTCTTCCGCAATGGCACCACCGCAAGATGGCTGCCATGGCCCGAAAATAGTATTACCGATGAGCTCTGCCATGTATTTCCAATGGAGCGTTGTGAAAGTCAACGGAGTCGCCCCAGTGCAATCTAGGTACCAAAAGTTCACAATATGGTAATCAATAGAAGCAGGCAATCACATTTTACATTTTTCCTGGGTCCAAAATTCTTTTATGCTACACAGAAAAAATAGAGGCATGATTTTAAAAAAACTCATCACTGAGTGTTGAGTAGGCACACTAAACTCTGATTGGTTAAGAACAAACCGATGAGATTTGGAACATGGTCACGTGGTAATCCTACTTACGTCACAGTACAATCACGTCAGGAGGCTTATTCACATTTTCGTCTCAAATGAAATCTCATCTCCACTGAATTATGGTGGTTAGCTCGCAAGGAGCATACAGCGCGGTAGCTGACTGTAGCTGGTTAGCTAACAGTTATCTTGTGCATAATAATAAAATGGTTTTCAAATGTGTAATATTTCTAAGGACAGACTTCACATCTCAAGATGCGTTACATTACAAGTAACCTACTCCAGTGAACATATTGAAAGGTTGATGAAATGCCATCTCGTGTCGTGAAAAACTGCCCAGATAGCAGAGGCTAGCGGATCAGCGGACGAGTTAGCCGGAGTAGCGTTCGCTGGTGCACTGGGCTGAGGGCTCCGCTCGCACACCCACCCTCTGCTAACTCACCAGACGCAATCCTCCAGCTTTACTAACATTGCCCCGCTGACGCTGGATGAAAAACGACCGTCGTAACGTTACTCCTAGGATGTAGCCAGGCTATATCCGGGTAAAACTGGCTAAATTAGGGATAAATTCAATTAAATTGACATGACAGGCCAAACAGAAACATTAAACTAGCTAGCTAACGAGTGGTATCGTTAGTTTAAATTGACCACAACACGTAGGCTACAATGAGAAATTTTAAATGAAAAGTAGGCTATAAAACTTTAACGTGCCAAGCAACCATTCGATAGAGAGATAATTTTGGATAAGCCTATTCAATTAACGTTAGCTCTGTTAATCAAGCTTATACGAACGGCATTTACCCTCAGCACCACAGGGGCTATGTGGCCTATTTCTTTTCTACAATATTAAAGGGTGCGCTGGCATTTTGTGTTTTGATAAAGACAACCTCTAATTTCTCACAATATTCTCTCTTGTTTAGTGTTGTGAACAGCGTATTTGCTCACTGTTTGTGAAGATTACACGGTAACTTACTCCTTAACTGAGGGATTTGGTGTTTAACGTTACTTAAAACGTGGAAAACATCTTGAAATTTCCATTCCAGATGATGACAGACTTGTCACGAGGAGTAACAGACTTGTCACGAGGAGTGAATGTCCAAACTTGTCCCACCAACATGTAGTTTCCCTCCATGAAGTACAATTTGAGTTGTTTGTGTGATGTCCACTTAGTTATGACATCATTATGGCATAATCAATTTAAGTCTAAACTGCAGTATCTACAACACTTTATGTCTACTGTATTTTTTTACTTATAAATTAAATTAAATTATCTTGCAGTAGGCTACAGAATCATGAACTACCTTTGTTCTCTTGGAAGAGCTAACCCAGGGGCAGCTGTGCACAAAATGTTGTGCGAGACCTACACATTGAGGGGGAAAAAAAACCCAAACTGGCCTTCCAAGACATCAGGAATTGCCATGTGATAATAGGCAATTTTAGTTTACACTGGTGACTTTTCATTTGAGCTTTCTTGAAAGGGTCATAAAATTGAGTGTTGCACATTTATTCATTTCCTTTTGCCTAAAATAGGATACCAACACTATGTCCTAAAACTCATGAATTTTTACCTAAATTATATGTATACGAGGTATATTATATATGTATATTATATTAACCTATTGTATACAGGTTTTCTAAATTAGCCTATGGTTTCATCTGAATTCCTATGCAAAAGCACCTCAGGTTACTGGTTACAATTTAAATGAGTGAAATGTATGCATCATGAAGAATTGGTATTGAAGTTTTGCCTTACAGTATTAGTCAAATACACAAATGCATGTATTCAATTGTGTTCATGTGGTGTTCAAATGGTAAAGAAAAAGAAAGAATAAAATATATGTTCTATTTCTAGGAGCAATCATGAAAAACTGAAGGAAACTGATGTGGAGGAACTCATCGCAGTGGCCCTGAGAATTTGCCCCACACAGGCATTTCAAAAACAATTTAATTGATGGCTTTATTTTGTTAGAATAATTTTGATTGAAAATTATGTTGAAGTAATTTTGTTTGGTTGTTTATACATATTTAGTTTGAATAGTATGCTGTACACTACATAGTGTGACGTGAAAATATAACTTCGGAATATGAATATAAATATAAAGGGATGATTTAACCCTATACATGGTGGCCCCCTAGTGGTAGTTGTCGACGTTCCAATTACAGTATTCATATTTCTCTGAAATTCAAAGTTTCTTATTCCATTTCGCCAATGCCCAGCACATTTCCACAGCGACTACCTATCGCACGTGGGGCTGTAATACGTTGCTGTTATGTAAAAACGCTTGTATACGTTTTAACGCATTTTTTGTACGTAAAAACATTATTTAAAAAAAACAGGTGTATATTTATCAATTTGAACTTTAAACTATGGATGTGCAGTGAATGTTTTTTAATGATTTTGACACTTGTTTAGTTGTTTTTGCATATTTTGTTTGAATAGTTATATACTGTAGTTTGATATGAAAAAATAACTTCAGAATAGGAATAGAAATGTAAGGGATGATTTAAGACTTGAGCACAATATTTAGCTTTTGTGAAGTTTGAGTGCGAGACTCATCACTGCAAACTATAGGCTACAGCACAATATACTATATATATAATATACAGCACAAAAGATAGGAAGAAGCACTGGTATTATTACTGTTGTGTGTTATGCAGGTTGAAATAAATATGTTCATGTTTATTTCTCACATGTGCTCATTTGGCTGATGTGTTCATATGGCTTTTACATGCAGTGATCTGTAAAATAAAACTTCAACCGTATTTATAATGTGTTAACTTTCCTGCAATGATGACTTATTAAGGCGTATTATATTTGAATGAAGACCTGCCCGTCTTTTCCACAGAATTTTAACGGTAGATCTAAGAACTCAGAAATTCTATGCTAATTATTTGTATTACATTCGTTATATTACTGTGTATGAGAAACGCGTCATGTCACGTCGGAATATGTTATTATGAGGAACCTAAGACATTTAAATATTAATTTCATGTTGATGTGAATTAGCTATTGGTAATACTGTTATCATTATTATTATTAGTAGTAAGCTAGTTTTTTTAGTTGTAGTAATAGTAGTAGTACTATTGTTCTTGTTTAATTGTTGTGGTGGAAGGCTAATAAAAAATAAAAGCGTGACAGCTGTTGGCTGATACAGGCTGGACGCTATAGGCTGCGCCCAGATAACGATTCAGGAACGCAACATTTCCTTCAGAGAAAAACTTAAAGGCAACTCTCCCAGAACGTTCTTATTGGGTTAGGAAAACGTTCCCATAACTATGCAATGTTCTGGTAACGTTAAAGGAACATTCTGGGAACCATATATAATACCAGATGGGAATGTTCCAGACACGTTAAGAGAACTTTCCTGGAAAACCGCAAGAGAACGTTCATTTGCAACCATATAGGAATGTTCCCCTAACCTTGAAAAAACCTTCCCGGAACGTTCTCAGAACCAAAAATTGTCTGCTGGAAACTCCCGGAACGTTCTTATTAGGTTAGGAGAACGTTCCCATAACTATGCAATGTTCTAGTAACGTTAAAGGAACGCTCTGGGAACCACATATAATACCAGATGGGAACGTCCCAGATACGTTAAGAAAACTTTACTGGAAAACCGTAAGGGAACGTTAATTTAAACCATATGGGAACGTTCCCCTAACCTTGAAAAAACCTTTCCCAGCGTTCCCAGAACCAAAAATCGTTTGCTGGGTAGAATGTAGCCAGGCTATATCTGGGTAAAACTGGCTAAATTAGGGATAAATTGACATGTCTGTCAACCTAAATTTACACCCCTCTCGACGATGATGATGACGGCCTATCATATAGGCTAGCTTGTTCGCTAAGCCTGTTTTGTTCACGTAGGCCTACAGCTTCGAACAACATAACGGTGACGGTAATCAAAGTTTGTTAATAACGCTAGTTAATGAGATGGCTATTAAACATAATAGTAACTATTCGCGGCTCATTTATCTGAATTTGCAGTTGTGGTAAGGCTGTGGGGCGATTTCAACAAGGTAACGTTAGCCTAGTACAAAGCCTTCAACATTAATCTATTTAATGTAGGCCTAGACACAATAGTTCACCATAGTTCATTATATCAGTCCAACATGGACATTCCGGGGAGACTATACTTGCAAAATAGGCTAACGTACAATTTTCACAGTGGCCATTTCCACCACGATTTCTCATAGCTAATAACTTTCTTTCAAAACAACGTTCAGATTGGAATGCAGCTGAATACATCAATGGGGTTACGTTAGCTAAGGTTAGCCAAATATGTTCGAAAGTAGTTAAACTATGCCTCATTATTCTTTTAAATGTGCATTGAGCTACTATTGGCGTATTATCAACAGGCTTTTGTGATAGCCTGTCATTTCTACGCCTCTGACTGCTACTGTGAGCTAACAAAGTTACCTTTCATTTAGCATAACCACAGAACTGTACAGTTCTGAGAGCATAACTTAGCAGTCGTCGCTAACTAACGTTATACATGGAGGTTCCTGCTTTCTGGGAGGGTGGGCTAATATGTTGGCTAATGAGCCTGCTTTGTACAACACAGCTTCGAACAACATAACGACAAGTAACGTTATAGTTAATGCTAACCAAACAGCTTGTTAGCTAATAATGCAGTTAGTTAACGACATAGATACTAAACATTTTTAGTAACGTTAACTATTCGCGGCTCATATGAATTTGCAGTAAGGCTGTGAGGCGATTTTAACAAGATAGCCTCTAAGTTAGCCTTTGACATTAATCTAACACAACGTTACATTGCAAAAATCACCATAGTTCATTCTATCAGTCTAAGATGGACATTCCTGGGAGGCTATAGCCTACCTGTAAAATAGGCTACGTTTATCACTGTGGCCATTTCCATCACGATTTTTCATCATTCAGGCAACACTTCACGCTATTATTAGCCGGGCAAGGACCACCGGTTCACGGAAAGCTTGAAAAAGCGGTTGGGATCACCGACTGCAATACCACAGACGGTAAATAAACAAACAGGTGCAACAATCATTATTTAAGTATGTGAATGTAATCATAGCATAGACGTATTCAATAATTTATCGATGTATTTATTGTTTTGATTTTCACATACCATCGATTGTTCTCACAAAACCCACTCCGCGGTGGCTCTAGATTTGCAGCGGCAGCCATTACTCTCTGCAAAATAGTGTTGTGTCGTTCACGAACGATTCGTTCAAAAGACCGAATCTTTTGGGTGAACGAACTGAACTGAATCACTGACTGAAAAGATCCGTTCATTTCTCAGTTCAGTTGAGCTCTCGAACGGATCTGATCAGCAGCGAGCGTGCAGGGAGGGGGAGGGACTGCCGCGAGCGAACGTGATTCGTCCCCTGCGAACCAGTTCTGCTGTGCTGAACGAATCATTCACGGGCGGGCGGAGCGCCGAGCGAGGCAGCGAGCGTGCAGAGTGGACTTCTGCGAGCGAACGCGTCGTGATCCGTTCACTGAAGGATACTAGACAGTGAGTTAACGTGACGTGATCCTGAGTGATAATCAGCGGCTCAAACTGCCAGAATCAGGCCCAGCAAGTTAAAGGTTGTATCAGCGATTTTGGGTGGAAACATAAATGATCACATTCATCTGATTTTTCCTCACGATCCGCTAGCTGCCCGCCCCATAAGCAGGCCGTCAAAAAACCGCGTCTCTGTAGGCAGCCTATGCTCCGAGATCGTACACAAAAACAAATGGTACTACCAACCACTCAAAACCAAAATAAACAGTATTCCAACCAATCACAATGATCTGCACAAACGCTAATACTCTTATCTCGCTGAAATCTTGACGGATTTACAAACGGTTTGGTTTCTTACAAACGTTATTAACGTGGTTATAATTCTGGATGCTTGAACACCATTTTTTAAAACATAACATAATTATTCATAAGTATGTTTGTTTGGGATTTCGCTTCAGAAGTGACGTCACCCAAAATCGCTGATACAACCTTTAAGACTTAAAAGTCATTGAAAACCAGCGTTCACCACCAATATTGATATTCAACGAGGAAACTTTTAAAATATCAAGATTTGTAAACGGAGTTTGGCGCGTTTGTCAAAGCGACAGCACTTCCGCATGAACCGTTCGGCCGTTTCAGTTCACTGAGTGAGTCGGACTACGCAGTACGCAGTCCGCAGTCGGAGCTCCGCCCAAGCACTGAACGATTCGGTGAACGAATCTTTTTAATGAACTGATTCTAGTGATTCGAGTCACTGAAGTGAACTGTTTTGCCCATCACTACTGCAAAAGGGACAAAATGACCACCTTCACGTGACATGTCACGTTGGCCAATCAGAGAAAAAACTGTGGGCTGTGGAAAATGTGCCGTTTTGAGAAGGCAGTTGCCTTTCTAGTTCTTATAGAGTTCTGTGGCAGCTCCAATAGGAATCAACTGAACCGGCAAGCCGTCTTCAATTCGTATACATCTCGATGATACTGTTACCATGTGAACGAAAGATTTTAGATTTGACAATATGTACAACTGGCGCTTTGCCCTATTGTTTTTATTTTTATTTATTTATTTTGCACAAGGGGAAGTGATAAGGCATGCACAGTAGTGTTTTCAGTTAGCTTAGCAACTGAAGTTACATAACGTAACCTATGCTTAGAGTGCGTGCATCAGTCCGGCGCTAAAAACTCAATTGACCTCCGGCCATTCAATGAGCGCTTGTAGTCTGTCTAATAAATTCCATCTGGAGATGTTCCAGCCCCGAAGTTGGAACTCCCGCTCCGCCAACCTTTTTTTTTTTTGGTGTGAACGCAGCATAGTTGCTAGCCATCTGATGGTAAATGGGGGTATACAGCTTTAACGAGGGTTCATGGGTAGTTTAGCTTTTTAAGATGTTCTGATTGTTCCGTGTGAGTGAGGGCAGCCATGGACATTATGGAAGGAAAACACAGTCAAAAACTAAATTAGTTAGCGTGTTTTGCGGCTGGTTTTAAAGTCTTTCCCTCTAAACTGTCACCCGATAAAGAAACAATCACCTCATAGAATGCTTCATAATCAAGTCCGTATCACGGTATAATGGCTAGAGCAAATCTAGAGCCACCGCGGAGTGGGTTTTGTGAGAATAATCGATCAATAAATACATCGATAAATTATTGAATACGTCAATGCTATGATTACATTCACATACTTAAATAATGATTGCTGCACCTGTTTGTTTATTTACCGTCTGTGGTATTGCAGTCGGTGATCCTAACCGCTTTATCAAGCTATCGTTATTAACAAACTTTGATTAACGTCTGTACGTGAACAAAACAGGCTTAGCCAACAAGCTAGCCTATATGATAGGCCGTCATATGCATCGTCGAGAGGGGGTGTAAATTTAGGTTGACAGACATGTCAATTTAATTAAATTTATCCCTAATTTAGCCAGTTTTACCCGGATACAGCCTGGCTACATCCTAGGACTTTACGTTACGATGGTCGTTTTATATCCAGCGTCAGCGGGGCAATGTTAGTAAAGCTGGAGGATTGCGTCTGGTGAGTTAGCAGCGTGTGGGTCTGCGAGCGGAGCCCTCAGCTCAGTGCACCAGCGAACGCTACTCCGGCCAACTCATCCGCTGACCCGCTATAGCCTCTGGCTATCTGGGCGGTTTTTCACAACACGAGATGGCATTTCATCAACTTTTCAGCATGTTCACTGGGGTAGGTTACTAGTAATGTAACGCATCTTGAGATGTGAAGTCTGTCCTTAGAAATATTACACATTTAAAAACCATTTCATTATTATGCACAAGATAACTGTTAGCTAACCAGCTAACGCGCTGCAACCGGAGGGCTGCGCGCTGTATGCCCCTTACGAGCTAACCACCATAGTTCAGTGGAGATGAGATTTCATTTGAGGCGAAAATGCGAATAGGCCTCCTCACGTGATTGTACTGTGACGTAACTAGGATTACCACGTGACCATGTTCCAAATATCATCGGTTTGTTCTTAACCAATCAAAGTTCAGTGCGCCTACTCAACACTCACCGATGAGTTTTTTAAAATCATGCCTCTCTTTTTTCTGTGTAGCCAAAAAAAAATTTGTAAAATGTGATTGCCTGCTTCTATTGATTACCATATTGTGAACTTTTAATACCTAGATTGCGCTGGGGCGACTCCGTTGACTTTCACAATGCTCCATTTGCAATACATGGCAGAGCTCATCGGTGATACTATTTCCGGGCCATGGCAGCCATCTTGCAGTGGTGCCATTGCAGAAGAACCAAATTGAATAGGGTTGAATGGAACCACATGACCACGTTACCTTTCTAGTTCTTATATAGTTCTGTGGGTGGGAGAGGCTTTTCCTGATCACTGTGGCGTCACCACGTTGCACCTGAACCAGCCAAACCACGTCTTTGGACCGCGTTGCGTTTTAGCAGGGCCATCTGGTGTTAGAGGCCCCACTTTATTTTTCTTCCAGAAGCACAGCTTCCCTTTCTTCTTTGGACTGTGGTCTGCTGGAGCTGGAAGGGGGACATATAAGGTCATTACTCCTTTTCTGTCCATGGTGAATTTTTATCTGTGCTAAATTGAAGAGACAACATCCATTGTAAATTTCCTGTAGAACACGCATTTTATTCCCCTCATTCTAAGAAAGCCAGCATTACAGCTTCGTACTTCTACAGACAAACTTCTTAGTATGTGTATTTGACAATTTGTGTAACATTGGGGGGGGTCTATGAGGGTGAGGGACACTGACCTTGGGCAGTCTTCTCTGCACTATCCTTCGTGCTCTCTGTCTTCTTCAACACCATCTACACCGCGAGCACAAACACACACGAGCATATGCGAACGCAGGTGTTAACGATCATAACTCATTGTGAATTGCATAGTCGTCTGGTCAGATCATGGTATGTCTTTCACCGTTTCATTGCATACACAGCTGAGTCATGTTCAGTCTTCTCATCCCTGATCTCTTGTGTGCAAGTTATTATAGCCAGTGTATAACCTGTGTTCTCACCTCTGAGATGATGTCTCCGATTGGCTGGAAAGGGTTGGCCATGATGCTCTCCTCCTTCTCCGGCTCTGAGGTCTTACCCTCTCGTTCAGCCTCCTCCCGCTCTCTCCTTTCCCTGTTATTTGAAATATTAATCATTTGTGCATACCAAAATCACATAACCCAAATCATTTCAGGGTGTTTCTATGGATTGGCCCATATGTAAACATGTACGTCTACCCTTGTAGGTGGGTGCATTACACAGATTAATATCAAAAGATCGCCTAATCAAGAGTGCTTCTGGATGAAATATCTCTTACCTCTCCTCCCGAGCCTGGCGCACCCTTTCTGACCGCTCTCTCCTTTCCTTCTCCTCCTGCTCCTTCTGCTCCGCTGTGTCATTCTGCACACGCTCACTTGTGCTCTCATAGTCCATGGCCACAGTCTTTAGAAGCCACTTCAGTCCACTCTGAATGGCCTTCCTCCCAGTGTTTTTTACAGTAGAACACGGCACCTGAAATGTTCATTAGCGGGCTACATAGCATTGATCTATCTCCTCAAGATACATGATGCATAAAGCTCTGGAGAAAATGACTACCTCATATTTTTTGAAGAAGAATTTGGGTTGACTCCTAACAATACTCACTATTTTACAGCGGCAATTGTTCTGGTGCATAAGGTTCTCCAGGGACAGACGATATATGACATCTGCCTCACGCAGGGCCCCGTCTCTGTCCTGTTTGTTTGCCAGGCTAACCACAAAAGGGACATTTAATGTATTTTCCATAAATATAGTGCATTAGTATAAATTAGCCATGACAATATTCTCCTCTTAAAAGTTGAGATATTATTTCTTTACATATAGATATGATTAATTTAATTATATTGGCTGTGACTGAAAAGCCCTGGAATTTGTTGTGTCCTTCATTCTCTGACTCACTAATTGGCTCCTGCAGTAATTACATTTTACAGTTACTCGTTTGCATTCTCTGTACAACAACATCCTGTCAGGTACTGCCATGTTCAGTGCATTTGATTACTCACAGAAGAACTGGCTTCCCCGTGATGCGGGGATGTTTTAGAACGTTGGCGAGCGTATCCTTGGTTTCAGTCATGCGCTGGACATCACTGGAGTCCACCACAAAGATGACACCGTGGGACTCTGCGAAGTAGTGCTTCCAGATGTCACGGATACGCTCTCCCCCCGCCAAGATCAAAGAGGGACACGTCATAGCGTCCCTTTTTTAGGTCCACAGCAGAAAATCCCACAGTAGGGGATACATCTTCTGGGTTTTCTAAAAGAATGATCAAAATTAAACAAAAATATAAAAAGTGAATCCAAATCCATTTATTGTAATGTGTATCACAATAATTCCAATCCAACATAGTATTTTTACAAAAATTTTAATATTCTGAATAACAGCGCAAGCTATATCCCATGCATTTGAATCCACCAGGGCAGATACTGGCAACAATATAGGTGAAATCCTTTATATTTTCTGCCTTTTTCGATTTGCTGAGTATCAAAGCAGTATTCTGTGCTTCTAAACATGAGGATTATAAGAAAACACATTGAGAAAATTAATATTTGTTTTACATTTTAGTATTTCCTATTTCATGTTAAACAAGCAGGGGTGTGCTTGACTGATCACACATAAATCCTTACCCCCTTGAATGCTTCGGACTGTTGCTGTTTTCCCAGCATTATCCAGTCCTAGAATGGCCAGGGTTACTTTCCTCGACCTTGAAAAGAGAACAGATCGTAGTGCTAAGGTGAAGGAACCAATAGGTCTCTTCAATTGAAGTCTGGGTCATTTTTGTGGCGAGTTAGTTTGGCCAAATTCAATGTATGTTAAAACTTTACTTATGGGTCAATGACAAATAAAGCTTCTAAAAAGATATTTTTTTAAAAGTCTTTTCAAAATAGATGTAATGCATATTTTTGAGTCTGGAACAATGTGTTGAAAAAAAGTATCATTTGTTAAATAACATTTCAAAGAGTTTAAATTCATTTTTTGACTGTATTATTAACTTCACCGCCCAAAAAATGTCAGGTGGCACAACCAAATATTTGTAAAAATATATATCTTTTCCTACTATTTATTCTAAGTGAAATATTTGGCAAGTATCCCTTAGAGTGTCTATAGTGCCTAACACATTATTGTTTTGTGGTTGGGTTTTGTATTTACAATAATTTAAGATTCTTGCATTCTAGTGGCCAGGTATTTAGTATCTTTAGCATCTGATTTTACATTTAAAGACAGAAAAATAATTATACAAATATACAAATTAATGCATTCAATACAATAGCTATTCACATCATAGTTCTCAACCATTTGTTCACTTTAACCTATTATTTATTGGTTTAAATAAATATTTTCCCTGGTCGCACCACCTGATGATTGTCAGTTGTGCCACCTGACAACATTAGTAATAACAGGAAGTATGCTGAATAATTGCATTTTTATTTCAAATACAAAAAAAGTGTTTTAGTCAACAGTCTAAACTATTGAAGTAAAAGCAGTAATTTGATCAAAAACAGGATACATCACATTCGGTACATAGCAACTGGAATAGGCTGCAGTGCAATAGATTGATTAGATACACTATAATGAAAGATTTCATACAATTAATGGTATATTCCACTTAATTCCAACTGACTTTAAGAGTTTAAATATTATTGGATGGGTAAAGCTTGTGTGTTTTCTACTTGAAATTTGCTAGGTGTATTGCTCAGGACCCTAGGAATTGCAGTGTCAAAAAATCAGCAGTCGTCTACAAGTGGCTTTGTTTCCTTTACGCCATTTGCCGTCCACTATTATGAATGTGGAATCCGGAACTAATGTCACAGCGCAAAATCTTCACCCAGAACTACTTGAGAGCGTACGTCTCTCATGAATGCCGCATCCGAAACTGCCCGACCGCTATTAAACCCAAGAAGAACAAGAACAACTATTGCTCAACGCAGAAATTCCTGAAATAGTGTGTCATCACTCTCGGCAAATCGCGACGCCAAGCGCATGAAATTGTCTCGATCTAGCGAACCTCCACACGAGACAGGCAAGACGCCATAAAGTCACAAACGCCATAAAGTCCAGCCTGTTCCAAACGGGCACATTTTGAACGGGCACTGCACTAGTGGTTTTTAATAGAACTTGTACTCATCCAGTTCCATTCAGCTTTTCAGTCCATATAGCCTATTTCAGTTCAACATACTCATACTCATCTGGAAATGACGACACGACTTCTGAGGCCTATGCACTCTAGCAGAATGATATGCTTTCATTGTACCATATATTAAAACCCTAGCAATCGCCTGGTAAGACCCTAGCAACCAGTAAGTAACACCTTAGCAACCACCTAGTAATACCATGGCAACCACCTACTACACCCTAGCAACCGGCTAGCAACTACCCAGTAAGACCCTAGCAACCACCTAGTAAGATCCTAGCAACCACCAAGCAATCCCCTAGTAACACCCTATTAATCAACAGAGACCCTAGCAACCAACAAGTAAGACCTTAGCACCTCACCATTTTGAACGATTTCCTACAATTAATGGTATTCCACTTGTGCGTTTTCTACTCGTTCATGGTTTTTAATAGAACTTGTATTCATCCAGTTCCATTCAGCTTTCAATTCATATAGCCTATTTCAGTTCAACATGCTCATACTAATACATGCCATTGCTAACAATGTCTATTGTTCTCTGTGCTTTGCTTTTTCAAGCCAACTTGAAGTTTATGTTCAAACTTATATTGTCTACTGTCTTTCTGCAGGGCAGGCCTGTTCCAAACCTTATCGTGTCGTACCACACAGGACAATGTATAAATATACATCACATTATACGGTGAAAAGTTCAATAACATGCAAACTCAGAGTTCAGAAACTCTAAATCTAGAATTATAAATCATGAAAAAGGTTTGAAAGTGTATAACATCTTTAACTTAAAACTAATAAACATTTTAGAAATGTAATAGATAATCTTAGAGCTTTAAGTAACATTATTTATTTCATATAGTGACATTCCTTGCAGTTGCGCCACCTAACTTGCAACTAATTTCAAATTAAACGGGCTTCTACTTGGACGCCTGAATTAGCTTTTGCCGTTGCTATCAAATTCATACATAATACTTTTGAAATAGAATAAAGAGTTTTATGATAAAATTACATTTTACTAGTTTTACATTTGGTTGTACCGCCTGACATGGAAAGTGTACCAGCCTACCTACGAGTTGAAAGTAGCTATTTTTTGTCAATATTTGAGAGAGATCTACAAACTTTTTCACTCAGCCATAAAGGTCACTTGGGGTCCTCTTTATTGATGCAATATCATCTTTACTGTTATTACCCCTTCACTTTATAATAAAAGTACCATGTTTACGGTTGTGCCACCCTGACATTTGAGAACATACAAATTGCTGGACAAAAATCATGCCATAGTATTTTATTTTGAATTTATCATTAAAATACCATTTTTAATAGGTTTCTCAGTCTGTTCATTTGCACAGATGGTTGCGCCGCCTAACATTTTGGGGGTTTGAGATGCCAAAACATAAAATAATATATATTATTTGAATATACTGAAAATGTATTCAAACTAAATAGGTTTTATAGAATAAAGTGATACATGTCATGAATTGATTAAATTATTTTAAATTTAATAATGCACTTGGACACAAAAATATGCATGTCATGTCATTGACCTTTATGTATTGTATTTGATTACTTTATCAGGGACCGTGCACAGCTTGTACGAATCAGAACAATAACATGCAGTCACCCTTTTTGATACGCTATGCTGCAAACATTAGCTATTTAGCCCAACTACTTTCTGATCTCAAAAGATGTTTCCTTCGGCCCACCATAATTTGGCTGTTTTTATATGTCACCTAAGTACTGAAATAATAGTTAATGGGTCTTATTATGACTAACGTGTTGTTTAGAAGCCTGCGTCTGGGACAATAATGATCCAATTGCAAAGAACTAAACAATTAACCTCACCTTTCAGGCCTTCCACAGCGTCTTAGAAACTTCCAGCAGTTTTCCATTAGGATGACAAAATAAATGTATATGTTAAAGCAGAAATAGAATAGGCTACCTCAAGCAAATGTTATAGACGAATACTGATGTTTGATATTTCATCCCACACTTAAATAGCCTTTGATGTTATGATGTCACAATATCATAATTCTATTGCCATAGTAATGGTGTATTCAAGTGGCCAACTCGGGATTATCGTGCGTGATGTTTTCTGTGACGATGGTCCCGTTCGTTATGGTAAAGGTGTTCAAATTAATGCTCAGCGGCAAAAAACATGAACGCCCGCAGAAAGCTGAAAGTTTGGCTGGCCTCTGATCCGCATTTGCAGTTCCAATGCTTTAAATAGCGTATGCAAAAACGATTGAAGATGAAAACAAACGCAGAAGGTGAAAGACTGCATACACCACGCAACGTGTCTCTCTATATCCAGATCTATCCATGTTTACAGATGCTCAGCTGTTTACCTTTGACGCATTTTTCGTCACCTCGCTCATCTCGGGGACCTCAGGAGGTGCCCGTGTTGAATGTCGGATTTCCGAGATCGCTGTCATTAACTCGTCACCATCTCATCACCGGGGTGTCCCGTTCAAATCCCCTTTTCTTCTCGTAAATCGGAAATATTCCGATTTCCGAGATCATTTGAATACATTATAGTATGCATACCATATATTGATGACGTATATAAAGTTATGAGCAGACTTCACGAACCCCCTCGAGAGATTGTGTCTAAACGATTACAAAAATCAATCAGGTCAATCAGTATTTTCATAATTCTATTGACATTTAGGTTATTTGTTGTACTTTCTGTTTGCATGTCATCTTCTGCAATACCCAAATGCCCTTTCTGTAACCCCTTAATTGGATACAATAAAAAAATAATAAAATCCGTTGTGTGTAGGCTATATGCCCATTTAATGTTTTCATTAAAATCTATTCTCCCTTTCTTGCTCTCTCCCTTTTTCCCTTCAGTTTCTCCAGCCTCCCAGCTCCAAATGCAGCAAAGCAGTGAGTTTGAGTACAATATACAGTTGAAGTCGAAAGTTAACATACACCTTAGCCAAATCCATTTAATCCTCGTAAACATTCCCTGCCTTAGGTCAGTTAGGATCATGACTTTATTTTAAGAATGTGAAATGTCAGAATAATAGTGGAGGGAATGATGTATTTCAGCTTTTATTTCTTTCATCATATTCCCAGTGGGTCAGAAGTTTACATACACTCTATTGGTAGCATTGCCTTTAAATTGTTTAACTTGGGTCAAACGTTTCGGGTAGTCTTCCACAAGCTTCTCACAGTAAGTTGCTGGAATTTTGGCCCATTCCTCCTCACAGAACTGGTGTAACTGAGTCAGGTTTGTAGGCCTCCTTGCTCGCACACACGCTTTTTCAGTTCTGCCCACAGATTTTCGATTGGATTGAGGTCAGGACTTTGTAACATTGTCCATTGGAAGAGCCATTTGCGACCAAGCTTTAACTTCCTGGCTGATGTCTTGAGATGCTTCAATATATCAACATAATTTTCCTTCCTCATGATGCCATATATTTGATAAAGTGCACCAGTCCCTCCTGCAGAAAAGCACCCCCACAACATGATGCTGCCACCTCCGCGCTTCACGGTTAGGATGGTGTTCTTTGGCTTGCAAGCCTCACCCTTTTTCCTCCAAACATAACGATGGTCATTATGGCCAAACAGTTCAGTTTTTGTTTCATCAGACCAGAGGACATTTCTCCAAAAAGTAAGATCTTTGTCCCCATGTGCAGTTGCAAATTGTAGTCTGGCTTTTTTATGGCGGTTTTGGAATAGTGGCTTCTTCCTTGCTGAGCAGCCTTTCAGGTTATGCCGATATAGGACTCGTTTTACTGTGGATATAGATACTTTTGTACCTGTTCCCTCCAGCGTCTTTACAAGGTCCTTTGCTGTTGTTCTGGGATTGATTTGCACTTTTTGCACCAAAGCACGTTCATCTCTAGGAGACAGAACGCGTCTCCTTCCTGAGCGGTATGACGGCTGCGTGGTCCCATGGTGTTTATACTTGTGTAATATTGTTTGGAAATTGCTCCCAAGGATGAACCAGACTTGTGGGGGTCCAAAATTTTCTTTCTGAGGTCTTGGCTGATTTCTTTTGATTTTTCCATGATGTCAAGCAAAGAGACACTGAGTTTGAAGGTAGGCCTTAAAATACATCCACAGGTACACCTCCAATTGACTCAAATAATGTCAATTAGCCTATCAGAAGTTTCTAAAGCCACAACATAATTTTCTGGAATTTTCCAAGCTGTTTAAAGGCACAGTCAACTGAGTGTATGTAAATGTCTGACCCACTGGAATTTAAAGTGAAATAATCTGTAAACAATTGTTGGAAAAATTACTTGTGTCATGCACAAAGTAGATGTCCTAACTGACTTGCGAACATGAAATCTGTGGAGTGGTTAAAAATGAGTTTTAATGACTTCAACCTAAGTGTATGTAAACTTCCAACTTCAACTGTAAACAATGTTTTTATTATAATCAGATATAGGCAAAATCTATCTTGCACATTTATGCCTGCAAGACATTGGATATATACTGTGTATGAATTTGGCAAAGCATACATACAGAAATACATTACACACTAGAACATGAATGCAGATGAATTCGAATTGCTATACTTTACTGTGGTAACAGTAACAACCGTCACTACAATATAACAGAAGTATACGAACAGCAATACAATCATTATAGTATTATTAATAACAATAACATTAATAATAGAAATTCTGAAAAAATATAAATAAACAATAATTAATAAAGCAAAAATTCATAAAATAAATGTATATATTTTTAGTGGTTAAAGGGATAGTTCGGAATTTTGGACATAATGTCTCAATTTCAACTTACCCATGATGTAGTTGATTGATGGAAACCATTTTCAGCTAATTCCATGCTGTGCCTTCTTTTGGACATACACACATTGCTAATGCTAGCGCAACTCTTCGGTAACCGGTAGCATCCACTACCAAACGCACTTAAACACTCCACAGTGCACCCAAAGCAAATAAAATATGACGACAGTCTATCTGGGTTATTTTGAGTGTTTATACCATAATTTTGAAGTTAAACTATCATTGAATCCTTTACTTTGTGCTGACCTATATTCTCTGGAAGTACGGCGGTGGAGCGAACGTGGCCATTGCAACTTGTTGCCCTTCTTTGTTGTTGTAGTCGACCAGTGCCGGCACTACATTTGTAGGTAACCTAAAGTATCGCTCCGCCGCCGTACTTCCACAGAGAATATAGGTCAGCACAAAGTAAAGGATTCAATGATAGTTTAACTTCAAAATTATGGTATAAACACTCAAAATAACCAGGATAGACTGTCGTCATATTTTATTTGCTTTGGGTGCACTGTGGAGTGTTTAAGTGCGTTTGGTAGTGGACATTATGTCCAAAGTTCCGAACTATCCCTTTAACCAGTCTAAAATTTCCATATGCATTTTTGTTGAGCAAAAATAATTGTAATTTTTGACTTGTTCACTTACTCAAACAGGACATCATTGAAAGCTGAAGTGTTAGAAACAGCTTCATATCTGAGAGGTTATATGAGGGTAGAAAGTGCTTATTATGTGAGGATGAAACTGCATAAAAGATTTTTCAATGGAGACATCAAAGGAGTTATTTGTTTCCTGTTTCTAATATTGTCAGGAGCTTGCATTTCTTATATTAGGCAATTAATTAACCTGACACACCTCAGAGGCCATGGGATTCTTTGTCTGGTAAACATCTGCAGAGACATTCACTCAATATTCCAGAGCTTTTCCAACTGTTTTAAAAGAAAACTGGTTTAATCTGTTTACAGAAAAAAACAAGGTAGGCTCAGTATAATATTAACGGTTTACGAATCGTCTCCAGACAGTGACGAAGCAACCTGAAGAAAAACATGGGGATATTAAGAGAAAATCCGCATATCCACATCAGGTGGATTTATGGTATTAAACATTTCCAGACTGACTACTGTTGTTAACGGACATGTTCACAGACCTTGCCAGATATCCGTGGTGCACTGTTCCGGATGTGACTGGGTGTTGCCTGGGATGCCATAACACCTGAATGGTGCTCAAATGGAGAAAGGAACCAGAGAAAAATAAAGGCAGAGGCAGAGGGCTTGTCTGGCGACTGGCTGGTATTACAATTGACTTGTCAGGTAAAGGCAAGGTTAGGGAGGGCCATTTCAGCTGCCTTGTGCTCAACACACATTCTGACCCACTTGTAAACAGAGCTCAGATAGAGCATGCACACCTCGAGCCACTCAAGAGGACGTAAAGAAGAACACTTGAATGGCTGAAGAATATTAGAAATACTGTTAAATGACAGTTAACTGGAAACTATAAAGAATGACACTGAGGTCTAGGCACAGATAGCTGTGCATATATTAGAGCATGTGGTAGAAACCCCATTGTGGGTAACGATTTCCCTTCACTTGTTCAAATAGCCTTTCTATGTGAATAAGCAGTTGAGACTTTAGAGTTATCTATAGCAGCAGAATGTTCAGTCAAAAATATGTGTGGGTGTACAGTATGTGGAGGAATACAAAAACAAATTGGCCAATCTCAAAGTCATGTACTCGCCAAAAAAGCAGCTTACTCATATTTCATAAAATTAGTAGATTTCAAAAACTGTAGGTCATAATGTTAATTCTGACTGTGCAGTAGGAAAGGCACCAATACATCTTGAAGCTACTGCCACCCTTTGGATAAAAATTGTAGTACCACGGTACATTCTTCTTTTACAATTCACAAAGATGAAAAAACACATACACAGTCAATACTCTGTTCCTATCTGCTGAAGTTTTAAAAATATGTGCATTTCCTAATTAGTAGAGTTAGGCTAACCAGCATCTCTAAAACTACTCATGTATAAACTACAAACTGAGGGCTACAATTAGTACAGTAAAAACAATAAAGCTAAATTGACTTGTGTAAGCTATGGTTGCTTTTGCTGTAAACAAATTCCTACATTCTTCACTAAGGAATGAGATATTTAATTGCAGTATATAAATACAATCAGGCCAGATTAAAGGGTAACAAAGCACACTGGTTTAGCTAGACTCCACCCCCTTTTGAAATTCAAAAAATGCCAAAATCTGGGCGTGATAAGATAATAATATAGGGGCTGAGCTCCAGGTATCAAACCGCACCCCGGCTTTTTTTTCCACCCCCCCCACTATTAGCCAAAAGCTCATTCTACTCTGGACAGCACTCACAGCGGCTGCTATGTTCCACTCTCTCTCTCACCACCTCTCTCACTCATACACACACAAACACGCTAGCTCCAGCTGCTGCCGAGACCCAAGCGGCCAAGGCAGAAGCAATGGTGGAGAATGAGAGGAAGGATGGGCAATATTTTGGAGTGGTAGGTGGGCGGCACGCATAGCTTTGTTTGGGCTTATAATATACTACAACTCCTGGCTCAACTATGCTTATTTTTAATAAAGTATATATCTATTTTTTTTAAATAAACTAGCTAGCTACTTGCTAAGCTAGACTGAAAAACAAACTATCAAAAAACAAGGGACTATCAAGCTAACTATAAAAAATATATAGTAAAAATAGGCTACTATAACTTACTAGAATATTTTTTTTAAAGCTAAACTGTAAACTAGCATAGACTGTATAAAAATATGGACAAAGTCATTGCCTTCCCATGGCCTTGTTAAAGCTGAATTGAGTCTCCGGAAGGCTTTTTCGCTGCCCGTTTGTACAAACTGCGTCTGCTCCGTGGAGCCGAAGTGATGTTGTCGGGCGGGAGCAGGGTCAACTGGATATGGTCTTCATAGTCCAGGCACAGTATGATTGACAGTTCAGGGTGGAGAAGCCCATGACCTGACCAAACCCACCACTTTGCAAAACGAACTTGCGGTAAACTTCCTTAAGTTGCTGATGTTTTATAATATAACATTTTAATTTCCTCGATTTTATTCGCATTGAATGTGTGGTATTTGTCACATAATTAACGTTCATTAAGTTATCTTCAATTTATATTCAGCTAACATCAGCTAATTTGATTAGCTAGATAGCATACGAGCTGAGATCGGTAGCCAAGCTTGACGCACTGCATCACCATACACGGACGAACATAGGGTAACGCTATTGCCATTAACTATATTGGGCCTGTACTGTAGCTGCAACATCCCCTGCTGTCCCATCTCACGAAACAGTATTTTTTTTCGTAGTAGACACATCATAGCTCGCTCCAAAATTAATATGTGATGACAAACATGTTGAAGATGACTGAGTAAGGCAGTCAATTTATTATGTTACGAACTCCGTCCACAAAACAACAGCTTGTTCACGGTAGGCTACTAAGGGATGTTCTCCATCGACTTCCACTCAAAAAAATACAGTATGTCTCCCTGTCCCAAGCATAGAATGTATAAAGGTCCCAAGACACCAGGGCACGTTTTAGACCAATGATTGTTGTCTCCCACTTCTGGTCCCGCCCCTCCGAGTGAGGGCAGTGAGAACTCTATAGAACCTATCTTTGGCAGTGACCCCAGGACTCAACCTGTCCCTCTGATCCTGAACAAATGTTAATACCCTGTCCAAACGACACAATAATTAAAAAAATCGGCACATGCAGAGGCATTAGATGAAGGAAAGGCACCTATTGCAATGAAATTTTTTTTGTGGGAAAAATTTATTGACTGAGTATTTTGACCACATTGCTGCCATTGACTTACATGGTGAAAGACCTATACTGGAGCCAATCGCAGTGGCGCTAGTGAGCAACGGCACAATTGCTGCTCCCAGCCCAACCAGGAAGTGAGCTTCAAAACGAAAGCCCAGCTTTGGCCCCTTGTAAGCTAGCTATATACAGTATATCACTCACTCGCTCTCTGTCCTATCTCCGCTCCTCTCCATGCAGATCAACTGCTGAGATTCGCTTTTATAGCTGGGCCGTAGCCCGCCCTCGCTCGTCACCGGGAGTCATACGTCAGCTGGATGAAGTTCCTGGGCAATGACAGAATGAACGTGCAGAATCAACCAGTAACACTTAGATAAAACCAAATGTATCAGTTCTCATCTAAAATAATTGGTTTTACTGCTTTGTTACCCTTTAAATGGAGTGTACTTATATTTAGTGCGCCCATTTCACTGTGGGGAACTCAGAAGAGATATGGTACTTTATTAGTTTAGACTTTAGTAGGATGTTCTTTGCTTTGGATTTCTGTCATGATAATGCAATACAAATCCTATATTCTCTTCTAAATAATATGTGGTTACACAGATAAATACCAAAATTTCATTATCCTAAATTCTGTCCTTTTTAAAAACAACCTAGAAAAACATTTCCACCAGCCCATCTTTATAAGTCACCTCTTCTTGTGGCCAGGCAGAGGAGATTCTACAGAGGATTCAACAATTTATGTAAGTGTCTACAGTAACAGAAATGTTGGTACTCTAAATATGACACTATCAACTAAAAGAATTGCTGCCATACTCAGTTACAGTATAACTCTGATGCAAGTTCAGCTATAACAGCAAAGAATGGTTGACATGCAAATCAGGATCATCAAGCAGAGTCATCAAAGTTTATTTACCTTCCATTTTTTTTCAAGTAGTCTTGTTCTTCTGTGTACATTTCAAATCAGAAAACACAGTTACAGAATTTTACATGTGGCACAAATATTAATATCTAATATTCATCTAAAGACTTGCCAATCAATCTCTCTGTTCCCAGACAACTATTGTATAATTTTCATTTATACAGTGTGCAACAATTTAGAATGGCTACCGCCATTCTACAGGGATTCTAGCAGCTCACCTGGGGGGAAATATGGTATTTTAAAATATGATGCACAAGGTAAAGGTTTTCCAGATTTAATAAATGGTCTTTTTATATACATAAAATATTCAGCTTACCAGTGTATTTCCTGGGTGCTGTATAAGGAGCAATTTTCCGGCCCAGAACAGCCTCTCCAAGGGTATTTACAGCGTGCCGAAGCAGACCACTGTATGAGTGAGGCTCGTCCTTTTGGTGCGAGGTGGCTGCAGCACTCCTGTACCAAGTACGCCTGATAAAATGTGCCAACCCATCAACCAAGTACGCCTGATAAAATGTGCCAACCCATCAACCAAGTACGCCTGATAAAATGTGCCAACCCATCAACCAAGTACGCCTGATAAAAATGTGGCACCAGCAAGGGTACCTGAACAGAGATAAAAATGTATGTAATTAATTGATGTCACATTAATTTCACAAGCTGTTATTAAAACTGTTTTAAAAAAAGCGCTTTGAGCAACTCTAAATAAAACACTTGCTGTGAGCACAGACATGGGGCCCAGACCCACGCCCTCACTTGCTGTGAGCACAGACACGATGACCTGTCCGTGCTTGTTGCCCACATTGGTGGCCCATGCAGCGGTTCGGGAGCTGTGACCCGCAAGCTTTTTAACCACCTTCTTGGTGGAATCGAGTTTCAGGACTCCCAGACTGGGATGTGATAGTGGCCTTGGTTTCGTCTGGCCTCTGAAGCACGTCCTGGGTGTAGACTTGCATCAGCCATCGATGCTTTGGCACTGGTGTCATCTCAGGTGGGTCCTGAAAGGCTGGGGGCAGCAGCAGTCCAGATGCGGTGGCATCAGCAAAGCCTCCGCAGTCCGTCAGGTACTGGATGGTCTTCTGTATCCAGGCCTCAGAGTGCTGCTCCACCAGGCTACTGCTGTTCCCAAGACCCCTCTGTCGCATTAGCCGGATGACTTTAGTGTCACAGGCCAGCTTTGTGGTCAGGCTGCAGGGAAACTGGAGTTGATGCCCAATATCTAGCTGGGCAAGGATGGCATGGCTCCAGCTGATAACTTTTCTTTTGCATCGCCTGCACTCCAGGAGAAACACAAGAAAGCACGCAAATTAAATAAATTCAATCAGCAGAGTAGAGTAATCATTTGTCATGACAGGACAGTACCACAAGCTACAGGGTAATTAGCTGTTGCTACTACAATTAAGCAATCCAAGCACCAAGCTACAGAATGTGAAAAATAGGTCAGACACAGAGAAACAAATGAATGACATTAATGTGCAGCAGGATGATCACATGCAGTATCTTCCTCGGAATGTTAGGCGTAGAGCGAACTATATTTAATCTATTACTCACCACAAGTACTTACCACTTTACACTGTGATATGCTAACAAAACATAAAAGACCAAGCAATTAATTGAAGGAAATTTTCATATACTGACACACATTATTTTTCAAATAATATAAAACATGTACAGGTGTGCTGGAATGTAACAATTACTTACTTTGCACCTGTGCCTCAACTGCTTCAGCCTCTCGTACAAGCTCTTGGTCACTCAAATGAACTGCGACAGCTGAAAGACAACAGATCTGACATGAACACTGTGTACATATATTTTCATATCAAGTGCCTTTCCTTACTTGTATATGAAATACAAAATATAACTTAACGAATGCATATAAAGTTTATTATTATTATTACTTTTATGAAACAGCATCATAACTTCTAGTTCTAATATGAGTATATTTATAATTTGAATAAGGTTTAACCTTGTGGGGTGACAAGACCTTCCTGTTGTTCTTGTCCAGGGCCTGAGGGGAGCCAGCCGGGCGGCTAGGCTTGCAATATGTCCACTTGTTGATGAATATATATTTTGGTCGTTTTAGATTGGGCAATTTGTTATGACGATTATAATATGCTTAGTTTAATGTTAAGATGAATACATTAGCAACAATAAAATAAAGGGTTCGTAAAACGGATTGGATGAGAAGCCTCCGCTCAAAACTGTGTGCCTAAAATGAGACAACGGTAGATGGCGGCACAACTGAATGCATGAATTTAACGTTAACGTTAGTTTAGCAGCCATTAAGATTAGGAAATATTAGATTTGTGTGAAGCTGCAAACGTTCCGTCAACGGAATAAATACACCGCGGTCAAGTGAGCAGCCAGTTGAGAGCATAGACCGTAAAAAAAAATAGCCGCCAACAGCCTTCCGCTTGGAGGTACACGTATCTAGCAAATCACGTGCTAGTCAAGGAAATTTTACAGCCATTTAACTGACGCTGTTATCGAGAGTGACTTACGAAATGACATAATTACATAGACTTTTATAGATCTTTGCTTATTTAAATAAGTTTTTATTATCTAGTCTTGTATTGTTTTGTGTATTGTATTGTTTTCATTGTAAATTGTTGTGTTGTGAAGCATGCTGTGCTAGCTATAGGCCTAGGCTACTTCTGGAAAGGTGCTATACAAACAAAGGAGATATTATTATTGTTATTATTATTATTATTATTATTATTATTATTACTAACCTATTATAAACATCACAAAATGTTTAAAATGCAAAATGTTCTCTCATTAAATTAATTTTATCTAACTGACCACACATCTATCTATCACCCATACCATTTTCACTGTGGAAATCAGAGGCAACAGGCTGTTTTTGGTGCTGACGCACAGAGGGCAGTCTGCACATCTACTGTACTAGCCGATACTAAACGTCATGAAATATATTTCATTGAACTAATCTCACTTCTCTCTTTGACCCATAAAAATATGGAATATTTTCACTGCAGAAATCAGAAGCAACAGCCTCTTTTTTGGTGCTGACGCACAGACAGAAGTCTGAGCATCTACTGTATTACTATGCTATATTAAACATCAGAAAAAATAAAGGTTTTGACATGTTCCCACATGAAATTAATTTTAATCAACGAATCACACTTCGGTTTAGCACCCATACCAATATGGAACATTTTTACTCTGGAAATCAGAAGTAAGAAGGAAATCAGAATATTTTTTGTGCAGACACACAGACACATGAAACAGTAGCAACAGAAGGAGCCTGTTCTTTCTGATATCAGCAGTGAAAAAGTTCCATATTGGTATGGCTGAACAAACTTAATTTCATGAGGGAACATTTTGAATTTTATTTTTTGATGTTTAGCCCAGTAGTACAGTGGACGTCCATACTGCTATCTATGCATCAGCACCAAACAGAGCCTGTTGCTTCTGATTTCCACTACAAAAATATTCCCATATTGATAAAGATGAATGAAAGATGTGTAATTAGTTGAATTATTTGCATGAGGGAACATGTCAAATTTATGTATTTTTTCTTATGTTTATTATAGCCTTGTAGTACAGTAGGTGCGTCAGCACCAAAAAAAGAGCCTGTTGCCTCTGATTTCCAAAGTGAAAATGCTCCATATTGCTCTGGGTGATAGACAGAAGTGTGATTGCTTGAATTAAAATTATTTCATGAGGGAACATCTCACAATTTTGTTTTTCAGATTTTTTTGTATGGCCTAGTAGTACGAGTATATGTCTGCTGTCTGTGCGTCAGCACCAAAAAGAGCCTGTTGCCTCTGATATCCACAGTGAAAATGCTCCATATTGCTCTGGGTGATAGACAGAAGTGTGATTGCTTGAATTAAAATTATTTCATGAGGGAACATCTCACAATTTTGTTTTTCAGATTTTTTTGTATGGCCTAGTAGTACAGTATATGTCTGCTGTCTGTGCGTCAGCACCAAAAAGAGCCTGTTGCCTCTGATTTCCAAAGTGAAAATGCTCCATATTGCTCTGGGTGATAGACAGAAGTGTGATTGCTTGAATTAAAATTATTTCATGAGGGAACATCTCACAATTTTGTTTTTCAGATTTTTTTGTATGGCCTAGTAGTACAGTATATGTCTGCTGTCTGTGCGTCAGCACCAAAAAGAGCCTGTTGCTTCTGATATCCACAGTGAAAATTCTCCATATTGCTCTGGGTGATAGACAGGAGTGTGATTGCTTGAATGAAAATTATTTCATGAGGGAACATCTCACAATTTTGTTTTTCAGATTTTTTTGTATGGCCTAGTAGTACAGTATATGTCTGCTGTCTGTGCGTCAGCACCAAAAAGAGCCTGTTGCTTCTGATATCCACAGTGAAAATGCTCCATATTGCTCTGGGTGATAGACAGAAGTGTGATTGCTTGAATTAAAATTATTTCATGAGGGAACATCTCACAATTTTGTTTTTCAGATTTTTTTGTATGGCCTAGTAGTACAGTATATGTCTGCTGTCTGTGCGTCAGCACCAAAAAGAGCCTGTTGCCTCTGATTTCCCAAAGTGAAAATGCTCCATATTGCTCTGGGTGATAGACAGAAGTGTGATTGCTTGAATTAAAATTATTTCATGAGCGAACATCTCACAATTTTGTTTTTCAGATTTTTTTGTATGGCCTAGTAGTACAGTATATGTCTGCTGTCTGTGCGTCAGCACCAAAAAGAGCCTGTTGCTTCTGATATCCACAGTGAAAATGCTCCATATTGCTCTGGGTGATAGACAGAAGTGTGATTGCTTGAATTAAAATTATTTCATGAGGGAACATCTCACAATTTTGTTTTTCAGATTTTTTTGTATGGTCTAGTAGTACAGTATATGTCTGCTGTCTGTGCGTCAGCACCAAAATGAGCCTGTTGCTTCTGATATCCACAGTGAAAATGTTCCATATTGCTCTGGGTGATAAACAGATGTGTGATTAGCTAAATAAAATTAATTTAATGAGGAAAAATTCACATTTTTGTGATGTTTAATATAGGCGAGTACTACTGTCTGTGCATATAATAATAATAGTAATAATAATAATATCTTTATTTGTATAGCACATTTCCAGCAGTATAATAATAATAATAACATCTCATTTATTTGTATAGCACAGTGTGCTTCACAAAATAACAATTTACAATAAAAAACAATCACAAGCCCTGAACAGGATGTGGCGACTTCTTTATTACTACCGGCTTACAGGGTTGGGTAGCGTCGGGAATTGAATTACATAGGGGGCTATTACTTGTATATAATGGCGAGAACTATGTACAAAAGTTTCTATAAGTTCTAAACGGTTCATCCGATATGGATGAAAATATCCTCAAATTAAAGCTGACAGTCTGCACTTCAGCCTCATTGCCATTCTATCCTTTCAAACTCAAAGTGCTAGAGTACAGATCCAAAATACCAAAAAAATGTGTCACTTATCCAATTAATTACGGTGCTCACTGTATATAGCCTACATCTGTCATATCTCAGTCTTATTATTGATATTGATCTATGCTTATCCACACACACACACAGAATTTAGGATAGGAGTTAGAACCTTTGCATTGTTGTGTGTTATTGTTATTCAACATGAATTCATACAAATATTCAAATATTTTTACCTAATTATTTGAATAGTGTGTTTGAATTGAAGATGAGCGACAAGGCAGTCAATTTATTATGTTACGAACTGCGTCCACAAAACAACAGCTTGTTCACTATAGGCTACTAAGGGATGTTCTCCATCGACTTCCACTCAAAAAATACAGCGTGTCTCCCTGTCCCAAGCATAAACTGTATAAAAATACGTCAGGCTTTACTGTTTTAGACCAATAATTGTTGTCTCCCCCTTCTGGTCCCGCCCCTCCGAGTGAGTGCAGTGAGAACTGTGTAGAACCTATCTATAACCTGTTCCTCCTGATTGGTCCTGAAACAAATGTTTATACCCTTGTCCCAAACGACACAATAATTAACAAAAATCGGCACATGGAGAGGCATTAGACGAAAGAAAAGCACCTATTGCGACTACATTTTCTTGTGTAAACAAATGATTGACTTAGTATTTTGACAACATTGCTGCCATTGACTTACATGGTGAAAGACCTATACTGGAGCGAACCGCAGTGCCGCTCATGAGCAACGGCACTATGGCCGCTCCCAGCCCAACCAGGAAGTGAGCTTCAAAAGGAAAGCCCGTTGAGCTCGCCACGACGTTGCTAGCTAGCGAACAAAATATTTATACTCGTTGTCGTCCTCTATTCCTACAATA
Organism: Synaphobranchus kaupii; assembly: GCA_029718625.1. NCBI lineage: Eukaryota > Metazoa > Chordata > Actinopteri > Anguilliformes > Synaphobranchidae > Synaphobranchus > Synaphobranchus kaupii. Next base: position 42,654,488 of record CM056379.1, on the reverse strand, counting down.
TGCGCACATGTGTCATATCCTTCCGAAAATTATGGAATGACCGAAATATATCGTTTCATAGACTTCCACTCCACAACCGAGAGTATGGCTTGGCTTCAACCGGGATGTAAACGTGATATAAGATTGTGTGATTATCATTTCCCCCCCGGAAGATTTACTTCAAGGACCAGGAAAGAAATTTCTGAGAGAAGGAACTGTTCCGTCTATCTTCCCATGGACTCTTGTGGATTCTGATGTGCCACTACAGGTGAATATTAGTTGGCTATCGATCGATAGGTAGCTAGCCATGTTGCATTTACTAGCAAGTGAGTTGCTTACTAATTAACGTTAGATGGACAAAGATTTGCATTTCAAAATGCCCTCGATTGACAGTTGATAAGTTTATTGATGGTTATTTACATTCAGGTAATCACATAACTAACATAATGCTGCTATTGAAAAGTGTGGAGCACACGATGGCTCAATGAATCGGACTTTTTTTTTTATTTTTTAAATCACGCTTCAGTCTTCCCCGTCTCTGCTTATCCATGTTATCCAAATAATTTTGTCTGTTCAAAAGTATTTGTCTCGCATGATAGAGAGAATATACAAAATAAAGACATGTTGCATTTTTGGCTTACCACTGAAGCAAATGACGTATTTTTTTACAGGGTGCTGCAGCACAGACTCAGTTCAGAACCAGGACCATCAACATCAACACATGCTGCATCTGATATAAAAGTAAGGGGGTAAACTGCTGCAAACAGTGCACAGGTGTAAACACTTAGTAAATCATAAAAAATGACATGCATCACTTTTTCAAGCATGTCAAATACACATTACAAAATACACAAGTATTTCACAGACATTTCGCTAAGAAAACAAACGCTAGGTGCTTCTCCTTTGCAGGGGCGATTCCAGGACTAGTCAGGCAATACTATAACGTCTCTGCATTTGAATGGATCTCTATGGGAATTGGGGGGGGTGGGACTAGTATTAGCTGTAAATTACACTGGGACACATGGTTGGCTAAATGGCTCCAAGTCATCAAGGGTCTGACATATCAAACAAGCCTTAAACCATCACTCTGCTGCCAGAAATACAGTAGATATGGATGGATAACTTGAAGGGTTTCTTCTCCTGACTTATTTTTCCATAGAGTTCAATGGAAAATTTGTCAGGAGAAACAACCCTTAAAGTGATCCATCCATATCTACTGCATATCTGGTTTGAGGCTCGTTTGATAGCTCAGACCCTTGATGACTTACAGCCATTCTACCAACCATGTATTCCATACTGTTCCAGCATAATTTACAGCTAAATCTAGTCCCACCCCCCCCAATTCCCATAGAGATCCATTCAAATCCAGAGACATTATAGTGTCACTTGTAAGAGTACCAGAAAATAAAATATCAAGTGTCTTTTGATGTTGTTGGGTCACAGACATGAGGAAGTCATGGCATGCAAAGGATATGCGACCAAATATTAAAAATGATTACTTTATTCTATATACAGTTGAAGTCGGAAGTTTACATACACTTAGGTTGAAGTCATTAAAACTCATTTTTAATCACTCCAGATTTCATGTTAGCAAACTATAGTGTTGGCAAGTCAGTTAGGACTTCTACTTTGTGCATGACACAAGTAATTTTTCCAACAATTGTTTACAGATTATTTCACTTTTAATTCACTATATCACAATTCCAGTGGGTCAGAAGTTTACATACACTAAGTTGACCATGCCTTTAAATTTTTAATATTTGGTCGCATATCCTTTGCATGCCATGACTTCCTCATGTCTGTGACCCAACAACATCAAAAGACTCTTGATATCTTATTTTCTGGCACTCTTACAAGCGATACTATAACGTCTCTGCATTTGAATGGATCTCTATGGGAATTGGGGGGTGGGACTAGATTTATCTGTACATTATGCTGGAAAAGTATGGAATACATGATTGGTAAAATGGCTGTAAGTCATCAAGGGTCTGAGGTATCAAACAAGCCTCAAACCATCACTCTGCTGCCAGATATGCAGTAGATATGGATGGATCACTGTAAGGGTTGTTTCTCCTGACAAATTTTCCTATTGAACTTATGGAAAAAATAAATCAGGAGAAGAAACCCTTCAAGTTATCCATCCATATTTACTGTATTTCTGGCAGCAGAGTGATGATTTAAGGCTGTTGTTAAACCTGATTCACGCTGTTGTTAAACCTTATTTGAGCGGATTTAGGCAGTTATTTTTAAAGCAAGTTAGCTGGGGGAAAAAAATTATATCCAATGGCAAAATGCTAATTGTTAGCATTGCTCCAATTCAGGATAGCTACAACGGTGAGACCAGGACAGCATCACTACAGCCTTACATACCATTTTGGGGGTAAGTAACAGGAACACTTGCTTCCATGGAAATTTGGACCAATGAGTGGTTTCTGACACATTGGCACATTAACCTATTAACCAATAATTACCTACCAGATCTACGTTCCAAATAAAATATGAAAAAGTCAGGAAAGGGCCATTTCATTTAAAAAAAAATAATAATAATACCTACGAGGACTGGTTATAGTTTGTATTGATAGAATCCACTTTGTTCGCATTCGTATACGTCATTTTGAGACCGTTTTAGCTGCCCTATAGAAGTTATTGTAGAGCGACAAATACCCAATTCTGGATTATCACCCCAGGGGAGCACAGAGCAACTAACGAACACATTTCGCCACCATTTGGACTCATATCATGGCCAGGTAACTACACAACCCAAAGTTCTACCAAAGTTCAGTTGTGCTTTAACGTTACCAGCTAACATTCTAACGTTAGCCAGCAAACACTAGGCTGACCAGATCTCCTCTTTTCCCTGGACAATTCTTCTTTTTGGGACAGAAAATATCCGTCCAGGCAGGATTGATACATTTCTCAAATGTCCGGTTATATTTTTCTCATTCCATTGACCGTATATAAATGAAACAAATAGTCTAATTTAGCATTATTTGTTCATAATGCTCGCCCCTGTTCTCTGTTTTGGAAATCCAATATGGTCACCCTAGCAAACATGCCTGCATTTTCCCTTGTCTCTCCTTTGATTTAAACTAGACTGCAGCGTTGGATCCACATGGGAAACTATTCCAGACAAACATGTTTTAGGTTTGAGAGGACGGTGCTGAAAAAGTGTGGAATTAAAATAACATGGCCTCTGCAAGACTCTCTCTTGATATCTTATTTTCAGGTACTCTAACAAGCGATACTATACTCTCTTTGCATTTGAATGGATCTCTATGGGAATTGGGGGGTGGGACTAGATTAAGCTGTAAATTACACGGGAATAGTATGGAACCCATGGTTGGCGAAATGACTGTAAGACATCAACGGTCTAAGGTAGGGCTGCACAATAAATCGTATATTAATCACAATTACGATTTTGGCCGCTGCGATATTATAATCGCAAAAGGTCACGATTACTACATCCCATTTAGCATTGCTGCTGTGTTAAAATGAAGCTTTCCCCAGTTACAAACTGCGCTATTCAGCAAATGAGCGCTGTAACCAATCATATTATGTCTGTTGAGTGCTGTGAGCAATGATATACGTTTATATATCTGTGGCTGAGTGCACAGGCAAGGTGTTCTCATGGTCTTAACCAATCACAGGCGGTCCTGCTGAGCACGCATTAAGATCCCTGTGGACAAGTAGTGTATTTAAAGTGTTTTTTCCTGTTTGCCTCCAACAAAATATGAAGGGTAGGTCTGGATAGACTTGAAAAATGCGTACCATTCGACCTGACACTGAAAACATTTACCAAGCCGAGTACCAAAAAAAAGCATCATCGTTCATTTGGAATTATTTTGATTTCAAAATCGATGATGCAAATCAAACACAAATACTTGTGGCGGCAGTACCTCAAACAAACACAACCAATTTATTCTACCACATGAAATTAAATCACAAGTTGCAGTAGGCTACGAGAAAAGAAAGCCGTTAAATACGTCACACAAACTGTACATAGGCCTGGTAGTGCTCTTTATTGTGTCAAAGAGGCTATAGAAGTCATTGATTTGTTTTTAACACTTTGGCGTTTCTTCACAATGACCCGTGCTAATAAATGTCACCGTTTCTTCTGCATAACAGTGCTTTGGTGATTACGATGGCCAACGCTGGAGAAGGGGTCAGGGATGAAATAAAGACAATTGAGATTAAAGAGGAAGCTGTAGAGGATGACATTTCAGTGGAAATCTTGGAGGAATCCATCCTGGAAGTTGAAAACTTCAGTGGCAAATGTAGTGAGTTGGACCACACCAAGATGGGGTGCTTAGTACCCAAGGATGATTCAGAGAATGCATGGCCCATAAATGTAAAACAAAACCGTCCTGTATGTCCAACAGACCTGGGTAAAGTAGCCAAGTCCTTTGGCTGTCATAATTTCTTTGTTGTCAATTTTTGGCTTCAATTTATTAATATATATTTTTCAGGAACAGTCATTGCTCACTGGCTTAGTTTTAAAATGGAAAGCATTTTGAGTGCAGAGTGAATTTTAGACATTTAGTATTTTAAGTTTACTGATGGCTTGCATGCATGGATTTTATCAATGTTCTCCCCCCCCCCCCCCCCCCCCCCCCCCCAAGAGTGCCCAATGACTTAAGTACTCCACACAAACTGTACATAGGCCTGGTAGTGCTCTTTATTGTGTGCTTGTTAGTATTTTTCATAGAACATTTCCTATAATATTTTTCCTTGTGTCTTTTTTATGTATTCAGACTATCTCCAAAACTTGTTCTGTAGAAGATCTTGCAGAGGCCAGCAAGCACTGGACAAACACTTGCTTGAGGAACACTGGTCTAGTTTTGTGAAAGAAGAGGGCGTGCAAGGCCCATTGCAGGTTAACAAGCAGCAAGAGACAAACCTGTCTGTCGTGAGCACCACTGTCCTTCCTGGGGCACTGTGGACAGGGGAGCGTGTTCTGACTTTCCACCACTGCCCGGAATGTCACCAGAGCTTCCAGTGCCTCAACAGTCAGAAAACTGTGTACCTGACAAAAGCACGGTCTGGCAGTAAACGGTTAGAAGGGGACCTTGAAGAGGTTGCGGAAACAGTGTTTCACTGTATGAGGTGTGGGCAAACATTCCAGCGCAAGGAGGTACTGAAGGTACACCAGCTCACACACATAGAAGCCAGGCCCTTTCCCTGTACAGACTGTGGTAAGACCTTTGCTCAATTGGACTCTCTGAAACTGCACAACATGAGCCACTTTGAGGAGACTCCTTACCAGAGCAGTGCCAGCGACGATGCCTCCCTGGTAAAGAGGACCAGTGAGCCATGTGTTATGAAGCACTCTTACTCTTGTACTGAGTGTGGTATGGCATTTCACTCGTTACGCAGCCTACGCGATCATGAGAAGACTCACCATGGGACTACTCTGTACATTTGCACCGATTGCGGAAAGAGCTTTCGACAGTCACGCAACCTGCAGCGGCACCAGCGCGTCCACACGGGAGAAATGCCCTATCACTGCAAAGACTGTGACAAGAGCTTCAGCCAGGTGGGTTCCCTAAAGCTGCACCTGCGCAGCCACACTGGGGAGACCCCTTACCAGTGTTCCTTCTGTGACAAGAGTTTTAGCCAGCTGGAGAACTTGAAGAGACACCGTCGTACACATACCGGAGAGACTCCGTACCCCTGCGCAGAATGCGGCAAGAGCTTCAGCCAGCTAGGCAACCTGAAGGCCCACATTCGTATCCACACAGGAGAGACCCCATTCTCCTGCTCAGTGTGTGGGAAGGGCTTCAAGAACAAGGGAAACCTCAAGGCCCACTGCCGGATCCACACAGGGGAGACTCCCTTCCAATGCAAGGACTGTGGGAAGAACTTTGGCTGGTTGGCTGCCCTTAAGACTCACCAACGCACTCACACAGGGGAGAGGCCTTACCACTGTGAACGGTGTGGCGAGAGTTTTGCATACTCATACAAACTTCGCACACATGGCTGCCAGGGCTGAGGGAGACCCCTGGGTCTGTTGGTAGATACTTTGAGAGGACAAATACAAGAGACTTCACCAGTGTGCTTCACACCTAATTCAATCCGTATGTTGTTACCTATGTTTATTGTGGTAAACTAACTAAATATTACTTGATTCATATTTGTAAGTAATAAAACATACCTTTTTTACCATTCTGTCATAAAACCAGTCTTCCAATTTGACATTGTAATACAATTCCCATCATGCACTCCACCAACATCTCTGAAGCACCGTAGACCAGGGGTGTCCAATCTTATCCGAAAAGGGCCAGTGTGGGTGCAGGTTTTTGTTTTAGCCCAGCACTAAGGCACCTGATTCTACTTTGCAAGGTCTTGATAGAAGCCCATGATTAGTTCATTAGTTGAATCAGGTGTTTTATTGCTGGGCTAAAGCAAAAACCTGCACCCACACCGGCCCTTTTCAGATAAGATTGGACACCCCTGCCGTAGACAATCAATTGCCAATTATGGGAGTTTGAGGCAAGGGAAATCCAAGTGGCTGTGTACACTCAAGATAAAGTTTAAAAGATGGGAACATCATAATGACATGGTAAGGTGGACGAATGCCTGCATATGTATGACAGCTGATTTCTGCAAGCATAATGATAATGACAAGGAGTGCCATCGTGTCAGGCAGGGTATTACATGTATCATGCTCTGGGTGTTTGCAATATTGTAATTTTTATGTTTTTCGGACAAACATTAGAAATCAACACTGGCACCCATTATCCCTCTCACACATCCATCTCCCATTGTAAATATCTTTTAGACTGATGCTACAAAAATAGAGTGTGGAGAGCAAAAAAAACATTCAGCACTGGCATGGTCCGGATTCAACACCAGACCATCGGTCCCTTCCATGCGCTAGAACTGCCGAGCAGAAACTATAAATATATTGTAACTATAAATTAAGAAGGTTGCAGAGTCATTGGGTTTGTATGGAGCTCCTCAAGGCACCCTAGGTGGAAAGAAAAAATCAATTTGGAAATCTATACTGTTTTGCAATCCGTGCATACAGTTTTGCAGTCCGTACATACGGGTTTGCTATCCGTAAGTAAAGTTTTGCAATACCTGTTGTATAATGAATATTGGCAAGGCTAGGAGATGTTACTGGGCAGGACGTGAAGCGTGTGTGCTGGCAAACCCCATTAGCCATGTCAATATTCATTAGAGTGCCATATCACTTGTATTAAAACGGTGTGGGGCTGTGGGCCTATATACAGTGAGCACCATAATTCATTGGACAGTGACATGTTTTTTGTTATTTTGGTTCTGTACTCTAGCACTTTGAGTTTGAAAGGATACAATGACAATGAGGTTGAAGTGCAGACTGTCAGCATTAATTTGAGGGTATTTTCATCCATATCGGATGAACCGTATAGAATTATCAAAACATATTGGCCAGTTTAACATAATGTAGAATAAAGTAATCACTTTTAATATTTGGTCGCATATCCTTTGCATGCCATGACTTCCTGATGTCTGTGACCCAACCATATCAAAAGACTCTTGATATCTTATTTTCTGGCACTCCTACAAGCGATTATAACTTCTCTGCATTTGAATAGATCTCTGTGAATTTGGGGGGTGGGACTAGATTTAGCTGTAAATTACCCTGGAACAGTATGGAAACACATGGTTGGCTAAATGGCTCTAAGTCAGGGATCTCAAACTCAAATCCTGGAGGGCCGCTGTGTCTGCTGGTTTTCGATGTGTTCTTGCACTTAAGTGTTTAATTTAAGTCATTGATTGGCTAAAGAGTCTGCACACCTTGTTTCCAAGGCCTAAATTGGCTGCTGATTGAAAGAAAATCACAAAAACCAGCAGACACAGCGGCCCTCCAGGACTGGAGTTTGAGATCCCTGCTCTAAGTCATCAAGGGTCTGACGTATCAATCAAGACTTAAGTCATCACTCTGCTGCCAGAAATACAGTAGATATGGATGGATAACTTGAAGGGTTTCTTCACCTGATTTATTTTTCCATAGATTATTTTCCATAAATTTGTCAGGAGAAACAACCCTTAAAGTGATCCATCCATATCTACTGCATATCTGGCAGCAGAGTGATGGTTTGAGGCTTATTTGATACCTCAGACCCTCGATGACTTACAGCCATTTTACCAATCATGTATTCCATACTGTTCCAGCATAATTTACAGCTAAATCTAGTTCCCACCCTCCAATTCCCATAGAGATCCATTCAAATGCAGAGACATTATAGTATTGCTTGTAGGAGTACCAGAAAATAAGATATCAAGAGTTTTTTAATGTTGTTGGGTCACAGACACCAGGAAGTCATGGCATGCAAAGGATATGCGACCAAATATTAAAAATTTAAAGGCACAGTCAACTTAGTTTATGTAATCTTCTGACCCACTGAATTGTGATATAGTGAATTAAAAGTGAAATAATCTGTCTGTAAACAATTGTTGGAAAAATGACTTGTGTCATGCACAAAGTAGATGTTCTAACTGACTTGCCAACACTATAGTTTGCAAACATGAAATCTGTGGAGTGGTTAAAAATGAGTTTTAATGACTTCAACCTAAGTGTATAAACTTCCGACTTCAACTGTATGTTACAGTTTTGAAATCCGTACGGATTTCCACGTTCAGATTTCTTTTTCCACCTAGGGTGCCTTGAGGGGTTCCGTAGGTATGCGATGCTGGCTGTACATAAAGATTAAAACACTTTTATTGCAGCCTAACATCATTGCTGCTTTTTTAAGGTAGTTTTTCCACACTTCATTTAACGTCAGTGAACCGAACCTTCACCAAAAGATGTAATCTCAGTTGAAGTTGACCACAGTTTATTTTCATTTTTTTTCTGTTCAAGGAAAAGTAATAGTGTTCCTCTCCATACAGGTAACACATGGGTAGCCTACAAACCTGATAAATCAATGAGAGTTTAACATCAAAAGGCAAGACACAAGCATTATTAGTGTGTCCAGTAAGGACATTCAGTGGCACTGTTTACTTGTGAGATTACTATAAGCAGGGTGTTGTAATTAAAGCCAAATATTTAACCTTAGAGTTAATCTCCAGGTTTCCAAGCATGAGGTTTTATTTTTCTCAAAATTAGCTGTTGAAAATGAAGTCTGTATAATATATATGTAAGGCTATATAAGTATATAAGTCAAAATATGATGCTGGGACACATAAACGTGACAGACACCAAAAAATGAATTGTTGCAAAAACCAATGCAAACACATTTATTTACAAGTTTGACAACTCTCTGACTCTATCAAAAAGAAAGAAGATAGTTCAATAACCGGAAATAGTAGGTCATATAAAATTTACCACAGCAGTGTTAACATGGTGTCTCAATGACACGTGAGTGCAAAAGTATAACTTATTTTTTCTAATTCATTAAAGTATAGATACCCCATCCGAGGCGGTCCACAATGAAACTGGACTTTGAAACTCTAATCTATTTATGGCTGTGTAATACCCGGTTGATTAGACGACACCGTTACGTACGTAATCAAGGCAAGAAAAAAAATAATTCATTTTAGTTTCGTTTCTGCATGCAGAATCCTACCTTTCAATATGCGGACACGATTATAACACGATGGCTGTGTAAATGCATTGATTTGGACGATTTTGATAAACTGGTGCGAGGTAAAACGTCAACGGCTTAGGTCCGTAACCGTTTTGAGGAAGCTTGGACACGCAAGGTTATCAGGCTCCTGTAGCATCGGCAGCAATTCAAACAAAGCAATTCTTAGTAGTTTCGTACCAGACACAGTAATGCTCTTTTTTTTAGGTTGACCAATCCACCAGCAATGAAACACGTGGGTAAACGATTCATGCTTATGTACGTAACGATTGGGACATGGAAAGTCAGCACTATATATTCCCCTTGTTTCAAAGTATCGTTCCCATCTTTTACTTTTTTTTTTTTTTACTTGGCTCATGCATGACAGAAACAAACAAAGATCGATCCGATATATATTTATTTTTCATGATTGACGACGGCATCTTGTGTACGTAACTCTCAGGACACAATGAATTAAGTACATGATCCTGATTAATTTTGCTCTCCCACATGAATACGAGCGACAACTTTCACTAAGCAAAGTGGGGTTTAGAAAGGCATTTCAAACGTCTTCAAAAATATTTGGTTGAAAGAAATGTAGGCCATTAGGATAGGTATATATTTCCACATCAATTATGACAGTGTAAAAAATGTCACATTTTCGTGTCCTATTAATGGGTAAAAATCGAAAACAAAGTTTAAATTAACAGTTCAAGAAAGTCTGGCCCATGAGTTTATGTTATGTATTACATGGCTATATGAAGTACCACATACAAGTAAAACTTTCCCATAAAGTAAACACAAGACACTGAAAATCACTTTAAAAAATCTCTCCAGTATCATATTTTTACGTATATATAAATTCTAAATTACAAGTAGATATACATAAAAAGTTAGTTAATTACAATGACCTGGTAGCATTGAAAGGTAGCATTCATGCATTCTCTTGAATTATTACATAACCAGGTCAGTAAATGTTGTGAACGCAAGATGTAACGTATCAAGACCACAATGTAGTAAAGAATTTGTATTGCGGACATGAAACTGACCAAAGAACCGTTTTGTGGACAGTAAGATTGTCCACTTTTTAAAATGTGCTCAAACTGAGACGGTTTTGCATATGGATCCATTACATACTGAAATGTATTTACAAGCAACAGTTTTAAGTGCATGCTATATTGCATGCTATATTGTTCTATAACCTGACTTCCACAATATTTATGAGTCCTGAAGACTAATAATGATGGTCTTTACTTTTGTTTCATCTTATCAATACATTTGAAATAATTACACCTTGTAAAGAAATATCTCAACAAAAAAACATTTTCAACGTAAAAATAAATTGCCAAGTTACTCACGCATACCCTACAAAGCACTGTCTGTAAGTCCTTAATTCCAACTTGCAAAAACATGCCTTTAAAGGCCTGCCTTTAAATGTGGCCAAGTTACAACTAACAATATTGCCTATCGTAGCTCACACTAATCAAATTAGTTCTATTCCAAAGTAATGCTATCCAAACTTTCCTAAATTATTTAATGCAACTTGGCCCTGTGTTTTTTCATCTTAGCATGTGAAGAGATTGTCGTCATTCAAACTATAAATATCAAATAACAAAAATGGTCTCATGGAACAACATATCAATTCAATGAATGTTTTAAACAGTTGACAAATAATTATACTCCAGAAAGATGAATAAATAAATGCAGATAAAAAATAAATATTTTGACCAAGAAAATGGCCTACATATTGCATTTTACAATCCAGACATATGTTTGCCCCATTAATGTAGCCTACTGTATGTTTGTGGGTCAGATGACACCAAATAAGTAATAGAACTCATTCTCTGAACATGTGAAATAATAGCAAATATTATTTGTGAACACAAATGTCTAGGCTCTGTAGGACCACACAGGTTTCTATTGAAATCCAAATATTACAAATAAAGAAATACTTATTATTATTATTATGATTATATTTTATTTGTGATGTGCTTTTCATAGACCCAAAGCAGTGGATGCAGACAGTCTGAACACAGGCAGTCTGAACACATGTGAATCACTACGTCACACTGGTTTCGGAGGTGACTTCCCCATTCATTTAGACCACAGACATGAAGTAAAACTTACTTTTAAACAATTTCTAGTGATTATGTCTGACCATCAATTCCCTGGATTCCCTGTCATAGATCTTTAGTAGTTCTGCATATCACCCTCAGATTTTTGTACTTTTGTGGAGTGTATGATCCAGGAAATGTATAGTTTTACCTTTTTATGCTTGTAGCTCTCAGTATTTCATTGGAAACTAAAGAAAAAAACTTTGTTTTGCATTTTTGCCAAGATTTATTTATTTATTTGTGGCACTTTATTTTTACCTAGATTATGAAAAGAATCTAATCCAAGTTAGTATTGTAAATAGTACAATTTTCTTGCTTCATTTAAGCCATTTACCAATTTTCTGTGATGCTTACTCTTGGAGTTATAAATAAGTGAGAATTGACTAAATCTGGCATCTGCACAAAGGGGTTAACAAATATTTATTTGGTATTAACATTAAATATTTAACTTCAATTTGTAATATATGAAGCTGCTCTAAATTTACTTGGAATTTAACTGTACAGCGCAACTACAGAGATTATTGTCCCTTGAGTAGATCCTGTTTGTTGTAGAGGCATCTGTTAATCTGGCGAAGATGGATCTCCACTTGTATCTTTAGCCTGTGCCACATTAAAAGTCATATTTCCATTTGTATTAGTGTTAAGTATTAGTGTTCATTCCTAATCATACATACCTTTACCTATTAAAAATACAGTTGTAATGTTATAATATAGTTTAATGCTTTGTTTCAAATAAATAATTGAAAGTGTAAATATGCTGATTTCTAATTATTTAGAAGTAATTCCGTTTGAATGTTCAGTTGTAATTGTTCATTGTCCTCCATTTTAAGAACAACTAGACAGCTACTTAAACAGATGTTATTTTATTCCTCATTTTCAGTAGACACCAACACCCAGAGCTTGTGTAAGATTTAGTCATTACTTCCCCAATATCTTAAAATGAACCCAAAATTCTGAGTTAAATCACATGTTTGCATGATGACAATGCAAGAATCTTCTGTGAATGGTCAATTGCTGTATATTTGCATTACTAATAATTATGTTGTTCTGTCTATTACTTAAAATATTGAATTAATATTGGGGTTTTTTCTTCAAAATTACACAAAAAAAATAATATATAAAGCGCATAATTTGGGACTTGTGGTTTATTTTATCGGCTGTACTAAGTCGGTAAAACAAGCCTGTGCTTTGGGGGTTACCAAGAAAAAGTATGGAATTCTGCTCTTACACCATATCCAGAAAACATTATTAGACTTTTTGGTCATGGTGATTTGTGTAAAGTTACAGATTAGATTTTTGAGTAGCCTATCTCTGTGTAACCACATTTGAATTCAAGAAGAAAAAAGAACATGTGCATTTAAGCAATGACTCCTGTGGCATTCCGTCAGATATCCATCACTTTCTGACCTCACCCTTTTAGATTTGAAGAAAGTTTTTATACAAGTTACACAGTGTTTCCCACAGGATTTTCTGAAACTGTGGTGGGTGGATCCTGGACTGTCTAGAGGGTCCGGGAGCATGTTACAATTTTTTGTTATTGGAACATGGGGAATGGAACATAAATACAATTTTGGTTAGCTGACTTTTTTGGATAGACGGCTAGCTAACATGCAGAAACGTAGTCTGATGAAAAATGTTCCTAAACTTATGGTCAGCGTACAAGACTATAGGCTACAGAAACTACCACAATGCATGTTAACCTGTTCTGCCCCAAACCTCAGCCCTGTCTTAAGTGGGACTGAACTTGAAAACTAGCCTACAATAAAAAGATTTTTTAAAAACAAGTTCAATAAATAGCCTACTTGTTTATTGACAAGAAAGCCTCTGAATTTGATTGGCTGCTATTAAATATTTGCTACCTTGATTCTTCAAGCTTGGCTCGCTTGATGCTTGAACAAGAAGGTTTAACTTTCACAAAAATACTAACCATGTCTAATCTCCTCAGAATCGTGGGGAGATACAGCCTCTATCTCGGAGATGCACTCGCGCATTTTTGTGTGACTGTGCATGCGAGTTTGTGTGTAAGCAAGGGGAAGGGGGCAAGGGGCAGCGAGTAGAGTGATGAGAGAGTATGCTTTTTGAAGAGACAGGGCTACAGTAGCCTACACCTACACACACAGAACAATTTTTTATTTTTGATATATTTTTTTGATCAATTTGAAACACTGGCGGTAGAAATTTAACTGTGGCGGTAGAAATTTAATTGGAAACATTACACTGCAAAAACCAAATCTTAACAAGCATTTTAATCTTATATTTAGACTTTAGAATCTTATTTCTGTTACTTTTTTGCTAAATAAAACAAACTATCTGCCAGTGGGGCATCATTACAAGACTAAAACACTTGCTAAGACATACATTTTTAGCAGTGTAATCTACACGAGAAAGTGCTAGAATATGGTTTGATTAACCATAATGACCAATCATTCAGGAGACAGGGGCCCTCAAAGTAGACCCATATTGGACTCCCCATCTTACCTAAAGACACAGATATCTTCAAAAATAAACATAACAGTATGGTTCTCTTATCGGAAAGCTTACAAACAAGGTTATCCACAATTTTAATACTTTTGATACAAAATAAACATGTAGACCTATTAAAAAAATGTGTTAAAATCTAAAAGGGTGAGGTCAGAAAGAATGCCTCTCCCTGACAGTTAGAAACATAGATCTCCATAAGTTTTATTTCATGTGGTTATTTCTTATAATAATTGTGAATAAATGTGAGCCCTAGGCTACTATCGTCGCTATCACAAGGGTATTGGACTCGTTTTATGGCCTCATTTCTCCCAATATTTTTCCTGTTGACATTATTTATAGCTATTTTCAATATCATTCAAATGTAATAGAGCTGTAACCTAGCTGGTCGAGCTAGGTTGTTGAGGTTGTTTGTTGTAACTGAATGCTGCTTTCAGCACACAAAAAAAAGAAAATGAAACTGAATGTACTAGCCTACATTCAACATACACTACTCACAAAAAGTTAGGGATATTTGGCTTTCGAGTGAAATTTATGGAAAATGTAAGTTCACGCTACAGTGATATTATACATATCATGAAAGTAGGGCATTTAAGTAGAAGCATGCAATGGTGATTTCCTCATCTCAAACAATTTATTGAAACAAAAGCCAACAACAGTGGTGGGTATACCACAACAAAAATGTCAATGTCTCAATAACTTGTCATGTGCCCTTGAGCATCAATTACAGCTTGACAACGACGTCTCATGCTGTTCACAAGTCGACTTATTGTCTGCTGAGGCATGGCATCCCACTCTTCTTGAAGGGCGGCCCTCAGGTCATTGAGGTTCTGGGGTACAGAGTTACGAGCCTCTACACGGTGAGTCAGCTGATCCCATAGGTTTTCTATGGGATTCAGGTCTGGAGAAAGTGCAGGCCACTCCATTTGAGGTACCCCAGTCTCCAGCAGCCTTTCCCTAATGATGCGACCTCGATGAGCTGGAGCATTGTCGTCCATGAAGATGAAATTAGGCCTGTGTTGTTCATGCAGGGGCACAATGACTGGATTAATGATGTTATTCAGGTAGTATGGGCTTGTCACTGTACCATTCACAAAGTGTAGGGCAGTTCTGTATTGACTAGACACACCTGCCCACACTGTAACACCGCCACCACCAAAGGGTCGTCTGGTGACAACAGTGGCTGATGCATAGCGCTCTCCTTGACGTCTCCAACATCGTTGGCGGCCATCATTTCTGCTCAACGTGAATCGACTTTCATCAGAGAACAGCACTGAGGCCCACTGGTCCCTCGTCCAGCGTAAATGCTCCCTGGCCCATGCAAGACGATGACGCCTGTGCCTGGTGGTGTGGTCAGGTACCCTTGCAGGTCGTCTAGCACGCAGACCACGCTGATGTAAACGGTTTCGAATGGTCTGACGTGACACTTGGGTGCCTCTCACCTCCCTTAAATGTGCCTGGAGTTGAGTGGCATTCATCATCCGGTTCCGCAGGGCACTGTTCACAATGAAGCGGTCATCAGTGTGGGATGTGGCCAAAGGACGTCCACTTCTATGCCTTTCTGTGACTCTTCCAGTCTCTCTGTATCTCTGTGACACTCTAAGCTCAGTGACACACAAAATGTCGACATTTTTCTATTAGAACAATTTTGTATCGGTTTAATCTGTTGGGGTCATAAACCATCAACATAATAGGCGAGTTTGATGCGACAATTAGCCTTAAAAAAAGGTGACAAAAAAACTAAAAAGGGGGCTAATAGTCGGTAGCCGATGTAGGGCTTGCCTTCCATATATTTGTCATATATTCATGCAGAGGCGTATGGCATGGTAGTATGGTGTGAAAGTAACAGCTAATTCTGTGGTGGGCTGAGGTTTTGGGAATTCACATTGGACGTGGACACTCGTTTCCATCAGCATCAGTTCCATTGCCCACACAAACGGAGGGGGAAACGTGCTGGATCAGTGAGAAGAGGGAGATTGAGCAAGGAAACAGGACAGATAGAAAATTGTAACTTAAAAACGATCTCCATAACGAGATAGCAGTATCTATCATACAACCTGCGTGGCAGAAATACGTAAAGTTTCCGCTGTTTTGAGGGTTTTTATGAACACTTAAGCACCGGTAAGTCAATTTCAACAAGACGTCTGAACAGGGATAATATTGTTGTATTCAATGCCGCTAGCTTGCTAAGTTAGCTTGCTAACGTAGCGAACTTGTGCATTTTGTTGATGACTTAACTTAGCTACTACGTTAGCTGGTGCATAATAGCTATATATGATGTTATTATTTTATTGACATTATTTAGCAATTGGTTTGTGTTTAGCCATATTGTATTTACGATTCTGCACACTATCAAACGTCATGTTTTTTTTCATTGTAATTAAGAAAGAAATGGGCAGGTAACGTCGTAACGTTACCGAATAAGTAAGCCAACCACAAACGGCTAAGTTAGCAGTTAACGTTAGCTAAACTTTCCTAAGCTAACTTATAACCGATTTAATTGATGGTTGGCTTCACTAGCCTAACTACTCTTTCTGTCCTGTACGTTGACCTATTTCAAACTTTTATTTTTGCTATCCAGTGACAACTCATTATTCAAGATTATAGCCAACTAACGTTAGAGTTATTTGTTATCTAGCTAACCTTAAGTGGATCATTTAAAGTAACGTTACAGGCAGCAAATCTGACTTTAACGTTACCTAGATAAACCACCCACAGTAGCCTACCAAGGCGAGCTATCACACTCGGAATTGGCGAGAGGAATCTAAAACGTTAGAGTCCCTCGTACAAATTGACATCATTGGGACATGTATATCGAAGGTATGAACAAGCAAGCAGTGGGTAGGTACTGGGTAGACTGCTTTAAAATCGTTAACTAACATTATCGCGACCTTGCTTGCGTTAACGCATATCTGAATGGGTAAGTTACTTGCAATAATCACGTATGTGCGGGGAAGTTGGATGTTGGTGGTACCTTGGAGAAATGCATCTGCATATCTCGAATTTTGACTTGAAACACTGTTTACCAGTTAACTATGAAAGAAAGTGCAGTTCTTTGAAAAAGGCCCCGACTATCATGGGTTGGAGAACATGACGGGCTGGTGCAACAATGATAAATAGCCACAAGCAACCGAGTGAGAGACGGTCGCAACAATAAAGTTGTGCGATGTTCGATATTGAGCAAGAGATTTCCCAGAAATGTGCAGATGGTAGAACATTCCACGTGATGACTCACTCAGTTAGCTTTTCCACTTCACACCAACAATTCATTGGCAAAATGATCCTATTCCAATGACAGCATGCACTAGTTCTCCTGAGGCAATCACGATAACTTATCTCAGTTCCCGTTGAGGTGCAGAAAACAACGTGGTGTTGTGGCGTTGTACGACATGTGGAGGCATTTGACTCTCTTAGATAGATTGCGATTTACAAATTGAGCAAGTGTCTATTCGTTTTTTACCCCCAAACCAACTTGTCATATAGTTTGTTGCTGATGGAATATGAAATGGTTTTACTTACAGATGACCCTTACTGACTGTTTGGTCTCAATACACCTTATGTCACAACTGTGTGATCACAGATGCTAGGAGAGTAGTGCCTTGCTGGCCCCAAGACTTGTTTATTTTAATTGCACTCACAAGCATTGTGAACAGGAAACATGCGTATGGTTTCCTTTCCTTACACACTAATTGAAAGTAATATTTTCCCCACAGAAACAATCCGTTACACGTTTTATCTTTCACAGTAACTGCTTGATGTTGCATGCTGTAGTGTGCCTTTAATGAACTCAGAACGCCACTCACTGTAATTATCCCTTGTATTGCAGGAGCAGCCCCATTGTGTGCGTTTGAGAGTGGGCATTAAGACTTTCAGTTCTTCCAGAAAGGGGCCAGTCATGCTATTGAGACTAAAACATCGGACTGTAAGGCTTGCTGCCTTCCTTGTCCTGGTTCTAGTGACATCAGTAATGAGTGAGGCTTGCCTTATGATCAGTGAGGTAAATGCAGATAATCCCAGACTGGACACCACAGAGTTTGTAGAACTGTATCACACGAGTGGCCAGAGGACTTCTTTGGACGGCTACACCTTGGTCTTCTACAATGGTAACGGAAACATAGCCTACAAAGTGCTAGACCTTAAAGGCTACACCACAGATGACAGGGGGTTCTTTCTGGTGGGCTCCGTTGACGTTCAGCCAAGGCCTGCCATCCCCTTGCCCCCCAACACAATCCAGAATGGCCCGGACGCCATTGTGCTCTACCACTCCAGTGCAGTGCAGTACAACGAGAAGATGAATGTGACGGCTGCCGGCTTGGTGGACGCCATAGTGTACACGACACGCCGATCAGGGGATGCCGAGTTTCTGGCAAGGACCCTGACCCCAGGGTCCCCGGCTTATTTGGAGGACGAGTCCATCCACGAGGGCGACGAGTCCATCGAGCGCTGCTGGCTCTCCGCGGCCACCTGGACCTTCCAGGTTGCTCCGCCTTCCCCCGGCCAGCGCAACCGCTGCGCCCCCCCCATGGGGCCAGACCCGCGCATCAGCGAGCTCCGACTCGGAGGGGAGCAAACGGAGGTGTTCGTGGAGCTGAGCGTTCCCCTGTCGACCGACCCGCTGGTGCTGGTGCTGCTGGATGGGAGGACGGACACGGTCAGCTTCAGCATGGAGATCAAACCAGCCAAGGACGGGCTGGTCCTCATCTCCTCGGGGAAGAGCGGAGGTAGGCTTTCGGTCCCGGAGGAGCTTCGGTTGCGATGGCATTGCGGTGCTTCAAGTTGATCGGCCTTGTTCGGCAATGCTGCTGCCCCACCTTTTTAAATGCGCATGTTTTCAGTGCAAGTGAGGGAAAGGCACTGGAGCTGAGGTCACCGTGCAGGGGCGGCAGTGTAGCATAAGGTCTAAGGAACTGGGCTTGTAACCGAAAGGTTGCAGGCTTGATTCCCAGCTAGGAGACTGTCGTTGTACCCTTAAGCAAGGTACTTCACCTGAATTGCCTCAGTATATATCCAGCAGATTGCCCGCTAAACGCCTGTAATGTAATAGAGTAGATATCCAGCAGAGTTACCCGCTAAACGCCTGTAATGTAATAGAGTATATATCCAGCAGAGTTACCCGCTAAACGCCTGTAATGTAATAGAGTATATATCCAGCAGAGTGCCCGCTAAACGCCTGTAATGTAATAGAGTAGATATCCAGCAGAGTTACCCGCTAAACGCCTGTAATGTAATTGAATTTGTTTCCTCCCCTCCAGGTGACGTTGCGTTCCCACCAGGCGATTACGCGGTATTGGCGCCGCGGGCGTCGTCCTCGGGTGCTGTGGTGCTGTACGGCGGAAGCGCTGCGGACTTCCCTGTGGGCAGCCCCCTCAGCGCACAGCAGCCATTCGACGCCTTTGTGTACACCAGCCCTGAGGGCGTGGCCAGCGACAATCTTACAGAGGCTCTCATCCCCGGCAGAGGTGCCTTCCCTCTCCACCCCAGGCAAGCCTGCTAAGTGACTGTAATTATTGTAAGGCTAAGTGCCGAGTATACCATTCAGTTGTTTACAAAAACACTGTGCTCGTAATAAGAAAGACTGTCTCCTGGGCTGGGCAATATGGCCAAAATCATATCATGATATTTTTCATATTATTGACGGTATGTTGATATTTTACACAATTTGGTTTTCCAATGAAAATTGCAGAAAGAGTAAACTGAAATAAATGGGAACTGTAGAAAAATAAGGATCAGTCAAAATGCAGTAATAATAATCAATCAATTTTACAATTTTTATTAGGAAGATAAACACTGAACGGTGTGAAATATTGGATGGCACAGTAAGCATAGAAAACCATGATGTGCAACCTGCAAATGTTAGGCTACTATACAAAATATTCAAGCAAAATAAATTTTTAAAAAATACAAGCTTCTAGGTTTGGAATTAAATGAAAAAATATACTTCCAGGTAGGGCTGGGCCATAAACCGTATCAAAGATTATCAAAAGTTTTTTTTTTTAAGCGTGATAACGGTCATCACTGCCATACGGCGTATCGGCTTTCTTACATCTTTTTTCTCTTTAACCATACCTGATGCGGTATAAACATAAAATAAATAAAGTTCAGAGGCCACGTGAAATGCCTCTGGGAAAACGAAACAATACTATATCACTCCTATCTGTTGGGTGTTGATAATACATCCACTCAGCAGCAAGGCCTTGTGGCTTCCAGGCGATTGACAAATCGCATGACGTGATCACAGAAAATAAAGATGATTGTTATTGCACTTAAATAAAAAAGATAAAAACATTCAGTAATCTTCAATATGGTTTATCGCCCAGCACTACTTCCAGGTATTCCTTAATAATGTAAAAGTGCAGCCAGATGCAGCAAGGCTGAGAGGTTTCACCGCTCCACAAACTTCTACGCACGTGTTGTTTGCAACGTGACGTCACTTTTTTTTTCTTTTCTTTTTTTGTAATGAAATGGTGTGAGTTTCATTCAATACAGACAATTCCCCTTAAGTTTACATCACAAATTCTTTCTCATACTGTTCCAATGTGCAATTGTTTATATTCATTGGGTGAAAAGAAATAAAATATTGTTGACAACGGTATTCGAAAACCGCACGCCGTTCCCTGAATTCATACTGGTATACAAAATAATAAGGTACACTGCCCAGCCCTATTGCCTTGGTTGCTTTCCAAAATCAATAGAGAAGCTGAGATTGTTCCCCCACGGTCTACTGTGCATCTACTGCACAGGGATTTGAGCCTCATTGTTGATGTATGCATGAAATGTTCACCTGTTGACATTTTTAGGTTGGAGGAAGGGGGCTTGACCCTTAGCCGTTGTGGCACTGCCGACTGGAACAGGGACCCTGGTGTTTTTATTGAAGTTCAGCAGACTCCAGGACGGCCCAATCAGTGCTTATGGCCAGCAACCTGCCCTCATAATGTTTGTGAGTAATAGAACAGTTTTGGGTTGGGGTCAGTCCGGGTCATTTCACATCTTTGCATTGGTGTTTCTAACTGTTGGTTATCGCAGATCACAGATTCCGTCACAGCGAAGGCCTGTAACTTGAACACACGTGTTTTAACGAATCACCTCTTGAATGGTTTTTAAAATATGATTCTCGTATTTTTTTTTCCATTCAGCATTTATTGGGAGTTTCAGACTGAACTATGGAATCAGAACTAGAAAATCAAACTTAATTAATTCTTACAGCTTTGGTTTTTAGGCTTACTTTTAATTCTCTTAACATTCTAGTCATTCCAGAGAGCGCTGCCACGCCTCTCTACCCTCCCGACTGGGACCCGTACAGCCAGCATGACTTTGTGCTGAGCGAGGTGAACGCTGACACCCCTGGTGCAGGAGAGGACACGGAGTTCATTGAGATCTGGCATCCTTCAGGGAGGCGGGTGTCCCTGGAGGGGGTGTGGCTATTGCTCTTCAACGGCCACAACAGCAAGCCCTATTGGAAGACCAGCCTCACCGGCCACTTCACAAACGCTCAGGGCTACTTCCTCCTGGGTAGCGAAAAAGTCACGCCGACCCCCTCCATACCGCTGCCCCCCAACACCATTCAGAACGGGCCCGACGCCGTGGCCCTGTACCGCAGCCCCTACGGGTCCCCGTTAGTGACGGAGGCCGGAATCCCCACCCGAGGCCTGTTGGATGCCATCGTTTACCGCCTTCCCGGCTCCGACAAGGAGGCGCGGGACCTGAGCGATGCCTTTATCCCTGGCCAGATCCCCCTCCTGGAGGATCCCACCTTTCTCCCGGGGGACGAGAGCCTCAGCCGCTGCAACAGCTTGCAGGCCGCAGACATGTCCGCTTTTGTGGTGAGACTCCCTCACTTCAGTCACTTACACAGGGACAGGAAAACGTTTCGCTGTGCCTGTGCCTAGCACACTCCTGTACTGCTGGGTTTATTTTAAGCTTGTCCCTTTGTGCTGGAACTTTCTTCACATCAGTAAAGGGACTGTACTCTGCGCATTTCTTTTGTGTTCCTGTTAAATGGAATGCTGGTTTAATTTTTCCTCACCTGTTGCCTAGGTGACATCACCAACCCCCCTGAAGAAGAATGTCTGTCCCCAGCCTCCCACTCTGGCCCCTCCCCCCGAGGGTGTCGTCATCAATGAGGTGGGCAGTGCCCAATGGACCAATGGCAGTCAGCAGGAGAGCTTTATTGAGCTATTGGCAGCCCCTCTCACTGGGCTACAAAGCCTGGTGTTGGTTGTTTTTGAGCAGGGGCACAGCAGAGCCACACTGTTCCTCCCTCTGACAGGGAAGACTGACAGAGATGGATACTATCTTATTGGGAACATCACTGGAGCTGGTGGGTACTGGAGAGCCATAGCCTTCAATAGAACTTAGACATCCAATTTAATCCTGTCCTGTCATTGGTGGAAAGTCCTTTGTGTGGCTTCATATGTTTCTTTACTATATCCAGGGTTTTATCCTCCATTGAAATGTCTTAGACAGGCCACCTAAGTCACACCTAAGTCACACCTAAGTCACACCTTTAAAACCTTTGTGTCTATCAAAGCATAGAATTGGTGTATAAGGAACTGGACTTGTAACTGAAAGGTTGCAGGTTCGATTCCCAGGTAGGACACTGCCGTTGTACCCTTGAGCAAGGTACTTAACCTGAATTGCTTCAGTATATATCCAGCTGTATAAATGGATAAATGTAATAAGAAGTTGTGTAAGTCGCTCTGGATAAGAGCGTCTGCTAAATGCCTGTAAAAAAAAGAAGAAAAGGGCTGTATAGGTGTTCAGTTAGCTGCGAAGCCCGCCGCACCACCTACACTGCAAAAACCAAATCTTAACAAGCGTTTTAATCTTATATTTAGACTTTAGAATCTTATTTCTGTTACTTTTTTGCTAAATAAGACAAACTATCTGCCAGTGGGGTGTGAGAGTTTTACTCATTTCAAGATTTTCCAGTTGGGTAAGAGACTTTTTGCTTGTGAAATTAACTTTTGAGGGAACAAACATTTTTTTGTTTTGTTAAGACAGACATTTTTTTTGCAGTGTAAGCCTCTTTTTCAGCCGGGAAAACCCCTGCTATGTCTGCACCAGAACCTTTAATACAGCATGTGTGTTTGAACTGTGCTTTTACTTTACTCCTGGTGGAACTGTAGTGAGCCTGGTTTTGTGTGTATTTGACACTGATGAAATTCAAACATGTACATTTGTATCTATTCCAATGAAATTGTTCCCTGTGTGCCTGTTTTCTCCAGACCAGGCCTTACCACTGGGGCTCACCGGCACAGGACTGCCAGCCCATGGAGCTGTGGCACTGTGTCATGGCACTGCCAGGTCCTGCGCAGCCGAGAGACCGGCATCCAGCCACGGTTTAATAGACACTGTGGTGTTCAGTGAGGACTCGCATCTCCTAAGCATTTTGGCAGCCAGCAGAGGGCAGCAGGTCATGCCTAACCTCAGGTGAGGCCAGGACACCGTACGAGTGGGCTGTACTCCAATTCAGAAAAAAATGGAAGTGGTCAGAATGTGCAATAGAGTACATCTCGAGGTTTCGGTGGCGCTTCTCTGCTCAGACTTACATCGTCTCTCTCACTTCCTGCTTTGTGGGTAGGTCGGTGGAGGGGCCGGCGTCTCTCAGCCGCTGCGCTTGCTGTGAGGTGAGGAGCCCCCAGGCCTGGACCACCTCTTCACAGACTCCGCGGCACTCCAACCTCTGCCCCAGCGCCGCCTTCTCCAGTAACATCGACCTCTGCCTCGGGCCTCCCACCAGCAACGGGGAGCTGCACTTGCCAAGTACTATTAGCACAAGTTAATTCTCATCACGGTTGATGCAAACCTCATTAGTGCTCACCTCTTTGCATTCCCTTATGGGAATGTAATATACTGCAGAATATTTTAAATATATTGTGACGATAATCATGATAATATTTACAATATACTGCAGTATATTACATTTCCAAAAGGGTTGAGCTGAGGATGAATGGTTATGTAGGCTATAGATTTTTCTATTTTAATTCAGATCCCAGTGGAGCTCGCTGGCTGCATCTTTAAGATTTTCTGAATTTCTCAGATTATTCAGAATTTCTCGGTAGTCTCGGAATTTTGGGATGGTGCCTGTTGTGTCATATTGGCCTTCCTTTCTCCATGTCTTCAGACTGTAGTGGATGGAGGCAGGAGGGCGGCAGCAGGCAGGAGATTGAGGTGGCGGTGTACCTGGAGGATCAGTGTCACTGTGGGATCTCTGCCCTCAACCTAGTGGGTAAGCCACTGAGCACCATGAAATTACAGCCCTCACGTTTCCTTTCTCACTCCAGGTCTTCACGGAGGAACGTCACAGTGCACCAATCATCCACCAGAGTATTTACTGTTAAGTCCAAAATGAGCAAAACAGGCCTATGTTTTATTCACAGAGTTTTATATCCATACTGTAAAACATTGCTACAGAAATGGAAAATAAGACGGGTGTGTTGTATGGAGCTTATCATCTCCCTTTTTGAATCTCGGTTGTCTGTAGATGTTACGTGATGTGGATTTGGACAGCTTTCCTCTCCGTGTGCTACAGGGGCAAACTTCTCCTGCGTGGCAGGCTGGCTGCGAGTGCGCGGAAGCATCCGGGCTCTGTCAGACCACCAGAGGGATCTGATCGCGCGGACGTCCCACACGCAGCGCTCCCGCATGCTGGGAGACTCCTGCTCCAATTCCGTCACTGACAAGTCTGTGGGCGCGAGTACGTACACTCGTCACGCACAGTGCAGCCCACAAACACAAGCGCGCACGGGAATATTGCCATCTCCAATTAAGTTGTGTTGGCTAGTTTACCGGAAAGATCGCTTACATTAACTGATGCACCACTGTGGATTGCGTGATCGTTTCGCCTTTTTTCTCAAGATACGGTGCCCACCAGAATTATTGGCAACCTCATTTAATATGCGCATAAAGTGCAGGATTAATTCAGTTTATTGTGTATCAAATGTCTTCTATGCTCAGAAGAATTAGGAAATTATGTAGTTTAATTATGATACCATTGATCAGAGGAAAAACAAATCTTTAAAGCAAAACATTTTTACTTGGAAGAAGATGTGTATCAGAATTATTGGCATCCCTGTATTTAGAACTTTGTGTGCCCGCACTTTGCCAAGATAACAGTACTGAGTCTTCTCCTGTAATGTTCTTTGAGGTTGGAGAACAGGGATTTGAGACCATTCCTCTATATAGAATCTCTCCAGATCCATCAGAGTCCTTGGTCCTCTCATGTGGACTCTCCTCTACAGCTCACCCCACAGGGGTTCAATGTGGTTCAGGTCAGGAGACTGGGAAGGCCATTGCAAAACTTTGACCCTGTGGTCAGTGAACCATTTTTGTGTAGATTTTGAGGTATGCTTTTGGATCATTGGCCTGCTGGAAGATCCAACCATAACCCACTTTTAGCCTTCTGGCAGAGGCAGCCAGATTTTGGTCTAAAATCTCTTGGGCTATGTTTCCGAATCGGCACCCTTCCATACTATTGAGTATGATTGTTTACAGTAAAACAGTACACAGGATGCAGTAGATGGGGCTCTGATTCGGACACAGCCTTGGTATCCTAACAATGTCGCCAGGGCCTTTGGAGGAAAAACAATCCCCGAAACATCATAGGTCCACCACCATACTTCACAGTGGGGAGAAGGCTCTTTTCTGCCTAACTATGCCTCTAATTTCATCAAACCCACCTTTGGTATTTATTGCCAAAAAGCTCAATTTTCATCTCGTCTCACCATAGCACCTGGTTCCAATCTATATTCTGGTAACATGTAGCAAACTCCAGGCGCTTAGGTTTGTGGTATGATGACAGCAGCGGATTTCCTCTGGCAAGTCTTCTAAATAGCTTGTTGGCATAGAGGAGGCGCCTCTATGTACTTTGTACTTGTACTTTTGGAGACTTGGTGACGCCAGGATGCAACCCACTTCTGCAATTCTCAAACTATGATCCATAGATAAAGGGGATCATAGGGGCGGCAGTGTAGTATAATGGTATAATGGTTAAGGAACAGGCCTTGTAAACAAAAGGTTGCAGGTTCGATTCCCAGGTAGGACACTGCCGTTGTACCCTTGAGCAAGGTACTTAACCTGAATCGCTTCAGTATATGCTAAAAAGTTATGTAAGTCGCTCTGGATAAGAGCGTCTGCTAAATGCCTGTAATGTAAAAAATTGTTGCCTCCTCACGGTGCGTGAGGGCAAACTACACTTGTGTCCTCTTCCAGGCAAGTTCATCACAGCGCCAATTGCTTTAAACTTATTATTGCCCTAATGGTGGAAATGGGTAGTTTCAGGCATTAAGCTATTTTTCTATAGCCATTACCTGATTTATAAAGGTCAGCAGCCTTTTGTCTCAATTAATTTGTGTGTTCTCTGATCTTCCCCATGGATGACTGAGGGGTTTTGGCCTGTGTGTCACCTCGTATTTATACCCCAGTGAAAAAGTTACTTGAGAATGACCACCTAATAATTCCTAAAGGCTTAGGTTTGTTTAAAAAAGTAAAATATGAATGGGAATATACTTCAATTAGGCTTTGTTTGTAACTATTTCTTGCATTTCCAGCAATTGTAAGACATTTTTCTTGTCTTTTTCGCTCATATTTTATATATTCCAGAGTTGCCAATAATTCTGGTGGGCACTGTAGCCCTCTGGAAGTTTTCTTGACATTACTCAGAATACGAAGGACTTTGATCTGTAGGTGTCTGTGTCACAGTACATTACCTTCTGTACTAAAATAAGTGCCTTTTTGTTTGTTTTTGTCAGACTCTGGAATGGTGTGGCAAATCGGTCTGGCGGTGGTGGCTCTATTGCTGTTGGTGTTGGGCGTGACCCTGTTAACGTACTTCTACAGAAGGAGGTGAGGACCCCCCCCCCCCCCCCCCCGCGTAACAAACCGTACCTGCAGAAACACTGAAGCTCTGTTTGATTTGTGGAAGAGTAGCTGTCCTCCTGATTAAAATGAGCTCTCAGCCAACTCTCGACCTATAGTGAGAGCAGAGATATAACCCCAAACTACTGCACATGTTCCTGGTACCTGCTTTACTGTGGGCTACAATGGCCAGATGCTTACAGTTTATGGGCGTGTCAGACAATGCCAGTCACAGGTTGCCACTCCCACTGAATACAACCAGAGATTGTATAGTACAGAGATATGCCAACTGCATGAATAGCATGTTTCACCTCTAGGGGCGACTATGAGCACTGAAACTGGGCTAAACAGAGGAAAATGAATGGGGGTCAATGGAAGTTTTTTCCAGAAACCCAAATCTATGAGATAATAATTTTTTATTGTAAGTTGGAGAAAGTTCGCAGATAAGAAAATATGCTTTTCTACGCACTTAGATTAATGAAATATTGAACTGTTTAGGAAAAAAATTACTTATTTCTCTGGTTATGAAAATTTTGGTCATGAATATTCATGACTGCTTTGGACGTGAGACTCAAAAGCAAGATGGAAGGCCCCACAGCCAGCCGAAATCGTTCAGTAATAACAGCACAAGAATGACAACTATGTGGACGAACAAAGTACTAGCTAGTACCGGCGGTACATCACCTTGTATCTTATAGACAATCTGGTTTTAACAAGAATCTTTGAGAATATATGGTTTTACTGAGCAAGCAAGAGCTACTGGCTAGTTGTCTACCGCCAAACAGGATGGGATTGTTGACTGAGGAGACGCTGGTAATGAATATTCATGAACCGGCGAACTCATCAACATTGCGTAGCATCAATGCTAGTGGAAATGTTTTGAAAGAGAGTTCATAACACAACCATCGATTCCATGTCGACTTGTAATTATGTATTAATATTATAAGCATTCAGCCATGTAACATTTCCATTAATAATCCAGTTACGTGAAAATATTTGAAATCGACTGTGAGGATAATTTTATAGCATTTAGCTCCATTCACCTCCATGTATTTTTCCAGATTCTACTCTGTTTAGCCGTGCCTCCGCACTGCCCCCTGCTGCTAAAAGAATGCCATTGCACTTTTTTCCATTACATTGCAGTCATTGGAGTTGGCGTATGGAGGATTATTCAACCCAAAATTAAAACGAAAATGAAAACGAAAATGGAAAATGAAAATGGAGGATTATTCAGCCCAAAATTAAAATTAAAATCTTTTCATTTTCGTTTTCATTATCATTTTCATTATCGTTTTCATTTTCATTTTCATTATCGTTTTCATTTTCATTTTCATTATCATTTTCGTTTTCATTTTCATTTTCGAACTGTACTATCTATGTAAATGCATGGTCAAGCAAGCAGGGTGGGCCTCATACAGGTTTAGTGCAGTAGCACTTAATGAACACTAGGGGGAGCATAGCATAGGGATGGGTAACAGTCTATGCTTGATACTATGCTCTCAGGGCACTCATACGTTTTAATGTATGAAATGATGAAGAATCTGAGCAGTGTTATAAAGTATTCTTGTTTTGTTAAAGAAACGGAGCTAGCTAGCCAGCGCTACGCTGTGTAGGCTATAGGTCAAACCTGCGAGGTGGAAAATCCAGGTTCAGAAAGTGAAAGTCCTCCCCAATCATTTGTTGCAATCACCTGGATTTGCTAATTATCACAATTCTTCAGCCAAGAGGTAGGAGCTAACTAGGCTAATTAGTGAAATTGTGAGTTCATGGGTGGAAGAAACTCGGCAGGACTTTTACTTTCTGACCCCTGGAATTTCCACCTCTGCAAACCTGGTAGTAGCCTACGAAAGGCTACATTGTGGCAGGTTAAACGTTGGATTGGATCAGTTGTGTTGGACTGCTGGAAATAAATGAAATCCTCTCTTAAAATAAATGAAAAGACCGCAAATGAGTCACTGGATCGTTTAAACTTTTAACCTGGCTCCGGTACTTTAAGCGTTTAAACATTAAGGCATTGCTTCAAAAAGTCTATCGACAGCCAGATTCTATTCTATATGTTATGCAAAATGAGAAATGTTAATGTAGGCTATTTGAAAGTGAGTCGGCTTCGTCATACATCTATCGTTAATTGTGTTTACTGTATTACACACCATGTGTGTGCCATGAGTCACTGGACCGTTTATTTTAACCTGGCTCTGATAGATCTAGCTAGCCTACTTCAAACAAACATTAAAGCATAGCTTCTAAAAGCTAGCTAGATTCATGATGGTCGTCAAAAAATATGGTCGCAAATATGAATAGGCTAGGGAATGAAAGGTGCGTTTTTGCGTTGTGAAAGAAAAAATATTGCTGAAGACAGCTGAAAATGGAACGCACAAAATGGTGCTATGACGTTTTATTCTATCCGGTTGTTTTAATACACATCGGAGCCTGAATCCTGAAAAATAAACAAGAATGTCTAAACTTGGAACCTGCCAAGTGTGTCGTTGTTTTTTCCCTGAGGGAATTTCACGAAGCAGAGGTGTAGCCTAGCTACTAAACGAGATTAAGGGGTTAGACAGCTAATTTAAATTTCCACCCTGGATTTTCTGTATATCACAAAATCGACTCACTTTCAAATACATTAATGTCTCGATAGACTTTTAGAAGCTATGCCTTAATGTTCGTTTGAAGTAGGCTAGCTAGATCTATCGGAGCCGGGTTGAAATAAACGGTCCAGTGACTCATGGCACACACATGAAGTGTAATACAGTAAACACAATTAACGGTAGATGGGTAACATAAAGACTTATGAGAGCTATTTTAGGATAATAATAAACAGCTAGCAAGCTCAATTTAAGATTTAACCCTGGATTTTTTGTATGACGAAGCCGACTCACTTTCAAATAGCCTACATTAACATTTCTCATTTCGCATAACATATAGAATAGAATCTGGCTGTCGATAGACTTTTTGAAGCAATGCCTTAATGTTCGCTTAAAGTACCGGAGCCAGGTTAAAAGTTTAAACGATCCAGTGACTCATTTGCGGTCTTCATTTATTTTAAGAAAGGATTTCACAACACAACCATCCAATCCAACGTTTAACCTGCCACAATGTAGCCTATCGTAGGCTACTACCAGGTTTGCATAGGTGGAAATTCCAGGGGTCAGAAAGTAAAAGTCCTGCCGTGTTTCTTCCATCCATGAACTCACAATTTCACTAATTAGCCTAGTTAGCTCCTACCTCTTGGCTGAAGAATTGTGATAATTAGCAAATCCAGGTGATTGCAACAAATGATTGGGGAGGACTTTCACTTTCTGAACCTGGATTTTCCACCTCGCAGGTTTGACCTATAGCCTACACAGCGTAGCGCTGGCTAGCTAGCTCCGTTTCTTTCATAAAACAAGAATACTTTATAACACTGCTCAGATTCTTCATCATTTCATACATTAAAACGTATGAGTGCCCTGAGAGCATAGTATCAAACATAGACTGTTACCCATCCCTATGCTATGCTCCCCCTAGTGTTCATTAAGTGCTACTGCACTAAACCTGTATGAGGCCCACCCTGCTTGCTTGACCATACCCCCCTCACTTACATAGAGTACAGTTTGAAAATGAAAACGATAATGAAAATGAAAACGATAATGAAAACGATAATGAAAATGAAAACGAAAATGAAAAGATTTTAATTTTAATTTTAATTTTGGGCTGAATAATCCTCCATTTTCATTTTCGTTTTTGTTTTCATTTTCGTTTTCATTTTCATTTTCATTTTAATTTTGGGTTGAATAATCCTCCATATTGGCAAGGCTTTCTCTCTCTATGGGCTTTGATACAACAGAGCTGAGGGGCTAGGCATTACTACTAGTCCTGGAAGCTGTTCTTCGAGAGAGAGGCTAACGTTACTTGCTGGCAATCTAGCCAGTACAGTTCTACTGAAGAAAAAAAAAAAAATGTCACCAGCATTAGCTGGAGTCTCCAGAGAAAAACGGGGGAAATACAGCCATTCATTTCGGAAAACACAGCCCTTCATTTATCTACTTTTGGAATAACGTCAGTGAAAATATATAAGGTAGCCTAGCCAGAAGTCTCACTAATTTCTTCTCCCGGTCCTCTAACTTAGGTCTGGGTCTCTTACGCCAGTACATTTTTTGGGGATCCAAAAGAATGACTCCAAAACTCCCTTATGCGTGTGGTGTTCAAAATCAGGATGTGTAATCAGACCAACTCTTCCCTCTTCTTCTGTTTCTTGCTCCACAGATGACAAATTAAACTGTGCGTGGTCCCACTCGTAAAATTTCTCGGAAGGTGTCGTCATCCATTGTATAGTCACAAAATCGTTGGAAGCCATTGTACAGGAAGAATTGGTAATTTAGCAAAGAACTCTCTGAGCTAGCTCGCAAGCTAATACAGTTTACAGTTGTAACAGCAGGTTCCCAACACATCTCTCCCTGGGAGGTGTGGGCAGTATCTCCAAATTCAACTTACCCGCCCACTGTCTTTTCAAAAATTAGGAAGGGTAGATGTCATTTTGGCGTATACCCCTACCAAATTTGCACCTTTCACTGCCGATGTTTAAGTTCAGAGATTGTTTCAGCCAGCCACAAAGAGAGACTTGCGCCTTGCGCCTTTATCTGTAAAATAAGGTTAATCTGTTTTTTTGGTGGAATTCCCCTTTAACTGAGCAGTCTTGCTGCTGTGGATCCAAGCTGAGGTGTCTGTATATAATGCCTTGGGAAAATGAGAGCTTGAGTGGTGCCCCTAAAAATGTTCAGCCATAATAACTGGTAATCATAAGGTCCTTTTGACACTGCCTTAATATTAAAGACAGCTTTCCTCCCACTTCAAGACTTATACAAACTAAAAAATACAAAAAAAAAAATTTAAGTCAGTGTGCCACATTGAGACTTGTTGTTATTCAAATGGTAATTTTAATGCTTTAATAAAATGCAATTTAACACTTTAACAAATTACTTATCGAGATGTATTAAAATGACATGGAGTCAGTGGTATATGGTTTCCAAATTAATGCAAAATTGAAAAAAAGGCACTGGCCATGAACACCACAAGGTCCTGCCAAGATTTGTTTATTTCCTTTTGGCTGAACTATGCAAGTATGTGTGTGGCACTTTCTTATTTGTCCAAGTGTGTTTCTTCCATGAGGTTATACCTTTAAATCTTTTGTCAAAGTGGAGGAAAAAATTATACTTGGTACATAAACAGGATGTAGGAATTTCCAGCCGACTTGACCTACATGCAGATGGGAAAACTCAGACAAGTACTCCTAAAAATCAACACAGCAACCATTTGACTCCACCTATAAGCACACAAGTGTGTATTCATAATATACAGCATTAGATTTGCTGTCAGGCTGTTA
Source organism: Synaphobranchus kaupii (assembly GCA_029718625.1). Lineage (NCBI taxonomy): Eukaryota > Metazoa > Chordata > Actinopteri > Anguilliformes > Synaphobranchidae > Synaphobranchus > Synaphobranchus kaupii. The sequence continues at coordinate 42,622,152 of CM056379.1, read as the reverse complement.
TAGTTGGCTCAGTGCTGACCTGTGTGTGTGCGTGTGTTTCTTTTACTTTGAGCTTAGGCGTCCACAGAACTACTTCTCCATGGAGCTGAGTGAACACACAGAGGGGCTTGGAGAAATCTAGTGGTGCCCAGGTACCTGCTCTGTTCCAGTTCTACGCCCCTTCTGCAGCGGTGTTTTTGGACAGCGCGCATGGAGTTATTCCTTCTGGCAGAGGATGATGGGAAGGGAAGATGCTGTTCATGGCTCTTTCCTGTGCAGCGCCATCACCCCTCTTTCCCCTGTCCTCCAATGTCACAATGTTGCACTTGGCAACAGTGTTGTCATGTACTTAAAGTATTAGCAGGGAGAAGATGCTGCTTTAAAGCTGGTACGATTTTTATTTTGTATTATGTGGAAATGTTAGTCACTCTTTGGTCTCTTGATGCATTCGGTACACAATCAGGTAATCTCAGTTACTGTTTAAAATTCAGTCCAGTTGTAATCGTGTTATTTAGAAGCTAAGACGTGGGTTTTGTATAGAAGTGAATGGCATAGAGGGATCAAAATCAAATGTTGTTCATTTAAGGCTATGAGGTTTTTGTAAAGTAAATATTGTACATAGACGTGTTATTTTTTAGGTGCTTTTATAACTGCACTATTGGCAGGCTTTCTGCCTGTACTGCATTGACTTTTATGATCGCTAAAACAACTTAAGTATTTTTGAAATGGCAGATCCTCAAATTGAAAACCATATACTTTAGTGAGATCGTTTCATTAAAGCACATGCAGTTTATTCTGAGTATGTAAACGTCAGGTACTTTCAACTAATTTAAATTTTTTTTTTTTTTTTAATGGATTAAATGTTCTGAATTTTAATGATTGGAAAATGCATGCATGTAAAACATGGGTCAGATGCCTCATGAGCATTAAGGCAGTTAATTTCATTTTTAACTTTTCGTTATTATCACGGTTGTAGTCTGTATAGCTTTGAGCATTGCTTGGATATTGTTGGCTTGTTTCTAAAGCTTGGGTGTCACATTCTAGTCCTGCAGGGCTGCAGTGTCCGCTGGTTTTTGGTGAGTTTTCAGTACCAGTGATTAATTTAAGTTGCTGATACCACACTGCGTTCTCAAGGCTTTAAATGGCTGCTGGTTGAAAGGGAACTACAAATACCTGTAGGCACTTGTCGTGGAAATTTCACTATTTCCCACCCAATTATTCAACTGAAATAGATCGAAAGAGGAAAACCTATAACACAGGATGCTGGCTGTATTATATCAGTATACCTTTAATACGAGATCAAGCAGGAGAGTCTACTTCACACAGCATGTGGATTGAGTCTCAACATTCAGTCAGTGAGATGACCTTGTATACAGTTCTTGTTTCATCAACACACAGGGTCGGTACTTTTCCATCACGTTATCTTGTTTCGTTGGGTCGAGTTCCCCTTCTTGCAACATGTTGGAGACCAGACAAAGTCCCCCCTTTTTTTGAAATACTCTATAGTATCTTTAGCAGTTTCTACATTCTTATAGATTGTATCAGCAGTATTTAGCAAGGAGCATAAGGTCAGCACTATCGGCCGAAAAACAAGTTTCTATAACCTTAGCCTTTGTCTGACCGTCATATAACTGGTCGATCATACACAAGTACCTTCTTTGGTTTAAACATAAGCACATCAGTATAATTAGTGATGCTGCAAAAGCAAGTATATACCTAAATTTATTTTACACACTGCAGCCTTCCAGGACTGAAGTTGATGCCCTTGTTCTAAAAGTTGTCATCATTTACTTCAGATGAAAGCTTCTCAAGAGGGTTGTGCGAGAGTACAGAGCAGGGGGCTCCAGTCCTATCCAAGAAGGGCTGATGTGGATGCAGGCTTTTTTTCTAGCCCAGTACCAAAACGCCTGATTCAACTAATCATTGCCTTCAGCCAGGACCTTAATTATTTGAATCAAATGATTTCATCCTGGTCTAAAACAAAACCCAGCGCCTGCACTGGCTCTTCTCAGACAAGACTGGACGCTGCTGATGTAGCATATAGAGGCTGGCAAATCTCAAACTGCATGTGCACTGGTTCTTAAACTTTTAAATATCAGGACCCAAAATATAAATGTTGTACCTTTCAGGGACCCATCAAAAACACGTACTAGCATAGCCTAGTGCAGTGGTCACCAACCCTGTTCCTGGAGATCTACCGTCCTGTAGGTTTTCATTTCAACCCTAATTTGGCACACCTGATTCTACTAATTAGCAGCTCAACGAGAGCTCTAGCTGTTGAATGAAGTGTGCTTTGTTAGGGCTGGAGTGAAAGCCTACAGGACAGTAGATCTCCAGGGACAGGGTTGGTGACCACTGATCCAAAGTTTAAGAAACAGTGCAATAAACTATTATTCAGTGTGTGACATTGTCAAGAAAACAGGTGGGGACATTTCTCAAAGTTGTGTAATATGCATACACGCACATGTATATGCATTCTACATGTGCACCCACACTCGTCTTTTCCTGAATATGCAGGACTTCACATTGATTTACAGGGCATTTCTGAATATTGTATAATAAAGTTAATAGAAACTTTAGCATACAATATATATATATATATAAAGCCTAATAGAGTGCAGGAATTGTCTTTATGTACACTTTATTTAGGTTAGACTACGGTTGCTTAATTAAAACATAATTAATGAAAACACATTAAAAACAATAAACGGCAAGAACAATAGCATCGAAAAAGCGAACGTCAAAAAAGGTAACGTTAGGCTACACGTGATAAGAGCAGGCTGAGCAGTGCAGATTTCCATGATCATACTTTTAAACTTTATAAGCCTAGATTTTAATTGTGACACTCGATGTATAAAATTTTATTTGTTGTTTGAGATGTATTGTAACACACAAATATCAGAGGGGGGAATAATAGCATCCCAACCTAGGATTAGAATAGTTCAAGCAGAGGAGGGGACGATGTGTGCAGTGGCAGGGAAACCCCCGCGCCCCCCCTTCCTCCGTCAATGCGCACACTGCTATTATTACACCACTGCTGCCCCATTGCCACACGTACAGATGTTAACCACCATAACCACCAGCGAGTGCTTGTGCTGTCTGAATGTTTGAGGACTAAAAAATATTTATTGGGAACACAATTATCGTCTTTCAGATATTCCTTAAAGGTTACAGAGTTTAATTTTTTGTATTCAACACTGTAAGATGTTTGTCTCACACGAAGCCCTGTTGAATTTATTTCCAGGATTGCTTGTGAAAGCCCTTTCAGCTGTAGCTGTGCACTGTTGACTTTGCTCACAATGCTAACCATTGGATTGTACACTCACTTCTCATAAGCACTCCTATGCATTCCTTATACATAATTGCTATGATACAATACACTATGTACATTCTCTTGTACTATTCCAGTGTGATGGATAGGTCGTTGTAGATATGGCTGAACCACCAAACCAGTTGGGTACAACAGCCCCTGGTACAGGTGCGGTACTGCCACAACACCACAAGGAAGTCCCTCGTGGAATGTACCATGATCTACAAACGGGGGGAAGTTCTCCTGGCTGCTGTTATTGCAGTCAGAACATTATGTTCATCTCTTGTATTACTATTTTCTTTTTAACATGTCATTCTTTGCACACGGAACTGAAAAACAATCAGAATTACTAGAAAATGTATGATTTAATATTAATGATACAATTGGGAATTATATGCATTGTTTAGAATTTATGTAAATGTAAAATCATTTTAGCATTTTGGAACTGTACTGTCAATTGAATGAAGAACTTTGGAATGTTTTCATATAAAAATGTCTTGGCAATGGTAAAAACAGCTGTTATCCTAGTTTGTGGCGCTGTTTAAGACATTAGTCATGTTCTCTAGTAGAGATGGTCTTTTTTTACTGACTGAGATATGTTTATAATGCTAAATATGAAACCACTTATGAAGGCCATACATGAATGATTTATGCTTTTAAATAAAGTGTAATTTGTTAGCGATTACGTAATCATGAAGAAATATTTTATTTTTCAAATAAAATAATATTTCCCAATTTTGTTTTCTTTCATGAATGTTCTCTGTTCTTCAACCTAGAATTATATTTAGCTAACCATTCTGAAGCTTTCCTGTTTCCATTACCTCTTGGATGTTTCATGGTAGTTCAACCTCAGGGTTTCGCCTTTGTACCACAAACCTTGTGCTTTTATCACTCAGATATCCCAATTAACCAGGACAGGCATGCCCGCTGTCTCCAGGACAAACTGGAATTTTGGGAAAATAATATCAAAGGTTTTTTTAATGCAGTGTGGGAGGGAGCAGACACCAGGGGTGTCCAATCTTATCCGAAAATGGCAGATGTGGATACAGGTTTTTGTTTTAGCCTAGCACTACGACACCCGATTAGACTAATTAACTAACCATGGTCTTCATTCAAGACCTTGATAAGTAAAATAGAAAGACAAAATCCTGCACCCACACCGATCCTTTTCGGATAAGACACCCCTGCACTAGACTAATTCCTCCCCTCACATGGCAAGAGACTGTTCTCTGTGGTCATGTAATTGTTGAAAAAGCTGTAATCAAAGGTGCGTCGTGAGTTCTTTGTGTGTGTTTATACACGTTGATTTCCATCCGTAAGCTTTGTTGCAACAGGGTGGCTGAAAAAGGTTTTTATTCAAAACCTGTCACTTCTCCAGGACAAGAAAGTGCTTTCAAGTGATTCAAGATCATAGGCAATGATGGAAGTCAGTGCGTTCAGAAAGTATTTGCCCCCTTTCTGAAGGCACTGTACTTCTACCCTTGGTAAACTGCATGTTCTGCTTGAATCATAGAGACTGAGCTTAATTGTTTCACGCTTCTATCCACTGGCGGACTCGGGGCGGGGGGGGGGGCGACTGCCCCCCCCGGTGCCCCCCCCGGTTGAAAACGTCACGCTTAAGTGCCCTCTTGAGTGGCGAAAACGAGAGTATGTGCCCTATCGGCTGCCCTTCACATAGGAAAACATAGCAAGAAAATACAATAACATGCCTTAATGAGTGCTCTATTAGTGGATAAAATGTGATGCAGTGCCCTATTGGTGCCCTTCCAATTGTCTAAACTTGACAATCCCTATGGATGCCCTTCCAAAGGTAAACAGTGCCGTGATAAAGTGCCCTCTATGCTGCCACTACATAACAGTGTCCCAAAGGGTGCCCTTTCTGGATTGCCTACATAATGTTAATCAAGGACGAAGACTATTTCAGCACACATAACGCATCATAGCGATGCTTTTTGGGTGCTGATGGGGCCCCATGTCGTGCAGTCCGCCACTGCTTCTATCACTTTCATTCATGTATTGAGGTGTCACAGATCTTCATGCCCCCTATCACAAGCTGTTCTTGAAGATTAATAGATATACAATGTCAGTGATGCATATGATTGGAATGATTGTATAAACTAACTCGTAGTGAGACGTTCTTTATATTCAGTCCATGGGGAGCTGTATTTTTCTGTATTATATGAAGCGTATCACTTCCTGTGCTGTCTGTTGCGTATGTCAACAATCCACTGCTTCCTGTCCATGGCCTACTGTATTCTTCTTTTACATTGATAAGACGTAAAGAATCATGTTAAAACATTTTCATTAGAAATACAGTATTTGTTACAACTGTTACTCCTTTGACAATCCAGACCTTTTTACAGATACTGCATATCAGGGATTTTGGGGAGATCAGACAAATTCTTTTCAAAGATTTGGAAGCCTTGGTTTCCTTGGTTTGATCATCCTTTTGTTGAACATACTATAATAGTACATACTAACAAATTAGCCAACCTGTTTACAGTGTGCCCACTACTAAAAGTGATCCAAGACATAACATCCATAAATGTATGTCTGTGTGATGCATATCAAAGTGTATTTACATTTGAAAGTCATGGAAAATGTATATGATGTTTGAGGAACTGTTGGTTTTTCTTGGTGAGTTCACATTTTGGACATCATGTTTGTGGAAGGTGTAGTGCACCTTTTGTCACTTAAAGGAAATGACTCACGAGTATCTATATTTAAAAGTGCTAGTTCAGTCCTGGAAGTAACAATGTTATTTATTTCCTATAATGTAGTAGCAACACGTTTTTAAACAAACTTTATCTCTGTCAATCATATTTTAGCTGTTTTTTTTTTTTTACTTACTTACTCGACAGTTTGTTCTTCTCTGTGTTGCTGCTGAAAACCATTCATCTGATATTTCATCATTTCACTGTGTTCCTGGGTCATCGGCTCCTCAGCCTCTGTGGTTTGGTTTTTGACATGGTAAGTTCAAGTGAAGTCTGTGGACTGTAACACAGGAAGAGAGAAACAACTTAGACAGGAAGAGGTGCAGACTCACAGAGCTCAATTTGAGCACACTTTTTGTTCTGAGCACGAGTACCGAATAGCCACCTCCATGAAATGAAGTAAAAACCTGTGATTTTACTTCTTAAGGACCCCATCTCTCCAAATGTGTGGACTGTACAGAGTTACTGATGGTGTTTTGTTTTCTGCCTCCTCTTGAAAGAACCAAAGAGAGGAGTAACCCTGGAGGAGATGCACCTGCAGACACTCTAAAGAAGAACATAGCTCCGTTAATTACCCAGGGTGAGTAAGGCTGCTGGAACAGAGCATGCCATTAACTGTCATTTAACGCAATGCTTATCTTTTCAAACCATCACATAAGTGAAGATATCAAGAACTCTAATATATACCATTCTAATCTTAAACATACTGTATATCATTGGTTGTGTATTTACTCTTAGATATAACAGAAAATAAACCACCAAATAATATGTTTACTAAACCTGATCTACAATGGGGACGGAAAGTATTCGGGCAGTGGCACAATTTTAGTTGTTTTGGCTCTGTACTCCAGAACATTGGATGTGAAATGTAACAGTGACTATGAGGTTAAAGTACAGAATGACAATCTACCAGCTTTTTTATATCCATAGTCAATTGTGCCCAATCAACAAAGAAAGAATGTGACGGCTTCAAAATCTGCACCTCTACAAGGGCACCATCAATGCAGTGTAAAATCCCTTACAAAAATATAGGCCGTCCAGCAAATTTGCGGCAAACCTTTGGCATTGTTGCCACAGGTTTGCGGCAAGCTCATATTTTCACATGCAAATTAGTTTGGGGGAACTGTCATTCACGTCTGGCAAAGTTTTTTAGTTTGCCACGACTGCCAACATTTTGTGGAAAACAATTTAGTTTGCTGCAAATGCGCTACATATTAGCTGCAAGTTTACAGCAAACTATCCAGTTTTGTAAGGGTTATGAAACATAATATATTTCATAATATCATAATATATTTCATAATATAACAATATACGTATTTCTGTCTACAGGAAGCTGCCAATAATATGAATGCATCTACATTGAACAGATTACTTTACAATTCATATAGATTCATATTGAGCTAGGGACCATCAAAAGCTCACATTAAGCACTTTCAGAAAAAAGAAGATATCTAAAAAATGCAGAGACCATAAATAATGACAGGGTTGCTTATTTCTCAAGTGCTCAAAGTACACCATCTAGAGTAATTCAAGTAAGCATGTTTGGGCTTTAGTGGTCTGTAATTGTGCTCTCAAAACTTCACCAACCCTCCTGGATTTGACTCATTCAAATCTGCATGCTATATTATTGTCTGCATGCTGTGTATAGGGCCAGGTTTGTTGAATTTGATCTGAATTTGTATCAAGACTAGCTCTCCCCTATACAGAAACATGCAATACATAGCCCCTGATAACATGGGCCTCTTAACATCAGAGTGGTGCGCACTTGCCTCTGGCTACAGCCATCACAAGCCTTATGCCAATGGCAAATATGTCTTTAAGATGTCCTGTTCTGTTGTGGAGCCTGGTGGCATAAGGTTTATGACTGCTTCCTCTCCTCATAACACATGCAGAAACAATCTAATGATCTGTGTTGCAAGTAAAGCTTACATACTACTTTGTCTGACTCTTATCCAAAGTGAAGCACAGGCACTGTCAGCACAGCATTAATTTATTTCTTGAAATACAGATTGTAATTGGAAATTTGGCAACCATATCATGTAGCTGAGATATTTGAGACTAGAATATTATCATCGATGATGAGGCGCAATGGCAAAGTAGTTTTGCTTTCATAGAGCTTCACTGTGTCTGTTTGTGAACCATTTCTCTGCTGAAAAGTTTTACCTCATACCATAGAAACCTCTGCACCTCCCTTCACGCCCCATGTTGAACATGCACCTCCCTTCATGTTGAGGATCATCTGTAGTCTGCTGTCTATGCCGTGACTGCTGCAGACTGCAGGTTTTGTGGTTTGTCTTTGGTGCTTTGAAGCAACCTGCCCCAGCGCTCCCATTTATGTTTGTTTCATTTGTTTCTTCTCAGCAATGTCCGTTGCCAAGAGCGTTGCCATGACAGTGGAACAATTCACTACCAAGTTGTGCATGCTCCAGAATGGTGTTTTTGCATCTCGCCTGTATGACAAAGCCTCCTGCCTATAATTCCTGTGATCGCCTTATGTCTTAGTACCACATCATTCAACCAGCTAAAGTTCTTCTTCACAGTTTTTTTACTCAACTTGGTCTACTATTTTCACAAGTATGTGGTATAGTTTCACAGCTCTTAGTACACTTGTAGTCTTTCATTCAAAAAAAAAAAAAACTGTCTTTCATTCAAAACCTGTCATTGTGCATTCATTTGGATTGTAAACATCTTTCACCACACTACCATTGATTCAAATTTATTGTGAAATGTAATAAGAACAATTGTTTAGTCATCAAAACACAACATAATATCTTTTCAATTTAGTCATTTTAACTACCCGTCACTCAAACAGCAAACAATGCAAGATACACATTTCAGATCGCCTTTAGAAGTGCTGAAGTAATATGCTACGATACTGTAAATTACAATAGATTACACAGATTTCACATTAGACAATACACTTACATTACCTAATGAAATTCACAGAGAATCTATAATTCCCATCACATTTATCCAACATATGATCAAAGGTGTGATGAAAGAAAATGTCCTCTACAATCATTCATGCAACAAAAATATCTTCCTGCTTTTCAGATATAGTTTCAACATAGGTGTACGGTCTGTATTGTAAGACATTGAAAGAATGATGAATGAAAATAAAACATTTAGGACACATTTGGTGCCTCAAGCCTGTCTTGGGCATTTGGCCATAAAATCTCATCCACGTCACAGTGAATCAGTGTTCATGCATTGCAGGTAAAACCTTTTGGCATGGCCAATCCAAGCTTGACATTCAATTCAATAAACTTTTATTTGTATAGCGCTTTTTACAGAGTCTGTCACAAAGACGCTGCACAGAGAAACAGAAGGAAAATTGAGCAAAAAACCAGGCCTTAACCCCCAACCAGCAAAACGAGGTAAAAAACTCCCCGTGGGAAGAAAAAACACTCAACAGTGGCGAGAAAAAACTCCCCAATGGGAAGAAATCTCAGAAGGAACCTGGCTAGAGAGGGGGTGCCCATCCTTCGCTGACCGGCCCGGTTTAAACTAAAGGTGGAATGGATGGTAATAGACTGTAATGAGGGATCTAATAAAACTAGCTGGTAGTAGAAAGTACAAAGAAAAGGATGTAAAATGTTCAATTCAAAGGGGCGGGGTGGTGCATCTGGGACTCCGGTTGTATCAGGGCAGGGCTGAGCAGGGCTGGGCTGGAGCAGTCTGGTGTGATGGTGGCACGAGAATCATATGAAAATTTTCTGAGCATTGCATTGTGAAAGGTAATTACTTTATCTCTTCTTATTACTTTATCGAGATGAAACATTGATTAGGTTTGGTGAAAATGTTACCGTGTGATTTTGTGTGTTGTACTTAGTCAATTGGAAATGCACTTAAAGTTTTGAAAAAACAGCCTTTTTGATGATCTGTTTTGATTTTTGTATGTATAGTTGTGAAATTTTACCACATACTTTTGAAAATAGTACCAAGTCGATTAAAAAAACGAATCAACTTGTGTAGCACAATTTATTCATTTTTTAAAAGATGTCCCTTAAGGGGCTCAGTAGAAGGAAGAAAATATATAAGCCACACCATAATGAAAAGCATTATCTCAAATGCACCTTGGCCACATCCTGGCCAGTTGCTTTGTCTGTAGCTATGCTTTTAAAGACTTTTATGACGGAGAAAAAATCCACAAATACTATTGCCTCCATATGTATTTGTCTTATATACTCAAATATATTACCTTTGTTAGTTTAACAGTTTATTTAATAAGTGGTGCATTGTTGCTCGTCCTGTTAAGGCACTGCACTGTTCTAGTGTATGGATGGGCTTCCCAGTCTGGTATTGACCGGACCTTGCCGTGCGGACTGTGTTCAATAGCCCCCACAGTGCTGGTGCCCACAAGTTCATCTGTTGAGCTGCACATGGAGTGTTTTCCTCCGACTCATGTCTGTACAAGTCTGACTTGTGCACTACCGTGTGATGAGAGGCGACAACTGGCATCTCGTACTTCAGAGGAGAGCGCATGCCTGTTTGTGCTTCCCTGAACTGACAGCAATGATTGTGACGCGTGTTGCAGCGCGAGCATGATTAGGCATTCCAGATTGGGGAGAAAAGGGGAGGAAAGCATTTGTATAAAGTAATGCATTATATAGGGATAAATCTTATTCTGTCAAACCTTTAAAACCAACACAATACATATATGTAATTACAGACGTTCAAACCATCCATGAAACAAACTTTGTATTTCACTAATTTCTGAATTTTTCATTTCGCAACTCTTTGTATACATTATTTATGAATTTGAAAATATAACCATTGATGGTGTAAGCCATTGGTGGTCGTGTTTTTCTTTTTTTTAACTAATTTACTCATATTTACCAGCTTTCCCTTGCTTCATATGTCACTGGGTTTTATTAGTACATTAGTTGCAATCCAGTTTTCACTCTTTGTTTTCAGCGTGATGGATAAAGGTTGATGGGTGAGCTCTGACACATTCTTTTAATGGAGAGAGACACCCAGAGCAGCTTCATCCTGGATTCCAATAGGCGAATAGCATGGCAAGAGGACTGTTATGTTGATCTTCAGTCTGATACCTGCAGCTCACACACAAAGATGAAAACTGAAGGTGAGATCATTGAAATTCAGGCCCCGTCCACACGTATATGGATATTTCTAAAAACGTAGTATTTTTCTCTGCGTTTTGGCCTCCCGTCCACACGAAAACGAGTTTTAGGTCGCTGAAAACTGAGCTTTTGGAAAACACCTTCCAGGGTGGAGATTTTTAAAAACTCCGTTCTACGTGTATTCGTGTGTACGGGTGAAACGGAGCTTTTGGAAAACGCTGACATCATAACCTCAATTTGCGCGTGACACAGACCATTAGAATAGTTATTTTCTTATTTTAGTGAACTTATTATTATTATTTTTTTAATGACTATATTTTGTCATTGATACCATCTTTTATCAATGTATCATGTTAAAAAAAACACACACAAAAAACTGTTGTTTTTGAAAATCTCGCACAGAATTACATTATAGACTTGTTGCTTGTCATTTTCGTGGATGGTTTTATGTCTCCCGATACACGACTACTTTACAACCAAAGCATACATGGGCTTTTGTACTCAAAAAATTGTATTTACTGGGAAATTAATGCAAAAAATGCAGTTTTTTGCGTTGTCGTGTGGATGGAGAAATTTTCTAAAACGGTGTGGTGTGGACGGGAATTTTTTTTTTAAACGGAGGGGGAAAAAATGCGTTTTTAGAAATATCCATGTACGTGTGGACGAGGCCTTAGTTTTCCAGTTTTATATAGAGATAGCTGAATTGGGCATACCTCTTCACAACTACACCAATGTTAATCTAAGTATTTAATCATAGTACTATTAGCACTGGTACTAATTTCTCCACATTTTATACTTGCGTCTCCCAGGTATTTGGATACAAAAGTACCGCAAGCAGCTAGTGCAGTCCGTCACTGGCCCTTTCCTGGAGAGTATTGTGGGCCACATGCGGAAACAAGACCACCTGAGCCTGGACGAGACTTTGGCTATCCAGGCCATGGTGCACCTACCGGAGAAAGTGCTCGCTGTCATTGACACCCTGGCCACCAAGGGTCCACAGGCTTCTGAGTCACTCCAGGCCTTCATCGAGAAAACCAATACACAGTTCTACCAACTCATCACTCTTCAGGGTGAGTTAGGGACCCACCGGCCAATTAGGACATATCTGTCATACACACACACACACGCACACACACAATTTAAAATGTACAGCAGAAGTGTACACAGTCCCCCGCCTATTTTAAGTTGATACACAGTCACAGATTAAAAAGCAGTAGTGATGTGACATGATGCTTTATAAATTGCAATCAGTGAAATGCTGGAAACTAAAAGACAGCTGAAAAACCTTAAAAGAATGTCATCTAAATGAATTAGTCTTTATTGCTGCATGAAGGAATAATCACCTGGGTATGATAAAATGATAACTAAAGCAGCTCTGCTACCACTTCATGAAATACTATAATCTGGAATTGAATGGAATGACAGTTAGCTGCACTGAGTATGATGTGGTTTGTCAGTTTAAATGTACCTAAGGGGCTGTTGGGTGGCTCATTAGGTGGCTCGTTCAGTTAAGGCACCATGCTGATCTTGGATTGAATCCAGACCATGAGATTGCCCATTGCACCGCCCAAGATATGGGAGTTTTCAGTTGGTTAGGGGTTTCATTGCACACCAGCAACCCCCACTGGTCGATTGGGCGGCCGTTGGCTGCATTTTAAATCCACATATGAAAGATCATCCGCCGAGTCTACTCTATGTGAGCTTAGTTAGATACACTCTTCCGAATCGGCAGTGGGGTTCACGCATGAACGTGACTACGGTTGCATGTGGACATTCCAAATTAGGGTGGGAATTGGACATGTTCAGCCCCACTTTGGGCACCAAATAAATTTAAAAAATTGTAAAAAAATGTACGCATGTGCCAACTTTTGCATTCCCTGATAAAAGGCTCTCATGACTTATGCAAACAAATATATGAACAGCTATATGTTCTCTGAAAAGAGAATGGTCGCACATCCAATTGTAAAATTTGACGGTAAACTATTATACCATTTATTAAATGGACACATCTATTATATATAATACTGTATATTAACAATTCTTTCCCACGTTAGTTGAATTATCTACTTTATATGTATCATAATTTAATATAAGTGATACCTTATTCCCCTATCTGTAGACCAGATTATGCAGAAGCACACAGAGGCCTTGCAGACTCGCTATGGAGGGCTGGTGTCCACGACACCATCCCTGGACAGCTTTGCTAACCTGCTGCTGGTGGAGGGACTCTCGGACTTGCAGCAGAAGGAGCATGATGCCTTGCAAATTGAGGCTACAAAAGGGATGGGGAGGCACCATGCCAGACAGCTGGCACTGGACAAACTACTGCAACCTCTCACCCGTGTCAGCATACCCCCACGCATCCTGCTCACAGTCGGAGTCTCCGGTATCGGAAAGAGTACCTTAGTACGGCACTTTGTCCAGCTCTGGTCCAAAGGGGAGATCTGCCAGGATGTCAGCTTCATCTTCCCCTTTGCCTTCTGGGAGCTCAATGCCTTTGAGAAGCTGTCAGCTGAGCGGCTAGTGAAGCAGGTCTATCCCCACGTGACTAATCTCAGCCATGTCTTCAGTGGAACCTCTCGGGTCCTGTTGATCTTTGATGGGCTGGACGAGTTCAAATGCCCTCTGGATTTCTCAGATGCTATGACGTGCACAGACCCCAAAAAGGAGGTTTCAGTTGACAACCTGATTACTAACATTGTGCGAGGGAACCTGCTCCCTGATGCGTCCATTTGGATTACTTCTAGACCCACTGTAGCTGCCCAGATACCTGGAGGTCTGGTAGACAGGATGACTGAGATACCAGGATTTGGGTACAAAGAAATAGAGGCTTTTTTGTGTAGTATGTTTCAGGATGAAGACCTTGTGAGCCAGATATGGTCCCACTTAAAATCCAACAAGATTTTCCTTGTGATGTCTTATGTGCCTTGTATTTGCTCAATTGTGGCTTCCACCATTGGATTCCTCATAAAGAATGGCTCACAAGACGTCTTACCCAGAACTTGGACAGAGCTCTACTCTTACTTTTTTAAAATGATAGTGGAGGGAGATTTAAAGGAACCCCTCAAGATAGAGCAGGCCTATGGAAGCAGCCGAAAGATGATAGGTAGTCTCGGGCGGCTGGCATTCTATGGGCTTATCAAACGGAAGTATAACTTCCATGAGCAGGACATGAAAGCCAATGGCATTGACCTGCCCTCCCTCCAGAGCAGCCTCAGCAGCTATATCCTTGTCAAAGAGGAGTCTGCAGCAAGCACAGTCTACCACTTCATCCACCTCAGCATCCAGGAGTTCCTAGCTGCCACTTACTACTACACAGCCTCCAAACGGGCCATCTTTGACCTCTTCACAGAGAGTGGCATGTCTTGGCCTAAGATTGGATTCCAGAACCACTTCAAGAATGCCCTGCAGAGGTCACAGCAATCAGAGGATGGTCAGCTGGACATGTTTGTACGCTTTCTGTCTGGTTTGCTGTCACCGCTGGTGGTCAGGCCTCTTTCCGGGCTCTTGCCATTGGCTCGAGATGAACACAGTGGTTTCAGGGTCCCTGCTGCATCCTTCATGCAAGGCGTCTTAAACTCAGGATGCACAGTCTCCTTGCGGGCTGTCAACATGGTGCACTGTCTGCAGGAGCTGCAGCACACAGAGCTAACGCGGACTTTGGAGGAGGGCTTACATAACAACAACCTGGCTGGAAAGCTGACACCAATCAACTGCTCGGTATTGGCTTACCTGCTACAGGTGTCTGAGGAGTGCGCAGAGGAGACTAACCTCTCCAACTGCCTCAACTATGGCATTGTCAAGAGTCTTTTGCCACAGCTACTCTATTGCACCAACATCAGGTCAGAAACTAGAAATGGGAAGGAGGGCAGGGGGCATTTTATCAGGTGTTATCCAACTTCTTGTAGGTGCAGCATCCACTGTGCTTATAGTATCTGAGAGGTCAGAGTTCTGACCACTGTTCAATGCTACTGCAATTGATTATTTCATTCCATTAGTTATAAAGGGCAGTTTAGTAATTATAGATTTTTTTAGTGTTAGCATCCAATGGTTATTAATGTTTTCATTTTGCAGACTGGAAAATAATAATTTCAAAGATGATGTCATGGAGTTACTGGGCAGTTTACTGAGTGCCAAGGATTGTCACCTACAGAAAATAAGGTTTGAGTTTTTGTCAAATTAATTTAATCATGACAACAATCTTAGACAGTTTCTGACTGATTTGCTGTATCAATGAGTACATGACTGTAGCATGCTTACTGAAAATAATTGAAAATAAATAGTATTATGTAGGTAACCTTTGTTTTATTAAAGAGGTCAACATGTCACAGGGTTTTGCTATTTGAGAGCATGATGGGACCAACCTGCAATGTAGTGTAAACTAAGCAGTCTAGTACCCTGACTGTTTTAATCATCTCTGTGTTCTCCAATCCCTCAGCTTGGCAGAGAATGCTATCAGTAACAAAGGAGCCAAAGCCATCAGCAGGTCTTTGATGGTTAACAGGAGTCTGACCTCACTCGAGTGAGTCATTACATGATCCCATTGCAGTGTGTTTGTCTCTGAATGGTCTGCAGTTCACAGAGTTTGTCCTCGTTAGTCTTTCTGTTCCCAGTTTGTCCCAGGATTGTAGGGGCGACACATTTTTGGACGAAGCATTAATGCAGAGTGTCAATGTGTATCAATTTATCGTTGTTTTAATCATTTCAAAGTTCCTATTAAAAAGGCATGCCTGATCCATTGTGGTGTAATGTGTGTTGCTTGCTGTTAGTTTTCGCAGCAACAACATTGGCCCCAAAGGAGCGAAAGCTCTAGCAGATGCCCTCAAGAGAAACCAGGTCCTGGTGTCTCTCAGGTGCGTTAATTTCCCACACAAATCACATTTACATTCATATAGCTATTAGCCTTCTGTGCATTGCGTGATGTATGGCTTATCTATTTCCAACTGAAATGCAGATGTTGCATTACGTATTTACTAACATTATGCTTGGCTATGAATCTCACCCTTATAGCCTCCAGAATAACTTCATTGAGGAGGAGGGAGCCAAATCCATTGCAGAAGTGCTGGTGTCGAATCGCAAGCTAGTCACCTTGAAGTGAGTGTCATCCCAACTTGTCTGAAAACCAACAGCATCTTTCCGACTGTTTACCACAGACGTGCAGCTCAGCTCATATCCTCCTTGTGTCCCAGCTTACAGAAGAACTCCATCAGCACAGAGGGAGCCCAGAGAATCGCCGAGGCACTGAAGAAGAACCAGGCTCTGAGGGAACTGATGTAAGAGAAGAGCCATAGAACATTTCACACAGCAGAGTTGCATAGTGACATCACAGATACTTCTAAGCGATAGTGGTCACGTCTTTATATTGATTTATCTGAAATACATTTGTCATTGTGTATATGCAGGCTGAGTTTTGTTTTCCCTGTGCCTCTGCAGTTTGTCCAGTAACCAGCTGGGGGACAAGGGTGTGGCAGTACTGGCCCAGGCTCTGACAGTCAATCACAGCCTCGTCTCCCTTCAGTTAGTGCTTCAAACCATGATCATTTTCAGAAGTTATTTTCAGATTTGTGATTTTCAAGATACTTTAGTACCACCATCCTTTATGATTTATGGCCATTAGTGGGGTCTGTAATCGGTTTCATTTGAATGTATACATGTTCAGGTCCTGAAAATAATGTTTTCTGTTTCATTTAATTTTTCTTTCAATAGATTGATTATATTTCATATTTTTAATTCAAATATATAATACAACTAATGGGCAGTTTCATGATGGTACAAACAGATCACACCATACTTTGTTTGCCATAAACCAAATTTTTTAAGTAAAGGCATGTGCATTCCTGGCTTCTTCCCTCCTGTACATGGTGAATATCAGCTTTCAATTTCCAACTTTATGGTTGTACCTAATTGGGTCAAATCATATGTGTAGCCATTGCATGAAAACTAGGTAGTAGTCCTCCAGGTTCATGCTTTCTGTACAATTATTATGCTTTCTGTATCTTTCTGTACAATTCTTCAGCTCTGCTCTGTTTGTGATTGTAGCCTCCAAAGTAACTCCATCAGCAACAAGGGGGTATCTGTGCTGACCAAGGCCCTACGACTCAACCGGGGGCTCATGCATCTGAAGTGAGTGTTCACTGTGAACCAGCCCCCCAACACTGCTGTGCTGCCCCAGTGTCTGCACCAACAGCCTTGTACCCCCCTCCTGTCATCATCACATCCCAGTGTCTGCACCCACAGCCTTGTACCCCCCTCCTGTCATCATCACATCCCAGTGTCTGCACCCACAGCCTTGTACCCCCCTCCTGTCATCATCACATCCCAGTGTCTGCACCCACAGCCTTGTACCCCCCTCCTGTCATCATCACATCCCAGTGTCTGCACCCACAGCCTTGTACCCCCCTCCTGTCATCATCACATCCCAGTGTCTGCACCCACAGCCTTGTACCCCCCTCCTGTCATCATCACATCCCAGTGTCTGCACCCACAGCCTTGTACCCCCCTCCTGTCATCATCACATCCCAGTGTCTGCACCCACAGCCTTGTACCCCCCTCCTGTCATCATCACATCCCAGTGTCTGCACCCACAGCCTTGTACCCCCCTCCTGTCATCATCACATCCCAGTGTCTGCACCCACAGCCTTGTACCCCCCTCCTGTCATCATCACATCCCAGTGTCTGCACCCACAGCCTTGTACCCCCCTCCTGTCATCATCACATCCCAGTGTCTGCACCCACAGCCTTGTACCCCCCTCCTGTCATCATCACACCCCAGTGTCTGCACCCACAGCCTTGTACCCCCCTCCTGTCATCATCACATCCCAGTGTCTGCACCCACAGCCTTGTACCCCCCTCCTGTCATCATCACATCCCAGTGTCTGCACCCACAGCCTTGTACCCCCCTCCTGTCATCATCACATCCCAGTGTCTGCACCCACAGCCTTGTACCCCCCTCCTGTCATCATCACATCTCAGTACACCGCAGTTTCGTCCAAGAAAAAGTTATGATTTTCTGTAAAATAATTATGGAGTCAGCCATGAAATTAGATGTGATATTTATTCATGTTTTATTTGCGTCTCTTATGTGGGAGTTTTGAATTTCTTTACAACTAAATTCAGTTATTATTGCTTTAGAAACAGTGATTCCAATTTGTTTTTGGTTTTAAATCAAAACCTAAAAGAGGCATATGACACATATGGACTGTAGCTATATGGACTGTATGCTTTACAAAGTGAATCAAATTTGACATGAAGGCTGTCCAGTTTAGGAAAGGTTCATTCATGATTTTGCAACCTAATTGGTCAGAATTTTTTTTTACTCTTATTATGGGACACATACATTCTTACCATTTCTTTTGTTAACATTTATATTTGTAATGCACATTCAAACGTTTGTACTGTGTTGTTCCATTTTGGTGATTTTCTTTTAGGAAAAATTATTAACAGGTGTTTATTCCTGGTACCTCAAGCTGTATTTAGTACTGGGGTTTTATGAGTCTGTGGTGAGCAAAGCTTAAACTCTGCCATGCTTTGGTGTCTTTGTTTTTCAGTCTTCGTGAAAACTCCATTGGGGTGGAAGGAGCTAAGGACATTGCCAAAGCCCTGCGGGAGAACAACACATTGAGACATTTGGAGTGAGTCTGGCTGACCTCATTTAATAGCAGGCATTCAGTGCCCTCTAGAATTATTCACACTGTTGATAAATACAAACAAAGACTGTATGAAATAATGAAGTATTTAGCTATATTTTAATTATTTTAATTAAAGCAGCAGTTTTGTAATGCAGTCATGCAGATTTACTTTTGTTGTATTGTGGCACATATCTTTTTGGAAAAAAAAGTATACCTTGTTGAATAGTATCTTTTTCTCCAAACAATTGCATTGGTATTACAGGATATACTTTTTTGCGCATCAAATATATTGTAGTTCATTGCCTTTATTTCATGCAGCCTTCTTTCATCATATTTATAAAAACTGTGAATAATTTTGGAAAGCACTTAACCATAATCAATCAAAAAAGGGAAAAGTTATATTTGAATAGAATTCACCCTGTGTTCTATTTCTCAAGCTGTGGAGAGCACAGAAAATAATAATTAATATGGTAATGATATTGTTGATTTTAATTATTGAATGCCATTTAAGGAGAATCCCATCTCACTCCCATCCGTGTGTGTCTGTTTGTCTGTCAGTCTCACAGCAAATTTGTTGCATGATGAAGGGGCAAAGGCCATAGCTGGTGCAGTGAAGGTCAACCAAGCTCTCACCTCCCTGCAGTAAGTAACTGTTTCAGCACCCATTCCACACATACGCGCAAACATTATCATAGTAACACGCATACACATAAATGCGCACATTAACACAAAAAAACAAGCTGAATGGGCGTAACCACACATAAGGGGCAGGGGACGGGGATGCAAGGACACCAGGACAGCTGGCTAAGAAGAGCAGCCTTCCCACAGCAGCACATGTATTACCTGTAACCTGTATTTGCTCAGGATGACTGAGAGCATCTCTGTCTCCTGCAGCCTCCAGTGGAATTTCATCAAGTCCAACGCTGCCAAGGCCCTGGGTCACGCCTTGCTGTCGAATACCACCTTGCAGCAACTGGAGTGCGTACAGTATCTCTGCCTTTCCTTCTCCTCCTTACCTTCAAATACCTTTGTTCTTTCCTCATGAAGTTTAATGAATGCTTTCATCAGTCCTTTGTGACCACATTTACTTTCCTCGACAGTGATGGCATTAAGTGATTAAGTATTAATTGACTGTTTCCCGCTTATAAGCTTGTATTGTACCTTATTTTCTGAAAACAAAATTGGATCTGGTTGATTGAGTCTTCAGACATTCAAATAGCACATAGATTTTCTGCTACCTGTACTTGAAATGAAACGGTGCAGATAAGCATATGGCAGACTTTTTAGGCGGATTAATGAAACGTTAATTAGGATTCAGTCTCTTTTTGGATGTACTGTCAAAAAGCTTATTTGTCATGGTTGTTTGAACCCTCTCAGTGATATATTAGTATGTGTGTGTGTCTGTTTGTAATTTCAATGCAGTCTCCAGGAAAATACAATCGGGGATGAGGGGATGATCGCTCTAGCAGAAGCCCTAAGGAGAAACACAGCTCTCACTACATTATTGTGAGCCCAACTTTGGTCACTAGTTCAATCACCATCTAAAACCTCTTTACTGTAAAATCGTCTTACTGGGGAGTACAAGACCAGCATAAATATTTTACAGCCCTATTCTATCGTGCTATTATGAATCTGACAGAATGCTAAGGGATTCATTTCATGGTACCGTTCTTGTTCATTTTAAAAACCTCAGTGGGAAAATGTGTTTTTTAATACTATTTTGTTCACACTGAGTGTTCTATAAGGGAATGTTTCTTCCATTTCCTAGCAGTAGATTTGTGGGGTGCAGTGGGGTTGATAGCTCGGCTATTAATTACTGCTTTCTCTAGCCTCCAGGGTGTGTCTGTCGGCCAGAGTGGTGCCATTGCACTCGCAGAAGCTCTCACGTTCAACCAAACCCTGCACACCCTTGAGTAAGTCTCATGCTACTTGACATTTTTCTCTTTCCTGCATAATACACCAGGAAGCCGCTGATTGCCACATGTCTTGCCTGACCACACAACCAAACAATTAACATTGTTCTGTTTCTTAAGAAGCATTACTAGTAGGAGTACCTAGACTTGCAAAAGCAGGTTCTATACAGTTTGTATTTCAAGAAAAAATTTGCTTTTCAAATAAATTGTTGGTTTCTGTCTTAATTTAGCTTTGTGGCAAATACAATAGTTTTTTTTTTTCATTTTAATGTGTCTTCTAATTCTGTTTTATTCAAGTCTGCGTGGGAATTCAATTGGAATGGAAGGAGCGAAAGCCATGTCAAATGCACTGAAGACTAACAGAAGTCTGCGAGTTTTAAAGTATGTATCAATCAGTTTGCACAAGATGGGTCACTAAAAAGGGGTTGCATCTTTGAATTACGATTGTTCAAATGAGACTATGCTTACCAATGGTTATGAACTTAAATCAATTTATCACTATAAAATGACAGCAACCTATTTAAAAATAGAAGACTACAGTAATGTAATTGTATAAACACAAATTAATAGAATACAATCTCTTCAAATTGGTATATTTTCACAACTTTCAAAAGTATGCACCCTTAAAGCACAACTGAACTTTGGTAGAACTTTGGGTTGTGTAGTTACCTGGCCATGATATGAGTCCAAATGGTGGCTAAATATGTTCGTTAGTTGCTCTGTGCTCCCCTGGGGTGATAATCCAGAATAGGGTATTTGTCGCTCTCCATTCCCTTCTATAGGGCACCTAAAACGGTCTCAAAATGACAATTCTAGCACGTATACCAACGCGAACGAAGCGGATTATGTCAATACAAACAATAAACAGTCCTGGTCAGTTGTACTTTGAGTTTTGAACAACTTCCAATCCTGATGGATTCATATCTCAGAGGTTCTCATGTACATACATGTTGTTCACTCCACCTGGTGTAGGTCAGCCATGTTATTTTAAAATATTAGACCAACATTTTTTGCCTAGTTGTTTACATAAGATTATCAATTATATGGCTAAATTAAGAAAAATCCTGGAGCACGTCAGCAGATTATAATCATGGAGCTGGCATTAATTTGGGTGTATAATAATGGTGGATCAGTCAAAAGTACCTATTTTATACAGGTTCCAGAGGGAAGTGGTTTCAATAGTTTTTTCCCCTTATTGCTCTGCCAGTTTGCAGGAGAACTCCTTAGGAATGGATGGAGCCATTTTCATTGCCACTGCACTGACTGGAAACCATAATCTCACTTATATCAAGCAAGTACCCTTCACTTCTCTATTTTATTTTTACCCTTCCTTAGCCTGGTCCTTTCAATCCTACACATTTTATAGTGAATCACAACGGTGTATGTTGCGGAGATCACATGAACTGTGCGTGGTACCATTTGAATTAAACGTTTCATCCCAGTAAATCCAGTCACAAATAATGGAATGTACGTCTATCAAGGGGACACAAAGATCAATCAGCATGTCCTTATGCGACTTTGCCTTTCTTGCAGCCTCCAAGGGAACCGAATTGGAGAATCGGGTGCAAAGGTCATCTCTGACGCCATCAAAACAAATTCCCCGAACTGCGTGGTGAAAATCTGAACACGCACAAGATTGTCATTGGACTGTACGGTGATCTGAGCTCACCTCTGTTCCTCTGAGAGGAGCTGGTGGGTTGGAAGATTTAAGGACACACCTAATGGGAAACTTGAATAAGCGTAGAAATGGCAGCCAATGAGGTCTCAGTTCTGATGAGACCATGGGATTATGCTCAGTGTGGACATTACATGCTATGATGTTAGCACACAGGAACAACACTGCTGGGATTCTCAGTTCAGCCTGCCAGTGGCAAGAAACATTTTTAAGATGTCCTCTTCTTCATGGACACAGTGTGCGGCTTCATGCCTTTTGAGATGTTTCAACTTGGTAGGGGCACTGGCATCAGCTGTGGAAACTCTGAATAATACAAACCCAAGGGAAGTGCTTGGCTTAATTAGTATCATTACTTATTTATGAATAAGCCTACTGAAGGCCATCCATTTTTAATTCCAGCCAAACATTTTTCTTTTCCTTTTCTGTTGTTTGATAAAATTCTTAAAGGGAACTTTTACATTTAATTAATTTCATGAATGTAAAAATAACTCATGCCATTATCTGAGATACATCACCTACACTGATGCATGATAACAGCAAGGTACTGTTACATTCAACTGATACTTGAATGCAAAACAACAATTTATTCTTTTGTGCCCATTCAATATCAGCACTTAATATACTGTAGGACTGTGCAAACTGTTTTCATTGCTACTGCAAAGGCAAGCATGGAGCTTATGAAAGCATTGCATAGATATTAAACTGTCTGATACATATGGAAACCAGGGAATGGGTTTTAGGAAGAATCTCTTTAGAAACTAGATTATTGTGTCGGATAAATATCTGCATTATACTTTTCAACTTTAAGAAACAAGCCAATTGTTCAAGATGAGAAACTTTTAATTAAAAATGTTATGCATTGTTTTTATATACAGTATACGGACAAAAATGGGATTTTTTAAATTTGAATGTGTTCAGTATAATAAATAGTTGAGTAAAATTACAAAAGAATTATCAATTTATCTTTCCCTATTACACACTACAAATGTTTAACAATGGGAAACTATAAACTGAAAATCTTTATTGTAGCTAAACACAAGCTGCAGTATGGATTCTGTATTCGCTAATAACCATAGTGTAAAAATGTGTTAGGGAAGGCTGTGATCCCTTTTACATAGTTGAATGTTTGTGTGGTACACAAAGAAATGGAAGTAGACAGTAGACTGTATCATTACCCCTGCTCTTGGCCAAAAAACCAAAAGCGTGAAACACTGCGTGTTTTGCTGCCCTGTGATTGCAGGCCTTGTGTTCCATCTTGCGCTACACTGACTGCCTGTGTTGTGCTGCATCTTAAGCGTATTTGATCTTTTCAGCCACTCGAGACAGCATTCCATTGCTTCTGAATACTATTGAGCCAGTTCTGAGAGCACTGGAAATGGCATCTGCAGAGGCAATGCCATACGTAGTGCCATCTAAAGTGCTGTCCTCATCACGCATCGATTTTATAGAGCTGTAACTGTGTGAGGATGCATTCAGTACATTTTGTGCCAATTACATCCACTCTACCCTTGAAAGAAAGGCACAGTGGGCAGAATGGTAACAACAAATGAGTCACAAAGGGGTGGTTTTGCATTGTTAATATCTGAAATGTAAGTAATGTTACAGGCACACAATCTTGTGAATACAGTAAGACGCGTCTGTTTTCATGACGGGCCTGTCCGACAGTGTTTGAAAATGGAGCATTAACCTTCATTGCTCGATCTGTCATAATGACAGTCTACTATGACATTTTTAAAGGGTGAACTGCGAGGGGGATCTGCCAGGACATTTCTAAGTCTTTGTTTATAACACCACCCTACTTTCGAACGCACGAATAGTAAGGCAATCGTATACCCAATCTCACTCTTCCCTCTGTGTCTTTTCATATCAACTGACTACATGTGTGAGGTTGATGAGACCATTACATTTAACTTTGAGATTCACATGACCCTGTTGCGTCACTGTCATATTTGGTCCACTGCCATATGCACGTAGTTGTGATCCCTTGATAAGTTGTGCCCTACAGCCACAACATGAAAGAACTGTAAACCTTAATTGTATCTAAAGTGAACATACGCATACGTATGCAAGCGCGTTCACAATGCGCTTTAGTTTATGTCATCATATCGATGCACGTTTCTTAGTGTCAAAAGGAGCTTTGTCAGAGCATACATATGGATGTTTGTGTTGACTGGAGGGTTGTTAAATGACCGGAGTCTGCAGTGTTTGTGTGCACTTGCTTCCCGGCGAGCGTCCAGTAGCCATGTCTCAGAAGTCGTTGTCACTCTCTTCCAGTAGTTCGGGCCGGGGGGCTCCACGGGGCGGCCGTGAAGGCTTAGGCGCTGGCACCTCCAGGCTGTCGTTATCATCCTCCAAATCCTCGTTCTCTTCCTCCTCCCCTTCCTCGTCCTCGTCGTCCTCATCCACGTCTATTTCGCTGTCCTCAGACTCGTCCTGCACATTCAACCAAGCAGAGAAACTCGGGTCAGAGGTTGATTTCTGCTGCTCCTCAAACGGCAACATGCAGGCGTGGCCACATCCTCGTGGGTGAAACTGAACTAAAATCAGCAGTTGGACCCAAGCTTTGTCCAGATTTTCATTTTACTGCTTTTATTATTTACACTTTTTTCAGAGATTCAATCAAGTAGAGGAGATCTTCCATGTTTATTGTACAGAGGAAGATCAGGCAGGTGCTGAATTCTGTTTTGCTCTTAATAAACAAAATGATTTTAAACTTCCCTTAAAGGTAAATTAAGGACTATTGTATAACCAATATGCCATTGAGCAGTAGACAGTAAAATGTATGAAGAGCTTGGCAGGCAGCACAAGGAAAATGAACACATTTCTTCTACACATGAACCCAAGGCATGAAGATTGCATTATCTTCGTGGAAAAGCCGAGCAGTTCTGACCAATCATTTAAGATTTCCAAAGTAATAATACTCATGCACATACACATCAAACAAACCATTTCACATCACAATGGGATACACAGCTGACGACAACATTAACAGCTTGATGGGCTGGCCACTGTGATCCAGACTGCACATCTTCCTAAAAATATAGAGCCATGGACATGAACCCTGACAGAAAACCAACCTTTCTCTTCTGACGAGTGGGAGCACGTAGGATTGAGGTGGATGTGGCCGTTTTGGCTTTAGGCTTTTTGAAAGTGGTTGGAGTAGAGAAAAATAATAGAGATTGAGTCCAGGGAAAGTGTGTTGATTGAGATGAGCATGAGGATGAAGAAGAGAGACTACAGGAGAAACTGGGACTTTTTCGGTAGGGATTGGGTTAATCAGATGAGTCTTGGTATGAAAAGACAATTCTTTTGACAACGGCCTTAGGCCAAGGTCCCCCAAAATTTAGATTCGACAAATTGAACTGCAAAGCTGAATGCAGTACACACTGCTGAGATCTGCTTAATTACACCCCATTAAGGAGCTTATTGTAATTACCTTTACTTCACTGCCAATTCAAGCACAATGAATCAAGACCTTAAAATCAGGAACTATCCTTTCTATGTGGACGACAAAACCTCTTGCACTTCAGTCATGAAACTATTGACTGCATTTTGACCAGGTCTGAGTTCAGATACACTTCATACTTACCTCTTCACTCTCTCCTCCATGCATTGTACCCACAAACTGGGTTCCAGCTCTTCCTGTGCAGGGTACAAAGTTTCTATGCATGTCAATGAGTCTTTTTTCACACTTTAAAGGGATAGTTCGGAATTTTGGACATAATGTCTCAATTACGACTTACCCATGATGTAGTTGATTGATGGAAACCATTTTCAGATAATTCCACGCTGTCCCTTCTTTTGGACATACACACATTGCTAATGCTAGCGCAACTCTAAGGTATCGAGTAGCATCCACTACCAAATGCACTTAAACACTCCACAGTGCACCCAAAGCAAATAAAATACGACGACAGTCTATCTCGGTTATTTTCAGTGATTATACCATCAGTTTTCAAGTCAAACTATCGTTGAATCCTTTACTTTGTGCTCACATAAATTCTCAGTGGAAGTACGGCGGCGGAGCTAGCTGTAGATTAGCCAGGGTATCTGCCTGTAGGCTATCTGCTGTACTCCACAGTTGCCGACACAATCCGTTTTGCCGTAAAGTTACATATTTGGTAGACAACAAGTCAGCTAAACACAAACATGCTACAGAATAACACAGCATATACAAGCAAGCACACTGGCTACCAATTTTCAGGAAAAGTTTGACCACTTCCATGACTTCCCAATCGTGGCAACTAGCTAGCTAGCTCGCTGAATAGATAGATCACGCATGCAATCATTTATTAGTTACCTGCTCGTCAGTTGTTTTTGGTGCATGAAGAAAAACAGGTGATGGCACAGCAGTCTCCTTTTTTGATTTTCACATAGTCATCCTCCGTGAAATGGTCACAACACACTTTTAACTTTTTTAGAGTCTCAATTGGTGACATCCATGCGAGCAGCAAGAAGCCACAGCTGTTTTCTTTGTTGATCTTCCACTGGAAATCGGTGAAAACTTTGTGGTGCCATTTATTTATTTTTTTTGCATGATTTGAACAACCTTGAAATACACACCGAAATACCATCTTACCTGAAGCTAACAATACTACGAGTCTGATTCTTTCACATGCGCGATATTGTTTTTGGCCGGCAGAGCTATAGGCTACTTTACATTACCTACTAAACTAACGCCGTACTTCCACGGAGAATTTAGGTGAGCACAAAGTAAAGGATTCAACGATAGTTTGACTTGAAAAATTATGGTATAATCACTGAAAATAACCCCGATAGACTGTCGTCGTATTTTATTTGCTTTGGGTGCACTGTGGAGTGTTTAAGTGCGTTTGGTAGTGGATGCTACTCGATACCTCAGAGTTGCGCTAGCATTAGCAATGTGTGTATGTCCAAAAGAAAGGACAGCATGGAATTATCTGAAAATGGTTTCCATCAATCAACTACATCATGGGTAAGTCGTATATGAGACATTATGTCCAAAATTCCGAACTATCTCTTTAACGTGACTTTAACTTTACCATACTTTAGCACATAGAGTACATGAAACATGATGTTTATAACAGATCCTGTAGAAGTATACGATTATATTATCAAAGGCAGAGTACCTGGTATGGGGCCATTTCTGGTTGGGCGAGGTTTAGAGGGTCTGTGTTCCTCTATCTCACTGTCCGAGCCCTCATCATCTGGAATGTCCATGTCTGAATCTTCATCTTTCGCTGCGGTCAGAAAAAGTGGTTTCTGTGCCTTCTCTGAAGCAGTGCGCCATTACAAACCATGGAAACATATTTTTTATTATTATATAAAATTATATTTAAAATGTATTAGAAACTAATTTTATGCACCTCAAGATACTTACTGTAGGTGGCTTTGAATTTTCTCATTCAAGAAATTCAAGAAATGAAAGGTACTAAACAAGCATTGGAAATAAATATTATTTCATGCTAAATTATAAACACAAGCCTTTTTGAGGGCAAGTTGTCAAATTTATGCTTTTCTATGTTTGCTCTCAACTGAGTGCTATTATTAGCTTTATACAATATAAATATATAGTACATAGATCTGAGGCATCTAGGCATGATCTGAGGTGAACATTCCTATTAAATCAAGCCTCTTTTATAATTCTATTTATTAAACACTATTAAAAGAGACTTTCAATCTCTCGCACTGCCAAAATTCCAAGCCAGACCCTTGATGACTTACAGCCATTTAGCCAACTATGTTCCATACTGTTACAGCATAATTTACATCTTAATCTAGTCCCACTCCACAATTCCCATAGAGATCCATTCAAATGCAGAGATGTTATAGTATCGCTTGTAAGAGCACCTGAAAATAAGATATCAAGGGTCTTTTGATTGATATGATGACTAAGTTTCCCAATTATTCTTTGTCCCCTAAAATGAGGGGACTATGTATAAAAAGGGCTACAGTTGCTACACGATTCACCCGATATGGATGTAAAACACGCTCAAATTAAAGCTGAAAGTCTGCACTTTTAACTCACAGGCACTGTTCCATTTCAAATCCAATGTGCTGGAGTACAGAGCCAAAACAACAAAAAATGTGTCACTGTCCAAATACATTTGGACAGCACTGTATGTAAAAGTGCACGGCTGTCTCACCTCCACTCCTCACTAGGCACCTCTCCTCCTCCCTCAGCTTGTGCTGCATCATTCTAAGGCTGTTCTCTGTCTCCTGTGGAAAAAAACCAAAAAAAAAACAGGCGAGTGTTAGATCAGGTACGGTGTTACTAAACTGGCTCTACAAGGCCCCGGGCCCACTTATGTCACACACTGGATGCCCTCACCTCAAACCTCTCCTGCTCCAGCCTGTGGTAGTCATCCAGCTGCTGCTCAAGGAAACTCAGGTTGCGGAACTTCTCCACATAAATCTCATACTGCCTCTGCAGGTCCTCCTCTATCTTCTCATACTCGTCCATGAATGCGGGCCTGTGGGGTGGTGGATCAGCGTGGGTCAGGAGGACATGAACAGAGGCAGTGGACGCAGAGCCCCTTCTCTACACCCCCCCCCCCCCCCCCCCCCCCCCCCCCCCATCTCCTACCCTTCTCTACATTCCCTACTCTTCATCCCCCCATGGTCTCCAACCCTGTTCCTGGAGATCTACTGTCCTGTAGGTGTTCACTACAAACCCAACAAAGCACACCTCAGTCAACAGTTAGAGATCTCGTTGAGCTGCTAATTAGTAGAATCAGGTGTGCCAAATATGGTTGAACGGTAGATCTCCAGGAACATGGTTGAGGACCACTGCCCTACTCATTTTACATTACAATCACTATGCAGGCAAAGTATCACTTGTTTTCCTTTTTACAGATAATCACACTTAAAAACCTTTGTACACCTGCTCACTGAAATATAACCTTCAAAGTTCACCACAAACCACAATATGGTAGTAAAGATTTGGGACAGGAGGGTCCTGACTCACCGCACACTCTGCAGTGTCTGCAGGCGCTTCTGGTTTCTCTCCAGCTCCTGCTTCTTTTTCTCAATCTTTGCCTCCAGATTGGATTCGTCCAACGACACGTTGTTCAACATATCAGTTGTCCTCTGGACATTTTCCTAAAGTCCAAAGTAATTCACAAAGAAAGAACAGGTGAGTGGTGATCTGCAGTGGATACTTGGGCTGAAAAATAAATATTTGTTACAAAGTCATCTCTTTGTCCTCCACTAAAGCCTTGTGAACTTGTCTGTTCTCATCAGATGCAACACTGTTCGGGGTGAATATCCAGCCAGCGTAATTTATATTAGCAATTAATGTTTTCATATAAATGTTCAATTTCAACCTCTTTTGAAGGATGGTGTCAATGCAGTGGTGATACTATATGCTATGAATAAAAACAATGAATGAATTAAATATTATGAACAACCCAAGGACAGTTTCCTCTCACTGGCAACCTTATTTCACACATTAGAATGGAGCTCATGCTCTCCTCTTGACTGTTTACAGAAATGTATCTGACTGATGATTCCACCCACCCCACCTATAACTTGGCTTTCACCTGCCTACTCAAGTTCTGAGGTACCAGATTCCTCTGGTTTCCATACTCACCAGGACGTCCTTGATGGCTGCTCTCAAGGCTTTCTCTGTCTCATTGATCTCCAGGGGTCTTGCGATGGCAGCAGCCCTCATTTCCTGAGAGAATAGGGAAAGTCAAACAAGTGCAAATATTAGTCTCACGTTAGTGTCCAACACCGGCGATCTATACATTCACAACAGACCTCTTGTCATTGTCCCACACCCAGACTTTTTTAAATTTTATTTTAAGCACAATGTGGACTTAACACTCCCATTTGTGACCACAGCAGAGTATCGTTAACTGAGTCAGATAATTATGACGACTCCTGCTGTTTTAAGAGTACACTTAATACTAGGGGTGTCACGATACCGATTCGAAATCGAAAATCGATCGAAATGAGTGTTCGATTTCGAACTTCGAAATCACAAGCTGGTTCGCGATTCTCCAAGTTTTTTTTTTCTCTCCACCCCCCGCCCCCCGCTCGCTCTTCTTAGCCTTTCATGTGATGGGTAAAATGTAAAAAAAGTAGCCTACTTGGCCATCTCTAATGTAAGCGTTTCCGACAAAACTAAACTTGACGCCTTCCACTGCATTTTGTTCGTCCACGCAGGCGTGCGTCCGAAGAAAAAAAAACAACGATATTTCAAAGAAGACACAGCTGCTAGTTAACGTTAGCTTACCGGTAGCCTGCATTACTTTTTACGACACACCATGGCCACTGCCGGAGTCGGAGATGGAGAAACAGAACTGGAAAATCCTCCTGCTTCCCTCAAGTCACCGGTGTGGCAACATTTTGCCTTCCCCGTGAGTTATATAAACAACGAACGCGTCATTGACAAAATAACGACAGTTTGTCGGCTATGCTACACGCGAGTACCATACGCCACCTCAGGCAACACGTCAAATATGGCAGGACACATTCGCAGGCATCACAAAGAAATAGATTTGACTGGGAAAAAAACATTGACACAGGCAACTCAAATGACAACCTAAATGACAGTCAGGGCATGAAAAAAAACGTGTAAATAGTTAATAGCGTGGTACATGTTCAACTGTTTATTATTTCAGATATTAGTTTGTTAAAGCTCTCAACTGTTCAAAGAATGTGAACACGCTCATCTTGAGCTCAAAGCTCAGTTGAGAGCTTTAAGACTGTACCACCTCAGACAACTGAGGAAATTCAGAGCGTCCCATCAGATTCGGCGGAGCTTCTACTCGTGCACGATCGAGAGCATCCTGACTGGGAACATCACCACCTGGTATGGGAACAGCAGCTCTCAGGATCGCAAGGCCCTACAGAGAGTGGTACGATCGGCTGAACGTACCCTGGGGAGACCACTCCCCAACCTCGAGGACATCTACAACCGAAGATGCAAGACAAAGGCCAACAGGATCCTGAGAGACCCCAGCCACCCAGGATATGGACTGTTCTCTCTGCTACGGTCAGGAAGGAGATACCGCACCCACATGGCGAGCACAGAGAGGCTCAGGAAGAGCTTCTTCCCGCAAGCCATCCGGCACCTGAATGACTACAACTAGAACATCTGGTGCACATAGAACTCTGAATACAACCATGAACATTGTCAATACCCCCCCCCCCCCCCCCCCCCCCCGCTTCCCCCCTCCGGGATTATTTATCACTTATTATTATTTATCACTTATTATTTATTAGCTATTACATGTACAAATACACCCATGCCTTTTAATTCCCTTTAATGTGTAATCTGTAAATTGTAATTTAAATTTGTAAACTTTGTAACTTTTATACTTTAAATTTAAATTTGTAAATTAGAACTCTGTAAATTTAGATTTTAAATTATAAATTTGTATAGTGTGGTATATATATATTTTTTTTTTTTTGAGTATCTGTATTGGGCATAATCTTGGAGACGGCAGTAACATTTCACTATAACTGTACATGTACGTTATATGTGACAAATAAAGAAATCTTGAATCTTGAATCATCTTTTTAAAGAAGAATTTGAAAATGTAAATGACCGTTGTCAGGGCATAAAACCAATTGTTAATAGCGTGGTAAATGTTCAACTGTTTATTCTAGAGTCTAGTTTTGATAAAGCTCTTAACTGTTTAGGTGTGTTTAAATATTCTCATATTTTTGTTATTATTTATAATTGTTATTATTCAAATAAAAGTTACTTATTGAGAAACAAGTATTTTTCTTTACAAATCAAGACTCAATAGTCTAACAATGGCATAGCCATTAGTTAGACTATAGTGCTGGAAAAAAATTGAAAATCGAATCGAATCGTGACCTTAAAATCGAAAGTCAAATCGAATCGCGGATTTGGAGAATCGTGACACCCCTACTTAATACCCAAATGATAACTGACAAAAACTTTAAACGAATCTGTAAATTTCAGAGAAATGTTTCATAATTGTTAAGATTCTTACTTTTAAAATCTTAAGATTTACTGCACTGAACTGGTACTTTCAATACAGAATTTTTATGTATATGGGACCTCACCCTCAGGTCCACCTCCTTCCCCAGCAGGTCATATAACGTGGCTCCTTTAGATGTAATCTCTGATGCCAACTGTCTTGCTGCTTTCAATTCAGCAATCTGATCAAAGACAAGAAGAAAAGATACTACTGAATTAACTTTGAATTATTTCTAGGATAATTCATCATGACATACAGAGCAATACATGTTATTTGATTATGTTTATTGTTAATTTTTACATATCTATAGTTATGCAAGAGCTGATTTTTATGGAAGACTTTTTTTCACTATTATTACACATCACCAATGTATCATGTTACACATCACCAATGAGTCATGTTAACAAAACAAAGAAGCACTGAAAATAAATTATTTATATTTCCATCAATATTGTTTGACGTTGTTCTAATAGTGAACTGAACCAGAAGTTGTGCTATTTAGTGCCATCTAGCCTCATTAACAAAAAATGATGTTGCATAGGTAAAATAATGTGTTCTATTAGAAGTTTGCACATTGACAGGATCAATCTAAATATTTTGAATGTCGGCAGCCATATTGGCTTGGCACTGCTGAGGCTTAGTGTTCCAGAACACTCTGGGCATCGAATGAGTTTAGTAATCATACTAATGTGCTAATTTGGTACTAGAGAAAGCATTCCCATTATATTAAGCACAGCTGAAAACAATTGTGCCCGTTTAATGAAGCTATAAAATGTCTTTCATGTAAACGTCTTTCTTTGAGTTGCTAAAGTAGAAATAGAATGAAATAGAAATAGTAGTTTGTAACATTATCAATGTCTTGACTTTTTTGATCAATTTAATGCTACCTTGGTGAATAAAAGTATTGATTTCTTTCAAAAACATAAAAATGTCTCAGTGATTCCAAACTTTTGAACGGTAGTGTATATACAGAGCTATTTATTTTCTCTCATTCAATATCTATATTTTGATTCCATTTTCCTTTAAATATGGTGTTCAAAGTCGGTTTTTGTGGCTTATCCTTGTTGAGCTAACAGATGAGGACCTTATTGATTACAGTTTCAACACAACAGATTCAACTGGATTTTGTCCTCCTGTGTAATTTTATATACGTAATTTTTATCTCAATGTAAGTAAAATGTATGATACACTGGAACATAGATCAGACAGTCACCTTGGCTTCTCTCTCTCTCATTACAAATGCTATACTCTGGACTGACTTCCTTTAATCTCCCTCACACCTTAGATCCAAGGTCAAACTTGAACTTGCTGCTGTCCTCCTCAATCTTGTCCCCTGAGGCCATTTCCTTGGTCTTCATGGCACTGTACAACACAGAGGTTATCTTCAGCATCTCCTTCACTGCATAGCCATCTGCCTGGTACAGCCGCTTGGTGTTCAACTTGATGTGAGCTTTTGTAGCCTGTAAACAATCCAACCCCAATGGAAGGAGATTAGGTGCCATATTTTATCATCTTTAAACAAAGCTGGGAGGGTTTTAGTGAAGTGAAGCCTGTCTATTTTGAGGCCAACTCTTAGCAGTTTACTATTTGTTTGAAATGTAGTCTGAAATCTCCCACACCACCACAACTACATCTGCATATGCCGAAGGCTTAAATTATGAAAGAAAATATGTATAAGTATATTGGTATTAATATTAACACTGAATTGACAGAACAATGTCTGACAATGGATGATGTCCAAATTGTGATGGTGAAAATGTGATGCTGAGTACAAACTGTTGGAATCAACATGCATTTGTGATTATGTTAGCCCTGGAAGTGTATGTGGGTACTATTGTCTCATAAATCATTAAATAAATAACATAAAGTGAGCACATATGTGTTGTGATTGATCAGAGCAATGTGGGCGTTAGCGTAAGGATGTCTTAAAATTTGATTGGCTGGAGTAGACGGTTAATTTACATTAACTGCATCTTCATAAAGAATTCATTATGCATTCATGAGCATTGCAAAAGCGTCACATTACCATTACATAGAGCGTTATGAATGCTTTATGTGTGCAGTATTCCTAGATCTGTGAACCTCAGGTCAGATCTATCCCATGAGAGGTTAAGTAGTTAATAAAATGCTCTGCATTGTTTTTCTGAGAAAGAAAAGTGGCACTAAATATCTATACAAGAAAGTGGTTACCATGAACTGAGCAACAGCTTTAATGAAGAAAACCCGGTCAGACTCTGAATCAACATCACTGGGAATATCCATCTGCGGCTCATATCTGTAGAGATGGCAGAAATACATTAGTTCATTAACTGAAGGTAGTTTTAATACTATCAATGCTTAAGTGAAGACTTAGCTTCTCTCTTCCTTTTTCTATCCAATAATCTGCTTCGTAACATCTTGACACCAACCTTTTCACCAACCAGACCAGGATCTCAGCCACCAGGGTGAAGTTGGGCGATCTGAAATTTTCCATGGATATCAGTCGAGGATATCCCAGCGCCCGCATCATTTCTGTGAAGTCTTTTGACACAGAGGAGGAATTGCAAATGTGATCTTCGCTGGACTACGCTCAAATGTTTGTGCACAAGGACTGTGTCAAGTGGCAACTGGTTCAATATTTCATAGCATGGGGTTAATTAATTTTCAGAAAGCAATATGAATGAATGCTAGCCTGGGATTAATGAATTATCATAAAGCAATATGAAAGAATATCGTGTGTCCAATCTGTAAATACTTTTAAAAGCTCAATATAGACTTAATATAATAATACCTTCTTGGTTTTATCAATAAACAGGCTTCAATGAAGGTTTGGTTCACTGCCATTTTTGGGGTCTTTCTTTTCTTTGTTTCTTAAACCAGGTGTCCATAATGTCTTTTAATTTAATCATTATAACATCAGTGTGGCAAAATCTATGTATCAATTGATAAACCTAGCAAACCTCACAACTTTGTAAAGGAACAGCCAAAGGGAAGATAACATGACATAGTGTGGCATTGTGGCTAGAAAATAATATAAATATTAATAACTGTATACGTCTCCCTGTCTCCACCTCATCTTCCTATTCCCACTCCCTTGCACTCTTTTCAAGCACTCATTATTCAATTAGGCTAATTAAAACTGTTCTTTTATGGTTTTATGTTAACTGCATCACTCTGTTTTCTGCATTATTATGCATTTGATTTATATAATTTGTTTGGTGCAATTATTTAGATTTACTATCGTTTCTTTGATGGCCATAAGTTAACCTACATTTAGTACTTTAATGATTTTGCTCACAAAACTCAGATGGGAGCACTTATGTTCCCTTACATTGCCAATTCCGGATAAGAGCGCCTGCTACATGACTGTAACCTAAGTTACTGTTTAGGTGTGTACAAACGCATGTGAATGATCGTCATGCCTTATTGAACATACTATACATAAGGAGCCCTAAATGGAATTGCAATAGGTGAGGAAACAAGCAATAGACTTGGGGTTGGGGAAATGTTTTAAGTTCATTGTGAAAACCAGTACACGGACTGAATTTGAAAAAATAAATGCTAAGAAAACATTTTCTTAAAATATACTCACTCCTTAAATCTCTAAATGACATGATGATCCGTTTCTGCTTTCATTTAACTGGTCCACACGATCTGAAAGTACCTGAGGAAAGAACAATAAAAACTGATGTGGAGAAAACATCTCACCCACATTTATCTAGTAAGTCACGTTAACAGTTAACGTTACTAATGTTAGTTCTAATTAGTTAACTTCGATAGCTAGCTGAGCTCACTGGATCTACTCAAAACAAATGGCTAATGACGTAATTAGCCAACTTGCGTGGTGACGATACCGTGATACTTTATCATTTTGTTACTTGCGGTACGGTATGTTGTTTAGGATGCCACACATTGAAAATGCTTAGCTAGCTAACGTGTACACGATAGCTGGCTATCACTAGCTAAACTAACGTTATATCATGTTGACCAGAGGTAGCTTAGCATCTTGGTTTAAAAAGAATACAGATAGCTAGTTAGCTAGCTGGTTTCTTAGATCCTAATTGTTGTAGTTAACTTAAGTTACCTGTGAATGGAATATATGCCCGTTGTGCTGTTGGTCAAACAGTGTTTACTCCCGTTTCCACAGACGATAGCATGCAAGCTAATTACGGTATGTCTTGCTCATCAGCCTTGCTATCGTCAGCCAGCCAACTCGATCTGTCTCCAAAACAAATCCACAACTACGGCGTCCTGAGAAAGACAAACATAACCGTAACAACAGGCAAACTCTGGCTGTAATTAAAGATGTGAGATGTGAACACAAGAGGAGAATATTCCATAGCACATCATGCCGTATGTTTCTATAAACACGCCGTTGCAGGCAGCATTAGGAAAAGTCCAAGAGGAGACCTATCAAAAGCGGATGCAATATCAAGAGGATTGCATTAAGCAGATTAAAAATGTGCTTTACCCTACAGGTAGGTTGGTTTCACTTTGAATGAATGGGGTCCAAATTTGCAAAGTTATTTGTGTTTAAAAGAATGGCACATATTATATACGATATGTAAAAATCTCAGATTTGAGACGTAAAGCATCATTTGATACTGATGGAGTCAACATTTCGTTTTAAGGTGTTTTCTGCAACACAACCTTTGGAAGGTATGCCTGCTGGCTAGATGGCCTCCCTGGATGTCTGGTCAATGTGAAAAAGGTGATCCATTTCCCCAAGCTTTAAAATTAGCATTGATTTTATTAGCAGGTGTTTTTATATATACAGTAGCCACATATGCAACTGTTACTGTGTTAATATTTAATGTATTATATTTATGTTATGTGTTGTAATGAATAGCTATAATTTGTGTACAATGTATTGTTGAGAGTAGCCTATTGCTGAGTGTAGTCCATTTTTTTTAACTTAAAATAGTCACTTCATTTAATTTCATGTCAGACGTTTCGTATCGCAATTAGGCCTACAGCAAACAGTGTTTAATATTTTACAGTGATTCATGATGAATACTTTTAACGTTTTCCCCGTAGAACTTCATCTCCCAGAATCATTTCACGTACTGAACGTGCGTACGTCATTGGAAACGGCGGTATCTGCCGCGGGAGTATGAAGAATGTTTACAGACAGACAGTTTGAGGAGCTGACTCCGAGTTCGAAACTAAGCACACAGAAGGAGACGAAATCAAATCGTGTCTGATTAAGTCGAATCTTATGTTTGCTAAAATGCCTCAACCTAGTCCAGATTGTACGTCAGGGCGCTATAAAAATAATACTTAGCTAGTTGGCTACTACTAAGGAGCAATCACACTGCACAGTATCTAACTTGTATAACTGTTAACTTAAGTTATCTAGCCATAAACGCTAGCAAAGGAAAACTGTCATAGCTAGGGATATATTCGTGCATGAATCCTTTCCGTTGCAATGTCTTCGAGAGGTAACGTAAATACCTACCTAAGTTGACTAACGTTATGTTTCAGCTTTAACGTTACTTAGTGACGTTAAAGTTATTTATTTGAGCTAATATGATGTACTGTTGCTTGCTTAGCTAGATAACGTTATCTACCACTGAGGTGACCGGTGTATCATCTGCCAAGTAAGCAAATAAAGTAAATTATGAAGATAACGTTAGTTTGTCCAACAAGCAAAGTAGTCAGCTAGCTATCTGAATTTTACATAGACACACGACGAGTTAACTATATGCCTATACCATGTAACTAGATAATTAACAAGTAGGATTTAATTTTTTCAAATGAATCATTAAAACTAAAAAAAAAAGAATAATAAACCTGTTGCACTCTTAGTTAAGTACAAAGCTAGCCGAATCATATTTTAATCGAGTGTGCGCTATCCCTCTATTCTGTTCTTTCAAGTTTGGCAGCATCCTTACGTCAATATCTTTAAACACCTGAAGATTGAGGAATGGAAGAAGTCAAGCAGAGAAGGAGATGTGACCACCTATATGGTAAAGTAACGGCATTGCTGCTGCATGTATTTCAACGCAGGTGCCTCTAACCGAAGTCTGCCAAATTGTCACTCAACTTTTTTTTAATCGCCTTTTTTGTTTTTTTCTGGTTATGTTCTCAGGACAAAACATTAAAGTGCTCAGTTTTTCGCATACGGGGATCAATTCCAGCCAGCAACTACATCCTGCTGCCGAAGACAAGTACCCAGTCACTTGGACTTACTGGACGCTACTTCTATCTGCTCTTCAGACCCAGCCCGACCAAACACTTTGTGGTGCATTTGGATGTGGGTTCTCAGGTACAGAAGGATTGTACCTGAGGATAGTACCGATTGCTTGTATGATTCAGTATATTGCTCAAGATTGGTTGCCTTTTAATAATGAATCATAGAAGGTTAATCCAAAAAACAGTCAAAAATATGAAATTATGGTGATGGAGGTGGCAGTCATTTTTAAAGTGAGTCACCAGAATCCATTGATTGTGCGTCACTTTTTTATGCTGTTTACCTTTCAGGAAAGTCAAGTGATCCGCATCTCCTTCTCCAACATGTTCAAGGAGTTTAAGTCCACAGCAACCTGGCTTCAGTTCCCCTTCCTGTGTGGAGCTGCTAAAGGCTCACTGTATGAGAGCACAGCTAAAGCAGCCAGGCATGGTAAACAGCAACAGTTTTCAATTTCAAAATCATCCTTGCTCCTCCTTGCTTTGCTAAAAATAATTAATTGGGATTGATGATACAACTTGGCATGTTATTTATGTATGCATAAAATTACTTGATAAAAGGCTGGTGTTAATCCATGTGACAGCAGTCTCTGGTTTTAATAAGTGTTCTGCTGTGATGATCCTCTTGGGAAAGGGAGGGCATTTGTGTAAATCTGAGGTGTTTTTGATCATTTGCCTAGATTTGGTGGGCCCGGCCCCTCCCACAGTGCGCTGGACCTGCCTTTTGATGGACCTGCAGTATGTCCTCTCCGTCTACCTCAACCGCCGCCACAGCCACCTGAAGAGTGTGAAGCTGTGCGCCAACTTGTCTGTGAAGAACATGTTCACCAGTGACCTGCTGTGTGACCCAGGTGAGGAGGTATTGGTGTGAGGATGCTCTGGTAGCCCTTAGGAGCCATTACCGGCTGCGATGCCACAAAGGCCAACTGCTCTTACTCTAAAATCACTGGGAAGTGTTTGCCTCTGACTCATGTCTGTGCAAGCCTGACTTGCAAACTGCTGTGTGATAAAAAGCATCCACTAATATCACAACATTCAGAGCAGAGCACAAGCTTGTCAGTGCTCTCCCGAATTGATAGTGGAGGGTGCGGCAATGTGCACTGATAAATGCGACTGAGCATTCCAAACTGGGGAGAAAAGGAGGGGGGGGGGCATATTTAAAAAAGCATATATAAAAAAATGAAATAAATATTTTAAAAGCACTGTATGCTCTCTGTAATCTACAGAACTGTCTTTCAACGAAGCCAAGCATGCAGGAACAGCATCTGAGAAAGGCGCTGGTCCAATGCCACGTGAGATGTGCTTCCCTGTGCCCAAGGGGGAAAGCTGGCATGATCTGTATGACTTCATCAGGTAGCTGTCCTTCATTCGTCCGAAGTACCTGAGTATGGATCATTGGGATTATTCCATGTGTTTTATCACATTGAAGCAAAGTGAAAATCAGAGGCGTTCTTTTGGCATGTCCTAATTAAAGCAACACGCAATCCACATTGGGACGGAAGGTAGTGGGCGCGTTAAGTTACTGAGCGCTCACGGTGAGAATGCTCAGTGTGAGCACTGAGCGGATTTTGAATCACTTAACGTTCTGCTCTACGTGAGCGCTGAGCAACTGTCAACAACCGTCTGAGTACTAACAGCTCCGTCAGTAGAGCGCGCTCACGTACCCACAGGCGTACACACAGGCCTACACACACTGAAGCAGTATATTTCAATGGAAATTATTCAAAGTAGCACCAAAATGATTGTGTGACAGTCAAATTTACTTTATTTAACACGTTGATTTTACCATTAAATCGTTATTTTATATTACAATGTGTATAATCGTCCGTGTACTTGGGTCCATGGCTAACGATGTACTTCCGTATTGCTCCTCTCTGATCCACATCCAAAAGTGCTCAGCTACGCTCTGAGCAGCTCATAGTGAGCGAAACTGAGCAACCCGTTAAGTGCGTTCTTCGCTCTGAGCGAAGCTGAGCCACTCAGTTACTTAACGCGCCCAGTGTATTGCTGATAGAATATTTTGACTGGCTCATAATGTGTTCCCCAGGTTTCCTTCTGATGGAGCCAAGATGCCTTTTGATTCAATTCAGAAAGGGTGTACCAGTCCAACGATGAGTGAGTTATGTCTTCCCATCAGATGTGCTGCTTCCTGAACCATGACACACTGCACTACTTGTGTTCTCATATTGTCTTTTTCTAGTTGGTTCAGCAGCACTCGCAAACCCCGTTCGTGAGGTTTCCCAGAGTGTTACCATCAGCAAGCCTGTGAAGGACAGGGTCTCTCTTATCCAACAAATCACCACCCCCAAGCATGTAAGAGTCATGCATCCCTTAGCGTGCACAAGCTTTTCGTTTGTGGAATTCCTTTGGAGAAATCGTCTTTAATTAGTGGTATTTACTCGTATTTCAGGTACGTTCAGTCATAACTCAAAATGTAAAAAGGTTGTGTAGGCTTCTTTTCAATCATCTGCTTTCCATGGCAACAATGGGTGGATAGATCAGTGCCCCCCCATAGTCTACCTGGGAATGGCTTTGGCTTCATGGCAGAAAGCTCTTCATGCTATTCTTTCATCAGAGTAAGTCACCCCCCCCTCCCTCCACAGCGCTCCAGGTATCGTGTCCCTTTGGTCACGGCCAGTGTACCCGAGTTGGGCATTGTGCCCGTTGTGCCAGGGGGCAGAGAGCTGCAGGACACCTGGCAGTATTCCGGGGAGGACGGGAGTCACCAGCAGGAGCTGGAAAGCCTGGATGAGGACGACACGCCGAGGATGCTGGGTATCGAAAACGAGGGTGTGCACGTCTTTGTACACAGGGACGATGGCGTCGCCATGCGAACAGAGGACAGCGAAGGGGAGGAGGTGGGCTTTCACCCCCGACATTCCTGCCTCACCCCGACACACAATCATCTAGTTCAAATCATCATCTACAGTTCACCTGCTCCCTATTTTATATTTGCACATTTGTGTATAATACAGCCGTGGCTTAGTGTCTCTGTTTGTGTTTCAGGTGGTATGTACCACGGTCCCACGCCCGGTTTCCCTGCCCTCAACGAAGGCGTCACAGCAGCTGGTAAGGATAGAGTCCAGTCTGGAGATGGAGAAGACGATAAGCTTCCTACACCTTCCGTTTCACATCCTTCCTGTTCTGTCCTCCAGAAACTGCAGCCTGACCCCATCCTGAAGCTCAACAGAATCATTGGTTTTGGTGGATGCACCACCAAGTGTGTAAGTGGCAGCGTGTCGCTGCATACGTAAGTGCCTTAAAGAGGACAGGGGGGCGGTACAGGAGACTGACTGTGGGCTGGGGTCTGTTCCCAGGCGTTGTGGACTAAATCTGGGGATTCTGTGGTGTACCCCTGTCATGCCGTGATAGTGTCGATGAAGATCTCCTCTGGACAGCAACGGTTTTTCATTGGTCACACGGACAAAGTGAGTACTCGGGCTCCTGTCTTTCTGTGGCGTGTGAGTCAGACCAATTACGAGCTGCAAATAACTTTTGGCTGTATTTTTAATACGTAGCCATTGTGTAGAGAATTTGACAAATGCATGTGAGCTTTGTCCTGCATCGATGGATGTTCATATATTTCCTAGGAACTTCAAAGGCTGTTATGGAGGTGGTGGTCATGTTATTAGTGATTTTGGGGCTCCTGCTGCACCTCAGGCGGAGGAACATGGGTGGGCTTGATGGTGTGCTCCTCTCTTGTGCCAGGTATCTGCGTTGGTGTTCAACGGCCTCTGCACTGTACTGGCGTCTGCGCAGATGGGCAATCAGAGCATTGTGCGTGTGTGGAACTACCTTAATGGCAACTGCCTGGCCATGTTCAAAACCCACGCACACTCTTTGTCCTCTCTCAGGTACCATGCGAATGTTGTACTCTCCGAGTAAACCTGGGGGGTATACTACGAAGCAGGATTACTGAGTTAGCTGGATAGCTGCACTGAGTAAAACCCAGAACCCTCCCAAATTTGGATTGAAAAAGAGCTTTTCCGGGGTTTACTGCAGTTATCCAGTTAACTCCTGTAATCCAGTAATCCTGCTTCGTAGTATACCCTCCTGGTTTCAGTAGATTGTCGAATACCTGTTGTGTGAAAAAAAAGGACAGAAGGGAATAATATTTATGCTGCTCTCAAAGAATCCTTTTGAAACCATAAAACAAATCAGATGATGATGATGGTGGTGGTACATTGCACTCGTAGTGTTTTCAGGATCTCATAGTGCTTTATGAGGGGGGAATATCGCTTAACTGATAAAAGTATGGGGTGGGGGATTCTTGAACCAGTTAAATTGGTTGAACCAGGCTGGGGGTTTTTGGCACGATACGGGGGAACCACCAATCTTAGAGATAAGCTTAATGGTAGTTTATTGACCAGGTGAGTCAGGGGCCAGGGCCTCAGTTTAATGTCTCATCCGAAAGTTGGCGTCTCCTGCAGCACATGGAGCGATACACAGTAAGAAGAACACAGAGACCCAAAGATAATTCAGCATTTGGGTCTCTGTACAGATGATTCAGAGCTGCCACTATTGTCTATGAAACAAGATGGCTGAGACATTTGTGTGAACTGCTCTTTGATATTGTATTTCAGCTTCTCCCACAGCGGTGGTGTTCTGTGTGGCGTG
Source organism: Synaphobranchus kaupii (assembly GCA_029718625.1). NCBI lineage: Eukaryota > Metazoa > Chordata > Actinopteri > Anguilliformes > Synaphobranchidae > Synaphobranchus > Synaphobranchus kaupii. The sequence continues at coordinate 42,579,126 of CM056379.1, read as the reverse complement.
GGCAAAGATAGCCACAGCAAAACGGTGAGTGAAGACAACGTAGAGCTGCTTCTGTTCCACGCTTTTTGAGGAAAAGGAAACAAGTGATTCGTCTGTCTTCTTCTTCTGTGTAGCTCTAATGAGTTGTATGTAATGATAGAGATGTGTGCTCGTATGTGTCTGTGATCCCACGCGGTTACAACGTCACGTGTTTGGCATGCACGGAGGTGTCACTGTTCCTGTTTGATTGATCCTCTCCGCTGTGCCCCAGCTGGTGGTTGTGTGGAACACACTGCGGGCGACCAAAGGAAAAGAGGTGGTGGTTTTGGCCAAAGCTCACACAGACGTGGACGTGCACACCATGAAGATCGCTTTCTTCGACGACACCAGGTGCCACCCCCACACAAGCGCCCGCTGTCGACTTAGCCTTTGTATTCACTGACACTACCGCGCTTCAGCTATTTCATGTGGCGTTTACTCGGCATGTCCATATGTGTTTCTTACTTTACCTTAAAAGGCATCTGGGTGAGTTTTCTGGGAGTAAAAATAATGCGCGTCTTTTAGAACTTAAAAAAATAAGAAAAATAAGTATTCAAAAATGGACTCCAGGTGCACCCCTGGTGCACATCTAAGTACTTAATTTTCTCAGTTGCTTCTTCAGGAGTGAGGTGCTTGAGGTGCAGAGCTCATTATTTACACGGGTGCCTCTGTTCTCCTCAGGATGGTGTCGTGCGGGAGGGACAACGTCCGCCTGTGGCGTGTGCGAGGCGGGTCACTGCGTTCCTGCCCGGTGAACCTGGGCGAGTACCACGCCATGGACTTCACAGACGTGGCTTTCGAGGAAGGACACTGTGCGGACAAGGAGCCAGAGGACCGTACACTGTGAGCGCTCCCACGTTTGTTCGTCCAGACCAGCCTTTCTGGTCAGCGTGTTCAAACCAAGTGACCTCCCATTTATTGCACAGCACTGAAGCGCAAGCCCATGGTTCAGCGACACTGGTTCAGGATGCAGAATTAGCCTTCGGAATATTAGCCTTGCCAGTGTCGACTGTGGGTGGCAGTCCAGTCAGACATCACATGATTGTCTATAGTGCTGCCCAGGAGGTACAGGTTTAATTTAGTGCGGTTTACATCGCAATGGCTGGCAGCATACTTGGGCACCCTTCCTAGTCTGTACTTTCCAATTACAGCAGCCAGATGGACATAAAGAGCACCTGCTGCCTCGTTTGCCTAGTTAATCTTCCAAACGCCTACACTGGGACCTGTCGCACACGTTTACTGGAAAAAGTTACAATTGGAAGAGATCTTTATCGTCTGTGTACATACAGGTTTGCGAGTAGCAGAAGCGGTCACATCCTGGAGATTGATTACAAGAGTGTGTCGATCAGGAACGTGCGCCGCCTGCTCCCTGCCCAACAGGTGCACTCGGAGCGCAGGGAGAAGCAGACCTTCAGCACCGGTGAGTCAGAGCCGGCCTGCGTGTAGAGGCTCACCCCTGATACATTTTAACTGACATTACTGCTGCTCACCGCTCCAAACCCGCAGGTTGTCCGTTCCCTCCGCCACGCAAATTAGTTTGGATTTATTGCATAATTACATGTTTGCATAAGTAGTTTATGGACTTGATGGTGAAATTTGTGACTGTGTTGGACTCAAACACAGTCACAAATTTAAGTGGTTGTTTGCAATTGTGCCGCTGATTGTGCCATTTCCTTTGCAGGCCCTGGCATCGCCGTAAACAGCATCAGCGTCTCCTCTGCCTTCTGCGCCACAGGCTCTGAGGACGGCTACCTGCGCCTCTGGCCCCTGGACTTCTCCAGCGTATTTCTGGAGGCTGGTGAGGACCGCAGGGCTTCATGTGTTTTTCATAATTTCAGGCCCTCCCTCCTGCGCTTGTCTTTCTGTGAGGACACCGTCTGCCTGTGATGTTCTTAACATGGCGACCGGGGTTAGGAACTCAGCTCTAGGCACGGGCACGCATACACATGTGTGGTGTGGTGTGTGCGTGTACACACCCACCCACACACACACACACACACAATCAGAAAACGGAACACACAACACACGTGCACACACCAAATTGGTAAATCCAAAGCTCCCCTTGTGGCAGGACTGTGTCGGTGTCTCTGTCCTCAGTGCACGAGGGGCCAGTGAGCCTGGTGTCGATCAGCGAGGAGGGGCTCAGCGTGCTGGCGGCCACCAGCACGGGGAACCTGGGCTACCTGGATGTCAGCAGCCGCAAGTACAGCACCCTGATGAGGGCGCACACCGACACTGTGCTGGGCTTCTGCGTGGACGGCATCCGCAGGCGCATCACCACTGCCTCCCGCGATGGCAGCGTCCGGATCTGGGACCTGGACTCCCTTCAGCAGGTGGACATTGTGTTCGCTCGTTCGTTCGTTCGTTCGTTCGTTCGTTTGCTCGTTTGCTCGCCGCGGTTAATATCTAGTGCATGTTAATGTAATTGAGTCCAGTTAACAGTGCCCTCTCTGTGTTGCCCCAGCTATATGACTTTGTCTCTGAGGATATGCCCTGCTCCGTGGCCTTCCACCCCAGTCAGCAGGTATTCTCCTGTGGCTCCAGCTCCGGGGTGGTGCGGGTCTTCAACATCGCCAGCTCCAGCCTGCTGGCCGAGCACAAGTGAGTCCTGACGCTGCTTACTGTCCGCCGGTGTTATGGTACGGTCGACACCTCGACTCAAGGGGCAGCCGCTTCATTGCTGCCTTCACGCCTCTCCGTTTCTCTCGCTCTCTCAATGACCTCATATCAGCGATGGCGCTTTGAATGTAAGCCGTCTCCGTCCAAACGGGCTTTATGTCAGCCGTGAATTGGGCCCTTTGTGTCAGGGGTGGTTTGTATGCATGACGACGTGCGCTGTGCCGTCACGCGTTGGTGTGGGCTTGGCAGCGTATACATTTACTGATGTAGCTCTGATCCCAAATGTGTGCCTCACTGGAACATAGTGCACACCGGGCCCTCTGCTCAAAGCCCTGCAAGCTGTGCGAAATTAAGCGGTACGCAGAAATGCGTGAAATACATACAGAGCGTCACTTTAATAATGGGGCCTGCTATATGCTCAAAAATAAACACAATGGCTAGCTAACTAAAGTTATCAACTACAATAGCAGCAGTTGAACTAGCCCTGGAGGTGAATGCTACGACCTAATGAATGTTAGGGTTAAGGGCAGGACTGACTGCCATGAGCTGATCGCTCAAACCCTGCACTCAAAATGTAGAGATTAAAGGAAGGACAATGTTTTAAGGTTTCTTTCAGCTGATAAATGCTGCCTTCAACTATAATTTAGGTTCCTGATGCAAATGTACTGGTGAGATATACACTGCTAAAACCAAATCTTAACAAGAACTTTAATCTTATATTTAGATCTTATTTCTGTTACTTTTTTTCTAAATAAGACAAATTTGCCAGTGGGGTGTGGGAGTTTTACTCATTTCAAGATTTGCCAATGGGATATGATAATTTCACTTGTCAAGCAAAAAGTAACTTAAAACAAGCTAATTTTCCATTTTTAGGGGGAAAAAAAAGATTTTAAGTCTCATTTCAAGACTAAAACATTTAATAAGACAGACATTTTTTGCAGTGTAGTCAGTTTAATTTTATAGCCTATATTTTGTGTTGGCGAAGTTCATCACTAAAATGGCTTGCTGTCCTGTCCTGTCGGAATTGTATAGCTGTTTGCGCTGGACTGGTATTGTTCCCCGGTTCAATACCACTTGACACATTGTCTTTGGTTGCTTATAGGCAATCGAGACTGTAGTTAGTTGGTAGATTTCCGTGGTGGTCGAGGTCGACCTACTGGTTGAAACATGAAAGCTGCATGTATATTGAAATTTCAAAGGAAAGTATTAAATGTAGCTGCACTGCTTCCCCTTCCTGCCACCCCCACCCTGTAGCTGTCCCACCTTTTTCCACTAATTCAGGTAATTTAATTTTTCTTTTAGTTTATATTTTTATGTTTCTCCTCTTCGGGCTTGTTGTGATATAGTATGTGTACATTTAAAATTTCTACTTTGGTTCTTGGTTAGCCTCAATAACATGCACTAGTATTTGAGTGATGTGGCATCTTCCCTGGCTAGTCTGTGTATTTTGTTAGCCTGGTCTGGCCCGACTGCTCTTAATAAGGTGGATTTTCTTGTCTCTCCTGTGTTGTAAGTCGCTCTGGATCTGCTAATTGAATGTAATTGAATGTAATGTGTTGTAAGTCGCTCTGGATCTGCTAATTGAATGTAACGTGTTGTAAGTCGCTCTGGATCTGCTAACTGAATGTAATTGAATGTAATGTGTTATAAGTCGCTCTGGATCTGCTAATTGAATGTAATGTGTTGTAAGTCGCTCTGGATCTGCTAACTGAATGTAATGGACTGAGTGTGACTGTGATCGTCTCTACAGGCAGCATAGAGGAGAGGTGATAGGCCTGGCCTTCTCCCCTGATGGAGATTACATGTACAGTGCCGGCTCTCTGGGCTGCCTGGCTCTCTATAATGCCTCTCAGGATGACCACCACGTCCTCAGAGCCCTGGGTGAGTCTTTTCCGCTCTGCTCTAAACGTGGCGGCGGGAGTAAGGCCGTCAGCGTGTCGATGCGCAGCGAGTAGGCCGGCCCCTGTGTCAGACCCGCCCGTCGGCGCTCTGTGAGGTGACTCGCGGTCCGCCCCCCTTTGCAGGTAACGTGGTGGCGCGTGGCGTGGAGCGCAGTCCGGACGCCCTGACGGTGAGCAGCGACAGTCGCTGCCTGGCGTTCGTCGGGCCCTCGGAGCACATCGTCACCGTCATGGACGCTCGCTCCCTGGATGAGGTACCGGACCGACACCGTCAAAACTGACCTACCAGGCTGATACGTTATCATAATATCGCGCGATACATTAAATACACCACAGCAGAAACAAGCACAACAATATAGGTACAGAGCAGTAAAGACGATAAACGATGTTGAAGTGAAAAGGTAACCATAAAAGCAACATCTTTGCATCCTAGCAGGCTGAATAATAATCTGTTAAAGCAACATTTCCTTATGTCTTTGTGTCAATTCGTACGAAGAGTAATTGATAATTACAGTGATTCACAATAAACTGAAAGAGCTCTTTGGAATTCACAAAATGTGAAGTGATCAGATTTTGCTTGGGAATTTCGGGACCCAGCACAAAAACAGACCTCATTGTAGCATTCCCGACTGTTTTTCCTGAATACCAGATACAAAAAGGCGCATGAACAGTAAGTAGAGGGCCTAATTTGTTGCTCTTGTGGCGGCGGCTTGTCTCCGTCTCCCTCAGCTGCTCAGGGTGGACGTCAGCATCCTAGACGTGGAGAGCACCACCCTGGACTCGGCCGTCAAGGTCTGCTTCCCCCCTGTCTCCACTGGGCACCTGCTGATCACCACCTCTGCCAACAACATCCTCTGGCTTTATGCCAAGACAGGGAGGCTGCTGAGAGAGGTGACCGAGACCCCCAGGGCATTTCTGGAGTTTAGCTTTTATGAATGAATTCCTGAGGGTACCTGATGACTGGCTGTGCTACGCACAGATGAGTTGTATTTTATTACCGTCCTGCATAGCTGCTACGTTATGATAGAACTCGCTCTGCTATGATATACAACATCGATAATTATCGAATGCAATAACGGCCGTTGCCACCGTGTGGGGCACCTTTCTTTTCGTCTTTTTTTCTTTAAGCATACCCAATATACGGCAGTAAACATCCAAACTTCAGAGGCCGCGTGAAATGCTTCCGGAAAAAAACATCACCGCTGATATCTATTGAGTGTTGATAAGACAGCCAACCAGCAGCAAGGTCGTACAGCTTTCACGCGATCATGTGATGTGTTTTTTCAATCGCATGAAAGGTGCAACGCCTTTCTGTGATTGTCCGTCTTGTCAACACGCAGTAGACATTACATTACATTACATTCATTTAGCAGGTATAATTAAAGAAAAAAATGCGAAAAGAAAGGCAATACCCCACATGCTGGCAACGGCCGTTATTGCAATCGATAATTATCGTTGCGGTATATTGCCCAGCCCTAATAGAACTGTACTTTATCTGACCTGTTTCTAGTTGTGTCAATGACCTTCGGTATAAACTTTGGATAAAAGTGTCCGCCAAATGCATGTCATGTAATGTAATCCTGTTCACACTGTTCATAGTAGAGCATAAGAAAGAGAATCACCTCTACAGTATGTGCGGGACAGTGGTCAGCGTTAATTCAACACTCTGTTAGAGTGAAATGTACTCAATCGGAGCTGCTCTGACGCTCTTGATTTTTCAGGTGTCCAACGTGCACAAGCAGCAGTGCACCTCGCTGGCGGTGAGCGAGGACGGGCGCTACCTGCTGAGCGCGGGGCACAGGGTGCTCAAGGTGTGGGACTACAGAATGCAGCTGGACGTAAACGCGCAGGTGAGGGGTGAGATACCCGCGCTCTCTGAGGGACTTTATCTCATGGTGTAGAAAATAAAACCGCTAATAACAATGACGAGCATCCTCAAGGAAAGCGAGCCCCCACGTTTGCAAAGATGGAGGCAGACCAAATGAATATGTCGTTTGTGGTGACATTTACTTGCAGAGTTTCGTTTACGATTGCCGCTGGCGTCCGTCTGTCTGTCCCAGGTGTTCATTGGCCATTCCCAGCCCATACAGCAGGTGAGCTTCACTCCTGACCAGCTTGGTGTGGTCAGTGTGGGTGAAGCAGTCTTCTACTGGGACTTCCTGGCCCATTCTGAGGTGTCGGCGAAGAAGAGGAGGTGAGAGTCCACCTCCATAGTCAAAACACATACAAATATACACACAAAGTCTTTATATATTATACACTAACAACATTATCATTTCTGTCTGCTGCTTTAGCCCTTCTCCTGTTATCAGGTCTGCCTCTCCTTTTAAATTTGGTAAGTGCGTTTAAGCTCCTAGCAACACATGTTTGAGTGATACGTGTGTAATATGCATTCAACCTTGTTAAGAGTGTTATGTGTTGGTAATTTGTATGGATAGAACTTTAATTTATTTGCCAGTAAGCAGCATGCACAGCGAGTACTCTTTAGTTGTTGCTATTGACCTGTCCAGCTCCAGAAGCTCATTTGGGGCGGAGCATCAGTCCGATGTTGCTGTCCAATGGGATGCCCCGACAGACTGCACCTCTCCCATCAGCCTCCCCGCCATGTCTGGACGTCAGCTCTATAAACAGAAACAGCCTTGAAGGTGGGGCACATATGGACTGACCTGGCCTTTCAATAATCTGTTAATGGCTTACGGTCACTGGATACACAATATAAACTGAGTCTGTACTACATGTGTTTTCGCATGTGTATATGAGTCTAATCATGGTTCAAATGCTGGTTGTAAGTCCTAGTTTTTTTTAAAACAAAGTCACTTTCACTTTCTCTGAAAGGGAAAAGGCTTTAATGGGTACTTTGTTTACACTGGAGCATTAACGTCCCACTGGCAAAAGAAGAGACTACATTTCAGGAAACTGGTATGAACCAGGTGTTTATTATAATTCTGATGTTGTAACAATTCAGTTTCTTTGAATTGGAGCTTTCAATTTCCGTTTTACAGCCTTTTTCCTATAGCATTCTGTGAAATTAATAGAGTAATAATAAGTTTGCTTTGGTCTTTGAGGGATTCCAGTCAGCAGCGCTGTAACTCAATTCCGCTCATTTCAGAGTCGCAGTGGTTTCCAGGCAGTGCTGTCTCTGCGTCACAGTGGCAGCTTCATCTCACAGCCTCAATGTGTGTGTGTGTGTGTGTGCGTGTGTGTGTGTGTGTGTGGCCTGCGTGTATGTGCTTGTTTGCGCATGCGTGTGTGGTTATGTGTGTACGTGTGTATGGGTCTATGTCCTTGCAGCCCTGGGCTCCCTGTCTGTGTGTGAGGACACGGAGGAAGCAGAGCCGCACGCGGCCCCGTCCGCTCCAGTGTCAGGGTCTTTCCTCCGGGTCACAGAGATGGCGGTGAGCGGTGACGGAGCCAACCAGAGGAACTCAGGTAAGAGAGGCGTGCCTTCACTTCCGCTCTTTATCGGCCTTTGTCCCTTACAAAGGTTTACCAGTGCATCTGGGAAGTATTCGCTATTTAATTCTTGTTTTGTTACATTTATCGTTGTGGTTAACCTTTTTCAGCTAATAAAGCGGAGGAGAGGCCATCGATCCGCCCTGATTCCTACAGGCACTTCACTCCACGCTTCAAGACCTCCGTCCTGGATCAGGTGCAGTGACTCTTGTGCTCGCTCAAACGCGTGTAATGCGTCGTCGGCCTCAACTATGATCGTCATTTCCCACAATTCCCTCCGTGTCTCCGTCTCAGGGCGCTGCAGCGCCCCAGCCTGGAGAGGAAGGCCTAAAGCTGAAGGCCGTGATCGGGTACAACGGGAATGGGCGCGGCAACATGGTCTGGAATCCGGACACGGGTACGTTCTGTTGGCTCCGCCGACCCACCGGTGTGTCTAAGATGCGTAACCGTGAGCGAGTCACGCTTGGGTCGGCTCCCTCACAGTGCCTCTGCTCCGTGCCCCTGCAGGTCTGTTTGCGTACTCCTGCGGCTGTGCCGTGGTGGTGGAGGACCTGCACACGGGCTCCCAGAGGCACTGGCTGGGCCACACGGAGGAGATCTCTTCCCTGGCTCTGGCCAATGACGCGCAGGTACAGCTACGTGCCCAGACGCCGCGCCGTCCGCTTACGGGGAGAGGTGTTGCCGGTTCTCATGCCTGTCCGTGTGCTCCTCCGTGCAGACGGTCGCCTCGGCGTCAGCAGGCAGCGGTGGATCCGCCAGCCTTGTCTGCATCTGGAGGGTCCAGGACGGCACCTGCAAAAGCACCCTCTCTCACCACAAGGGGGAGGTGCAGGGGATCGCCTTCTCCAGAGACGACCTCTTCTTCCTTTCCATCGGTCAGTTTGGGCGACGGCCCTCCCAGTGCCCCTGTAGTTTCGGCGTGCCGGTCTTTGAAGTACTGAAAAGAAATACTGTTTTCCATGAGCAGGAGACTACACGGACCCAGGGGTGGCGCTGTGGAGCACCAGGACGTACCAGCTGCTGTCCAGCATCAGCCTCCAGCAGCCGATCCACGACATGGGTTTCAGCCCCTTTTCTTCCAGCCAGCTTGCCTGCGTGGGGAGCTCTGGCGCCCTCTTCTGCCTCATTGAGTCAAATGGCCTGGACGTGCAGCTAAAGGTGATGCTCACCAAGAATGCACTATAAGACAAGCTGCAAATTTTCTTTTGTCATAGCAAAAGAAAATTTTCGGATTAACGAGTAACTGCTTTTCATAAACATCTTCTTCTACGGGCTGGGGGTGGTTTCTGTGAGGGATTGTAAGGACGGCGGATCTTCTCTCCAGATGCAGACAGCCGCAGTGCCGGAGGAGGTGGGGGAGGTGGAGCTGACATCGCTGTGCTACAACGCCACCGCCGTCCTGTTCACGGGCACCAACAGCGGGCGGGTGTGCGCCTGGGACTGCCCCACCCGCCGCTGCTTCATGACCTGGGAGGCTGACGAGGGCGAGATTGGTCAGTCCGCGAGGCCTCTCCGTCTGCCTGTTGTCCGTGCCACTTTGGAATGGGTGCTTTACGGGATAGATATTAGACAAGTTCCATTGGGCCTCTCTCTATCTGGACAGCGCCTTTATAACTGTGAAACCGGTAGTCAGATGTGAGACGTACATTTGCTCAGCGTACGTGTAGTAAGGTGGTGGTAATGTTAGTTTGTGCACGATGCGTTGTGAACATCGTTGTTGCGACGGTGCGAATACCTGTGTGTTTCAGGGGTTCTGTTGTGCAGAGAGAACCGCCTCCTTACGGGCAGCAACACTAAGAGGATCCGACTGTGGTCGGTGGCAGCCGTGCAGGGGATGAGGCCTGGGGCGGAGAGCTCGGAGGAGAGGTGCGAAAGCGTTCTTTATGTTTTCAGGGCGCCAGCTTGTTAAACTGAGGCCGCAATAATGAAGGCATCTTCTTTCTGGTACTCTGTACTTTCGCTCTGTTTGCACGCTTTGCGGTTTAGTAAGAAATACTATGGCATCTTTTTTCTTACTGGTAAGTGTGTTTGCATGTACAAACCCCAGTTCCAAAAAAGTTGGGACAGTGTATGAAATGTAAATAAAAACAGAAAACAATGATTTGTAAATTCTTTTTGACCTGTATTCAATTGAAAACAGTACAAAGATATTTTAACTTTATTGTTTTTTTAACTTTATTGTTTTTTGTAAATATACACACTAAATTTGATGCCTGCAACACATCCAAAAAAGGTTGGGATGGGCATGTTTACCACTCTGTTAAATCACCTTTCCTTTTAACAACACCCAGTAATCTTTTGGGAACTGAGGACACTAATTGTTGTAGTTTTGAAAGCGGAATTTTGTTCCCATTCTTGCTTGATATAAGACTTCAGCTGCTCAATGGTCCGGGGTCTCCGTCGTATTTTGCACTTCATAATGCACCACACGTTTTAAATGGGACTGCAGACAGGCCAGTCTAGCACCCACACTCTCTGACTATGAAGCTGCGCTGTTGTAACGTGCAGAATGTGGCTTGGCATTGTCTTGTTGAAATAAGCAGGGACATCCCTGATAAAGATGTCGTCTAGATGGCAGCATATGTTGCCTTCACAGATGTGCAAGTTACCCATGCCATGGGCACTAACACACCCCCATACCATGACGAATGCTGGCTTTTGAACCTTGCGTTGATGACAATCGGCCCGGAGAACTCGATGTCCATTATTTTCAAAAACAATTTGAAAAGGGACTCGTCAGACCACAGCACACGTTTCCACTTTGCCTCAGTCCATCTCAGATGAGCTCGAGCCCAGAGGAGTCGGCGGAATTTCTGGATGTTGTTGATATATGGCTTACGCTTTGCATAGTAGAGTCTTAACTTGCATTTGTAGATGAAGCGACGAACTGTGTTTACTGATAACAGTTTTCCCGAGCCCATGTGGTTATATTCATTACAAAAGCATGTCGGTTTTTAATGCAGTGCCGTCTCAGGGATGGAAGGTCACGAGCATTCAGTATTGGTTTTCGCCTTGCCCTTTACGCACACACTTGTCCAGATTCTCTGAATCTTTTAATAATATTATGGACTGTAGATGGTGAAATCCCTAAATTCCTTGCAATCGTTTGTTGAGAAACGTTGTTCTTAAACTGTTGGATTAATCGCTCATGCAATTTTTCGCAAAGTGGCGAACCTCAACGCATCCTTACTTGTAAACGCCCGAGCCTTCATTGATGTTCCGTTTATACCCAGCATCACCTGTTACCTATTCACCTGTTTACCTGTGGAATGTTCCAATCAGGTGTTTTTTGAACATTCCACAACCTTCCCAGTCTGATGTTGCCCCTGTCCAAACTTTTTTGGAACGTGTTGCAGGCATCAAATTCGGAATTAGCGTATATTTACAAAAATCAATAAAGTTGATAAGGTAAAACATTATATATTTTTTCTTTGTACTGTTTTCAATTTAAATATATCTAAAAGAGAATTTACAAATCACTGCTTTCTGCTTTTATTTTCATTTTAAATACTGTCCCAACGTTTTTGGAATTGGGGTTTGTATTAACGGTGGATACACTACAATTTTGGAGTAGCATTTGAGAAAAAAGTAACATGCAGCTCATTTGGAAGGTCAATTAATAAAAATATGATTCTTAAATGACTTTACATTTGCTACACTTTTTATCCCTGTGTCATTAAGTACACATTTTCATTTGAACGGGCTACCCGTATCTAATGCAAAGTATGCGACATCCTCCAGCTCTCCGTTCTTAACTCCACCCTCTTCATGTCGCTGGTGTCGTTGCCCGTCGTTCCAGTGCTCTGGTGCTGCTGGAGCAGGAGATGACCCTGGACGGGACCGTGGTGAGCGCAGCCTTCGATGATGTCATGGACATGGGCATCGTGGGAACCACGGCGGGCACCCTCTGGTACATCAACTGGGTGGAGAACACCAGCATCCGGCTCATAAGCGGGCACAAAAGCAAGGTGGGCTCCGCCCCCGCCCACACTGTTGGGACGACTGCATTAAAACCAGTTCGGTGTGAGATCCTCGCTGCTGAAGTCAGTTGACTGTTGTTCCTGAGCTGGTCTTAGGGAATTATCATGATGGATGTCTACATTATGCCTGTTGCTGTGTAATACTATGTCTTATATGTTCTTGATGGGGTCACGAAAATTGTAAATTATATAAGCACACCTCTCATGGTGTGTTTGTGCCCCGGCCAGGTGAATGATGTCCTCTTCAGCCCGGAAGAGAGCAGCTTCGCCACGTGTGGGGAGGATGGCAGCGTGCGGGTGTGGTCCGCCCCCAGCAACGAGCTGCTGGTGCAGTTCCAAGTGCTCACCCAGGTGAGCGGAAGCCCCTGCTCAGTGGCCAGCACCCACACCACAGATATACATATGAAATATAGATATGCATTTCAGATATAGATATATGTATATAGATATACGTAATGTATCAGATATAGATTTTCATATCAGATATAGGTTGACTCTAGCGTCAACTCTAGACCTTTTGTTAGCTTTCTTAGTGCATGAACTAATGATGCAGCAACACACAGCTGGCCAAGAAACAGCTGAGCAGCCAACTGTCCAATTACTTTCTGTCCCGCAAAATGTAAAAAGGGCTGCAATTCCTCTGTGGTTCACCTGCTATGGGTGTAAATACCCTTAAATTAAAGATGACAGTATTCACTTTAACCCCATATTCATTGTGTCATTTCAAATCAAATGTGCTGGAGTACAGAGCCAAAACAACAAAAATTGTGTCACTGTCCAAGTACTTATTGACTGCACTGTATACACATATCAGATATATACATAACAGGTATAAATATACATATGAGATATAGATATACATATCCCATGTGTTTCTGTGGGTAACGCTCTTGCTGTTTGCTCTGCAGAGCTGTCAGTGCATCTGCTGGAGCCCAGAGCTGGGCTCTACCAGAGGAGGCCAGTTTATCGCGGCGGGGTACAGCGATGGGACTCTGCGCATCTTCCGATTGGCCACCTCAGAGATGGAGCTGAAGCTCCACCCCCACCCTGTGTCCGTCACGGCTGTGCAGTACTCTATAGCTGGTGAGAGGGGGCACTGTGTACTCCTGTTTGTCTTCAGCTGTATATAGGGTGCAAAAATAAGACCATCCACATTATATGTTTTTGCCTTCATTGCTTCCTATATCATTTGCATTGCTTTCGGATTCATGGTGATATGGCAGGGCATTGGTACCGAACTGTTGTCCCATAAGAACTGTAAACCATGTGGTCGTCTTCTCAGCAAAATCTTGCAGCCCAGCCCAATCTTAGGTTGCTCAGGTATACCCTGGAATGTGCATGTGTATATCTGTACCATTTATACAGAGCATTGTTACAACCTTACAAACTTACTGCCTCCTTTATCCTAGCTTTTATTTGCTGATGATTGTACTGCAGTTTGTAGTTTTATAAAATCAGAAATTTGATTAGTTGAAATTGTCTATTCACTTTGTCAAGAAAATGGCATCAAAACTTAGGCCTTACATTCTCAAACATACTCTAATTTCTGAACGCTGTATTAAAAACAAAAGGCATTCCTCTGACCCACGGTGAGGGACTGGGGTATTTCCCTGAGTAAATGAGAAGTCCGCTGGCGTGCAGATTTCTTCACAAGAATTAGTTATCAACTTAAATTTATATACATGGCAGAGCAGTCTGCTAAGCTGTTTGTTACCACAAGAGCAATTCCACCTGCCATTGACAAGGTCGGCTTATACTAAAGGCTAGACTAGTTGGATAATGCTATCTAAAAATGAATGGTTTGGGGAACTAGCCGAGTAACATTTCATTCAGTTTCTAAAAAGGCTAGCTAGCGATATTACCATAAAAGCGCACCCACAGTATATCTAGCTTGTATTATTTAAGATATCCCTATTAGTCTGGATTAATGCCACATTTCACAATATTCACATTGTGAGGTGTTTATTTTATATGGTTTCTCTTGCCTTAATGCTAACAGGCATGCACTACTGATGGCATACCCAAGCTAACATTACTTAAGATGGGGAATTTCAGAAATTCGAGCTCCGATCTCCTGTCAGAATACAAATTGGTGCTTTGCACAGTCAGGAACTCCTGCCTACTTATCTATTCAAGGGAGAACCAGCTGAAGGTCACCCAACAGACATTACTTGTAATCTCAGCCAGTCACTTTTTTTTGTAGACCAAGTTCATCCAGGGCCAAGAGAATTTACTAGTAGTCCCCTGGACCTTGATGCAGGACAGAAATATGGTAGTCCGGAGCAGACCACTGATTTGTGCACCCCTTTTTTATTTTTGGGCACTGTGAGGCTGACAAACACACTACTGTTAAATTGTGCGTTCGACTGACGTGTCGTTGGTCTCCATGGGAATGGAACGGCAGTGCAGGAACAATCAGAGAGAGATTTGCGTATGGTGGCACCACAATGACCACAGATAGAAATGTGCTGCTGCTGGCGTCGTCACAAGGGCACTTTATGGCTCCTCTCCCACAGGCCAGATGCTTCTCTCAGGCGGTAAGGATGGCCTAATGGCCATCAGTAGCCCCCTCACCGGGATGACCCTTCGCATCATCAGCGATCACAAGGGCGCGCCCATCAGCACCATTCAGTGCGTCAAGAAGAAGGTCAGAACTAGACCACGGTCTCACTCCTGCAGTTTGGAGCGTAGGATGATTTAAACAAACGGAAGTAATTGCATTTTTTGTGGTGTTGCAGTGCATAGAATTTGGACTTGAAGGAAATGAGATGTGGTTGGCAGCCAGTGCAGACAGACGTGTCAGTATCTGGGCGTCTGATTGGACGAAGGACAAGTGTGAGCTTCTGGATTGGCTCACCTTCCCGGCCCCTTCCAGCCCTGAGGTAGCTTTGAAAAAATTAACTGTTAACAGATGACACTGTACAGCTAACTTTTCAGAACGAGTAACAAGAAATAGAATTGCTGGTTTACATATTTATCTCTTTTAAGCCTTCCATTTTATGTATTTATTGAGACTGTTTGAAGTGTCTGTACATCTCCACTGCACACTTCTCTTGTCCTATCTGTCAGGCGCCCGACAACCTGCCTCCCAGTCTGGCTGCTTTCTACCCCAGTGACTCAGGCATAGTGCTGTACACAGGATATGGAGTAGAGAAAGAAATGTCTTTCTACAGCTTGTCCAGGAAACAGGTAACTCAGGTCATTCTTCAACAGACATTGTTGAACGCTTTGTCTCAGATGTGGCGTAAACCCAGGCACAATAATTACAAGCAGTGTGAAAGCACTCCAGTGTGAAAGCACTGGTAATACGGCCATGCTGGTGACAATGGTCCCTCAGAAATCTGTACAAGAAGCTCAGACCTTTGCTTGATGCCAGAATTGAAACGAGGCGACTTTTCCGCAGGGGAATTGTTTATATTTACACAAGTTTCTCCGGTGTATCAGTTACTTCTCCATTCAGCTTCAATTTAGGAAGGTTTGTGAACAACTCTGTTGACAAGAATAGCTCTCTGAATGTAGGAACATTTTGATTCATAGTTTTACTGCTTGTAGCGGTTGTACTGTAGTATAACTATGTTGATAACAGCTGAGCTTGATTGTTGAGAGCTATTATTATGATTTACAGCTAGGACCTTATTGATGGCTAGCCATAAGCTAATGTTTTTCATATGATGTATTAGGAGCTATCAGGTTACATTTCCTGCTAAAGCAAAAAATATACATTTATTTTACAAATTACATACACGTGCCCATGAGCATATGGAACATAACATTTTGCTTGCTCAAAAGCATAAATCGTACGGTATATTGAGTGGTACTGTGGATGAATACTGCAAGAATGGATGACTTCTAAATTGCAGTTGTCCATCATTACAGTGAAGCTGGGTTCTAAATGCAGTTAGATTCACCAAGTCATGAAAATCCTTATAAACTATTTTAAATTTGTCGATACATATAAAAGCAAACACTTTTGACTGTAGTCTGTGATATTGTGACCGTAAAACTGGTTTTTACAGTTGTTTGTCACAGCTGCCATAATATTGGGCAGTGGTCATGCTTTGCGATTTGCTGTTGTAACCTGTCACCGTAATTCTTGCCACAGGTGATTAAGAAGATTGCTTTGTCTCACTGGGCAACATGTCTGGGCCTCTCCTCCATAGGTTGTCTTGTTGCCGTTGGTTCTAACGGTAAGCCCACTTCCTCGTTCGCAGTGATGTGTTGGCTTGTACAGAGCGCTTTATTTGTTCTCCGTGATGTTTTTGATTGTACAGTGTGCTATATTTGTTCTCAGTAATGTGTTGGTATGCAGTGTGCTATATTTGTTCTCAGTGATGTGTAGGATTGTACAGTGTGCTTTATTTGTTCTCAGTGATGTGTTGGTATACAGTGTGCTATATTTGTTCTCAGTGATGTGTTGGTATACAGTGTGCTATATTTGTTCTCAGTGATGTGTTGGTATACAGTGTGCTATATTTGTTCTCAGTGATGTGTTGGTATACAGTGTGCTATATTTGTTCTCAGTGATGTGTTGGTATACAGTGTGCTATATTTGTTCTCAGTGATGTGTTGGTATACAGTGTGCTATATTTGTTCTCAGTGATGTGTTGGTATACAGTGTGCTATATTTGTTCTCAGTAATGTGTTGGTATGCAGTGTGCTATATTTGTTCTCAGTGATGTGTAGGATTGTACAGTGTGCTTTATTTGTTCTCAGTGATGTGTTGGTATACAGTGTGCTATATTTGTTCTCAGTGATGTGTTGGTATACAGTGTGCTATATTTGTTCTCAGTGATGTGTTGGTATACAGTGTGCTATATTTGTTCTCAGTGATGTGTTGGTATACAGTGTGCTATATTTGTACCGTGTGCTTTATTTGTTCTCATTCGTGCCCTTTTCTCTCCCCAGAGCGCTTGTTGAAGCTTATCAAATCCACTAGTGGAAAGTTCCAGGATTTTCCTACCCACAGTGACTCTTTGCAAGTGTGTCGGTTCTCCCCTTCAGGGAAGTACCTTTTCACATCGGCCTACAATGAGATCCTGCTGTGGGAGGTGCATGGGCTTTAGGCAAGGGGCTTCTAGGAGCCACAGACTGCAGCGTCCAGACCACAGCAACACACTGTGTCCCTTCAGCTTCAGTCTGGGATATATTTGATCACCTTATCGTCCATGTGTTACTGACTCTGCCCTGCTATTCATTTGTTTGGAGAAGCTGAAGTTGGTGAATGGATAGATGGATTTAGCAAGGCACAGCAAACAAGAATAGTCTAGAATTTTAGTTTTTATATAGTTCTTGTTTATAGAGTTGGACAAAGATAATGCCCATTTTATGGGTTCTGTGAAGGATGTTTTTTATTTGTTGCACATTTTTATATCTTCAAGAAAATAATCTTGAATTTTATTTCTCCTGATCCACCAGATGTGTGGGTCTTGATGCCTTTCCTTCCCCATGGTTCCTAAAATGAGAATCTTTCTCTGACACGCTATCAACACCTGATCCCTCATTGGAATTTCTTGTCATTTACATTAAATTTAAATGGTGTTGGAACCCAGACATATTGTAGTTTTCAGCTTTTAGTTGAGGACAAAATGGATTCCTCTGGCTTTTTTTATTTCCAAACTCAGATACAGTATCTTATCTTATCTGACCAGAGAAATAAATAAAATAAATAAATTAAATTATGAATGTAATAGTTTGCTTATATTTGGTCAGGATTGCAGAAATGCTGTGCTCATGTTTTTAATAAAGTTTTAAAAGAAAGGAATGCATACTGTGGATTGCCTGTTTTACACAATGTTAACCACGTGCACACACAAACACATCTGTAACATGGATAATGGTGTAGTAAATAGGCCTACATCGGGAATATTCAACCATCTACCAAGAGCTGGGTTTGTAGCGCCTTCAAAGTGAGCGCTACACTTCAGTTACTATCATGCAATGCGGTGTGTGGACGACAGGCGGCGCTAGCGCGCGTACCATAGACACCGGAAGCGGTTTGAGCTGTGGTTTCTCCTTGGTGTGAGGTGGAGCTGGAGCCTGGAATGGGTCAATGAGGAGCATAATCACGCGACTTATTAATAACAGTATAATTACGTGATCAAAATCTTTAAAAGCTCAGATAAACGTAGACATTTGCACTATAGGTGACAGAGACATGAAGCGTGATGTCAGGATATTGTTACTGGGGGAACGTAAGTGTATAGCGTCTATAGTGGTCTATCGTAATGTTATGCCAAAACTTCAACTGCCTGGTCCATCTACAAGCCATCGAAGATTATTGCTATCTAGTGGTTATGAAACAGAAAATGAGGATGCATAATTTTTTAAAAATCTTCAAAATAAGTAACGGATACGTATTATGCTGCGTACACTTGATTTGTGGCTAGAGCTGTTTTGCGAGTAGTTTAACCCATTTAAACGTGTGCTGTAACGTTAGCTAGCTAGCTAACATGGTGTAACTTAGCCTAGAGTTTGCTGAACGTTAGCGCTAAGTTATTTAAAATATCGATAAGCATCTAATATTTGGCCAGTTATTATTAGTTAAGCTGGAGAAGTCCATGTAGCTTGTGTGTTATCTGCTCACTGCAAGTACACATTAGCTAGCTAGTTGCTAGCCAGCTGTTAGTGTTACACTGTTATAGGTAGCTAGCTACATAGTTTTCTGTAACGGGTTAACGACGTTTGCTGGCCATATAAGTTCATTGAAACTAACCGTTATAACGTAACTAATGTTATTTTTGTTAACCTCCATGCTAGTTTCTTAGAACTTGTTGATAGCAAGTACAATTCATGACGTTAGCTGAAACTAGGGCATGATCAATTTGTATATATCATGGCTGTCAGCATGCAAGCCGTTAAATCAGCCTAGCTAGCCTTAGTACTGTTGCTCCAGTTTTATCGTATTGTGATTTCTGATTCTTGGTTAACTTGTTAACTAACATTACTGTATCGGTATGTAAATGGGTCATGTCATTTCACACAATTTTTTTTTCAGGTCAGATTGTTCTGAAATGTTTTCTGAAGTTAGAAGCAGATAAGATAAGCTTTTATGTGGCATTATTTTGGTTCGGTTCACATAATATCCTGTAAATAAAGTACCCAACATCCTATTTGTACCAAACGTCTTCCGGATAATGACCAATACAGATTAATGACTAATTAATCTGTACAGGGGAAAATAACCACTTAATCTTCACTGGGAATAGTATATATGAGATAGTATAAAGAAACAGTTATCCAAGCCATAGCTCCATGGTACTGATCAAACATAGAGAACGGATGATGTTATATACCGTCTGTTGTCGTGGGATTAGGGTAGGGTTTGGGGGGTCCGTGGGTGTATGATCATTTATTTGGATTCCTCATGACTTACATGAAAGCTTATCTTAATGGTTTCTAACTACAGTAAACATTTCAGAACAATCTGAGATGTTGGGTGTCATGGCGTGTGAAATGACATAAATGTACCAGTTTAATTGCAAGAACTTTAGCAGTAACTTTGTCTAGGTCAAGTTTGCTAGGTAGCTATATCGCTACATCCTTTCTTGTGTGTTATTCTTGGCATTATTGTTCATTTAAATTTTCAATACAGTTGAAGTCGGAAGTTCACATACACTTAGGTTGAAGTCATTAAAGCTCATTTTTAACCTCTCCACAGATTTCATGTTAGCAAACTATTGTGTTGGCAAGTCAGTTAGGACATCTACTTTGTGCATGACACAAGTAATCTTTCCAATAATTCTTTACAGACAGATTAATTCACTTTATTACAATTCCAGTGGGTCAGAACTTATGTACATACAGTTTACATAAGTTGACTCTGCTGCCATCACTCTTCTGCCAGATATGCAGTAGATATGGATGGATCACTTTAAGGGTCATTTCTCCTGACAAATTTTCCTATTGAACTCTGGAAAAATAAGTCAGGAGAAGAAACCATTCAAGTGATCCATCCATATCTACTGCATATCTGGCAGCAGAGTGATGGTTTAAGGCTTGTTTGATATGTCAGACCCTTGATGACTTAGAGCCATTTAGCCAACCATGTGTTTCCCAACTGTTCCAGTGTAATTTACAGCTAAATCTAGTCCCACCCCCCAATTCCCATAGAGATCCATTCAAATGCAGAGACGTTATAGTATTGCATGTAAGAGTACCAGAAAATAAGATATCAAGATTCTTTTGATGTTGTTGGGTCACAGACATCAGGAAGTCATGGCATGCAAAGGATATGCGATCAAATATAAAAAATTTAAAGGCACAGTCAACTTAGTGTATGTAAACTTCTGACCCACTGGAATTCTGATATAGTGAATTAATCTATCTGTAAACAATTGTTGGAAAGATAAGATTACTTGTGTCATGCACAAAGTAGATGTCCTAACTGACTTGCCAACACTATAGTTTGCTAACATGAATTCTGTGGAGTGGTTAAAAATGAGTTTTAATGACTTCAACCTAAGTGTATGTAAACTTCCGACTTCAACTGTATAATGTTGTTATATAACACAGTGCTACTATTGCTGTGGGAGGGGGTGACTTGCTTACGTTAGCCATTCTAAAGCTTTAACGCAGAAGTTGGTTATTAAGCATTCTCATGCACAAGGAACCTATTCATGCCAGTGTCGGATTTCTGATACATGGCTGTTCTGTCCCCAGCAGCAGCTCAGGTGGTCACCCCCCATTGCTCTTACCAGACCTATTATCATTGTTAATAGTAAGCTCCAGAGGAACATCCACCTGAATGAACAATGGCCTTTCCAATGGTTACTACCATAGACCTTTATCCCATTGCTTTCTTGATTTTCCCTCATCCTTCTTTTCTCCATCTCATTCTAGCCAAGGTGGGAAAGACATCATTGATCATGTCTCTGGTTGGGGAGGAGTTTCCTGAACAGGTCAGTAGCCACATGACTTGAATCCAAAGCACCGCCCCAGTCCCCTTAACAAACCAACCCTTTTTCTCTTCTGTCAGTATGACATTACCTGTATACAGTGCTTCAAGTCTGAATCACTTCATTCAAGAGTAACATGTTTTTGTTTAAGTAACAGCTGAGTATTCCGAATTAATTAACGAATGATGCAAGAATCCTAACTCGCGGCAAGAGGTGGGGCACAGTCTGTTGGGCAGCCAACTCTTAAGCCATATACAAATCCCCCCCCCCGCGTGGACAAGATATTTTCCAGTGGTGTCCTTGTCATTTATGGAAATGAATCCATTGCAATGGGTGTTATCTGAGTAATGTTTCTTTAGTTATTTCAGTCCATTATTTTAAGAACTTTTGCTGTGAAAAGTACTTTGTTACCCATTGTCCACATCAATTACAATTTAAATAAATGCAGAAAAGCATTTTAATTGTCAACTTTTGATAAACAATTTCTGAACTATAGTTGATGAATATGCACAAGTCTGCACATTAATGCACAGTCATGTTCCACTCAAAGTATTTTGGTAGTACACAAACACAGTGCTTAGTTTTTCCTGTAACTTTGCCGTGTGTAACACCTCTGTGACACCTTTAGGTTCCCCTCCGTGCTGAAGAGATCACCATCCCTGCCGACGTTACTCCTGAGAAGGTGCCCACGCACATTGTCGACTACTCGGGTAAAGCACTGCTTGGTTCACATGTAGTTTCACACTGTCTGCAATGCTCAGTCCGTACAGCCATGGCGGTGTTTATACTGTGGATATAACTGTGTTGTATCGGCTGATGTGTTTGTGCCGAGTCTCAGGGGTCTGCTGTTGCCTTACAGAGACTGAGCAGACAGAGGAGGTGCTGCAACAAGAGATTGTGAAGGTGAGAGCTCCCGCACCTGTCAGTTAGAAGCAGCCCACCATGTGTGTGCTTGCAGTACGGTCTCATTTCTAACGGTCTCATGCCTCTAGCTGTACACTAGTCTATCGTTTTATGGATCACGTCCAAAAGCATCGAGTACTATGACGTGGCGTCGATGGCAGAGCTGAGGAGAACCTTGACCCCAGGTGCGAGTTGTGCCCTCAAAATGCCGGATGCGAATACTACATCCGCGCTTAGTAATGTGCTTATTAATTGTCGTTCGTTGTCATTTTTGAGTCTGCGATTTTGAGTGTTTGAGTGTTGCTAATACTGATGAATTTGTTCATGGTGCCGGATTTAGAGCAGCGTAATATTTTTGGAGATTGGTCAGGGGGGATTAAATCAGGGCTTTGTGTGCCAGCTGCTGCTCTTTTGTCGGTAGACTGCCTCCAACCGCACTCAAGATTACTCTCCAGGCTGCAGAGGTTTCATGGAATGACACATTATACATTTTTCAGTTCGCAGAAAAAGAATCTTAAAAACTTAAAGCAAGAAGGGACATTGGATGAATTTACATCTCTACAAATTATACACATAGGGCACAAGTAAATATTGAGGCTTCTGTTTATGCATTTATTTACTCATCCAGGAATTTATTCAGTTAATATTTATTTGGCAACTCTGCCAAATGTTTTATTTGGCTACTCCATACAAAATACGCTAATTGCTGTGCCAAATGCGAACTTAGCTACCCGCGGTGCTGTTTGTCTCTTGTCTCTCCTCATCCTCGTACCACCATTTCTTTAAATATTTTTCAATACTGAAGAAAAGGTTACACCTGTGCTGCACCTACTCTTTTAGCTACCAATGCAGCACAGTTGCTGATTTCTTTCATAGAATTTCGAAGTCTGAGAATAATTACACAATAAGTATAAAAGGTGAAAGCTTGTCTGTGCTTGTGAAAAACTCCAGTCTCTCTCTCTCTCTCTCTCTGCCTCTCTCTGCAGAGCATCTATGATTCTGTTCTGTACATCCTACATCCCCTTCTTGCGCAAGCAGAACGAACAGGGATGGGAGGGGTATAGAGCGAGGGCGCATTGTCTGCTAGTTAATCGATCGAGGATGGTTTCGTTTTTCCGGACAGTTTGGAAACTGGAAAAATGGGTCTCCAAATATACTTGGGCGCCCGTTAATTTACTTCGGCAACTTCATGAGGAGTTGCATGAAGTGCTTGTGTCTTTCCCTGTCATAGCTGAACATGAAATTAGAGGTACCATGTATTGAGCTCAAGTGAATGAAATACTTTATATATTGATTTGCAATGCCATGATTTGCCGTTTGGAGGAGCAGACTATGCGTTAATGAGTGTGTGTACCTAATAAAGTAGCCACTGAGTTTCTGAGGTTCTCATTGTGGAAAATGGAAAGGAAGTGCATGTGATAATGTTAAACCTTTCTGTCCTGCAGGCCAACGTGGTGTGTGTGGTGTACGATGTCACTTAAACCTTTCTGTCCTGCAGGCCAACGTGGTGTGTGTGGTGTACGATGTCACTGTTAAACCTTTCTGTCCTGCAGGCCAACGTGGTGTGTGTGGTGTACGGTGTCACTGTTAAACCTTTCTGTCCTGCAGGCCAACGTTGTGTGTGTGGTGTACGATGTCACTGTTAAACCTTTCTGTCCTGCAGGCCAACGTGGTGTGTGTGGTGTACGGTGTCACTGTTAAACCTTTCTGTCCTGCAGGCCAACGTGGTGTGTGTGGTGTACGATGTCACTGTTAAACCTTTCTGTCCTGCAGGCCAACGTGGTGTGTGTGGTGTACGATGTCACTGTTAAACCTTTCTGTCCTGCAGGCCAACGTGGTGTGTGTGGTGTACGGTGTCACTGTTAAACCTTTCTGTCCTGCAGGCCAACGTGGTGTGTGTGGTGTACGGTGTCACTGTTAAACCTTTCTGTCCTGCAGGCCAACGTGGTGTGTGTGGTGTACGATGTCACTGTTAAACCTTTCTGTCCTGCAGGCCAACGTGGTGTGTGTGGTGTACGATGTCACTCAAGAGGAAAGCATTGAGAAGGTATCGCTCACTGCCGACGCTCCTGACTGCAGGCAGGATGCAACCTATCTAAATCATCTGTCTTTTTAACTGGTCTTATCTGATATCATTTATGGAATGAAAGGTTATTTGCATATTAGTATGAACATTTGATTGTCATATATTATCAATTTAACACAATGACTGAACTTTTATGAAGGCACCCAATACTGTGCTTTCCTTTGCTATGATGTTATTTGTATTTTTTTTACTCTTGGCAAATCAATTTAATGTGTGAACTTCCAGATCCGAACAAAATGGATCCCTTTAGTGAATGGTGGAGCAGAGAAGGGAAGCAAGTACGTACCTGGAGAATTTACTTTGCTTTGCATACTGTATAAAGGGTGATTGTCCCTGTCTGTTTGGTAGCTGATTATTGATGTGGGTCATAAATAGTGGCAGGCTTGGTTTGACATTTAGACTTCAAAAGGTTGTCTCTCAAACTCCCTATATCAAACAAAAATACTATGAACCAATTACAATACCTTAAATATTAGGTAAATCATATTACGGTAGTGCCCGCCATGGTGGCGCAGAGTTAAAAGCGCCGACTTTCAGTCGGTTCACACTGAGGATCAGGGCACCCCTGGTCCTGCCAGTTCCGAGTATGGCCGGTGCCTTGAGGGAGTGGCAATTGGCGGCCAATTAGTAGTCTTGGAAATCGTGGATTTCTGGTGTATTAAACATCAAAGCTTTCTTGACAAGGACATAATTTAGGTGAATCAAAGCTGTAAGGTCAGAATTTGCCGCTTTGACTGTGTTTCTTCGGGTGTTGTGGTCCAGCAGGGTCCCAATCATCCTGGTGGGGAACAAGTCTGACCTCCGCAGTGGGAGCTCCATGGAGTCCATCCTACCCATAATGAACCAGTTCTCCGAGATCGAGACCTGCGTGGAGGTGAGGCCTGCCTCTTGCCCTCACACCAATAATGACCTGTTTGTCCTTTTCCCACTGTAAAATATATTCTGAGAAACACCCCTTGTGCTGAAAAACTACTATCCCACCTTAGAACGCAACAGTGATCTGCACAATGATGATTCTGGATGAAGTGATTGTGATTTCATTTTTAATTTTGGAACTATACTTTTAGCAAATGCGGCCCGTGTTTTTTTCTGGCAAATGAGATTTGTGGCTCTATTTTGTGGAGGGAATCTATTATTTGCCTTGCCATGCAGTGTCTCTGGTACCATCGGGAAAAGGACAATAGCTGGTCTTCGCAAGTTGTAGAGTTTCCATTATCATTTGATGTTGCGGTTCTTTTTATGAAGGGCACCACTGTCTAACTCTTAGGTCCTCCCTCCTCTGTAGTGTTCGGCCAAGAACTTGAAAAACATCTCAGAACTGTTCTACTATGCACAGAAAGCTGTGCTTCATCCAACTGCCCCGCTCTACGACCCTGAAGACAAACAGGTGAGCCAAGAGGTTGCCTCTGTTAGAGACCTTGTATCATTAACTGTGGGAGTAGAAGAAGATATCCCACTAACTGGTGATTCCACAACTTCACTGCAAAGTACCGTGCATCTATTCTTGTATATTATTTTGTATGTTTCAGCTAAGGCCCATGTGTGTTCGAGCCCTCAGTCGAATCTTCGCCATCTCCGACCAAGATAATGATAGGATTCTCAGTGACAACGAACTCAACTGCTTTCAGGTGAGGGTGAATTCACGCCTGCTGCCAGGTTTAGTGCATAATTTAAAAACCGGTGAAATGCAGCTCACGTCACAGAGCTGTTCATCTCCAGAATTCTCATACTTCTCATCTCATTCTCATACTTCTCATTCTCATACTTCTCATCTCATTCTCATACTTCTCATCTCATTCTCATCAGGTGTCTGATCCTGACGTAAATAGCAGTTGGAATATAAAGAGTGGTGAGTCTCACACTCAGGTGGCAGACTAAATTCAGCCTTGTTGCTCTTGCTTTTCTCCGGTCTTGGCCATTCTTCAGAAATTGTGCTTTGGGAACCCACTGGCCCCACAGGCCCTGGAGGATGTGAAGACTGTAGTGTGGAAGAATACTAGTGACGGGGTGCAGGACAATGGCCTGACTCTTAATGGTAAGACAAAACCACAGCGGACAACATGGAGATAATACAAACAGTTAATGAAAAGAAACTCTGGCACCATTACCCAAAACACAAGTTTAAAATAATATTATTGTTCACTGGGTGTGAGTACCTATGTTTCTGGGATATATTGTCCATGGCAAGTATTATGGCAGAGGGCTTTTCCCTGTTCCACAGGCTTTCTGTTCCTCAACACGCTGTTCATTCAGAGGGGCCGGCATGAGACCACCTGGACCATCCTGAGGAAGTTCGGCTATGATGACTCCTTGGAGCTGACAGACGACTACCTCCACCCTCAGTACGTCTGCACAGTCGAGTCGACCTCTCATAACCCTTACCAGTGCTCCCGGTAGCGCAGTCTGTAGGACAGCCAGCTCTCGGTCATATGTGATTCCCTGATCCCCGCCATTGCACTTTCTCAACTGTGGTCCCTTCTCTGCTTTTTATCTGTCTGAATAAAGCAAAAATACAGGAGAAAGAATGACTATCCCACTCTCTGTTAAAAGAAGAAAGAAAAGCCCTCTCTTACAGTTACCAGTGCTTTTAGTTACGCAGCCCTTACATTTACTATTTCTAATGTTCTGAAATTACATTTCGGCAAACTACTATTTCAGCGGTCCTTAGTCTTTTAGTTTAACCAAATGCTTATGTGCAGCCATGTGAGCGTCCAGTGTTCAGGTCTTGTACGGTATAACAAACAGGCTAGTTACTCCTCATCCAATAGCTGAAGCTGTCCAGCGGCATCCAGTGACCGTCCATCAACAGTTGAAGTGATTTGCATGTATTTTGTGTATCAGGCTGCATGTTCCAGCGGGCTGCTCCACAGAGCTCAGTCAACAGGGCTTTGAGTTCCTTCAGAGGCTGTTTGAAAAGTATGACGAGGTGAGTGGCGGCGGTGGCTTAACTTGACTTTCTCCTACGTCTCATTTTATCATAATAATGTACCCTGAGTTACAGCGGAATTTATTACAATGCTAAGGAAAATATACCCACTTGGTATATTCGGTAACACGCAGATTAATTGCTTATTTTCTTCCCACGCTCACTCGGCCTCACCCAGGACAAGGATTCGGCCCTCTCTCCTGCCGAGCTGAAGAATCTTTTCAGTGTGTTTCCCTACATGCCTTGGGGTGTGGACGTGTACACGGCAGCGCCCGTCAATGAGCAAGGCTTCATAACGCAGCACGGATACACGTGTCATTGGGCGTGAGTATGGCCACCGCAGCGGGAATGGCGCTCTGCTGTCTTGCGCTAGCCTACGTGCCCTGTTTGAAGTTCCTCCACTCTTTCTTCCTCTATAATAATAATAATAATACCTTGCATTTATATAGCGCCTTTCTCAATACTCAAAGCGCTTACAGTGATGAGGGGGAAACTCGCCTCTACCACCACCAATGTGTAGCACCCACCTGGGTGATGCAGCGGCAGCCATTTTGCGCCAGAATGCTCACCACACATCAGCTGAGGTGGAGAGAGAGAGAATGATTATTAGCCAATTAAACTGGGGGATGATTAGGTGGCAGATTGAAAGAGCCAGGTTGGGAATTTAGCCAGGACACCGGGCAAACCCCTACTCTTTGCGATAAGTGTCATGGGATCTTTAATGACCACAGTGAGTCAGGACCTCGGTTTAACGTCTCATCCGAAAGACGGCATCTCCTACAGCACAGTGTCCCCATCACTGCACTGGGGCATTGGGATTTATTTGACCAGAGGGAAGATTGTCCCCTACTGGTCCACCAACACCACTTCCAGCAGCAACTTAGTTTTCCCAGGAGGTCTCCCATCCAAGTATTAACCAAGCCCACACCTGCTTAGCTTCAGTAATTAAGCAGGAGCAGATTGCATGGTGGTATGGCTGCTGGTATGGCTTTCTTCCTCTGCTCTGGTCTCCCCCCCCCCTTCTCAGGGTTGTTTGTGAGATGATGTTCCTTTTTGACCCTCTGTGTTGTCGTGGTCCTGCAGGCTGACGACGTATCTGGACATTCAACGCTGCCTAGAGTACTTGGGCTATTTGGGCTACCCTGTCATCGCCGAGCAGGAGTCCCAAACCGCAGCAGTAACAGGTAAGCCGTACGCACGTGCGTGCATGCATCATGCGTCTGTATGCGTGTTTGTGCTTGCGTGCATGTGCCAAAGAGCCATTATTCTTGGAAAACTTGAAATAGACTATGTGCTATAGTATACACGCTGGAGGTGAATTACATTGACTTTCCAGATGTATGTGGAGCAAAAGAACTAGGCTTCGCAGACTGCCAATACAGAAATGTGTCGTTTCTTTTATTTTGTGCGTATTTTGTAAGTAAGACTGAAGGCTGTATGACCTGGGTGACCTGAGTAGGGCGTGCACAGCTGACGTTTTACAGTCCTGATTTAAGCCGCACAGGAACCGGGTGTCGTCAAGCGGCAGCTTCTCCATTCCGTAAGACGATCTGCATTTTCTGCAAGGTCCTGGCAAGGACGAGGGCACTCGCAGCCGTGCGCTGCGCTGCTGGTGTTAGCGGCGGGAGAATAACAATGTGCAGGTCAACGCAGTGATGACAGTGTTTGTGGATTAGGGCAGAAGCTGCAGTGGTGAGCGCTTGGGGGGATTGAGAGAATGTGATGTAATAGAGCTTTGTCGTGTACATCTCATCAGAGCTTATGCCCTGAGTGTGCAGACAGGAAACCACATCGAAGAGGTGAGTGGGTTAAATTGACCCTTGTAGAATGAGGGCAGCGCTGAGAAGGCGGCAGAATATTGATCCACCTATATTTATGCATAAACGATCCCATAGTAAATAATTCCATAGCCAAACAGCTCAGCCCAATTTTTTGGTAGCTCAGATGTATACTGGTTTGCCAGTATATACACCGATCAGCCACAACATTAAAACCACTGACAGGTGAAGTGAATAACATTGATATATAACATTGATTATGGATCACTTTAAGGGTTGTTTCTCCTGACAAATTTTCCTATTGAACTCTATGGAAAAATAAGTCAGGAGAAGAAACCCTTCAAGTTATCCATCCATATCTATTGTATTTCTGGCAGCAGAGTGATGGTTTAAGGCTTGTTTGATACATCAGACCCTTGATGACTTACAGCCATTTTACCAACCATGTATTGCATATTGTTCCAGCATAATTTACAGCTAAATCTAGACCTACCCCCCAATTCCCATAGAGATCCATTCAAATGAGGAGACATTATATTATCGCTTGTAGGACTACCAGAAAATAAGATATCAAGAGTCTTTTGATGTTGTTGGGTCACAGACATCAGGACGTCATGGCATGCGACCAAATATTAAAAATGATTACTTTATTCTACATTATGTTCAACTGTCCAATATTTTTTGATGCCCAAAAATGGGGGGGGGGGACTATGTACAAAAGGTTCTATAATTTCTAAATGGTTAATCCGATATGGATGAAAATACCCTCAAATTAAAGCTGACAGTCTGCACTTCAACCTCATTGTCATTGTATCCTTTAAAACTAATTTAAGTGCTAGAGTACAGAACCAAAATAACAAGGAGATAATCAATGTTATTCACTTCACCTGTCAGTGGTTTTAATATTGTGGCTGATTGGTGTATGTATGTACTTGTGTATCTACTCTTTATAAAAAATACTTTTAACTTTCAAACGTACTGTATCCTTTAGTCTGTCTTTCCTGAGGTTTCTATTAGAAAATACACAGCAGTTTAAAAATTCATCATAAAATTTGTATTGAGTTCAAAGAAATTACACAGAAATTAATTTTATCAAGGAGCTTCAATAACAAACGGTTCTTATTTTCTGCTTCACAAATGTTACCTACTTTTTAATTTTTGGATATTGTATGAAAGCAAACTCATTTTGTAAACAAAATTAGAACCCCAAAAAGATGGCTGATGGCTCGAGTTTAGATTGCTCTTTTGCTGCACTGGCTGACTATTATCAACATGCGATTGGGTATATCCAAGAGTACATGAGTATGTGAAGTCAGCTGACTTGCAAATGTCTTCGCAATATTTGTCATCAACTTAAAGTAACATGTGGCAAGGCAGCCTGCTAAATGTTTTACTATCAAAATGGCAATTCATCCTGCTTTGTGTTTGTTCTTCAACAATGTGTCGCTACCGAAGTTCATTTCCAAGTACTCTACAGTGGTACTTGCCCTTGTCTAAATACATTATAGGCAATTTAGGTAATATTTGATCAAAAAGTAAGGGCTTGGATAAGTACCAAGTAGCATTCCATTTGGATTGTAACAACTCCAGCTAGCTACATTATCGAAATGAGCCATTTCTTCTAGTAAAATAAGCATAAATGTACACCGCTAATTTGCAATCCTTGCATTAATATTTTCTAGTTGTTTTTGTGAATTGTCACATCTAACAGTGTTGTTCGCTACTTCTTTAATGTACTTTTCTCATGCCTCATTCTACACCATTTAAGAGGAGATGGTCAAGCTGTAGGCATGGACTGCTGGAATGCTTGTAAAAAAGGGAACTACAGAAATTCAAGCTCTGCTGTCCTGTAAAAAATAGTAACCGGTGTTTTTTCTTTTGGCGCACCGCATTGACCCAGGGGATTTACTGGCAGTCACCCAGGCACAGGAAGGGAAGGAACTGCTTGTCATTAGGCACTGTGCACATTTGGCCAAAAGGATGAGAACTTTGTACCGTTTCCTGTAGTTGGTGGGATGGTCTGTGCTGTTTGCGTACGTTTTCTCTTCTCTCGGTTGATGCTGCGTGGTTCAGGTTCCAGGGTCCAGAGTCTGCTATCTGCCATGTTCATAGGCATATTCACCTTGATTTTTGTTTCAGTTCAACATTTACGTAAACCTGTTTGCTTTGTCTGGCTTTGCTAAATCTTGCTTATGATTACACTCATAATAGAGTTTGTGGTGTGGCTGTATCTGCAGTAACACGGGAGAAGGCCACGGACCTGGAGAAGGGGCAGACCCAGCGCTCTGTGTTTCTATGTAAAGTGATTGGACCTCGTGGCACAGGCAAGACTGCCTTCCTGCAGAACTTCCTGGGCCACAGTTTATCGGTAATATTCAAACTTCATTCTGCGTAGTATAGGGCAACTACCCTGGCTCTTTATTGTTTTAAGCTGACTGGGGATGAGGGGATAATAAACGTTTCACAAAAGCTGTAAAGATTCAAAAAAGCCCCTCAATTCAATGTACAGACTTCTTAAAATCACTCCACCACAAATTATCAACACACCATGACAAAAATGGAAGTTGTCTCTTCCTTATTATTAATATCTGAGTTGACACTAGCTTTATAATGTTTTTCTACAAGGACCGTCAATCAAGGGAGTCTAGTGAATATTGATGAATGAGTAGGCGTGTCTCCTCCATCCTCACAGGTCAGGGTATACCTTGTTAAAACTTAGGTAATTATGAGAATTCCTTTTCACAATAAAGTTGAAAAAGTTTATGAGCTTTAGCATTCAGCGAACCTCAAGGTACAAAAATACTGTAGTTCCACAATGTCATTAGCTTAGCTTTAGCTCTAGTTCAGCTGTAGGTGGAAACACTGCCATGTTTTCTTGTTGATTCTTTTGTAATTTAAAGACATTTTTCAGTCCTGTATTTTTACAAGAAATCTCTTCCTCCATCCTCAATCTCGCCCAGAATTAGATACAAAAGGTACCCAACTTTGGCCATCTAGCTACCTAATGTAGCTAGTTGGATAGCTAGATGTAACGTTACCTACATACAGGTCAAACAGAAATCACGCTAACTCTGCATCGCTTGTCATCCCCTTGGTGAACTTCAGCTGTCGCTATCGAGGAAAAGCAATTCCAAGGTTGATTTGATTTTTGAACGAGCCCTGTCGGCTTGTTGCTTCGCTGTACTTGTGCTTCTTCACCTCCGCCACTGCAGTAGCTAGCTAGCTACAAACGCACTGCAGAAACCTGATCCCACCCCACAGGCTCTGTAGCCACACCCACCCCTCTGCACACAGAATAGAGCATCACACCCAGAAATGTCCTGAACACATCTTAGAAGAAATACAGGCAGAGAAGTACAGATTCAGTAATTATGCACAAAGACAGAGATTGCCAGTGCATCCTAGATATGACTGAGAATGGTTATTTCATAATATTTTCAAGGTTTAATGTATCGATTGAGGCATGGGTTTTTTTTTCTTTTTTGAACCAGGTTTCCTGCATATTGACTAATGACATGGTTTTGCTGGGTACAAAAACATTTATGAGCAAAAGACCTCCAAGACCTGTTCTGATGATGATTAAACACAAGAAATGTTCTCTCTGTTGATGTTCTCTCTACGCTGAGCCCATTAATTCAAAGGATAAATCACAACTGACTTTAAATAATGAAAAATAATATCTAAAAATAATAATTGTGTTTATGGAGAAACTCATCAGGCATGTGTGTCTCAGCTGGCACCAAACTCAGAAAAGTTGATTTATTTTTCTTTTTTTCGTTTTAGAAACCGCATAATCATTCTGGTGCCTTGTCCTACTACACCATAAATACTGTTCAAGTCAACAACCAGGAGAAGTTTCTGATTGTGAGTATCATCATGCAGCTTGATAGTAAAGCAGGGTGTGATGGCCTGTCTGGCCCATGTGGAATCACATATACAACCTCAGGCTCTCCCCTTGTCTGTCTTCTCAGCTCTATGAGGTGGACATGGACACGGAGTTCAAGGTCTCTGGTGCGGCATGCGATGTGGCCTGTCTCATGTATGATGTTAGTGACCCCATGTCCTTCAGCTACTGTGCCAGTGTGTACAAGGTGAGTTAAGGGTGGGGACAGTCGACAGTGAGAGGGGCCATCCTTGCTTTTAGGATACAAGAGCAGCTCCATCCATGTCAAGAATGTGTTCCTTGAAAACGTGTCAATTGTTAATTGAAGCAATTTAATTAAGACACTCTTTTACAGAAGTAATCACAATGACCATAGACTCTCAGCCCTTAAAAACATTAACGTCTGTATGTTCTGACCTCATCTAACCACACAGCATTCAGATACAACTTCACACATCCACACAATAAAGCCCCAAACTTGGGTTATTTTGCCGTTTTTCTCCTTCCTCTTCTTCCTATTTTTCCTGCCAAACTGCCTGCCTCCGTTGCGATGTTATCCAATGGGGAGAATTATTCTTTGAGGGTATGGTCCTGTAAATCTCGCGCAGCTAGACCAATGAGGGAATAGCTCGGAGCGAAGGTTTAAGCGTGATGTTTTCCCGCTGTTGCTGTGGGAAAAGTAATATCACCGTTCATTTATCTGACTCCAATTAGAATTGACGCTTGATTGCGAGTGGAATTCTGTTCTTTTGAAACTATCTATACCGGGGACGCGATAGCCCCGGATACGGGGTGCAGACTGACACACTGAAGCGGACTGACAAGCTCAGAGACCCTAGCCACATAGAAACTCGGCGGGTTTCAAATATGTCACCATCACAGGTGCTCAGAGGTTCGGACCATAGAATCTACTAGGTAAAAGAGAAACTCAGAGGGTTTGGAACATGTCACCATCACAGGTGCTCAGAGGTTTTTGACCATAGAATCCACCATATACTAGGAAAAGAGAAACTCAGAGGTTTGGAACATGTCACCATCACAGGTACTCAGAGGTATTTAACATAGAATCCACCATATACTAAGAAAGTGAAAACTCAGAGGTTTTTAACATGTCACCATCACAGGTGCTCAGAGGTATTGAACATAGAATCTGCCTAGTACTGGCTAAGGCCTAGCAGAGCCGTCACATTACCACAAACAAGATTAGTCCGTGTGAAACCCGGTAATAGAGACACAATTCACGGAGACCACGCAAATCAGGTCTATAAATAGAATAATTTATTAATGACAATAATCACTGGTTAAGACTGTGAGAGCAAATATGAACACATTCAATACCTATAGCTAAATACAGGATAACATGCTGCTAAGACAAAGAAACATGAACAGGTTCACCAACAAAGTATAACCAAATGATTCCGTACAGTGTGACTATGGTACCAGGAGACCTGTTAGGCAGATACTCCTATACGGGTATAACTATAGTGCCACTACAGCACCAGGCGATCTGTTAAGCAGATACACACATAGTGAAGGAACTATGGTGCCACTACAGCACCAGGCAATCTGTTAAGCAGATACACCCATAGTGAAGGAACTATGGTGCCACTACAGCACCAGGCGATCTGTTAAGCAGATACACCCATAGTGAAGGAACTATGGTGCCACTACAGCACCAGGCAATCTGTTAAGCAGATACACCCCGAATGTCCCTTTGGACTTCCCTTAAATGCAATCCCGGGCAGGCTTTCCATATTCCACAATTCCCTTTGTTTGTCCAAATAAGGTCTGGCCAGGAAGAGGGCTGTAAAATCTCACCACCGAGAGACCCCCCTTCTCCTCCAGGAAGAGAAACTGCAGTCTACTCCCCCCCGATCTAGTGATAGCAATAAGATACTTTGTACGACGGCGCGTGATCTTATGATTTTACCTGTCATTTATCTAGATACCAGGTGAGGTCCAGGTGATGGCCACTCTGTGATCCAGATACTTATGTGGACAAGCGCATCCCTGATAACCTACAATCCCCCTTCCAAACACATTCTTTATTCCTTCCCATGTATTTTGCCCCCTCTTGTACTTTTACATACCCCACATTTCAATTGGTATTAATCCCAATCCACCACATTTATCATATTATCCAGTTATTCACATGTACATACATAAGATGCTTTATACATACAGCGTTGTTTCAGTCCAGAATATTTTACAAGAACCTAGGCCTTTTACGGCCTGTGAACAGCCCTGGGCTCCCGGCGTCATTTGGAGTAAAAGGGTCGCAAGGCTGTCCAATGTGCTGAAGAGTGCCTTTTTCAACCTCTAATGTCCATTCATTCCCAGCTGTCGTTTACGACTTTGTGCTTTTTGTGGCCCATAGTTGTAGCGCAGTGGAGTTGGAAGTCCCATGTGAAGAGGCAAAGATAAACATGGTGCTTAGAACAGTAGATTCGTAGGCCACCTGGTGAATTGTTTTATTGCACCCTCAAGGAAGTCGCCACTAGCTCAGTAACCCAGGATTTATGACTGACAATCCAGAGGATCAATCATTTTCAGTCTTACAGTCCTCATCAAACTTATTGCCCAATAAAAACGCTTCATACTAATGTTTTTTAATGTTAATATAGCTAATGGCTTCATACTTTCCAAGAAGCTACGGTGGCCTAATGATTAGAGTTTCTGTCCCTCACACAGAGGATTGTGGGTTTGAGCCCAGCAGGGCACATGCTTATTTTCCACAAAAATATTATTTTCACATTAACACATTCATGTATTTTTATTGCAAAGGCAAAAGAGGTTTCCAATATTAACTGTTCAGTGTTTCACTTGTATTTCACTTGTACTATATCACACCCTCCCCAAACCGGACGCTCGCTCTGGTTTGGGGAGGGTGTTACGCTCTGCTCTTGCGGTCATGACTGACTGACTGTGGAAACCGAACCTCAACGTACCCTTGCCTCGGCCAACATTTCTTTATTAATTAATTTCTTCACTTCAGCTCTGTTCACTTTATCCTTTTCACACATAACACAATGTCACCATAAAACTAACTACTAGGAAAATTAAGAATTTAGAATAATAGCCTACATTAAGAATTTATGATAGCCTCCTTTAAGCTGCAATCCTTTAAGAGATCGGATTTATAAACCTCCAATTCCCCAAACATATCTGATTCATGGTTAGTCACTAAAAAAAAAAAAAACAACAGCCTCCGAATGTGGCTCTAGTCTACGCTACTCTGCAGATTAAAAAAAATAGCAGTACAACATCAGTAACCTGATGAACCACTGTTATTAGTAGTAGTGATATTTCTGCATGGCAAATAATTTACATGTAGATGTAGTAGTGTAATAGAAAAACAACAGTCATGACATGCACGCTGTCAGTCAACAAGGGTCTGAGGTATCAAACGAGCCTCAAACCATCACTCTGCTGCCAGATATGCAGTAGATATGGATGGATCACTTGAAGGGTTGTTTCTCCTGACAAATTTTCCTATTGAACTCTATGGAAAAATAAGTCAGGAGAAGAAACCCTTCAAGTTATCCATGCGTTGTCCAATTAAGCTTGTTAGCCAACGTTACTGTTGCCAGATAAACGTCAGTCTGCTTCTAGTCAGGAAGCAGATACAAGCTAGGCTACTACAAAGCGAATCAACATGCCTTATAGCCTACATTCATTGCACTACAGAAAACTAAATTAAACCTAGCTGTCTTGTACCAAAACATTTCCCGCAGGTAATGTTCTAGACTACCGGAAAAAAAAAGCTGTGCTTATGCTTACGCTAGCTCGTAGCCCACACATGGAAGGTTGGAATTACGCATCCGGCAATCCAGTGTCGAATAGCCTAACGTTAAATGTATTTCATTTTCTATAGAATACTAATAGCCCTATTTTAAAACTGTATTTCCATATTTTACTGATGCAAACTATTTAGGCTGTACTAGCTATTTAGGCTGTATGTCTTTCAGCTAGAATGTGTTTGCATCTAGCCCATTGTGCATGCATGTCTCCATATAGACTTGGTTCATTAATTTACATGCTTCTTCATGATCCATAGCTCAGGTGGTGCTGTTCATTGTATTTCATTACACATTAAATACTGCTCATCTACAATCTCTTTTAATGTAATTGTGTGCTGTCTGTAATAGGATAACTGTTCTCATTCTTGTCAATAGAGGGCGCTATGGTTACACGAATGTCTGCATGCATTTCTTTGGAATGCATGTCTCTCCGTGTTTATCTTCATGCATAATTCATAATTAGTTAGCTATAAAAAAGAAGTGATATCAGATCAAAAACGTCTACGGCGTTTAAAAAAAGCCAAGTTACTCACGCATAGCCTACATAGCGCTGTCTATAAGTCCTTAATTCCAACTTGCAAAAAACTAGGCCTGCCTTTAAAAGTATTGATATCAAAATGTGGCCAAGTTACAACTAACAATATTGCCTATCGTAGCTCACACTAAATAAACTAGCTCTATTCCAAAGCAATGCTATCCAAACTTTCCTAAATTATTTAATGCAACTTGGCCCTGTGTTTCTTCATCTTACCATCTCAAGAGAATGTGGTCAATGAAACTGTATGTGCCACATCAAACTGCAAAATGAAAATAATTTATAGTGGAAATACTCTGATTCAGATGTGTTGCACTTAGAAATGAAACATAAAAATTGCTACACTATAGGGCATGTTTGAACAATTGTCTGCATCCACTGCTTTGGGTCTATGAAAAGCACAGAATTAATAAAATGTATTATTATTATTATGTATTTATTGATTTATTTATTTGGATTTCTATCAAAACCTGTGGTCCTACAGAGCATAGATATCCTTGTGTTCACAAAATTCTGTTTGCAAATATCATAACTACTATTATGTTAAGAAAATTGGTACTATTATTTGCCACCATCTGACCCACAAACATGTCTGGATATGTTTGTAAAAATGCTATATGTACGCTAGTGTTGCACGGTACACCGAAACTTCGGTACTTTTTCGATACTTAAAAAAAAAAAACGGTTCGGTATTAGAATTTTCCGACGTTCGGTACTTTAAAAAAATTTTTATATTATTCTTTTTTTTAATATAATCTTTTTTTTCTTTTTCTTTTATGTAGCTGCAATATTTCCCTTACCGCAGAATGCTGGAATGATCAAAATAGCATCTGGAAAAACCCTTGCCAAAACAGCTTCGGTTTCCCGTTAGGCCTTTTCAGTGGCAGCGCTGATATTATGAGGGTGTAATTATAGTTTCCGCCTCTACGCAAAATGGCGCACTTTCGTCCGTTTCGCTATCTGACCAGAACTCTTACATTTTAGTGTAGAGTAAAAGCTAATACTGCAGAGGCAGGAGTTTGATTCTGCATGTTTTTAAGGACTGATTATGGATCAGCACTATGGAGGAGTCTCAAAAGCAGCTCTACAGTGCTGCAAAGATAGCTGATCCAGAAACAGTCCTTAAAAACTGGTAGAAACAAACTCCTTGTCCTGGGTTTAAGTTGTATATTTCTGAATATCATTTGTGAAGCTAAGGGGGGTTTATTGTATATAAGTTCTGTTTTAAGTTTATTAATATTATAAATAACTAATATTTATTTACCATACGACTTTGTGAGCAAATGTTATTTTAGCTCAGAATGGAGAAATGTACCACTTTGTTACCAACACCCTCCCCATGTGTGCGACGACTCTCCGTACCCCCGACCTGCGCGATGATACTACCTCGGCCCCGCATGCGCGTTTGATGACACCGTGTACGCGCAACAACACTGGTAGTTTCGAGGGGCCTACCACCCGGCCTGAAAAAAAATCTAGGGGAAACACTGTACTGTATGTGACTATTCTGAAATAAATGTATTCTGTAGCAAATTTCTGAATGATACAGCTTCTTCTTCAGTTTGAACTTAAAACCATGGATGTGCAGGGAATATTTATTTAGATATTGACATTTAAATAAAACTAGTAGAAACGAGGAGGAAATTGCCTCTGAAGGGCCAAAGTAAATAGGGTTAAGGTCATTTCAGTAAAGGTACCGAGTATCGAATCAGTATCGTTTCAATTTCAAGTACCGTTTCAGTATCGAGTATCATGATACTAAACCTGGTATCGGTATCAAAGTCAAAATTTTGGTATCGTGACAACACTAATGTACGCTATTTTCTAGGTAAAAATATTACTAATTTTTATCTGCATTTATTTATTAATCACCCCTTTCTCTATTGTACATGATGTTTCTTGATATAAATGTCTGTTTGTGAATTGTAAAGAAATCTGTAGCAGCAGTTAACATTTTAAAACCTGTACATTTTCTAAAGTAAACTTGCCAACAAAGTACAACCATATCCTTTCTAGAGTGTAATTATTCATCAACTGTTAAAAACATTCATTGAAATCATATGTTGTTCCATGAGGCACAATCTTTTCACATGCAAAGATGAAGAAACACAGGGCCAAGTTGCATTAAATAATTTAGGAAAGTTTGGATATCATTGCTTTGGAATAGAGCTAGTTTATTTAGTGTGAGCTACGATAGGCAATATTGTTAGTTGTAACTTGGCCACATTTTGATATCAATACCTTTAAAGGCAGGCCTAGTTTTTGCAAGTTGGAATTAAGGACTTATAGACAGCGCTATGTAGGCTATGCGTGAGTAACTTGGCTTTTTTTTTTACGTCGTAGACGTTTTTGATCTGATAATAGTTAGTGTGACGCAGGCCTATCGGTCTCAACTGAATGTGTTGCCCTTAAGTTTCTTAATTTTCACGAAATACAGCTCGGTGTATACAACAGGCTAGATAAAATGTCTAAAAGGACAACCATAGATGATGTGTGGCAATAAAACTACGAGACAATTACAATAAATAAATTCTGTGTACTACAATTTATAAAGACCACCAAAGGTGGCATGGTTTTGCTGGGTACAAAACGAGTAGCATTTAAGAACAATTATGAGCAATAGACCTAAGCCTAGGTGTTTAAAGTCATGACAAAAAAATGTTCCTCTTATTCCTGTTATGTGCTACTGGCGATACCACAGACATGCTCCTGTCTTGCTACAGCTTGACCTTTGCTATGGAGGGAGAAACGGTCAATTATTTTGTCACCCGCAATGTCGTAGACGTGAAAGATTAATTCGTAAAGTGCTTGCAGAGTATTGAATTTAAGCTTCCCTTTGGATGACGGGAGAAGGCTGAGACAGTAGGCTTAATCAGACAGGCCTCCTATTAATAAACACATTCCAACGCCTTGCATTATTAATCCACCCTGCTGTCTGAAGCCTGGTTTCCTTTGTTTTTCCCCGCTCGGCCTGCAGCAGCACTACATGGACAGCAGAGTTCCCTGTGTGGTGGTGGCCGCCAAGGCAGACCTCCCAGAGCAGAGGCAACTGCACAGAATCTCCCCAGCAGAGTTCTGCTACAAGCATAGCCTGCCGCCCCCCTTCGCCTTCTCCTGTATGGGCTTTGACTCCTCCAGCACCTCCATCTACTCTAAGTTGGCCTGGGCCGCCATGTTCCCGTAGGTCCCGCTCTTTCACTTAAACCCTGTGCTGTTAATTCTGGCTGTGCTGTTGATGTCGTCGGCAGTATCGCCATCTATACCTGTGTCACGCTCAATATTTAACGCTGCGCACACTCCTGAACCATCACAGGATCATATTGACGGATGAAAAGCTTGCGTTACTTGTGTTCCTTCCTCTTCTTGCCGTAATGTTGAACTATAATAGGAAATTTGTATTTACGTGACCAATACCAACTTTCAAAGTGGCTGAACCTTCTGTAGTATTTATGTTAAATGCTAGCCTATAGTCTGCAGTCGCCTGTCTCTGTCTGCTCATCAGTCAGTACCTCTTTTTATTTCTGTCTCTGCTTTGATAGACACCTGAATGGCTCCGACATGAGCAGCACCTCCTTCTGGCTGAGAGTGACGCTCGGGGCCGCCGTCGTTACCGTCCTGGGCTTCAGTATCTACAGAGCTCTCATCAGGCAGAAATAGACCGCCGAAACCACCCGCCTCCCTTTCCCTTCACAGACTACCTGACGCTCCATCAACAGACTTCCCACGTGGGAAAGGGCGTGGCACGCACTAGCATCGTAATTAAATCCCTGTTTCTCGGCAGCACTGTTACCTTTAAGGCCAGGACCAGTCTGATCTCAACTTTCCCCTCCTTGCAGTCTCTTCCCATATCGTCCATGACTGATAGCCGTCACCCATGACGTGACAAGTGTTAATTTCCCCCAGGTCCGCCAAATATTCAGCACAGATGACATTGGTTGATGTGATGACGAAACACAAGAAATATCAAAGCTCATCTCACCTCCGTAACCATTTATATTCTATGTGAGCCCAGTAATTTAAGGGATAAGGATCCGTTTTGGGTCTCACAACTGTCTTTAAAAAAATGCTAAAAAACACAAAAGTGTATTGGGAGACAGCTCATCAGGCATGTTGGTCTCAGCTGGTGGTCAGCTGGCACCAAAAAAGTACAACAAAGATACTTGTCCACCATGTCCTTGGTATGACAGTGAGATAAACATCAAGGCAGCCTCTGTGTGGGCTTCCAGAGCCGAAGCTGCCTGTGAGTCGTGCATCATTCACAAGCCCAGGAGGACCCTGACATCCACAGTTGCCTTGGAGGACATGTGACCAGTGCAGTCATGAGGAACAGACTGGTAGACGGCCCTGATGGTGGCTTGGTTCTGGCTCCTTCTCCTGAGGCCTCTTTTGAGTTATACGTTAATAAGAAGAGGACCGTTCTATTCAAATGAGTCTATACAGAGCTATTGATATTAATCTATGAATTTGTCAAAATAGAACCAGCACTAATGTATAATGCTATCTACTAACTCTGACAAGGTCCAGGTAGGCTATGTTCAATTCATGAAGTAAGCAAAAATGACCTAGATTTTCTCGAGTCCGTCATTTTTTAACTGAATGATGATCGGACTCTTGTAATTGGAAAGACAGTGGCCGGTGTTTGGGCATACATGCTGCTGTTAGTTTTTGTCCTCTTTCCAGCTGCAAGGCAGGACAGCAGCACAGTCGATGGCTACGAGGAATTAACTATCATTAGTGTAACAGCATGATGCGACAAATTGTCCCGGGCTGTATCTGCAATTAAAAGTCACGGTTTAAAAACGACCTGTTGAAAACACTTACCAAATTGAACGCTTTTACAAGGTAACTTAAAAGCTGTGAAGATAAGATTAGGTGGCCTTGCAGCGGGGTTTTAACCTCTGAAATGTGTAAATGCGCTGATTAAATGGAAGCCCTGTCAGAAATGCATTCAACGAGCATGTTACTCGATAAATTTAATATGTATGGCAACACCAATATATCGTATGCAACAGCATGACAATTACTTTGAAAACGGTATGATATTGGCCCTTAGCAGTATATTTGTGCGCTGAATATGAATGGAGATACTGTATTAGGCCTACTTGAATGTGGGCTTTTAATCTCCACCAGGGTATGGAAGCCATGCCATTTCTTTAAAATAGTACTTACATAAATTCATCGATATAGTGGCATCACTGGCATTGATTAAACAATTCGTCAAGCAATACAGAGCATAGGCATCCTGAAAATTGTATCTTTCATATTTGCCATTTAATTTGTTTTGTTTACTGATTAAAATGAATACATTTGGAGATGTTTTCCCCACACACAAAAAGGGTTTCGGAAATAAGTTTTCCTTCTGTTGCATTTGCTCTAGGCCTACTTGTCAAAGAACACTAATTGTAGATTAAGGATAAGTCTTGCCATTCGCCAGTCATTTGGGAACCAGACTACATTGTTTTCAAGACATTATTCTGTGGGAAGCGTAGGCTGTCTCTAAAAGATGAGTGCTCACATATTTGCCATAATATTTTCATTTAAATATTTTAAATAAACTAATGTGTTTACAGAATTGGTAATACTGTTTTGATTTCTTTTGCTTGTCATCAATAGTCAGTTGACAGAACAGGAAGCCCAATTGCTTTTTGAATATAATTGCTTATCGCTTAGTAAATTGACAACTTGTTTCAGATACTGGTCCTCTCGCCAATGAACAATTGATCGATACCTTTATAGTGAAGTGCGTCTCATTTTGGATTGCATGTGTTGCATCTTATTTTCCCGTTATCATAAGTTACGAAGTTAAATTTGTGTTTTTATTATGCAAGCAAACCTTTTGAATGACCTTTAAGGCCACACTGCAGTCAAAAAATATTTTTTTGAAAGCAAAAATATTACTTAAGAGTATATCAAATATGAATGAATTGATAGTAAAACTATTTGCATTACAAACAAAAATATGAATACTATTTGTGTTTGCGTGTTGAAATCTTGGTTGCATGTTGAACACAGAGGGCCCTATCTTACACCCGGCGCAAAGCGGCGCTAACGCAAACGCAAGTGTCTTTGCTATCTTACACCCGGCGCTAGGTCCATAATAACGCCTAACGCTTACGCCGTTTAACTAGCATTGCACCATTAACTAGTCTTGCGCCATCATTAGTGAACTGGGCGTGTTGGTCTTAAGATGAGGAGTGGCCAGGATTCTTTTTGGCGTATTGCTATCTTGAGCCAACAGAAAGCGCTTGCTAGAACCACCACAAACCTGGTCTAAAGTCATGTCGCAGTTGTTTACCATGCTATTTTAAACGGCGCATATAAGTGCGTCTACATAGGCGTGTGCACAACGCGCATACCCTCCTGTCTGTTACACACAGGGGCGTGCACAGGCATGACTAAAATATCTAGATCACAATGTGAAATATTATTATTGTGTAGGCTATATCAAAAATGCATAATAATAAAAGGTTCCATAGGTTCACATACCTTTCCCTCAGCGAAGGGAAACAATGCCACATTACATTGCTCTCAGCCCACTCCATCAACATCCAGGCGATGTGCGATGGTACGGGACAATGGCTATCCATTAAAAAGGAGCTGATAACACCTATAGCTATCAAGCCTAATGCGCGAATTGTCTTTGCACCTAATGCGTGAATTGTCATTCAATGGAAAACTCGCGCACAGGCAATAGACGGACATTTAAGTTCTGAAAATGCGCTTCAGATGTCATTACAATACAGCTCTGTTTATCTATGAATAACAGCCTGTAAGTAAATAGAATGGTTTGTGACTGAAAAAAGTTCAAAACCTTGTCCAGTGAATATTGCATTTATTGTTTTTCAAATAGCCTAGGCTACAGCGGATTCGCTGTGCATAAGTTTTTTTTTCGATAGCCTATG
This sequence comes from Synaphobranchus kaupii, assembly GCA_029718625.1. NCBI lineage: Eukaryota > Metazoa > Chordata > Actinopteri > Anguilliformes > Synaphobranchidae > Synaphobranchus > Synaphobranchus kaupii. The sequence goes on along the minus strand of CM056379.1, from coordinate 42,535,448 downwards.
GTTAAAAAACGGAGATGTCACCATGTTAACTAAATTGTAACCTTAGCTATTCTTCGTCCTTCATATTTTTTTAAATTACAGTGACCAGGTTTCCATACTCTCACCGTTTAAAACCCAGCTGATTTCACCCGTTATTCCTTAACTGAACAAAACGATTTTAAAGAGAACTAAGCGTCTAATTAGAAACTAAAACAAATTTGCAGCACGTTACACAATTAATTCACAATTAATTGTAATGCCATTCTCTGCACGTGAGCTGCATGTTCTGTTTCCCCTGCTGTAAGTCGCACGTTTAACGGTCTTTCCTGGGAAAGTGGATTGTTTTAAAGGATTAGGCTACGAGTAAAACAGGTTGGTCACATTTCCATAAACAGGACATTATTAAACAAGGGGAAATATGCGTGAACTTATGGGTTGCGAACCTGACAGCTTTATTGTATGGCTATTTAGCGTCATCATTAAGGCAAAATAACGGTATGTATGTTATTAATCAATATTAGCCTACTATGCAGGTAGCCTAATGAACTTTGGATGAAGCTTGAACTTCGAGAACTCCATGAGAACAGCCTCTTGGAATTGATGTTTGACACTTTCATTGCATAATCAAACGAAATTCGCTGAACAAGCAGGCTAATTTGGCGTTTTCTATGGTGAGACTGAAGCCATTGATAGCTTATTCTCAGCTGTTGCAGGTCCTTTTAACGAAATTTAACCGCACATATTTTGTAAAATAACAGCCCTGTCTGGAATTACCGGGAACTCATAGGCTAATGGTTAGTCCGAATAATATTGATCATACTCCATTTAGCCTATTCCTTGATCACACTAAACACGCACGAGCATGTCTGTTTTGCCATCATAAGCAATCCGCCAAGGTGGAAAAGCAGGCTTTTAAAGGGAATGGGATATGACATTTTGATTGGTTTATTGAATGTCACGCCCAAGACACACCTATAATTAATGAAGCGGACTAGGTTCAGCCCAGTTGCGCCATGCGCCGTGCTTAGCGCCAAAAAAACACGCCGTTAAAATAGCAAAAGTGGACTTGGACACGCCCTAAATGGACTTAGTGCCATGCGCTTAGACTAAGCGCCAAGATAGGGCCCAGAGTCTCTTGGCCAGTCTGCTTTGGAATGACAGTTTAGCCACACCCACTGGTCGACGCGTGACAGTAAACTCAATGGACACAGGTCAGAAGTTCTCAGGTAAGTTTACGCCTATGGTTTACAAAGAACTTTGCATCCATGCTCTTATAGATGCTATATACTATAACCTCTCTGCATTTCAATGGATCTGTGCGAATTTGGGAAGGGGGATTAGATTAAGATGTAAATTATGTTGGAACAGTATGGAACGCATGGTTGGCTAAATGGCTGTAAGTCATCAAGGTTCTGAGGTATCAAATGATCACTGCTGCCAGATATGCAGTAGATCTGGTCTGGATAGATCACTTTAAGGGTTGTTTCTCCCTCACTCATTTTCCTATTGAATAAGTCAGGAAAAGAAACCCTTAAAGTGATTTTAATATTTGACATAATTTCTTTTAAATTCCTGAAACATCTGTAATTGTACTGATTACAACACAGAGCCCATAAAAACAAGTAAATGCTTTAAAATCTCTTTTCAAAAGATAAATATTGTAGCTAAGGGAGGATCTAGCTAAGTATTGTTGTGTATAAGAGGTAAGTTACATAACATGTTTGTGTCACAGTTTACAATAATATCAGTGCCGTATAAAGGGGCTTGTAGTCTGTTTCTTCTGGAGAACTTCACCTTGCAAAATAAAATGCTTGCTAAAGTTTCTTCTAAATCAATGATCTTCATTCCTGTTCTTGGAGAGGCTTAGGGTCTGCTGGTTTTTGTTTTTACTCCGCACAATTGATCAATTAACACAGTCAATTACACAGTTCCTTCACCTGCCCAGCTTTCTTGGGTCTGAATTGGCTGCTGATATTAAGTAAAAAAGCTGATATTAAGTAATAAGATATTAACCAAAACTAGCAGACCCTGTAGCTCTCCATGACCTGGAATGAAGATCACTGTTCTTAGTAAACCATTAAGAAATGAATGCTTGCTTCATGTTTTACATCCAAAATGTTGAATTCATAACTTAAAGATTTAGGAAGTATGCCCTACATAGTTACAGGCAGGGATAACCCATGGTTTCCTGAAGATCCATTAAATCTCATACGTGAAAGAAATTACTTATGGGCCTAAGCACGGAAGTCAAACTGTGAAACTAAATAAATGAGAAGAAATAAATGCACATCCTCAGTAAAGAAAGCCAAATCTAATTCACCCTCACAGCAGAAAATCTAAATAACCCCTAAATAAATAAATTTGCCACACAGTCAAATCCTTATCCCCAAACAGCACATCTGGTCTCCCACCTTGTATTATCTCTGGTTCATCTACTGTGCATGAGAAAGCCAAAATGCTACGATTGTATTAACAATGTCATCTGTTTCTCTCTTTTATCAGGTAACAAACACAGCTGCAACTCAGAGCTCACTTGAAATTAAGCCCCCGTCACATAATGAATTTGATTATAAACCTTTCTCTGTTAGTGAAGTGCATGAAGCCCTTAAACATTTGAATCCTAAAAAACCTGCAGGGCCTGATGAACCCTATATTATTTAAAACGTTCTGCTGGTTTTATTTCAGAACCTCTGACCCATATTTTTAACTTAACGTTGACTTGTAATGAAATCCCAAAGATTTGGAAAAATCTTCCAATGTTAAAAGGTCGTAAACCCTGAAACCTCAACTACTACAGGCCAACTTGTCAGTTCTAGCCAAGGTACTGGAAACACTGTTAAGTAACCAAGTGGAGGATTTCTTGTATGATAATTCTATTTAACTTGCTATCAAACATTTTAAATATCACAGTACAATTACAGCAACTACAAAAGTGAATGACTTAGTCAGGGCTTTAGAAACAACACTGTGCTCCCCCATTAATTATTACTCCAAGGCCTTTGATACTGGAGAACATAGTAATATGAAGCATAGACCAATTAATATTGGATTGCCTGACTGGCTTTTGGCTGGTTTTGTAACTATCTTGCTGAAAGAACTCAATATAATGTTTTTAAAAAAAATTTATTTAATCTTTATTTTACCAAGTAGTCGCTTGAGATCAAAGATCTCTTTTTCGAGCAAAACCTGGCCAAAAATAGCATTTAAAAAAAATTTAAAAAAAACACAGACAAAAACATAAAAGGCGAAGTGGGATAGGGGGATAAATTTAAGGTGGAGCGGACAAGATTAAATGGGATTAGGGGAGACTGGGGGCTAGGGTAAGAAAGAGGAGGGGAGGTGAAGCTTTCCGGGGGTTGCTGGGGATAGAATGTCAGGTTAATGAATACAGTATAACACCACATTATACAGTGAAGCATCGACATTCTCCCATCTCATTCTTTAAAATGTCCGTAATCTGAGCTTTAAAATAGATATGGTAATGAAAGCCTGTAGTTTCAGAGTTTTTTGAAGTCCATTCCAGGCAGAGGGAGCAGAGAACATGAAGGCCATTTTACCATACTCAGTGCGGGTTCTGGGTACTGAGGCATGTAAATAGTCCTGTGATCGCAACCTGTAAGATGGGTTTGATGTGATAGTGAAGTATGAAGAGAGGTAAAAAGGGAGCTGACCAATGATTTCTTTATAAATGAAAGTGTACCAATGAAGCAGCCTACGGGCAGTCAAGGACGGCCAGTTTACTTTAGAATACAGAGTGCAATGATGGGTAAGTGATCTGTAACCGGTAATAAATCTTAATACACCATGGTAAGCAGTGTCCAACATGTGCAATGAGGTGGAACAGGCATTCATATATAAAACATCAACATAATCTAAAATATCACCATAATGTTCAGGCTGATGGCTTTTATTGTGATGTTTTATCTGTCCACAAGGGGGTGCCACAAGGTTCTGTTCTAGGACCATTGGGCCTCATTCACTAATCACTCTACGAACAAATCTGTTCTTAAGACTTTATTTAAAATGTTTTTACAAACATTTTGGGATTAACTGATGTTTGCGTTCTGAGCATCTCTTCTACCCAAGAAAAAATCCCAATTAAGAAAACATTGGTGAATGCCAGAATATTCATAAAAACGTTTTAAAGAAAGTCTTAAGAACAGACTTGTTCATAGAATGGTTGGTGAATTATTTACAATTTATATCAATAATTTAGGAAAAGGTGTTCACAATGCAAACTTTCATTTTTTTATGCCGATGGCACCATAATTTACTGTTCAGCTATTGCTTTGACAAAGGCTCTGGAAATTTTTCAAAATGCTTTTAAAGAAATAGAATCCCAACTTCAGCCATTAAGAAATTAAAAGTGAGGTTGGGTTTTCTATTAATGCAACAAGGAAACTAGTTGTCACTTATTTTGCGAATACTGGATTATGGGAGTGTTTTGTACATAAATGCCTGTACCACCTCACTACACTTGTTGAACTCTGTTGACCATGGCGTGTTAAGATTTATTATGGGCTATAGATTGCTTACACATCATTGTACTCTTTATGCATAAGTGAACTGGCCCTCCTTGACTGTCCATAAGCTGCTTTATTGGTACACTTTCATTTATGAAACAATCATTGGTCAGCTCCCTTTTTCCCTCGGTTAATACTTCACTTTCACATCAAACCTAACTTACAGTTTTCGATCACAGGACTTTTTACATGCCTCAGTGCCAAGAAGTTTGGAAAAAGGGATTCATGTTTTCTGCTCTCTCTGCTTGGAATGGACTACAAAAACCTCTGAAATTGCAGACTGTCATACCCATAAATGATTTTAAAGCTGATGATGTTTTACTGTATAGTATGTGGTGTTATTATCATAAACTTGCCTTATTTCCACAGCAAAGCTCTTCCGCAAAGCCTCACCTTCTTTTTTTACCCCTTCCCCTATCCACTCTCTTCCCCTGCATCTCAAATTCATCTCCGCTTTGCCTTTTATATTCTTGTAAATGTCTGTTGTCTTGTCTGTAAATTCTGCTATTTTGCCTGGGGCCTGAATGACGAAACATGATTAATGAGTTAGCTCGATAATTGTAAAACTCAGAACCCTCCCAAATCTGGAACATGGACTTAAGTAAAAAGAGCTGTTCCAGGTTTTGCTCAGAGTAGTTATCCAGCTAACGCAGTAATCCTGTTTTGTGATACAGGGCCTAGGGGGGTATAATACGAAGCAGGATTACTGACTTACCTGGATAACTGCACTGAGTAAAACTTGGAACAGCTCTCGTTCATTCCATGACCCAGATTTTGGAAGGTTCCGGGTTTTACTCTGGCTAATTTAGTAATCCTGCTTCATAGTAAACCCCCAGGGTCTCTCTCGAAAAAAAGATCCTTGATCTCAAGGGACTTACCTGATAAAATAAAGGTTAAATTTAAAATAATAACAATTTCAGGCCTAACTGAATAACTAATGTAAATGTTGTGACTACCAAAATTATTTGCCACTTTTTTGGCATAGGTACGCCAATAGCATATGAAACTGATAATTAGATAAACATATTTGGGCAAAAGACACACATTATTATTATCGATACATTAATCGCTATCGTTAATACTGGTGACTTTTTCCTGATTATAATTATCCAAATATCAGTATATATCTCCTGGTTAATACAATTTGGACCCAATGCACGCACTGCGATGATGACATGCTGATTAGGGAAATTATTTGCATGTCATTGTTCACCAATCAACATCATAATGACTAAAAGCTGGTGCGCAATGGTAAATTGAATTATCGGAATTTCATCCTTGTTTCAGTCTATAAAATTACAATATTGTCCTTAAAAAATGAAACGAGTAAATTTTGAGGTCAGTGCAAAGCAAATGCATGTAACACACAGCCAGTCAATTAAATTAACAACAGTATTAAATATTTATTGTTTGAGCATTGAGTAGTAACATTTTTAAAACACCAATTTCATGGAAGAAGAGTTCTTAATTTAACCAAGGAAAGCAATCTTATAGACACAGACGATAAAACCGTGTACATTTTGTTTTTAATGCAACAAAATACATTTTTATGTGAATACTTTGTGTGAAAGTCTACTAGCCAGTTGCAGATTTGTGGCGAAACACGTGGATGAAGGCTATACGGCAGTGGTCCCCGATCATGTGCCATGAGGACTGAGTTCGGAGATGAGGCTCTGATTCAGACACAGCCCAAGTTTTCATTCCAACCTATCACTACACCTGCTGATTTAACTAATTAACACAACTTCAACCTGTAGAGCATACATGGGAACAGTGGAGAGGCAGCAGGAGCCAGGAGTTGCAGCAACCAATATGCCGTCCAGTGCACCACAACTCTCAGTGTCCGAATCAGCCTCTAAACTTCTGTGTACTCAAAGTCTGTACTGTCTACAAAGCATACTGCGTACTGTTTATTGTGTACTTTTTAGTACGCAATCAACAGTATGCTATACGAAAAATACCACCCTTCTATGTACTACCCGTACTATGGTAGTTTATACTCCGTTTTACTTCCTGAATAGTAGGCCAAGGTTGTGTCCAAATCGGCGCCCTTTCATACTGTTTAGTATGCTTGTTGAGTACACTGGGTGAGAAACTTAAGTAGGTGAAATCTTCTCTAAATGCAGTGTACTGAAATCCTTGGATTATATACACTATATGGCCAAAAGTATCCGGACACCACTTGGTCTGGGGCTATTTTTCATGGTTCAGTCTAGGCCCCTTAGTTCTAGTGAAGGCAGATCTTAACGCTACAGCATACAATGACATTCTAGATGATTCTGTGCTTCTAAGTTTGTGGGAACAGTTTGGGGAAGGCCCCTTCCTGATTCAGAATGAAAAAACTTCTGCAAAACTCTTTCCAAACTAGTGAGGAAGTAGTTTGTAATGTAGGATATCTAATATTTAGATATACAGTATATAAGTCAAGCACCCCCCCCACCCCCGCTCTCTATCTCTGTCGCTCTCTGTCTCTCTCTTACACATTAACCCCCACCAACATCAAAGATAAGCCAGTCTTTGTCATAAATGACCCCCCCCCCCCCTCCCCCACACCTTAACCCAATGAGGGCATGGATCCCCTCCCTGTCAAGGTACTTTATGAGTGTACCGCAGAAAAAGAATTGAATCAGTTTTGGAGTTTGTTGGTGAAGTCATTCTTTTTGGTTCCTCGTGCGTTTCCTTTTGTTCCTGTTCAGCTGGAGGGTAAATAATTTGGCAATTTTTGGCTTATCTTTCTCTTTACTGGTATTTCCTAATTAATGTCTGGTTTAATGCCTTCACTTTTGTGAATTATAAGTAGTCAGCTTACATTCCTTAGTGAATGTATGATTTCAATTCATTATTCCAATTGACTGTTTTCGCTTAATAAAATTACTTAATCTCAAGACCTGATTTAGACTTTGTTTTGGCTTGTTGGTTGATCCACCAGGTTACTGTTCGACTTACCTATTAACGAATTTGGCGATTTAATTGATGATTGTAATTTTTAATAATAATTATTAAATTAAATCACGTAAAACTTATTTTGAATGTAGGTTAAGTGAGGGGTTCAAGCACGCAATATCGCTTGTGTTCAGTATTCAGAGTGCCGAACGTTTTAACATGGGTATTGACTGTTGGAACCGCTGGATTCAGAAAATACACATTTTACCTAGTCCTCACTTACCCGACAGTAATATTTTTTTTATTTTATTGAGAATATCAATCAGTTTACATATGACGATGGTTACAAAGTGTAGATTATGAATGAAGATAGAATTAACTAAATTAAAAAGAGAGTAGTTCATAATATGTCCCATTCTTGTACTACAAGTTGTAGTTTTTACTTCCGGTTTATGTCCCGAAATTGTCGGATGAGTGCACAGTTCTGTGGATGAGTGTGTTCCTCAATCCCCTCAACCTAAACCCCGGAAATAAGGGGTTCATCCTGGTATTTTAAGTGCCCCCATTTGTGAGAAAAAGTCGCCCACTCAAAAGCTTTTTGATGAAGTTGACTCAAATATGCGTCCCCAAAGGGGTTAAGGGATCATATTCGGTTACAGCCATGGTCTGTTTCCCCATAGGCTATAATGGAGAAAGCGCACTGAGAGGTGGCACTAGTATGCTGGGCCGTGACCAAATATGATCCCTGTTCCCTGTCCACTCAGACCCCTGTCTACTATGTGCCCTGTCCCCTCACTTTGCAAGCAGTGTGCGAAAGAAATCCTGCAAAACTCTTTCCAAACTAGTGAGGAAGTAGTTTGTAATATTTTTTTTGAGAATATCAATCAGTTTACATATGACGATGGTTACAAAGTGCAGATTATGAATGAAGATAGAATTAAGAAAAATAAAAACAGAGTAGTTCATAATATGACCTGCTCTTGTACCATAGATATGCATATACGCTCTATGGGCTCTATCTTGGCGATCTTAGCGCTTCATCTAAGCGCATGGCATTAAGTGCATTTAGGGCATGTCCAAGTCCACTTTTGCTATTTTAACGGCGTGTTTTTTGGGCGCTAAGCACGGTGCAATGTGCAAATGGGCTGAACCTAGTCTTTTCATTAATTATAGGTGTGTCTTGGGCATGACATGCAATAAACCAATCAAAATGTCATTTAAAAAATGCCCTTTAAAAGCCTGCTTTTCCACCTTGGCGGATTGCTTATATGATGGCGAAACAGACATGCTCATGCGTGTTTAGTGCGATCAAGGAATAGGCTATATGGATCAATAGTAATTCCTGACAGTGCTGTTTACAAAATATATGCGGTTAAATTTCGTTAAAAGCACCTGCAACAGCTGAGAATAAGCTACCAATGGCTTCCGTCTCACCTTAGAAAATGCCAAATTAGCCTGCTTGTTTAACAAATTTAATTTGATTATGCAATGAAGCAATGAACTCATGTTCAAGCTTCATCCGAAGTTCATTAGGCTACCTGCATTCTAATTTTGATGAATAACATAAATAACGTTATTTTGCCTTAATGATGACACTAAATACGATAAAGCTATCAGGATGGAAACCCATAGGTTCATGCATAGTTTCCCTTGTTTTATAATGTCCTGCTTATGGAAATGTGACCAACCTGTTTTACTGGTATAGCATAATGCTTTAAAACAATCCACTTTCCCAGGAAGACCGTGAAAAATGCGATTTACAGCAGGGGAAACAGACCTGTTCCTGTAAAGCGCATGCACATGCAGATAATGGCATTAAAATGAATTGTGTAATGTGCTGCAAATTTGTTTACGTTTCTAATTAGACGCTTAGTTCTCTTTAAAATCTTTTGTTCAGTTATGGAATAACAGGTGAAATTAGCGGGGTTTTAATAAGCTGAGTGTATGGAAACCTTGTCACTAATTTAAAAAATATGAAGGACGAAGAATATAGCTAAGGTTTACAATTCAGTTAACATGGTGACATTTATCTCCGTTTTTTAACCATAGGCTATCGAAAAAACCTTATGCACAGCGAATCCGCTGTAGCCTAGGCTATTTGAAAAACAAAAAATGCAATATTCACTGGACAAGGTTTTGGACTTTTTTCAGTCACAACCATTCTATTTATTTACATTCTATTCCTAGATTGTTAGGATCCTGTAAATCTGTCTGTTTATTTCTTTATTTGTTATTATTTTTCCTGTTTTCTTTCCCTCGCGATTGTCAGTCCGCGTTCCATGTTTCTGAGATTCCACCCCCTGTCTTTGTCATTGCACTATTCGGGTGATTTTGGGAACATTCAGGTTTCTTCTGTATTTCGTATATCTCGTTTTCTTCCTTCTGACTTTATTTATATTTGTATATAATACTAATGTACTAATCATACTAACTGTTAGATTAGATTTAATACTAACCTGCTAACAAACTAACATGTGTATATAATACTAATCTACTAACATTAGGGTTCTAGAGTTCACTACTAACATTACTAATTCATCTTGAGTTTCTACCTGCAGCTGTCATTTCCCTCCTCATTATCCTATCCCTGCATCAATCTGTGATTTCGCATTCTCTGCACATGTGTCCACTTTCGTGTTCCTCCAATCTGAGCTGTGCACTTGTTTACCTGCTAACTCCAGGCTGTTTGTTATCATTGTGTCTGTGTATTCCAGTCCGTGTCTTACGTTTCCCCTGTCATTGTTTTATTGGTCCCTGTTAACCCTCACTGTTCTCACCTGTGAGCAATCTCCCCTCCCTGCTTCTACACACCTGATTCCCATTATGTCTGTCTCCCTCTGTGTATATATACCTTGTCATTTCAGTGTTCTTCGCGAGTTCCTTAGTATATTCTGCTTCTGTGTTACGATCTGTTTTTCCCGAGTTTCTGCCCGAGTTGTTAGTTTATTCTGTTTTCTAGTTTTTGTTTTTCCCTAGTCCTTTGCCTATTGTTGTTTTGTATCCAGTCTGTTTTGTTTTCTTTGTGTTCCTTCTACGCCTCCCCGGTTTTTGACTCCTGCCTGTGTTCTCGCAACCCTGTTTTTGGATTCCCCTTTTTGTACCTTTGCTGTGCCTTCCCGGTTACGACCCCTGCCTGTTCTACTACGGATTGCTGCCTTGCCCAGATTAAACTTCGGTTTTTTTCACACTCCTGCCTGCGTTTGGGTCCTTCCCCCACCAGCACCTTACATAGATAAACAGAGCTGTATTGTAATGACATCTGAAGCACATTTTCAGAACTCAGATGTCCGTCTATTGCATTGCACGAGTTTTACATTGAATTACGCATTAGGTGTAAATGACAATTCGCGCATTAGGCTTGATATACAGTCAAGCCGGAAAGTCTGCACACCCCTTTCACCTTCTCCACGTTTTATTACGTTACAGACTTAGATTGAGTTCATTTTTTGCCTCAAACATCTACACACAATAGCCAATAATGATGAAGTGAAAACAGGTTTTTAGAAAATATGCAATTTTATTTTACTGACAAAAATAGGTTATTTAGGGGTTACATATCTGTACACACCCTTAGCCTAATACTTGGTTTCTGCACCTTTGGCAGCGATTACAGCTTCAAGGCGTCTTGGGAAAGAAGCTACGAGCTTGGCACACTTGTTTCTGGACATTTTTGCCCATTCCTCTTGGCATATCCTTGCAAGCTCCGTCAGGTTGGATGGGGAGCGTCGGTACCCAGCCATTTTCAGCTCTTTCCACAGATGTTCAATTGGATTCAGGTCTGGGCTCTGGCTGGGCCACTGAAGGACATGCACAGACTTTCTCCGAAGCCACTCCTTTGTTCTCTTGGCTGTGTGCTTCGGGTCGTTGTCATGTTGGAAGGTAAACCTTCGCCCCAGTCTGAGGTCCAGAGCGCTCTGGAGCAGGTTTTCTTCAAGGATCTCGGTGTACTTAGCTGCATTCATCTTTCCCTCTATCAGGACTAGTCGCCCCGTTCCCGCTGCTGAAAAACATCCCCACTTCATGATGCTGCCACCGCCATGCTTCACTGTAGGGATGGTATTAGCCAGGTGATGAGCGGTGCCTGGTTTCCTCCAGACGTGACGCTTGGTATTCAGGCCAAAAAGTTCAATTTTGGTTTCATCAGACCAGAGAATCTTGATTCTCATGGTTTGAGAGTCCTCTAGGTGCCTTTTGGCAAACTCCATGTGATGTGCTTTTTACTAAGGAGGGGCTTCCGTCTGGCCACTCTACCATAAAGGCCTGATTGGTGGAGTGCTGCCTGGATGGTTGATCTTCTGAAAGGTTCTCCCATCTCCACAAGGATACGCTGGAGCTCTGTCAGAGTGACCCTCGGGTTCCTGCTCACCTCCCTGGCCAAGGCCCGTCTTCCCCGATTGCTCAGTTTGGCTGGGCGACCAGGTCTAGGAAGATTCTTGGTGGTTCCAAACTTCTTCCATTTACGAATGATGGTGGCCACTGTGCTCTTTGGGACCGGTAAAGCTGCAGAAATTTTTCCGTACCCTTCTCCAGATCTATGCCTTGACACAATCCTGTTTCTGAGGTCTGCAGATAATTCCTTTGACCCCATGGCTTGGAGTTTGCTCTGACATGCACTGTCAACTGTGGGACCTTATATAGGCAGGTGTTGGCAATCCCCAATCATGTCCAATCAATTTAATTTATCACAGGTGGACTCCAATTAAGTTGTAGAAACATCTCAAGCAGTATCAGTGGAAACAAAATGCACCTCAGCTCACTTTTGGGTGTCATATCAAGACTTGTGTACATATGATATTTTACATTTTGATTTTTAATAAATTAGGACAAATGTTTTCACTTTGTCATTATGGGCTATTTTGTGTAGAATTTTGAGACAAAAAATGAACTCAGTCTATTGTAGAATATGTCTGTAACGTAATAAAATGTGGAGAAGGTGAAAGGGGTGTGCAGACTTTCCGGCTTGACTGTAGGTGTTATCAGCTCCTTTTTAATGGATATCCATTGTCCCGTACCATCGCCCAACGCCTGGATGTTGATGGAGTGGGCTGAAAGCAATTTAATGTGGCATTCCCCTTCGCTGAGTGACAGGTATGTGGTCTTTGACCTATGGACCCTTTTATTATTATGCATTTTTTGATATAGCCAACACAATAATAATATTTCACATTGTAATCTTGATATTTTAGTCATGCTTGTGCGCGTCCCTGTGTGTAACAGACAGGAGGGTGTACGTGCGTTGTGCACACGCCTATCTAGACGCACTTATATGCGCCGTTAAAATAACATAAAACAACTGCGGACATGACTTTAGACCTGTTTGTGGTGGGTTGATGCTAAATTGGATAGCCCGGAGGGACCTGGGCGGGACCCTGGGACACTATCTTAAAGGGTTAGTTCAGAATTTTGGACATAATGTCTCATTTATGACTTACCCATGATGTTGTTGATTGATGGAGACCATTTTCATCTGATTCCATGCTGTCCTACATACACACGTTGCTAATGCTAGCGCAACTTCGTGGTAACCGGTAGCATCCACTACGAAACGCACTTAAACACTCCACAGTGCACCCAAAGCAAATAAAATATGACGACAGTCTATCGGAGTTAATTTGAGTGTTTATACCATAATTTTTGAAGTCAAACTATCGTTGAATCCTTTACTTTGTGCTGACCTATATTCTCTGTAGAAGTACGGCGGCGGAGCGAACGTGGCCATTGCAATTTCTTGCTCTTCTTTGTTGTTGTAGTCGACCAGTGCCGGCACTACATTCGTAGGTAAGTATCGCTCCGCCGCTGTACTTCTCCGTATATTCTACTTCCACAGAGAATATAGGTCAGCACAAAGTAAAGGATTCAACGATGGTTTGACTTAAAAAATGATGGTATAAACACTCAAATGAACCCCGATAGACTGTCGTCGTATTTTATTTGCTTTGGGTACACTGTGGAGTGTTTAAGTGTGTTTGGTAGTGGATGCTACCGGTTACCATAGAGTTGCGCTAGCATTAGCAATGTGTGTATGTCCACAAGAAGGACAGCATGGAATCAGCTGAAAATGGTCTCCATCAATCAACAACATCATGGGTAAGTCGTAAATGAGACATTATGTCCAAAATTCCAAACTAACCCTTTAGCAGTTCGGGCATGAGCCCGATTTATGTGGACTCCTGTGAGGTTAATGTTTAGGGGTTGAGAAAAGGTTGATGCTAGATTAACAACCAATCACAGCAGAGCGTCCCTCCCAGGACTTAGCGCAGAGTGTAAAATAGGGCCCTATATCTTTTACTTTTTTACTTCCGTGTTACTTACTGAAATTGTCGGATGAGTGCACAGTTCTGTGGATGAATGTGCTCCTGAATTCCTTCAACAAAACCCTGGGCCCAGTTGTTCAAAAAATTTAATCTGGATCAGAATGATCCGGATTTGGAAATCCCACGTTTTGCTATCCAGGATCAGGTAATCCACTTTTACTTTTGTGCGGTTTTTCAAAGCAACATTGGATTGGATCACCCTGATCCAGATACAAACCTTTCAAGATTACCAAATCGGATTACCAGTGCTCCAGATATCACAATGTAGGCTACTAGCTATGTAAAGAACAACAGGTAGAATAGCCAGCGTGGGGTCATTTTAAGTGTTTTTATTTGAAGAGACACAAACATCAGCACAAACATCCCCTTCCATTTTCAAAAATTAAACAGTCTGACCCCTCATCTGACCCACAACAAATCAATTAAAACAAACAAATATACATTATTCATAAATACATTGTGGATATTTTGAACACATGTTTTAAATTATAAAAAAGCTAAATGTCCAATAGTTAACTACTATATGATACAAATGTTGCATTATTTGACCAATTTTAAAATTTTATTACATTTTGTTCCTGAAATCCACCCTTCTGCTGGGATCAGGATAATCCTCATGTTTTGGATCAAAGGTATCCCAATCCTACTAAAAAGTTTTGAACAACACATACTGAAGGTTTGATCCAGAAAAAGTCTCCTGGAAGGGCTCTGTCTCTGCACCTCATCCACTTTTTAACAGGAGTCCCGCAGGGATCTGTACTGGGTCCTCTGCTGTTCTCCATTTACACTAAGTGTCTTGGTTTGGTTATTAATTCACATGGCTTCTCTTACCATAGTTATGCTGATGACACTCAACTCTTCCTCTCTTTCCCTCCCTCTACCCCACAGATAAAGGAGAGGATATCTGCTTGCCTGGCTGACATCTCTGAGTGGATGTCTAGCCATCACATGAAGCTCAACCTCGACAAGACTGAGCTGCTCTTCATGCCATACAAGACCTCCCCGCTCGTAGACCTGTCCATCACCATCGACAGAACCATGGTGACCGCCTCCCGCTCTGCAAGGAACCTGGGGGTGGTCCTGGACGACCAGCTGGAGTTCAAAGAACACATCAGGGCAACGGCACGGTCCTGCAGGTTCCTGCTGTACAACATCATGAGGATTCGGCCGTACCTGACCACCTACTCCGCCCAGCTCCTTGTCCAGACCATGGTCACCTCACGTCTGGACTACTGCAACTCTATTCTCGCAAGCCTACCAGCCTGCGCCATTCTGCCCCTACAACTGGTCCAGAACGCGGCTGCTTGGCTTGTGTTCAACCTCCCGAAGTTCTCGCACGTCACCCCCCCTGCTGAGGTCACTCCACTGGCTGCCGGTCGTGACCAGGATCAGGTTCAAAGTTCTGACCCTGGCCTACACTGCAGCCAAAAGATCAGGCCCCTCCTACCTACAGGACTTAATCCAGCACTACGCTCCTGCTCGACCACTTCGCTCTGCTGCTGCAGGGCGACTTGCACTTCCCTCCCTCCATGTTAACGGCTCCCGCTCGTCCCGACAGCGGAGCTTTTCCACCCTAGCTCCCCAGTGGTGGAACGAACTCCCCACTCTGCTGCGCTCAGCTGAAACAGTCTGTTTTTTGTTGTGGTCTGAAAACGCACTTTTTCAGACTCCACCTCGACTAAACTACCTATATAGGGCCATTCTATAGTACTCGCTTCCTGTTTTTTGCTTGTTTTCTATTTAACTTGTGTTTTTGGTAATTTTATAGTTCAGAATGTATAGCTGACTGTGTGTACTACTCGTGTTTATTACTAGGGATAGCTCCTACGCTGTGAGAAAGTTGTGCTTTGTCGGATTTGCTTTGTAGTCGCGTCAATGACCTTCAATATGCATTTATTGTACGTCGCTTTGGATAAAAGCATCTGCCAAATAATTGTAATGTAATGTAATGCAAAAACCAAGACTGGATTTCGTGATCTAATCTGATTTCAGGATCCTTTTTTTATTTGAACAACCCATTTTCAAGATTTGATACAATCCGGTAGCCAAAATCTGATCAGATTACAACTGGGCCCAGTTGTTCAAAAAATTTAATCTGGATCAGAATGATCCGGATTTGGAAATCCCATGTTTTGCTATCCAGGATCAGGTAATCCATCTTACTTTTGTTCCAGTTTTTCAATGCAACATTGGATTGGATAACACTGATCCAGATACAAACTTTTCAAGATTACCAAATCCGGATTACCAGTGCTCTAAATGGGACTCCATATCACAATATAGGCTACTAGCTATGTAAAGAACAACAGGTAGAATAGCCAGCGTGGGGGTCACTTTAAGTGTTTTTATTTGAAGAGACAGAAAACAGCACATCCCCTTCCATTTTCAATTTCTTTTAAACAGTCAGACCCCTCATCTGACCCACAAGAAATACATAAAAACAAACAAATATACATTATTCACAAATACATTGTGGATATTTTGAACATGTGTTTTAAATCATAAAAAGGCTAAAGGCTCTGCAACAGATACGATGCCCTAAGTGACTCGGACGACTTGCAATCCAGTTCGGACGATGTTTTGTTAATTGGGGACTCTATTGTCCGGAATATGAGAGTTCCACCTGTTGACAGGGTAAGAGTGCATACTAAATGCTTGCCTGGTGCAAGGGTCCTTGATGTAGCCAACATGGTTAAAAATGTCTTAAAGGAATATGGTAAAGTAGCACGGTGATTGTACATGCTGGAACAAATGACATAAAATTACGCAAATCAGAAACCCTGAAAAGACATTTTGGGTCTTTACATGATACACTTAAAAGCCTTAACTAGAAGGTAATTGTCTCGGGTCCCCTCCCGATGTACAGGAGAGGCAGTGAAGCATTCAGTAGACTTTTACTTAACGATTGGCTTCGTGGTTGGTGTGTAGTTCTGAACATCGGTTTTATTGATAACTGGGATCTATTCTGGGAGAGACCTGCATTCTACCGCAGAGACGGCCTGCATCCAAATAGGCGAGGCTCAGCAAATCTGTCAGACAACATTCAGAAAGCCCTCAATGCCTGACTATACTACAGTAGTGGAAATGAAAACACCAGTGTTGTCCATTTCAATATCTGTCCCCCCTTATATGAATACAGTATCCAGACAATAAGCCCAACGTTAAGGCATATCCATACAAGAACTATTTGTCGTGGAGTTAACATGTGTAACTTGAAAATCATCCCTCTACAAAAGGAATCCCATGTGAAACCTGTGTCATATTCTCTGCTCACCTTTGCATTTTTAAATATTCGGTCCCTGGCATCTAAAGCGTTTTAAATTAATGACCTTGTTCAAGACAAGAAACTTGATTTTTTATTCTTAACAGAGACATGGCTAGGGACAGATGGTACTGTCTCGCTAATAGAGGCTTCGCCCCCAAATTACACCTTTTCTCAAAAAATTAGGCAGAATAAGAGAGGAGGTGGCTTAGCAAATATTTATTCATGTGAATTTAAATGCAAGCAAATGGACTTTGGGAAATTTTCTTCTTTTGAATATCTTGCTCAGATTCTAAGTTTTGATTCTCCTGTTCTGATGGTGACCATCTATCGCCCTCCAAGGCAAAACCCAGAATTTTTCCCTGAATTTGCTGAATTCATGTCTATTATGTCAACTGATCATGAGAGAGTTCTTCTGGCAGGTGATTTTAACTTGCATGTGGATAATGTGTCAGATTCCAAGGCCATGGATCTTAAAAACTTACTACTCTCTCTTGATTTTAATCAGCATGTTGCTGAGCCAACTCATAAGCATGGCCATACTCTAGATTTGGTCATTTCTAGAGGGCTAAGTGTTACAATTTCCTCTGTTGTTGATCTCGCTATATCAGATAATTTCTGTGTATCCTTTCATGTCATGTTGTTAAAGGGAAAGAAAAAAGCTGATCGCATTATAAAGAAGCGCATTTTAAATTCTGCAGCAGCTGATAGGTTTGCACAACTTGTAAATCTTACATGTGTACCACTGAACCCGCTAGCTACTGATGAGTTAGTGTATAGTTTTAATAGCAAACTTAGAGCTACATTCAACATTGTTGCCCCAGAGAAAATAAAAAAGGTAATTTCAAATCAGAAGACACCCTGGAAAAACAGTGAAATTCTTAAACTAAAGAGGGACTGTCGGAAAGCAGAGCGTAAATGGAGAAAGACAAAACTACAGGTACATCTTGACATCCTTAAAGAACAGCTTGCAAATTATAAGAAACACAAGACAGACTTATTTTTCCAAGATTATTTGTGACAATAAGAATAATCCCAAAGTGCTTTTTTCAACAATTGATCACTTGATAAATCCAAGTCCAACTGCTGACTTTGGCAGTAAGCTCATCTCCTCAAATAAATGTGAAGAGTTTGCTATTTATTTTAAAGAAAAGATAAGCACTATTAGGTTACACATAGCTCAAATGGGTACAACCCCTTTGATTTTGGACAGTTCAGATGCCCCGTGCACAGCTGACATGCATGCATTTGGCCTGATTGATGCACAAATGCTCAATGAAATAGTCCAGCCATTAAACCCTCTACCTGTGTATTTGATCCTATCCCCACAAGATTTTTTAAAACCGTTTTTAGTTGTTTGTCAGACAGTGTCTTGGCCATTGTAAACTCTTCTTTGGAGACTGGCAACTTCCCAACTGCACTGAAGACTGCCATTGTAAAGCCCTTACTAAAGAAAAGTAACTTGGATCCCTCAGTTCTTAGTAATTTTAGACCCATATCAAACCTCAATTTCTTAAGCAAGATTATCGAAAAAGTGGTTTTTAGACAGTTAAATGATTTTCGCAGTAAAAATACCATTCTTGAGAAATTTCAGTCAGGATTCCGGTCAAACCACAGTACAGAAACTGCTCTAGTCAAGGTAATCAATGATATTTGAATGTGCATAGATGCTGGTGGTGCGTCTGTTCTGGTTCTGTTAGATCTCAGTGCTGCATTTGACACTGTGGACCATAATATTTTGCTACATCGCCTTGAACAATGGGTAGGTCTCTCAGGAACAGTCCTTTAATGGTTTTATTCATATCTGGCTGGAAGAAATTTTTGTGTTGCCCTGGGGGATTCTGTATCAGAAAAAACTATTATTAACTGTGGGATTCCTCAGGGTTCTATCATTGGCACATTGCTCTTGTCTTTATACATGCTTCCACTTGGTAAAATCATCAGTAACCATGGGGTTAATTTTCATAGCTATGCTGATGATACACAGCTGTATATTTCTGTATTGCCTGAGGATGAAAGCCCAATCAGTTCCTTAGAAAACTGTCTGAAGGATATTAATCTCTGGATGTCTCAGAATTTTCTTCAGTTGAATCAGGATAAGACTGAGATAATTATCATTGGATCTAAGGCCCAGAGAGAAAGATTATCTAAGAACCTAGGACCTCTAGGTGTAATCTTGGATGCTAACCTAAGCTTTCTGCCACATATAAGAAATGTAACAAGGGTAGCCTTTTTCCATTTGCGAAATGTTACTAAAGTAAGGCCTTTCCTCACGCAAGCTGATGCTGAACGGTTAATACATGCCTTTGTTACAAGTAGATTAGACTACTGTAATGCTCTCTTCTCTGGTCTTCCAAAAAAATACATAGAGCAGCTACAACTTGTGCAAAACCCAGCTGCAAGAATCTTGACACGAACCAAGAAGAGAGCTCATATCACACCTGTACTTGCATCTCTGCATTGGCTGCCCGTGAAATTTAGAATTGATTTTAAAATTATTTTTCTTGTTTTTAAAGCTCTGACTCGTTTAGCACCACTTTACATATCTGACCTGCTGAATAGATATCAGCCCAAATGTGCCCTCAGATCTTCTGGTGATAACTTGTTATGCATTCCAAAAGTAAATTATAAAAGAAGTAGAGAAGCTTCTTTTTATTTCTATGCCCCCACACTATGGAATAGCTTGCCCAGACAGATCAGAGAGGCACCAAATGTAGCACTTTTTAAAAGCCTTCTGAAAACGTACTTCTTTAGGATGGCTTTTACTTGATTGTATCCTATTTTAGTTTTTACTTGTCTTTTGCTTTTACTTGTTTTATAAATATACATCTATATTGTCTTGTATTTCATTGTGTTTTATTGCATTTTGTTTTATCCAATTTTATTATTATTTTTATGTTTTATATTGTTTTTTTTTCCCAAATCAAGATTTTATTTTATTATTTTTATTTATTTATTAATTTATTTTATTTTTTCTTCAGATTTGTTTTATTCCCTGTTATATTGTCTTTTATTGTGTTTTATTGTTATATTAATGTTATATAATGTTATATTGTTTTATCCAATATTTTCCTGTTTTAACTGTTTATTATTATTTCCCTAGTGTGAAGCACTTTGGGCTGCTACTTGTTGTATGAAAGGTGCTATATAAAGAAGGTTTATTATATTATTATTATTATTATTATTAAATGTCCAATAGTTAACAAAATAAAGAACGTTTATGGATGCAATTGATGCAATTGTTAAACTACTTTTGACTGGTTCATCTCTGATGATTGTGTCATTGTAATTAATATACAGTGATAAATGACAATTCAAATTAAATATATTATTTTTGTTTGATATTGACAGCTGTTTGGGGGATTATTTTATGGGGGAAAAATCCATTATTTATTTTTGTTTACTTTCCTGTACTGAAAGGCTTAATAGGTAGCCTAATGTCTACTTTATCTACTTTATCACTGTAACGGTTAAACAAATCAAGTGCAGAATATAAATTTATATATATATATATACATATACTACATGATACAAATGTTGTATTATTTGACCAATTTTAAAGTTTTATTACATTTTGTTCCTGAAATCCACCCTGAATCCACCTGATTTCAAGATAGTCCTAATTTTTTGGATCAAAGGTATCCCAATCCTACTAAGACGTTTTGAACAACACATACTGAAGGTTTGATCCAGATCAAAACCAAGACTGGATTACGTGATCTAATCCGATTTCAGAATCCTTTTTTTCTTTTGAACAACCCATTTTCAAGATTTGATCCAATCCGATAGCCGAAATCCGATCAGATTACTTCTGAACAACTGGGCCCTGGAAATAAGGGTTTCATCCTGGTATTTTAAGTGTCCCCATTTGTGAGAAAAAGTCGCCCACTCAAAAGCTTTTTTGATGAAGTGGACTCAAATATGTGCCCTCTTACACCACTTTATGTCAGAAATAGCAATACATACCATGTAGAATAAACGTCCCATGTTCATTGTGCTTATTGCAAACAATTTCATTAAAAGAGTTAAAGTTATTTAACTGATCAAGTTAAAGACTGAGGTGATTGGTAGAAGTGTGGACACATTGCTACTAAACTTAATCAGGTAGATGATGAAGAATTCAAAGACAAAGCAAATGATAACAAGCCAAACCTGCATTGTGTTAATAAGTTTGAGGAAAAGATTATGAAAGAACTTAAACATGTGTTCAACAACCTAATTAGGAGCCTACTGATTCACCTTTATCTTTAATTTGATCATTTGATCAGTTAACACATTTTGTTACTTCTTTTTATGTAATTGTTTGCAATGTAGCACACAATTAAGCTGCATTAGTGCCCCCAGAAAATGTTATCAAAGAAAGAAGAGTAAATTGTTATCAAAGATAACACTTAGCCCAAGTGTTATCAAAAACATGGCACGCATTTGACATTCGCTTCCTAGATTTAACTCTCATATTATGTTGACATTTTATGACGCCTTTTATGTTTGGGATCAAATTTACCCCAAAAGTTTAAAATGACACAGAAGTATTGTAATAGAAAATTTTTGACACTTTCTGTTTCACTTTTTGTGAGTCTCCCAATTGACTAGCCTTTTATCCCTAAATATTAAAAATCTGTGATGAAACATCTAAATTTAGAGCTTGAGGTAAGTGAAAGATTGTGAAGTTTAAAACCTGTATGGGAAAGTGCCACCAGAATCACCCACAAAAAATCTGAGATAAAAAAATTAAGAAGTTGTATATTTTCTTACATTATGTACAGCTACCCCACAAATGACCCCCACACAACACCTCAGTTAGTACAGGACTTCTGAGAACATTGAATTATGTTTATTGCGTGTTTACTATTTAATCCTAAAAAAAATTAGGAAAAGTCGTACAGTGTGAAGATGAAAAAATAAGGTTAACTGGTTTTTAAGAGTCGTCAAACATTGCTTTGGGTCAAATTGACCCGGAAAATAATATGAGGGTTAAATGCAGTATATAAATAAATAGCCTACTAATGACTATTTATGAACTATTGTTAGGCTATTGCCAAGAGTAATGTGATTAGTTCACTTTTGCGTAATAATTCAAATCAGAAAGGTTTTAAGAAGTGCACGATAATACTTTGCACAGTCATTTAAATGAGCGCAAAATGTGACTTTCCTGACTACTTCGGAAATTAACTGTAATATTTTTCTTTGGACTTGAATATGAAATTACATTTCGTATATATAAACAAAGTAATGTTATACATTGTGCAGCAAACCTTTTGATGTGAGTGTTTTGTTCCCCGAGACGTCATGTCTGACTGGCCTTCCAGATTTTATCACATTTTATGTGAAGCCAATCTATTATAGATTTATCTCCCCTCCCTCGGGAAAGGGAGGGGACATAATCCCAGTCGTTAGGTGTATTTCTCCGAATGCCCTGCAGGGAGCGTAACGATATAACTGCATAATTCCGGACGCAACTGTTCATTGTATGGGAACCGTCTTGTTGTGCTGTAAGTGTATTAATGGATATTGCTCCGGAACACCTTGATAGGGAAAAAAAGCTTACACTTACACAATGATAATAATTTACATTGACCATTAATAAAACCTCCAAGAAAGGGCGAGAAACGATTTTAAGATGAGAAAACGTTTTATTTCAGTATAAACTTTCAAATAATTCATAGTATGTTTTTATAAAAACTGAATTCAATTTTGCATGGGAAGGAACGGTACTGTGATCTAAATGTACAACATTCATTCAATCTGAATGGAACAGTACAGTATATGCGATACTCTGTCAGATATAGCTGACGTAACTGCCTACACTGTTCTAAACATTGTTAAACATTGTTAAACTCTACAAAGCTTACCATTGAAACCATACTTTCAACAGGAATTCCCTTACATGGAAGAAGCTTTTCAACCTATTAATGAGAGTTCCAGATTTGTGTCACAAACTATTCGTAGTTGGGTCTTTCAAGGTACAATTGTCTGAGGATCAAAGAGGAGTAATAATATATACAGTCACGGGGGGGAACGTGCTGGTATTCTTAACAAGATCAGCATATAGTGCAACAGAGTGGATATTACTTAGAAAAAGGTCGGATAAAGTAGGCTATGCACGAAATGATACAAAAAACATAAACATAGGCTACTGTATAGGAAAACATTTTTTTTTTTTTTTTTTTTTTTGCAAAAGTCTATTTACATTGAGTTGCTTCGCTCTTGTTAGTTAAGTCTTTGAATTTAGTTTTCCTTTACTTCTTCTTTGTTGCTTTCTTTACCGTCTTTGCTTTAGGTTTGGTAAGCTTGGTCACTTTGGATCTGCTCGTCTTCGCTGGTTTGGCGACCTTGGCTTTCTTCACTGGTTTCTTAGGCTTGGTTGCTGCCTTCTTCTTCGCTGTCGTCTTCTTCGCTGGCGTCTTCTTTGCGGTTTTGCTCGCCGCTTTAAGTTTCTTGGCTTTAACTGGCGTGACAGCCTTCTTTGGTTTTGTCACCTTCTTGGGTTTGGCGGCTTTAGTGGGTTTCCTCTTGCCTTTCTCTGGAGCTTTAGACTTAGGCACCTTCTTAGTACCTTCGGGTTTGGCAATTCTGAAGGAACCCGAAATCCCAATACCCTTGGTTTGGTTCAGGGTTCCGGACCGCATAAGCCTCTTCAGGGCTAGCTTGGTTTGTGTATCGGCGTTGTCCCCCACATCATAATGGCCTTTAACGTACTTCAGGATATACTGTCTCGACGCACCTCCGCGAGCGTTGACCGCCTGGACAGCCGACAAGATCATTTCCGAATATTTGGGATGTTGGGCGACTTTCTTGGAGGTTTTCGCCTTTTTCGCCTTCTGTGCTGGTGCAGCTGCTGTCTCTGCCATTATGAAGTTTATCTGTGATGAAGTTCTTCGGTCCTTTGGAAATATTTTAAAAGTGTTACAAATAAGTCCCAAATAATTCCTGGTCCGTCTCAAATAGTCCCAGATTTATGATTATGTATGTTAAAATGTTCTTATTTGGGACAGCGGTGCAAATGTTGTGTCACCGGAAAGCTCTTTGTAGCCTATTCTTCCGAGTCTGACGTTCTGACACTCTTCGACGTAAACTTTGTTACCTCAATAGACCTACCAGCTGAAGTGGGACCGTTGGAAGCCCCCCCTCTATAAATGTATGTTATTCCCCCAGCTACTCCTGTGAGTATATCAAGCCCATGCACGGACGTGATTGAGAACACCAACTGCCAGCAGCTGATCTAGCAGGCTCCATGAAACTCACACAGTCAGGTTTGTGTTTCTTCCCCCTCCAACTCTTGTTAAATTTCCAAAGTATGGATCTGCATCGGTCCATAGAACCACTCAGATTGAAAGTGGACACTCTGGGCTTCACGGACGTACCGTGGTCTCGCGAAAATTCATCGACCGATAAACTTTTATTCCTCGAAAACCGTGCCGAACCACCGCGCGCTGAGTTCAATTTTGCAGAATTTCTGCCAATTTGACCCAAACAGACGGAACCGACAACAGGAATGCCGAATGCATTTGGTAAACGAATCAATAATGGAACGATTAAACACAGATTGAAAAGTATAAAATATTGTTTTTGGTTTATATGCACCGATATACTTTCCTAACTAACACAGCCCGGCCATTGACTTTGAGTGACGTGGTTGAGATTATTTACTGTTAAACCTACTATAAATTAAATCACAGGGAAATAAAGTTGTAAATAAACTACACACTGTTCTATGCATTCGTGTTCTTTTCACTTTAATAAGGTTTGTGTTATTTTCTTGGGTGCTTACAGATGGAACTTGGAAATTAAAAAGGCAAGCTGTTCTCAGGTCTGTGCCTCTTCGTTGTTAGGAAAGTTGCCAACACCTACAAATATCTGGATTTGTGATTACTATCACTAAACGATAAACAGTGGGGTAATTTTCAAAACAAATTTACATTGTCTTTTGTCTGGCTGAAAGGGATACCTGCATTTTCCTATGATGCTGACAAACGAAACAAATATTTATTGTGAAAAGCACATATACCATTCTTTTGTTCACAAGCTAACTCGTAAAGCAGGATAGACTCTGAAAAATTAAAATGTGCATGCGGGAGAGTTCGGCGTTCCTTTATTTTGCTAGCAATATTGATTTAAGCATAAACATGTTATGTTCGAGGACATCATTTTAAGTTTAGCCTATTTTAATTCAGATTCTCCAGAGTTTCTACTATTTTTCCTAGTAAACGCCATCTTGGATCCCTTCATAGTGATAGACAAATTATAGCGTTTAATTTCACTTTTTATGATCAGATGTATGTCGTTAGCATGCGTGTTTTGACATGCAATTCTTTGGCTGTCGATAGTTTATGAGTGTGTGTTTAGAGACCACTTTTGGACGAACTTTAGCCTATAGGAATCATGTTAGGCTACACCTCATAGAAAGTTCTGCCTTTTAACATGTTTATTTCTGGCGCGTTACGTTTTCAGTCATAGATTATTGTGTATAATTTATTAGGAGTTATAATGGCCCATATCTTCCTTTGCTGATTGTTTTTAGAACATTCAACAATTTAGAACTTGTCATTGGTCCGCTACAAGCAATAGCCTACAGGAGGGTCCAATACATCTACTCAAGGGGAACTCGGCACTTCTTCAGTAGCCTACATCATGTCCAAAATAATCATCTCTGCAATACTTCTTCATGCATGAGCCTACTGTGCACGAACCCCGACATTGATACGCTGTGTTTCGATTAAAATTTAACAAGATAACTAATACCGCGAACTATACCCATAATTTAAATAGCTATGTTATTCACGCTTTTTCTAAAACGCTCAGTTCAATGTTCTTTTCTAAGACACTTATTGCGACAGTGTTGTATGCCTACCAAGAAAAACCTTTTTTTAAAGAAATGCAGGAATGGCGACGTTCCCTTCAGGGAACACTGAGGGCTCGCGGTGGCTTGGTGCTGAAAACAGCACCTACATCTAACACCCGCACCCCAACACGCACCCCTTCCTCCACCCGCCCGCCGACAGAGGGACTACCGCAGTGAATGCCCCAGTCACTTGGAGTATGGTCTATACAATTATTCTTCTGGCTTTTTCCTTTACTTTGAAACTACGGGCTGGGGCATCGATTAATGTGACACTCATACAAATGCAGAAATGGTAGTTTTAGCAATTTTCTGCACAATACTGACAGTATAGTGAAGAAACAAAAATGGAAGGGGGTATAGGCTACATTTGTCTATTGAAATATAACTGCATGTGGTTTGACATTTATAAGTAATGTTTAAATGTGTGCACAATCAGGCTATATATAATAATATAACCAAACTATATCCAAATAATAATAGAAGAATGTGATTGTT
Organism: Synaphobranchus kaupii; assembly: GCA_029718625.1. Lineage (NCBI taxonomy): Eukaryota > Metazoa > Chordata > Actinopteri > Anguilliformes > Synaphobranchidae > Synaphobranchus > Synaphobranchus kaupii. The sequence continues at coordinate 42,509,150 of CM056379.1, read as the reverse complement.
TTTGTCATGTGGCCAATGTATACCATATGGGTTATTTATTACATCCTATTCCTTCTCAGGAGTGTGAGGTGTAATGTAGGCTGAATGTCCATGTATGTAGAGTTCATCTTTGGTCAGGATGAAGTCTAGTACAGACACATCACTGCACGTGCTGTCCTTATGAAGGGGACCTTTTTGTTTCACACATGTAGGCCCCTCTCATCTCATCCATCCCCTTTACACTGACCTATATATGTACTAAGAAAAATGAAGCCTACCCTCTACTTCCTCTCATACATACGGAGCAATGCTATTAACACACCCTATGAACATATACTCAGCAGCCTTTACACATAAAATAACTCCTGCTTATGCCCAAACACATCCTTGCGCAATGACAACATTCTGAGATTCTCCAATGAATATACATTGATGAACAATGACTGACATGTTAAACCAAGGCAACAAATGACAGTGGCTTTGGCTACTGAATGTCAGTCATTTACATGGTTTGATCAGACGTATACATGGTCGGACACTTTGACTTAAAGTATTATAACAGTCTTCTAACTGCATGCCCTCATGCATTATGCAGGCCAGGTCAGGTCTGATGCAGTCTGGTAAACAAATGGACTGTGTAAGGTGATTACAGGACAAACCATGGGCCACAGGTTATTGTGTGGGACTAAACATGGACAATACGTGAACTGATGGGCAGGGTTTAATAAAATGACAACTGCCAATATTAAGTCAATAATGTGCATGTGACCCAAATAAACGCTTATGAACACACTGGGGCAAACTGGCTAAGGAAGTTATCCAGCACTTCCTGACAATTCTGTAGCCATTTCCTGTATGCATGTCTATCATGGTTTGTACTGTTTCCTCTCAAACTGTTTTTTTTTGTGTGCCAGACAAGCAGTATAATGCATTAGTCTCTTATGTATTCTCCCTTTTGAGCTTATCTTTTTTAGCACTGACTTGAACTGCAATATACGTATATACAGTGGAACATTTTTTTTTTGTTATGGCTCTGTACTCCAGCACATTGGATTGGAAATTAAACAATGAATCTGAGGATAAAGGGGAGACTGTCACCTTTACTTTGCAGGTATTTACATCCATATCAGGTGAAACTTGTAGGAATTGCAGCCCATTAATACATAGTCCCCCTATTTTGGGGGACCAAAAGTAATTGGACAATTGTCTGCTCTTGGCCAGCTGTGTGTTTTTGCATCATTAGTTCATGGACAAGAAAGCTAAGAAAAGGTCTCGGGTTATTTCTAGGTGTGGAATTTTCATTTGGAGTCTGTTGATGTTGTCTTTCAATGTGAGGACCTAAGAAGTGTCAATGCCAGTAAAGCACACCATCATGGGGTGGACAAATCTGAATACATTGATCAGAGACATAGACAAAACATTGGGTGTGTCAAAATCAACTGTTTGGTACATTGTTAACGAGCAAGAACGCGCTCGAGAGCTCAGCAATAGCAAACAACCTGGTAGACTACGGAAGACCACTGTAGAGGATGACCAAAGAAGAGATTGTGTAATTGTGTTAAACAATTATGTAAAATGTGTAAATCCCTTCAACTGTTGAAAAGATCAAGAACACTCTCCAGGATGTAGGCATACTGTAGCTACATGTGCCAAAGACCAAAATAAAGAGAAGACTCCACCAGCATCAGAGGGTTCAGTGCAAGGTGCAAACCACTGGTAAGCCTCAAGGTCAGAACTGCCAGGTTAGTTTGCTAAAAAAGGACATTTAAGGAACTGTAGAGTTCTGGCCAGATGAGATGAGTACTAACCTGTACCAAAGTGATGGAAATAGAAACGTGTGAAGAAAGAAAGGAACTACTTATGAGTAGTTCCTTTCCTGAACGACCAGCTGGACTTCAAAGAGCACATCAGGGCGACGGCATGGTCCTGCAGGTTCCTCCTGTACAACATCAGGAGGATTCGACCGTACCTGACCACCTACTCCACCCAGCTTCTTGTCCAGACCATGGTCACCTCACGCCTGGACTACTGCAACTCCCTGCTCGCAAGCCTACCGGCCTGCGCCATTCTGCATTCTGATCCAGAATGCAGCTGCTCGGCTTGTGTTCAACCTCCCGAAATTTTCCCATGTAACCCCCCTGCTGAGGTCACTCCACTGGCTGCCAGTTGCAGCCAGGATCAGGTTCAAAGTTCTGACCCTGGCCTACACTGCAGCCAATAGGACAGGCCCCGCCTACCTGCAGGACTTAATCCAGAACTATGTTCCTGCTCGACCACTTCGCTCTTCTACAGCAGGGCGACTCGCACTCCCCCCCCCTCCGTGTCAACGGCTCTCGCTCGTCCCGACTGCGGAGCTTTTCCACCTTAGCTCCCTCAGTGGTGGAATGAACTTCCCATTCCCCTACTTTCTACTCGAACCCTGCCTGCATTCCGTCGAGGCCTGAAGACACACCTCTTCAGACTCCACCTTGACTGATATTCTAACCTAGGAATATCAGTTCCCTGTGTTTACTAGTTCCCTGTGTTTTTCCTGTCTGTTTGTTATAGTTTATAATAGTATTTAGAATAGAAGTGTAGTATAGCTGATTTACCCACAGCTTACTGTGAACTACAGTCAACGTTCATTACTAGGGATAGCGGCTACTTTATGGGAAGGATGTGCTTTGTCTTGTCTGTTCTGTAGTGATCTTGATGATGTCTCTGTATGCACTTATTGTATGTCGCTTTGGATAAAAGCGTCTGCTAAATTAATGTAATGTAATGTAATGTAATGAGCAAAAGCACCCCCCTCATCTGTGAAACAGTTATGGCTTTGGCATGTATGGCTGCCACTGGAACTGGTTCACTTGCCTTTATTGATGATGTGACTGCTAACAGCAGCAGCAGGATGAATTCTGAAGTGTACTGAAACATCTTATCTGCTTAGATCCAAGCAAATGCCTCAAAACTCATTGGCTGGCGCTTCATCTTGCAGCAGAGCAAGGTGCCCACCATAAGTATTGGCAACTATGAGCAAAAAGTACAGGACTAAATTCAGTTTATTGTTTACAAAATGTCTTCTATGCTCAGAAAAATTATATAGTTTAATCATGATACCAGCAATCAGAGGAAAAACATATTTAATTCAAAATAATAAACATTTTGAAGATGTGTCACAATTGTTGGCATCCCTGTATTTTGTATTTGTGCACCCTCTCTTTGCTAAAATAACAGCACTGAGTTTACTGCTGTAACATTCGATAAGGTTGGAGAAGACATAGAAAGGGATTTGAGACCATCCGTCCATACAGAATCTTTCCAGATCCTTCAGAGTCCTTAGTGCTCACTTGTGGACTCTCCTCTTCAGCTCACCCCACAGGTTGTCAATGGGCTTCAGGTCAGGGAATGGGATGGCCATTGCAAAACCTTGATTCTGTGGTCAGTGAACCATTTTTGTGTATCTTTTGAGGTATGCTTTGGATGATTGTCCTGCTGGAAGATCCCATCACAACCCACTTTAGCCTTCTGGCAGAGGCAAATTCTGGTATTTGATGGAGTCCATGATGCCATGTATCATAACAAGGTCCCCATGGCTGTTGAAGGAAAAACAGTGCCACAACATCACAGATCCATGACCATACTTCACAGTGGGGATCAGGCTCTATTCTGCATAACTATGCTTCTTATTATGCCAAAACCACCTTTGGTATTTATTGCCAAAAAGCTACATTTTCGTCTCGTCTGACCATAGCACCTGGTTCCAATCTAAATTCCAGTAACATTTAGAGAAAACTCTGGGCACTTTTGTTTGTGATTTGATGACAGCAGAGGTTGGAAAGCCTTCTAAATGGCTTGTTGGCATAGAGGTGGTGTCTAATTGTACCGTTGGACACTTAGTTGACCCCAGGATGCAACAAACTTCTGCAATTCTCCAACTGTGAAGAAATGTTTTCCTCTCAAACTATCCTCCTTACTGTGCGTGGGCGGCAAACTACACTTGCATCGTCTTCCAGGCAAGTTTATCGCAGCTCCAGTTGCTTTAATATTCTTAATTATTGCCCTAATGGTGGAAATAGGTAATATTGTACATGAGCTATTTTTCGGTAGCCATCGCCTGATTTATGATGGTCAACAACCTTTCGTCTAATTTAATTTGTGTGTTCTCCGATCTTCCCCATATTGATGGATGACTAAGGCTGTGTCTGAATCAGTGCCCTTCCATACTATTGAGTATGCTTGTTGACTACACTGGATGAGAAAGTTGTTTAGAAGTCAAAATTTTCTCTAAATGCAGTGTATTTAATATTTATATTTGTTGAGTATATTCACATACTTTTCAAGAAGTAAGCAAACATTTTGGTCGCGTAAATATGACGTGCAGCTTCACTTTAAAAATGAGGCACAGCTTCGTTGATGTTTTCCTTTAACAACAACAAAAAATACCAGGATGAAATACATAATTCTGCATTTTCGCTTGTATGTACAGGAGCATACTATTCAGCAAGTAAATTAACACTTTGGTCTTATACTGTATGAATGCAGCTTGATGTCATATTCCATCACCAAACAATCACAGATGGCTGTGGGAAATTTAACCCCTTTGCGTAGACCCCCTAGTGGCCATGGCACCAATGTCATAAAAAATCTGGTCTCCCCTACAAAATGGGTCCAGGGGTTCCTTCGGGATCTCACATGGATGCGGAACTGCATCATTTTGCATCACTCTTTTACCTCAGTGTAAAATAGGCTACTGTAATGTGAACTTAGCTAGCTGGCTAGCACATTAGATAACGTCAAAATGAATAGCAATTTAGTGCAGGGCAGAGTTTGTGAACATGCGTATCTAATGTTATCTAATGTGCTAGCCTGCTAGCTAAGTTCACATTACGTTAGCCTATTTTACACTGGTGGAGGCAACAGATACCTCGAGTGACGCAAAATGACACGGTTCTGCGCCGATGTGAGATCCCGACAGAAACCCTGGACCCATTTTGTAGGGGGGGACGCGATTTGTCGTGACACCGGCGCCATAAGATTGCTCAACTGAGACAATCATTGCTCCTGCAACCAAACTAGTGGAAGCAACAAACTGTATTCTACCTTTACTAGTACATAATTTGTGACAACTGTACCGAATACAAAGTTTCTAATGCTGCGTTCATGCCATATGGGAGAGATGGTAACTATGAGCTTCCGACTTGGAAATTCCCTTCACGTCAGCTTTCAAGTCGTCAATAGCCTACTACTTGTGAAGTTTTTTAGGAATTCCAATATTATCCCACGTGACAGCACCAGTGCTGAAACACAACAGCCTACCAAACATGGTGGGAAATTCTGTCGTCAAACGGGTTCATCTGAGGTCTACACATGTACGCTTTCAAGTTGTTGTATGTCGTTCAAACCGTAATTCCCATATGATGTGAATGCAGCATAAGTGTCACTATTGTCGCTTAGCTAGTCCATTTAACAAGCAACCCCCATCCAGTCTCACCTGCAACTATAGCGACCCATGCGTGACACAGTGGACAATAATGTCTATCTGTGAGTTCATAAAAATATTTTTTCACCACCAAAAATTATACACATTATTTCAGAAATAGCTATGCATGCATTGTAGAATAAAAATCCCATGTTCACATTGTGCTTGTTGTGCTATATTGCAAACAATTAGGCTCCATAAAAAGAGGTAACAATGTTTTTTAACTGATCAAAATAAAGACTCAGATGAATCAATAGGCTCCTAATTAGTTTCTTGAACACGTGGTTAAGCTCTTTCATTTTGTTACTTAAACTTATTAACACAATGAAGGTTTGGCTCACTGTTATTTACTTTGTCTTTGAATTCTTCATTATCTACCAAATAGTTAGTTTTAGTGGCCATGTGTCCACACTTAGGAACCTATTGATTCACCTCAGCCTTTATTTTGACCAGTTAAAATGTTTTGTGCTATATTGCAACAAATGTACTTATTTGCAATATAGCACAATAATCACAATGTGAACATGGGACTTTTATTCTTCATGGCATGCATAGCTATTTCTGAAATAATGTGGTTTAAGAGGGTAAATAATCCCTCTAAACATAAAAAGCACCTAATTTAAAAAAATTAACAGCTTGTTAAAATTCTAGAATTGCAATTGTGTTTGGAATGAAAACCAGCATACACAGGGGTACTCCAGGACCGAGTTTGGGGACAACTGTCTTGAACAAACTATTTGAGAAATACAGACCACTTTATAACGCAATTACACTATCTGAAACGTCTACGCGTGTTCAAGGCTGTCTCATGCATTCCATTACATTCTGGTTTGATTGACTCTTTTATCAAATGTAGGATATTATAACCTTCACAGTGTTTGCAATGTCTTATTTGATGCTTTGAATAATAAATTACAGCTGGGCGTAACAGCAATTCTAGTTTTATTAGTTTAGCTTTATGCAAAGAACTAGAGAAAATGCACAATGTAATTGTTGTTTTCCTGCTATTTTCTCAAATTTTTACAAATTTGGCCGACTCATCAGCATGGCTAGAGAAAATCCTCACCTTGCTTACATGGATTTTGGGAGTGGGTCAGAAGACGATACCATAGCATTGATTCTATCGGAGAATATGCCTACGAACATGACAGAGATTTTCCTCTGTTTGTAAAAGTATTACTGCTTGTAATAGTTCAAATATGTACATTAGTTTTTCCACTCCACCACAATCTTGTGCCGTATGTTTGATATTGTTATTTTCGCATTTTGAGTACATTTCACATACTGTAGTGTGTTCATATGTGGCTCAGTCATGTTTTATGTTTGATTTGCCATGAAGCTAGAACATTTGCCAGAATTTTCCTGATGGTGCAATATTATTTTATTGTAATCTTATGGTACATAATATTGGCTATGGTGTATTAGTATCTCCCTGGGTTATACTTGTCACTGAGGGCATCAAAAATACTCATTCCAATTTACTGTGCGTTGATATGTGCTAGATGAACGTAAAACTTTCCTTGGAGTGATTATGAATGGGAACATTTTTGAAAAAAACTAGAAATGTCATCCCAGGGCATGCAGCAAGAGATTACATACTGTAGAGTACAGGGAAAAAAGGTAATGTTTTATTGAGGTACAAGAGTGAATGATTAGGCTACATATTTAACTGTGTGTACCAGTGTGATATCAATGTTTTCATCTTAAACCATCATAAGGGGAAAATGTATATACTTTATAGTGGACAAAAATATTTTATTCATTTTATGACAGGTTTTGGATAGGTTTGTGGGCCCATATATATATCTATCCCCCTACACTGATGAAAATATATTAATTGAATATAATTGAAATCAATTGAAAATGATGCAAAAGTGAGTTTTATGAGCCTAAATATTTGGAGTTAAATATATGATTATTTTATGATTTGCAGCAGTGCACAATTTAGCCATTTTGGACAGATTTGGAGACACTAAGGGACAACAGGGTATACTGCCTATATTTTGCATCATAGATCTTTAGTAGTTCTGCATATCACCCTCAGATTTTGCACACTTGTGGACAAGGAGTGTATGATCTGGAAATGTATAGTTTTACCTGTTTCACATTTGTCGCTCTCAGTATTTCATTGCGAACTAAAGACAAACAACTTTTTTTGCCAAGATTTCTTTATTTTGTCCTAAATTATGAAAATAAACAAATCAAAGTCTGTATTGTAAATCATACAACTGTCTTGCTTCATTTAAGCCATTTTCCAGGTTTCTGTGATGTTCACACCTGGAGTTATAAAGCCTTAAATAGAACACCCCCTAAATAGGTGATCATAAAAATTTGATTAGGACACAAAGATCGGTTTCCGGGGCACGGAGGAGAGGAGGTGGTAGTGGAGGATGATGCATTTTTCGAGTATTGGGAACGCACCCTATGGGTTGATTCCAATCACTTATTTTCACTCCATGGCCAAAAGTATATGAACACTTGCTCATCCAACATCTCATTCCAAAATCATGGCCATTAATATGGAGTTGGTCCCCATTTGCTGCAATAACAGCCTCCACTCTACTGAGAAGGCTTTCCACTATATTTTGGAACATTGGTGGATTTGCTTCCATTCAGCCAGAAGAGCATTGGTGAGGTCGGACACTGATGGTGGGTAATAGGCCTGGCTCGCATTCAGCTTTCCACTTGATCCCAAAGGTGTTTTGTGGCGTTGAGGTCAGGGCTCTGTGCCGGCCAGTCAAGTTCTTCCACACCGATCTCGACAAAACCATTTCTATATGGACCTGGCTTTGTGCACAGGGGCATTGTCATTCTGAAACAGGAAAGGGCCTCTGTTGCCACAAAGTTGGAAGCACAGAATCATCTAGAATGTCATTGTATTTAAGATTTGCCTTCACTAGAACTAAGGGGCCTAGACTGAACCATGAAAAACAGCCCCAGACCAGGGATACTTTCAGCCATATAGTAATTTTACAATAAAATATTCAACACTTAAGTAATAGTGTAGTAAGTAATAGTGTTCAATGTCTTGGTGTAATTTTTCTGTGGACTTTTGGAGAATATCACAGTCAAGTGTGCATGGTTGTCTTCAGTTTAACATGTGAGTATAATAAGGCCATTGCATTGAAGGGATTGATTTATGTGTGACCTTTAGTTATTATTCCAGCTATTTTAAAAGCCCAAACTGTATTTTAAGTATTAGGTCAGAAGTGCTGTATATGTATTAGGTTGCAGTCTGTTGTATATTTAGGAGTTAGATATAGTGGCAGAGATGCTTTAAATATTAATGTTACAACGAGGGTTTTCTCATTTCAGTCTTGACCTCCAGCTATTTTATCCTCTCTCTTATGTCTTCTCTCAACTTTGAGCCTGGAATCCAAGAACAGGTAAAGGGCCATTTTCAAAACAATTTAATAAAATAATATTGAATGTACAATCAACATTTAATATAATTAATCCACTATATACCAACTTAATGTGAACTACAATGCACAGTGAAATGATTTTTGTTTTGTTTGCTTTGTTTTTCTGTACTGAATATGAAGTTAACCCTCATATTATGTTCCGGGTCAATTTGACCCGATTCAATGTTTTACGTCTCTTGCAATCCAATTGACCTTATTTTTTCATCGTGACACTATATGATTTTTCATAATTGTTGGGATTAAATGGTAAATACACAATAAACATAATGTTATATTATATAATTATATATTTAATTTGAAGTCTGTTGCTGTTTTCTCTCAATATGAGGACCAAAGAAGTGTCAATGCCAGTAAAGCAGGCCATCATGGGGTGGAAAAATCTGAATAAATCTACCAGAGCCATAGCCAAAACATTGAGCGTGTCAGAATGAACTGTTTGGTTGAGTCATCGAATACAAATAAATTTCAACCAAGTACTAAAAATGACTACTATATTTAAGATGATGTTAATGTGTCCAATTACTTTTGGCTCCCTAAAATGGGGGGGGGGGACTATGTATAAAAAGGGCTGTAATTCCTACATGGATATGGATGTAAATACCCGGAAATGAAAGCTGACATTCTGCACTTTAACCTCACATTTAAATTCAGTGTTTCGTTTCAAGTCCAATGTGCTGGAGTACAGAGCCAAAATATCGAAAATATGTGTTACTGTCCAAATATTTACAGTATACTGCACTGAATGCGTAAATAAATCATATACACCACTTGTAAAACTGGTCTAGACACTGCATCAGCATATTCCCACTGTACAGAATGCTAGCAAATAAATACGGATTTGAATGGGTGTTCTACTTAGACCCTCTCTGCAGCAAGTTTGGAGAGCTCAAGTGCTAGTAGGTATTAAGGTACATTAACTTTGATGTCCTCATTGTATTAAGCCATTTCAATTGCAGTAATGCCATCAATATTTTATTGCATTTTACTCAAGCCTGAGGGTGATGCATAATATTATTTTCCCCATTGCCTCATTTTACCAGACTGCAATGTACGGTTTTTACGTTGTTGTGGTCTTGAGAGAAAGAAATGCCTTATGACAGATTGCAGTAGTAAACTGAAAAGTGGCAGTAAACTCAATAGTAAGTCGCAGAGAAGTGATTGAATTTAAAAAAAAATCTTGTTTAATTCTTAAATCTGTAAATTGATGTTCCATTCCAACTACAATGAGGTCAAAGGAAAGCCTGTGTTGCAGGACATAATGGGTAGTAAGCCTCAGCCTTGCTCAAACGTGTGTTTACAGTCTGGACTGTTGCCAGGGAAACTTTTGTTTTTTTGGATCCAAGCCAGACACTACTATAGCAACAGAGTGGTGCATAATGTATATTAAAGGTCTTGGGTTTGACATAGTACCCCCAAGGTATGCTGTGTGTATCTTAGAGTTAAATATTTGCTCGACCTGAAATCTATCATAACGATGGGACTGAATTACCTTTTCCTCAAATTTCAGATTCTTGAGGAGGTTAGAGGAACTATAGAGATTTATATGCAGCTGTCTGCCACAGCAATTATGTGGGAGAAATAGGCCTTCTTTGTTGTATTTATCCAATAAGCGTTGGTTGTGGCTGAATGGTGGGGTCTGCCCTATACGTATATAACAGTCTTAAAATGTATTTTTGTACATTTAGATTTTACCAAGTACAAATTACAGAAATTCTTACAACAACCCCCCCCCCCCCCCCTCACCCCTTCAGGGCACCATATTGTTTGGAAGATATTAATGGTATGTAAATGAAAGCAGTCATGTTTAGTCCTTTGTCGCATATCCTTTGCATGCGATGACTGCTTGAAGTCTGTGACACATAGACATCACCGCGGAGATGTGTCTTCTCTGGTGATGCTCTGCCAGGCCTGTACTGCAGCCACCTTCAGCTCCTGCTTGTTTTAGGGGCTTGTTGCCTTCATTTTGTCTCTTCAGCCTATGAACGCATGTTCATTTGGGTGACTGACTTAGCCAGTCAAGAATTCTGCAGTTTATGTCTTTGTTGCTTTGGCCGTATGTTTGGGATCATTGTCTTGCTGTAGGATATATAGGGAAAAAGAAAGGGGTGGGGGTGGTGGGGGGGGGACTCACTTATCTTTAGTATATTTTGGAGATGATTAGATTAGTATCACAGATATCATAATCAGCTTCAGATTGTTAGCAAAAGATCTTCTGCAATGATGTCTCACGATTATTTTTATTATTATTATTATTATTATTATTATTATTATTATGGAGTGTTAATTTGCAAAGACCTTAGTGAACATGGGTGTGCCCCAACTGTCCTGTGTGCTGAGGCAGTTGATTTCCACATTTGTGAAACTCTTCAGAATTATCTCTGAACTCAAATCTCTATATAAACCTGCACTGCTGGTTTGTTAAAATTAAATGTCAGCAGACAAAAATGTGCGTGTCACTTCCCTGTCTCTATTATTTATTTCATTTTATTTTATTGTCAGCCTTTGTGTCAGCATCAGATCTTATATTGGCAGTAATGTATCTACAGTATAAGTTCTAACCCTTTTGTGGTGAAATGTATTTCTCGTTTACTCTTTCCATGTACCACAGCTGTGTGTGTGAACTGGTGCTCCTAGCCAAAAAGTGAGTGACATAAAAAATGCACAAAGTGCAAAAAAAAAAAAAAAAAACGAACAAAATGGGCAGTAAATAGGCTCAGTTTGTGATGAATGTGTGTTGTGTTTGACACGAGTCGCCCATATGGGAGCAGCACATGGGTGTGAGCAGGTGACAGAGAACAAGTGCACTGCTGACTCCAGCACAAACCTCTCAGAGTCCTGGGCTCCACAATGGGCAGAGTGTGTCATTCTGGGGGCCCAGCCAACTAGAAGCACATTTGTCCATTTCACACCAAGGCTCCCTTTGTGACAGTGATGTGCCCCCCCACCACCCCCACCCCCATCCCCACCCCCACCCCCACCCATGTCCTGGAAACTCTCAGCCAATCCCTGTTGGTGTGCATTCAGTTTTTCAGAACACTGGCAGGTAACTATTTTAACTGCTTCAGCTGTTGCCCCTCCCCTTGCTGCTCTGGACACGACAAACACAGGGTATGCCCCTGCACTCTGAAGCACCTGTAGCCTGTCAATCACCCAATGTGCACACCATGAGGACAGGGTCACTGAAATGGCTCTCAGATTGAACCTCAGTTATTTGATATTGTCGCTTTGAGCCATTCAGGTTTCTTCCTCAGTGACTCTTGGTTTCTGCCTGCTAGGCAACTACTTATTGATTTGTCTTCTCCCATGGACTCAATGTCCCACTGAAAAGGTTCAGCTGTCCATTTATTTTGTGATGTTATCCAACCATTGCATTGTTTTGATCGGTTTGAATTTGTTGTTGTTCATATTGCCAATGATCCTATTAGTATCATGTTTGTATCATCTGATAGATAATTCACTGTGTGCTAGCCCTCTTTGCTTTGTTTAGAATAGTTTTCTTGCTGGACATTCCAAGGTAATAATCCAATCAAGGTAATAAAGGCTTGACTCGTAATTGTGCTACATTTGGACCAAACCTTAATTTTTATTTTGCTCTTCTACAAACTAAGCTATCAGGGGGGTCAGGAAACCCTGGTCCTGTAGAGCCGCAGGGTCTGCTGTTTTTTGTTTTCACCTTTAAATCAGCAACTATACTTCAAGACACAGAAAAAGGTCCAATAAATCAGGTAAACGATATGAATTAATTAAGTGCTGAGTAGCAGCAGAAACCAGCAGATCCTGTAGCTGTCTAGGGTGGGTTGCAGATCCCTGCTCTGTTCGATTTCAAACCCCAATTCCAAAAAAAGTTGGGACAGTATGTAAAATGCACATAAAAGCAGAAATCAGTGATTTGAAAAGAAAAATATATTTAATGTTTTACCTTATCAACTTTATTGATTTTTGTAAATATATTCTAATTCCGAATTCGATGTCTGCAACACGTTCCCAAAAAGTTTGGACAGGGGCAAAAAAAAAGACTGGGAAGTTCAAAAAACACTTGTCACCTGTTTGTAACATTCCACAGGCTAGCAGGTGACGCTATCGTGATAGCACTTCATATGCTCAATGGCTGGACTGCAGGTGCCTGTTCAAACATCAGGGTTCACTAGTTTTCCATGAGACGTTGCCCAATCCAGCTGACTAAACCTGGGGTGATGCTTGCCCCAGTGGGCATTGTCCTGTGGGTCTGCCAGCTACAGTCAGCACTAGTATGATTTGAACAGGTCTTTAACAGGTCTTCCACCCTCCATCTGTATTCTTTGCTTTGTTCAGACAGTAATTCAGACATAAGTAGACAGCTGAGAGGCTAACAGATAGAGAAGGCACCACTGAGCAACCCACACAGGGGGACTAGCAACGCTTCTTGCCGAGGTTTTTTTAAAAAGGATTTTCATTTGTACCATTGTTTTCTGTTTTATCTTCTGTTGCTTTTTAATGTTGCTCTTTTCATGTTGTCACGCTCACCTTCTCTTTTCTTTCGTAATTCTCCTGTTTGTTCCTGTCTGTTCTCATTTGATTTATAATGGATCTAGTTCACCACTATATTTTCATACTGGTGAAGGTAACTTACATATACAGTATAGGAACTATTGTCATACTTTAATATTTTGCACTTTGCAAGCTGGAATAAAACCCCCCTGCATATTGTAAGAATTTATTTAAAAACTATGCTTTCCATTATACAGTAACTAATGTACACGGTGCTTATTTGAACCTCTTGGTTCTGAGTTCACTGGGCCTTATATGTCTTACTGTACTGTTTCACCTCCTCATATTTCATAGATGTGTAACTTTGCGGGTGATCTGATATGATCATGCTGTCATGCTCCATTTTGACTCAACAAGCAGGGCAGTGTATAGAACACATGGATGCAGCAGATGAGATACTCTGACCTGGCTTTTCCTTTATGTTAACAACATAGGTTAAACATAAAGCAGAAAGGCCAGATATATCTCAACCAGCTGCATCCATGTGTTGACTATATACTGCCCTGCTTGTTGAGTCAAAATGGAGCATGATTCAGTTATTATCCCTTTCATCATCTGTGGGTAATGATGACAGACCGTCACAGAGCGAATCCCCTCTATGGCTCTCATCCAGTATTCTGCATGGTTACAGTTCAGTGCTGAGTGCTGATGTTCACCAATTTGGCCAGTAGAGGGAAGCAGTGCACGTATTCAGAAAAGACAGATATTACTGGGAGAGACATGATGCATTTCTGCTTTGTTCTCTGTGCAGGCCAAAAATGGCTGGGAGGTTGTAACCATGCTTACTCTGTGGTTGCTGTAGGCAGGAGATGTTTACCATCTGCCCAATGAGCCCTTGATCATGAGCTGGGAGAGCATTTTCTTGTTTTCACTCAGTCAAAGACCAGAAGACCTGAAGCATTGCAGGGTGTCCATAGGCGGCCATTCAGGACGAATGGCCATCGGCAATTCAGATTGTAGCCTTTTTTTTTTCTTTTTTCGTTTCAGATTTTTCTGTTTTCTCCAAATTTTTTAGCCGATTGTACCCTAGTACAATTCAATTCTCTGTGTAGCCTACTGCTGAGAATTCACCGCTACACAACCCCGTCGGCCAGTGGTGGGAAGGAGGTCGCCACATCTTCTTCAAGGCATGACTCCTCATGCCCCTGGCCATGATTCCAGCACTGCACAGAGCCGCTATGTGTGTGACGATTCTCCCCGCCGAGTCCCTCCCCCCACCCCGGGACCGGCTGCCCAATTTGGCACTCCCTCAAGGCACCGTCCGTACTCAGATCCGGGCGCAAACCCAGCCCTCGTTGCGATAACTGCGCTGAAAGCATTAAAACTACACCAAACGCAATGAGATTTTATGGCCTGAAGGCCACAATTTACCTTTCAGCAAGTTGGGTTTCTGGGGTAACAATAGTTTGTGTATAAGAGCTCCACCTGGATCAGGAGCTTGCTGGTTTCAGACCAAACTCTGACTCAGTGCATAAGCAAACTGCAGTGCTGCAGATTGTAGCCTTCTGCCAACTAGCGAGGCTCTTCATCTCTACCTCTGCTGCCTCCCAAAAAGCACAGTGTTAATGAATCCAATTGGGCAAAACCCAAAGCATGACAATTAGCATTACTTTCTCTCTATTCCCCTTCCTCACATTAAGTCTCTCGTGTGTGAATCTTTCTGTGCTTCGGTCTGTCTGTGGGCCATTCTGTCTTTAAAGCACTGGCCTACAAAATCATCTGGATATTCTTGTAGTACAAGGTAGAGTGCTTTATCTATTTTACCCTAACCACTAGAAATTTCTGTTCTCTCCTATCCTTTCCTTCTCACTCATTCACTCTTATCTCTTCATCACATCTCTCTATCTCTCTCTCTCTCTCTCTCTCTCTCTCTCTCTCTCTCTCTCTCTCTCTCTCTCTCCTCTCTCTCTCTCTCTCCTCTCTCTCTCTCTCTCTCTCTCTCTCTCTCTCTCTCTCTCTCTCTCTCTCTCTCTCAAGGGATGAACTTAAATGGAGCAATACATCTAAAACTGCATTAGTGGCCCTATTCTCTCTGCAGTCATTTTCAATCAGCAAGGTGAGTCTCTTCATACTTCATGAACATTTATAAATTGGTAACATTTCTGAACATAACAGGCAAAGCGTATCTGACATGATTTTACCACTGGGCATTGTATTATTCCCAGCTGAAATTCTGACTGAGGAGGGATCCAAAACGTCTTCCCACCAGCTTCTGCTATAAACTGGATGAGAGTTTCTTTCACATATGTTAACGCGTGAATGGCAGGCAGAAAAGTGTACTCTTGGTATTTATTTATTCATTCAACCTGGGAAACTGCTGCATTGCTTTTATAACGGCCTGTGAATCCTGACTCCATTTATTTTCCTAACAAGCGAGTGCTTCAAAGGGGTTAAGGTTAATTGTAGGTTTTCGAATTTTGTTTCTTAATTTGAGTATTTTATTTTGTGATGGCTCTCACACAGTGTTTCCCACAGGCCAGCATCAAATCAAATGATTTTACAAATAATTTCTCACAATATGCTTCGCCCACCTGCTGAAAAGCTTCATTTGTGTTTAGGTTTATTTTATCTTTGTTGTTTTAGTTCATTATTTTAACCAGGATCCTGTGAGGGTGAACAGTGTGGTTTCTGTTTATTGGTTTAAACAGCATCATCTTCGTGCTTGAATAATGAATAATAAAAATACGGGTGAAAACCGTATTAATTGTATCTCCAGCTATCCCTCCCAGGGGTGTCACATGGCATGTGACATATGCATTTTAACTGGTTAGCATCATAGGTAAGGACTCTAAGGAAGTGTCACAGCAGGATAAAATAAATAAGCAGGATATATATATATATTTTTTTTTTACTGGAATTTATTGTATTTCTTTTTTAAATGGTTTTTCTCTTTTTTCTCCTCTATTTGGAATGCCCGATCACATTTATTCAGCTCTCACTGCCACAACCTCCACTATTGATTTGGAAGAGCACCGAAAAGCATTTGCAAAACTTTGAAGTACCTGATGTCATCTCCCGGTTCATATCACAGTTTGCAAGTTTGGCTCACACAGACATGAGTCAGAGGAAGATACTTCAAGCGCAGCTCAACAAATGGACATATGAGAAGCTTATAAAGGGTTACTGGTGGGCGGTGACATGCTGATATCCCGGCTGACTGGATCCCTCCTATCTCTGAGCGATGCTAGAGCCAATTGTGCATTACCTCGAGGGGCTGCCGGCTAGTCGGCTCTGGCATGTCCTGTTTCGATACCGAGGCTGTGTCCGAATCAAAGCCCTATCTACTGCGTCCTGTCTCCTTTGTTTCCTACAGTGTACTGGCAGATGTGTGCTGTTTAATGTGCACTGTTTAGCCGCGACGTGCAGTACGCAAAAAAATATACTCCACACTATTTTCCAACCTTACTGTGGAAGTGTCGTAAGACGTCCCACTTTGCGTGGCCATTTCACGTGTTGTTTTTGTTGCTATTGAAGGAAAACGTCAGCGAAGCTGCGCCTCATTTTTTTTTAAATTAAGCATTGCGTCATATTTATGTGACCTAAATGTTAGTGTACTTCTTGAAAAGTGTGCTCCCGAATATACTGGAAGTAATTATATCATACGGGGGTTTTAAGTATATTATACTTAGAAAAAACTTTGCCTACTTAACGGCTTTCTTGTCCTGTCTACTCAACAAGCCTACCTAATAGTATGGAAGGTTGCTGATTCGTTGTCTAGCCTATCAGGCAGCTAAAGGGACAGCTCTGTTATATCTTCCAAAGTTCATCAGACTCTACACACCTAACAGACATCTTGCTTCTGCTACCACTGGGGGTGCGTCCCAATATTCTTCACTCCCCACCTCCCTTCCTCCACTCCCCCACTACCACTTCTCTCCTACCCGGAAGTATGCAAAACTGTCTGAAGGTTTCGAGTACTTTCTTTACTGTACAAGTATTTGCATGTATAGTATACAATGTACCTGACATTGCGGTTTGCATCGAGACATTAACTAATATGTAACCATTAATACGTAATTAAGATGTAATCAGCAACATTAGATTAAAACACAAAGATCCGTTTCCGCGGCACGGAGTAGAGGAGGTGGTAGTGGAGGAAGGGAGGGTGCATTTTTCGAGTATTGGGATGCACCCTGGGAGTCTGGCACATATCCCCCTCTGCATTTCTGCACTTCCAGGTCACGTCTCTTGTCTGTTCTGGCCCCCTGGTGGTAGAATGAGCTTTGCACTGCAGTCAGGACACTAGAAATCCCACCCACTATCACTATCTCTTCCAGAATGACAATGCCCCCATCCACAGGGCACGAGGGGTCACTGAATGGTTTGATGAGTATGAAAATGAGTCACATGCTATGGCCTTCACAGTCACCAGATCTCAACCCAATTGAACACCTATGGGAGATTTTAGACTGACGTGTTAGACAGCGCTCTCCACCACCATATATATAAAGTCATTAAAACTCATTTTTTACCACTCCACAGATTTCATATTAGCAAACTAATATTAGCAAGTCAGTTAGGACATCTACTTTGTGCATGACACAAGTAATTTTTCCAACAATTGTTTACGGACAGATTATTTCACTTTTAATTCACTACATCACAATTCCAGTGGGTCAGAGGTTTACATACACTAAGTTGACTGTGCCTTTAAATTTTAAATATTTGGTTGCATATCCTTTGCATGCCATGACGTCCCGATGTCTGTGACCCAACAACATCAAAAGACTCTTGATATCTTATTTTCTGGTACTCTTACAAGCGATACTATATCATCTCTGCATTTGAATGGATCTCTATGGGAATTGGGGGGTGGGACTAGATTTAGCTGTAAATTATGCTGGAACAGTATGGAATACATGATTGGTAAAATGGCTGTCATCAAGGGTCTGAGGTATCAAACGAGCCTCAAACCATCACTGTGCTGCCAGATATGCAGTAGATATGGATGGATCACTTTAAGGGTTGTTTCACCTGACAAATTTTCCTATTGAACTCTATGGAAAAATAAGTCAGGAGAAGAAACCCTTCAAGTTATGTATATATATATATATATATATATATATATATATATATACAGTCAAGCCGGAAAGTCTCCCCACCCCTTTCACCTTCTCCACGTTTTATTATGTTACAGACTTATACTACAATAGATTGAGTTCATTTTTTGCCTCAAACATCTACACACAATAGCCAATAATGACGAAGTGAAAACAGGTTTTTAGAAAATATGCAATTTTATTTTACTGACAAAAATAAGTTATTTAGGGGTTACATATCTGTACACACCCTTAGCCTAATACTTGGTTGCTGCACCTTTGGCAGCGATTACAGCTTCAAGGCATCTTGGGAAAGAAGCTACGAGCTTGGCACACTTGTTTCTGGACATTTTTGCCCATTCCTCTTGACATATCCTTGCAAGTTCCGTCAGGTTGGATGGGGAGCGTCGGTACACAGCCATTTTCAGCTCTTTCCACAGATGTTCAATTGGATTCAGGTCTGGGCTCTGGCTGGGCCACTCAAGGACATGCACAGACTTTCTCCGAAGCCACTCCTTTGTTCTCTTGGCTGTGTGCTTCGGGTCGTTGTCATGTTGGAAGGTAAACCTTCGCCCCAGTCTGAGGTCCAGAGCGCTCTGGAGCAGGTTTTCTTCAAGGATCTCGGTGTACTTAGCTGCATTCATCTTTCCCTCTATCAGGACTAGTCGCCCCGTTCCCGCTACTGAAAAACATCCCCACATCATGATGCTGCCACCGCCATGCTTCACTGTAGGGATGGTATTAGCCAGGTGATGAGCAGTGCCTGGTTTCCTTCAGACGTGACGCTTGGTATTCAGGCCAAAAAGTTCAATTTTGGTTTCATCAGACCAGAGAATCTTGATTCTCATGGTTTGAGAGTCCTCTAGGTGCCTTTTGGCAAACTCCAAGCGGGCTGTGATGTGCCTTTTACTAAGGAGGGGCTTCCGTCTGGCCACTACCATAAAGGCCTGATTGGTGGAGTGCTGCCTGGATGGTTGATCTTCTGAAAGGTTCTCCCATCTCCACAAGGATACGCTGGAGCTCTGTCAGAGTGACCCTCGGGTTCCTGCTCACCTCCCTGGCCAAGGCCTGTCTTCCCCGATTGCTCAGTTTGGCCGGGCAGCCAGGTCTAGGAAGATTCTTGGTGGTTCCACACTTCTTCCATTTACGAATGATGGTGGCCACTGTGCTCTTTGGGACCTGTAAAGCTGCAGAGATTTTTCTGTAACCCTTCTCCAGATCTATGCCTTGACACAATCCTGTTTCTGAGGTCTGCAGATAATTCCTTGGACCCCATGGCTTGGAGTTTGCTCTGACATGCACTGTCAACTGTGGGACCTTATATAGGCAGGTGTTGGCAATCCCCAATCATGTCCAATCAATTGAATTTATCACAGGTGGACTCCAATTAAGTTGTAGAAACATCTCAAGCAGTATCAGTGGAAACAAAATGCACCTCAGCTCACTTTTGGGTGTCATATCAAAGGGTGTGCACACTTGTGTACATGTGATATTTTACATTTAGATTTTTAATAAATTAGCACAAATGTCTAAAAACCTGTTTTCACTTTGTCATTATGGGCTATTTTGTGTAGAATTTTGAGACAAAAAATTAACTCAATCTATTGTAGAATATGTCTGTAACGTAATAAAACGTGGAGAAGGTGAAAGGGGTGGGGAGAAAAAATCTACATAAAAAATCTAGGGTGCCTAAGGCATTTGCACAGTACTGTATATATATTTGTTATCTGTAGCCTTCTATCATTCCTTCCCTGATGAAGGGAAAAGAAGATGCATTTTCAATCTCATCTCAGATTTAATTTATCATCTCATTACTGTCAATCTATCTTCACTGGAGTTCTGCCTTTCTGCATATTTCCTGCATGCTCATCTTTATCCAATAATTTATTAGCAACAATAAACAATGTACAGTATAATGCAGAATTGCCCCCTTACCACATCTCACCCCTTCCATGCATATAGACACTCTCTCAAATATACACACGCTGTTCCAAAATTCTGAGACATCGAGGAGTGGAAATGTTATGAACTGTAATTACTAATAGCTGTTTTGTCGTATATAATATTTGTCGAATATTATTCTCCTCAGCTCCCCCCAATCCCCCATTTGCATGCAGCCATTGCAATCAATAAGAGGAACACGTGTCTATTCTAAGGGCCACGGTCACTGCGTGTGGACATAGCAGGGGGGCAGTTGCCCATGCTTCTGTTTGATAGTCTAATTAACACTTTTGCCATGATTTGTAATGGTGAGAGGGAGGAGGCTTATTCTTTTTCCTTGCTCAAACACACAGACAGGCTGTCAGCGAGGAGCGCAGGCTTTGTGAGTGATGGCTCGCAGGCCTTATTAAGATGAACAGAATGTCTGGGCTGTTGCCGTTTGCTCTCAGCTCTCCTCTTTGCCAATTATAGCAAACAACATTCAAGGCTCTAATGATATTCAGGTGGGGAGCCATTGTACATAATGTATCTCTCACTCACAAACTAGTGTCTCAGGATACAAATATACATGTATTTTACTTTGTTTGCCATATAATTTCTTTATAATGTGTCTTTCAAGCCTTCAAAGTCTCTCTGAAGGAGCATAACATAGCTATGGTATTTTGTATCCTGAAATGTGTCATTCTGTTAAAAATGGATGGAATCCCATCATTTTAGACTAACGAGGAATGTTCTGTGTAACATGTTCTGGCATCACTTGTGTACCTTTTCCTCAATCTAACTAAGCCGGGGAGCATAATGCTTTAATTAAGAACTGTGCAGGCCAAAAACGGCACTTCAGCTAGAAAGGAGGGGGTTTCTCAACTCTGTTGATTGAACCCCCATTCCAATAACAACTCTCCTCAGTTTCTGGTGGACTATGTTACATTCTTAAGTGTTGATTTTGATTTAAGTGTCGATTTATCATGAATGTCTGTTTGCAGTGGAAGGTGCTACTTCTGTGCTTTCTTTCCAAACAGAATGTGTGTGTAACTTGTGTGTGTAGGGAGGGAGGGAGAGAGATAAGACTGTATGAGAGAGAAGGAAAGGAGAAGAGTAGGAACTGCTAGTGGTTAGGGTAAAATAGATAAAACATTCTACTCTGTACTCCAAGAATATGCAGATGTTTTTGACAAACCAAAGGAGGGTCATGTTTGGGATGACCCTTAAATTGTGTGTTTTGGTAGATAATGGTGGCATGGATAATGACTACTGTTAGATTGATATGATTGTGGTGAGCATTCTGGTGCAAAATGTCTACCTTGCATCACCCAAGTGGGTGCTACACATTCGCGGTAGTTGAGGAGAGTTTCCCCCTCATCACTGTAAAACATTTTTAGTGTGAGGAAAGTGCTATATAAATGTAAGCCATTATTATTATTCATTAGATTTCATGTGGAAAGCAAAGGCAGCTCCTAACTGCAGATGTTTAGTTAACGAGGCCTTAGGCATGGAACCCTTCTCTCCTCAGTAAATTAGCTAGCTTTCTGGTCTGTCCTGCGGCAGGATATTGTGGCATAAAATAACTGTACTTCAGGTGACTAACATATTGACTATAATGCACAAAATGCAAACATGACCCAGAAGCTGTGACCAGAGCACACAGCTTCACTTGGGGTGGAGAGATTTGGTATTGTGGAGAGGAGTCCAGTGCTGTGTTTCTGCTCCAATGGGTTACTATGCTAGCAGAGGTATCTGTCACAGTGCAGCAGTGTCCAGCATGGCCTGTTAAACATAGGTGTACCCTCTGTCATCTTCTCTTTCTCCATAATACCCTGCCAGCATCCCCCACCGCTGAAGCTTGGCTGATCCTGAGATCCCAATTCCTCTTCTCCAGCCATCTCCCCTCCATATCTTGCTTTCACTCTCCTTCTTTTCCACGCCTAATCTTAAGTGGTATCACATAGCAGTAACTGAAGCATGGTGCACTTACCATCTGCCCCATACTTAAGAGCGCATACATTTTCAGGAGTTTCTATTGCTGCTCACTCCTTCAAAAGAACCTTGTTTGCATGCTTGCTTTGCTGCTAAACAACTGTCTCTTCCACTCTGCCATATCATTCTTTATCGTTGGGCAGAGGAGTTTTTTTTTATTTAGTTCAATTTTCACCTCCCTTCAAATTGTAGAAAAGCTTGTAGCGGAAAGTAGTGAAATGCATGATTGGATAAAATGGATTGATCTAACACATATTAAAATATGCATCACATAAGCTAGTTGGGACTGTGGATTTATGTGCGGTGGCTATTTCCCCTCAACATGCAACCCAGCAGCCCTAATATTGCAGGATTTGCACATTTGCCGTTTGACCCGGTTGAAGGGGAGAGGGGTGCCGTTTTAATTTATGCCCTCATTAATTGTGCATTAGTTGTGTCTCAGTCCGATGGTGCTTACGGTGCACGTGTGACGGAGCCCTGGGGATGGTTGTCAGGCGCAGTTCGATCTCTCGCTGTCAGGGGCCACGCTCCAGTCGTCGCGGATCGGGGCTGACCAGCCTGGCATCGCCAAGCCAGGTCGGTCAATTTGTTTTCGCATTTTGCATTCTAATAGCCATTCCGAAGCGACGTGGTGTATTAGCTGATATGGGAGCAGTGGCAGTCCTTGTGATATCAGCTCTCTGTGCTGCAGCGCTTTCCCAGAGGAATACCAGTGACAGGAGGCGGAGGACTGGAAAAGAGGAGAGGCTGACAGAAGGCTGGTGGGGAATACGTGTCAGACCAGAGTTTGAACTGTCCCAGGTGCCTTTGACTTGTAATGGAGCTCTGATTAAGATGAATTTGTTGCCAGTGAGGAACAGACAGGCCTCTTAAGTCTGCATGTCTGAGCATGTTCGTAGCCTGGAGGCCGTCTGATGACCAGGTCCTTTTGCGTGAGATGGATGGGGAAGTCTGACAGGCTATCAGCAGAGTGTGGTCACCTGTGGTCACACCACAGACTTACCTGATGTGCGAATCCCAGACAGCGGTCCAGGCTGTGCAATGGAGCTGTGTGCGGTCTTCAGAGCAAGGGGTCCTGGCAAAACTACCATTACAAAAAGCCTCCAATAGGACAAGACTGTTTACTAACAGAAAAGGCCAGTTTATCTCGCTTTATCAAGGTTCAGTTTTCCCACCATGGAAAAGATGAGCTCATAGTTATATCGGAGCCTGAAATTATCATAATATGTACTCTGCCAAGGAAGTCTTGGGAAGCAATAAGGAACCCTTTGTAAGCTCACCTCTTACCCATTAGTCATTATAATGGCTGCTTGATCTTTATGTTCTGCTGTACAAACATACATTTCATAATTCGATCTATTTTAGCTTCATCAAATAATTTTAACTTAGAGATCTTACCGTGATTTGTTTTACGCTATCTTATTTGAGTTATCCATGCCTTTTTCAGTAAGGCATGTTAGTAATAAGCACAGGGCGGTTGCAAAATGCTTTATTACCATTTCACGTGGTTTGCTATTGTGGGACTGTGTCTGTATGGGAAGAGACCACACAGACACCGTGAATGGCCATGGTAGCAGGGAGGGAATGGGAGAAATGACAGATGTGTGTGTGTGTGTGTTTGTGTGTGTGTCTGGCTGCGTGTGTGTGAGCGCATGCTTATGTTCTCGTGTGTATTTGTGCGTATGTGCGTTTGATCGCTATCGTGCCTGAGCGGCAACCGGACCGCGCGTGGAGCCGCATTGTAACGTATTGCCACCGCTTCTCCCGAGCACCCTCTCGAGCGGTGTGTAAAAGAGCTGCATCCTCGAGCCACGCCTCGCTCAGCTCCCATTGGCCAAGAGGGGCCTCCTCCCTCCCCTGCTTCATTGGCATTCCGGCGGTGCGCCGTGTGTGGAGGGCAGAGGAGAGCGTGAGTGCTACAGGAGCTACAGGAGCTGGCTCTGCTCAGGCTCTCCCGTCGTTGTCAGAGCTGCTGCTGCTGCTGCTGCTGTTTGTCTTGCAGTTTTGTGGTGTTGCAGGGAAATAAAAGAGGGGGAACTCCAGTATCCTACAAGCCAGGAATCATCCCTGCTCTGTTTCTCCATATTCTTCTGGAAACTAAGCCACAAAAGGATCTGCCGCTCCTCTCCAGCAGCCCACCCTTCACCCTACCTGAACCCCCCCTATTATCTCCCTCTGCCCTTGTCCTCGGCGGTTCCTCCGAAATTCCGGGGCGGTATATGGATAGAAGTTCCTTGTTTCAGCTCATACAGGAGCAGGTAAGCCGCGGCCGTGTGTTTCTATGGTGACGGTTCCCTGCCTCCCCAGCTTCCTCGTCTCCATCTAGGGCGTAAGAAAGAGGGCAGTGGCTGGAGATGGTGCTGGCGGCAGGCTGAGGAAGGCGGCGTTTGACAGCTCTGGGTGGCCGGTGTCCTCTGAGTCAAAGTTGGAGACAGAACTAGGACTTTCCAGTGCTTGAATTCCCCCTGCTGCTCACAGCTCCTGCCTCCATGCAGATGCTGTTCATTTCAAGTGGCAGTGGGCGTCTAAGCCCTAGAGAAGCATTGCAGGTAGGGGTGGTGCTGCCGCTGTGCTTGTTTGCTAGATGCTCCTCTGGAGAGTGAAGGGACCCAACATAACGCTGCCAGTCGCCTGAGGGTACAAACTGTGAACTCTATGTCCTGCTGTCATTTGTGCTGTCAGAGCAAACTATTGTCACATCCAGGGTTAATTCTTCTATCACTTGCTCCTGGATGTGACACTACTGCTTTCACAGATGTAGAGGGGCCTCTTGGGAAAGGGTGTGAGTGCTGACCCCTGAGTGCTCTGCCTGACCTGCACCTTTACTAACAGCTGGACTCTAGTTGGACATGGACACTGAAGGTGTAGTGCTTATAAAGTCCCCTATCACAGACAACTGTTCATGGGGCTGAGAAATGGAGATAGACTCCAATGCTTTGCAAAGCATTTGATTGCTCATATCCTGTTTACTATGCGCTGTTTATATTTTTCCACAGTGTGAAATCACAGTGTGTGATCTTAATTTAATTCGGCTGATTTTCATTGAAACATGATGAAGACATGCAGTTTATCAGTTGCATGTATCCATACTGTGTATTTGCTGACAGCAGATGTTATCACCTCCCCATATCTCCCAATTCAGTCTTAGGTGTCTAATCCATCCAGTTGTCCTGACATAGGAGTGAAACTGCAGCAATAGAATGATTAGCCGATTGGTGGATTGACTGGCTGATTTCTCTGCGGAGAGAGGGAAAATTGATTGCCTGCTCTGTGCTCTTGGGTCCAAGGGCCAGCAATGAACATCAGAAAAGTAGGAGTGTGTGTGTGTGCGTGCGTGTGTGCATGTGTCTGTGTGTGTTTGTGTGCCTGTTTTGCTGGAATTGCGGTGGCGGCTATTTACCGTTTCATCCCGGAGTATTGAACGTGTGCAGTGTTTGCTAATGCAGGGTATGTGTCCTGACTGTCTGATTAAGGGGTTTTTTAGTGCTGCATGGGTGGGATCACGGCAGCGTGGTGGATCCGAGTTCTGTGGGGTGTCTGATAATAAGAGAGGTATCGGAGATGCTGAAATGTTTGAACAAACGCGTGGAGAATGCTATCCATTAAAGGCAGGATGTCAACCTACACAAACGCTGCCAGGTGTTTGAGCCATAAGAGGAGCGTAGTGGAGCACTGAGCTGTGAATGAATAAAAAGGCACAGTGCCCACACATACTGTAGTACTACTACTGCATAGAGGCTGAGACACACTGTACCAGAAAGGAAGGTGGCTCACACATAGATATAGAACCATAGATATGACATATCATGTAATGTAATAGTAATTTGTAATTCTGAAATGGAACAATGTGACAGCCATTTTACCTGGGTACAGCTATAATAGGAACCTATGGCAAAGTGTCATGTACTTTCTAACCCACTGTGTCATAATCGGGTGTCATAATTGGGTCTTTGGACCAGATAGGCTCATAGATATAAAACCATGGTTACATAGCCACCATCCTACCTGGGTATGGTCTCAAAAATTGTGCCACTAACTGTATGTCACATCTATGGTTCTATATCTATGGGCTCATAAAGGATGCCTCTGAATGCCGAGAGATGTCCTTGGGGACTAATTTAGCTAATTTGTGTAAATCGTCCAGCTCACGGCCAAATGTGATTCGATGATCTAGATCAATTACGCCAACGTTTGTCACCAATGCTTCACATCTCTGTCATCCAGCACGCCCTGCAGAGGACGAGTGTGTTACATACTCACGTAGTGTGCCCAGGCCTCCCTGGTGTTGGATATTGTCCGTCCCACAGTCAAATATGGGGTTACAGATCCATCGCTGTGTCATATTTGTGTGCCTTGCATTAGTTCCTCCCTATGACGAGCCAGGTGCCGACATAATACCAGCTGTCAGTGATTGACACATCATTCCTCTTACACAAGCCCTGCTGTAGTGCTGTGTGGCAGAAAGTAGACACTAGCCTGTATTTACATCAGAGGAGTAAACATGCTTTAGCTTTAGCAGTGACTTGAAAGGTAATAACTCTATTTCAAATTGGAACAAAAAAGGGGCAGTTGTTCAGAAAAGGAAATGATTGAGGCCACTTTGGCCTGCATTTTTCTTCTAAAGTAATAGTTTAGGTCCTCAGGTCTACTTTCTTTACCACATGCGTTCACACTCAGTACATTCACTATATGCACTGTTAGCTTTATCCACCCAGATATAAATTAGAGAAACCAGGGTGTTAGGTGACTCGATGGTGCAGTGGAGTGTGGTGTTTGCATGTTCTCCTTGTGTCCGAGTGGGTTTCCTCTGGGTACTCCAGTTTCCTCCCACAGTCCAAAGGCATGCAGCTTAGGTGAATTGGAGACTCTAAATTGGCCATTGGTATGAGTGTGTGAGTGAATGGTGTGCATGCCCTGTGATGAGTAAATGGTGTGCGTGCCCTGTGATGTAATTTCTCCCTGTGTCGTCATGGGGCTGTAAGTCGCTCTGGATAAGAGTGTCTGCTAAATGACCAACTGTAACTGTAACAAGCAGCTTCTACATACACTACATGGCCAAAAGTATTTGGACACCTGCTCATCCAACATCTCATTCCAAAATCATGGGTATTAATAAGGAGTTGGTCGTTTGCTGCCTCCACTCTCCTGGGAAGGCTTTCCACTAGATGCTGGAACATTGCTGTGTGGATTTGTTTCCATTCAGTCAGAAGAGCATTATATTAGGCCAGTCCATAGACTGTATAAAAATAGGGGCAGTCGGTTTTCCAATTGGTGTTTGATGGGGTTGAGGTCAGGGCTCTGTGCAGGCCAGTCAAGTTCTTCCATACCAATCTTGACAAACCATTTCTGTATGGACCTCTATTTATGCATGGGCGCATTGTCATTCTGAAACAGGAAAGGGCCTTCCCCAAACTGTTGCCACAAAGTTGGAAACCCAGAATCATCTAGAATGTCATTGTATGCTGTAGTGTTAAGATTTGCCTTCACTGGAACCACAGAGTCTAGCCTGAACCATGAAAAACAGCCCCAGACCAAGGGGTGTCCACACATGTTTGGCTATATAGTGTATCTGATATGATAGTCAATAAGCAGGTAGTGGCCTGAAAAGAGCTGAGCGTTGGGACGCTGGGAAAAGTTTGATTCAGCATTAAAAAGGGCAGTGTGCTCCTCTGTCGGAGTGCTGCTAATAGTGATTGTCCGTGTCGCTGTAGCCTATAGGGAACAGTGAAAATGTGCTGCAGAAATCAAACTCATTCTTGCCTTTTTTTTTGGTTGCTATGCTCAGCGATAGTAACCCTTATAAGAGTCTCACGCCAAAAATATGTCACTGAGAATGGACACACATGCTTTCATTGAGAGCGTACCTTGTTTCATAGAAAGAAGCCTGCTGTGTGTTTAATTTCTGTGCGGTATTATATACCTGATATCCCAACACTCATTACAATTTGAAAATTGATTCAGAAACCGTGTAATTCATCATAGGCTGCAGGAGGTCTAGTGCATGCATGCTGCAGCTGTATGACTGGTGCACCTATGTATGTTTGTGACTATGTGTGTGAGAGAGAACACTAAAGTGAGGGTGTGTGCTACATGAGTTGGTTTATTAGTCTTTGTCTGCAATAGGCAGCACTGCTGAGCTCAGGCTATTTCAGGCGCACTACAGAACACTCGTCTTTTTTAACCACACACACACACACACACACACACACACACACCAAACGCATGCACGCACACACACACACACACCTTTTTGTCTCATGGGCCTAAAATAGAAGCACTGCATACACAACTGCCCAGATGCAATCAGGACATTATACAAACATACAATATTTAATTAAAATCTCATCAGCCCACCATCATGCCTGCCGAAAGGTCATTTCACACTCTGGAACCTGCTTTATTGAAGGACGTTTAAGTTTGGTTGGTAATTAAATAAAAGGCCTGAGTTGTTACAAGTGTCTCAGTGCTCCATCAACCTGCCTGTGGTAGGCACCTTGACTGTCTTTGGTATAGCAGAGGTCTTGATTCTGCTATATTCAGATTCACTGCACTTATAATAGCTGTGTCATGCTATAACAGTACATTATAATGACTCGCAATAGTATCCGGTACAGTTACCATTCATGGACAGAATTGGCCCCACCTGCAGTGGGGCCCACTAACCTGCAGTGCCTCAGTGCATAATAATGGTCACTTTGCCAGGGTAATGTTGGAAGTGGTCTCACAAGGCCAGAAAAGTTTGAGTCCTGGGTCCTCGCTGACACATGGAGTTAATGGGGGGAGGTCTGACACAGGTGGACCTCAAACATGCCACCTATTCTGGCCATGAAGAGGTACAAGCTACCCCTTAAGGTGTGAGGAGGTTAGGCAAGCTTCACCCATGCCCGGTGTTTGGTCAGCACCTGGGCATCACGCCTAACTACAGCAGTGTCACAGTGAAATACGAGTCCGCTGAAAGCAAAATGGGAGCAATGTGTCATTCTCAGGGGTCAGCAATAAATTGTAAATTGTCTGTCACGGAGGGTCATGGTTCTGGCCGCTGGTCTTTGTCAGCTTGGTTTGTGTTTCCAGAAACTTTGGCCACTACTTAAGCATTTTGCAGTCAAGCAAGTTGATTTTCCACAACACATAGCGTGCTTTCTCACAGCAGCATGTGGTTGAAATAAGCTAGGCGCTGCCCTGCCCTTTTGCCTTAAGTGCCAACTGAAAGACCAAAAATAGGCGACAAATTGTGGCTTGTTGTAGAGGGGAGTGAAGTGAAATGCTCCACTCCCCCCACCCCCTTTCTCCTTTTCTTTCCTGTGATAAATGAACCTTAATTAAACACAGCCTGTGACATCAGTCAGAGATCTCTTCTGTTCTTCCCCCATGGGCAGGAGAGCCAGTGACATGAGGCCTGAGCTGATACTGATGCATGTTTTGGTGCTGACTCCCCCCCCCCCCCCCATCTCCATTACGCCGGGCAGGAAGTACACTGTTGTGGATGCGTATACAGGTGCATGTGTTGAGTCCACAGCGCTATGTGGAGGTTATACGCTTTGCCTCCCTCACCCACACGGTTGTAAACCCAGTCACTCTGTTCACCAGAACAGAGGTCCTTGAACTCCATGGCTGCACCGTGACCTGACAGCTGCTCCATCTTTTGCTAATACACTCTCTTCTCTCAAACTCTCTTTCCCCTGCCTTTAACCTCGCCATTTATCCATCCATCTTTTCTCTTTTTTATCAAATTCCCCTCTATTCCTTTTTCATTCTCTGCCCTTTATCCCCGACTCTTCCTCCTCTCTGTACCATCTTTTGTTTCCGTCCCTCCTCTCTTAGTCTCTTCTAGACCCTGTCGCCCATCCTTTGTTCTCCTCCATTTATTCATTCTGTCGCCTTTTCCAGTCTCTCCCCTCTCCTTCTCTTCATCCCTCTTTCCTGTCTAAATATTCTCTCCCTCTTTATCCAGCTCTCCTCTCTTCCCCTACTCTCTCTCTCCCTTCTGTCTTCCCCTTTCTCCCGTCTCTTGTGCACGGCTCCTGCACACAGAAATGTGAAAGCTGTGACATGCAGGCAGCCTGTCACCATGGCAACCGATGCAGCTTGTCAATGCGCCGTCCTCACCGCGCCGGATACGTTCGACAGCGGCTCACTCCCTGTGCCTCCTCTGCACCCCCCCCCCCCTTCTTTCTCAATCCCATTAGCTCGACCCGTACACCTTGAACCAGGAACACTGCCCCGCCCAGTACCTGACTCCATCACAGAGCTCCAGCATCTATCTAGCTCTCATTTTACGCACATCACATATTTATGGTTTACTGGCACGCTTACAATATTCAGTCACTTCCCCAAATTTAACATTTTTATAAACATGTCAAGGTCTTATGTTTGGCTGATGTTTCACATTTGCACAATTATAGCATACGGAAAGGGAATGATTTTTTTCTTGAGAACAACCAGGTGAACCACCTCCCATCACATTTATGCTGGATCCTCATCTGCCACTTTGCTTAATGGAGCGGCGCATCCTCGCTTTTAGTGTCTCTTAGTGCACTCTGTCTCTCACACAACTCAAGAGCCATCTCAAGCCTGAGGTCTGCTCTGTTGGCTCAACTGTGTTTCTGTAACACGGAGAGGGGTTTGTTGTTGTTATTCTTTCACTTTCTATATATAGACATCTCACAGTGGATTTTCAGTAATTGTGGATGTCCTAGGATCCCATTTCCAAACATCCTATCGCTCTAATAGCACTGTACTCACAATGAGCATCCCTTTGATCACGATCCACACATCTTCACCAAGCATCCCAGCCTAACTATCAAGGGTAAACTGTGGGAAAAAAACACGACCAGCACTTTTGAACAGCATCTTCTGATCTCTGAATTTCGACAGACCTCCGCTGGATCTTTGGCGATTTGGTGATGGTGTTTTACACCGTTTTAAGTCCATGCACCTCCGTGTCCTTCTCCTGGGCCCTTGTCCTGTGTGTTCTCTGACACATCCATCTATGAAACGCCCCTACAGAGTTCCCTTAATTAACCCGGCTACATCACTCTCGTGTCCCACGCCCCACACATCACGGCTGAGGTAAACGGCAGGCATTCACTGCCACCACAATCCCTCCCAAAGTGGAAATACATCATGTATAAAAGCTTAAACAAACCAGCATGAAAACACTGTAAATGGATTAGGCAGAAATAGATCAAAGGCAACAACACCCCCCCCCCCCCCCCCCCCCCACTCCCCTCTTGTTTCCGTACATACAGACATCCACAAAACACTCACAGTAGCTTCTTTGCAGAAATTAGACTTCAACAAGAGCCTTTGGGCAAATGAAGAGGACGGTGCACGCTGGCGAGAGATTATGTGTTGTGGGAGAGGACTGTGAAAGGAATGATGGCGCAGAATTAAATGGTTCAGCGAGGGGTGATGCGTGTCTTAAGAGAAGGTCATGAGGGAGCTTCGGTATTCAAACCTGGAGGTTTGGCATCACTTTGTTATTTCAGCCCTGTCCTCAGAGTGATTCTTCCTGTGTTGGTAACAACGCCTGCAGTGCCCGTCTCCCAGCTCCACACAGAAAGCAGAGCATGCTCTTGATCTTGTGTGTGAAATGCATGCTCGCACCTACAGTAGCACCTTGTGACAGAGTGATACGCTGTAGAGAAATTGAGCTGTTCTGAGCATGTCTGTGCGTTTCTCATTGGACTAGTAATGACTCTGCAGATATTTCTGACAATGTGATGATTTCACCAGTTAAAGTCAGATCAGGGCAAAGGTTGGGGGTCACCAGTATAGACCCAAATTTTTGATTCTCAGACATTTAGAAGTGTTTTTTTTCCACAATGTGTTCTTTGTTGCTCTTGCCTGCTGGCTCCTTAAAGGGGTAGTTTACTTTCTGAAGTTTTTATGATGCCATTTCAGTTTTTGTCTATATTTTTAGAGAATTTTGTGTGCAATGAAGGATATTTTAGATACTTACAGAAGTTTCCAATGACCTGCCAGCTTTTCCATGGCTAGGAGAGGGGCGTCAACATGTTTGTGGTTTAAAGCAAGAAAATACACCTCAAGTAACTGCAAGCAGCTTGATGTTATGTTTCCAGAGGTTAAACATACGAACATTTTAAACATTTAATTTTGTGCCGATACTTATTTTTTCTCTGTTCAAAAGCAATGCAAGCTATTTACTCCCAAGGTTAAGGACCAGAGAGGTGTGGTTTAGATTGGCCTGGTTAAGTGGTAGCTACCGCAATGTCTATTCTTGTATGCCTAATGTTAGCCAAGCTACTACCAAATTGAAATTGAAGCTACGATTATGTCCAACAGATGGACTGTCAGAGGTCAAAGAGGTAAAGTGAACTGGCATGCTTGGAATTGCACAAGCAGGAACCAGTATCAGTCCTGCTGATTTGTTGCTGTTTTGAGGTGCTTCTCTCACATTCAGTACAGTTGAAGTACAGGGAGTTATGCCACTTCTGTCCTTGAATGGCTCAGGCTGCATGCATCATAGGAAATAGTTCTAACCAAAGATGCAATTTTTTTAACAAAATCATCAGGTGATGATATACACAAATACCACCCCTTGAGGCAGAACATCGCTGTACAACCTGCATTGGAGGTGTATTTTCTTGCTTTAAACCACAATCCCCATGATGCCCCTATACCAGCCTTTGTGAAGCCAGCAGGTCACAAGAAACTTTGTAAGCATCTGGCACACAAAATCTCTCTGGGTCAATCAAAAACATACACCAAAACTAAAATAATTTCAAAAGGCTCCAGAAAGTGAACTATCCTTTTAACAAGTCCAGAGGGCTTAGCAAAATAGCTGCAAGCTAAGTAATGTGCTGGGTGAAAGGTGTTCAAGCTATATCCCTCCCTGTGACAAAAACAGAGAGAATCATTGTTGTGCTTTCTTTCTACCTAAGCTTGAGTGCTGTTGCCTCGCTTGTGTGATTGCTTGTTTATTGTTCTTCTGTTAATATCTGAACCTCCAGTTATTGGAGTAGAGAACACATATGTGAAATGTGGTGACGTAACTGTCTGTGGGACAAGGGAGTATTGATTCTATTTTAAGGAGTTGGCAGGTGGGGGTATGCACTCTAACATGTGCCATCTTGTTTATGATTCCTCTCAATTAGTTAATGGCTAACCAGTGTGATTTTCAAAAAACCTTTTTTTCCACTCCCCTTCTTGAGATGAAATCATGAATATGGCCAGCAGCAGTCTAGTAGGGGGGGGGGGGGGGGGGGGTTAGTGAGAATTATTGGAGGCTTTCAAGAAGAGAGTTTAAAAAATGGCTTTACCTGACTCATAGGGATGGATAAATAATCAATAACTGTCAGCAGGAATAGATGGTTGTTGCTGTATCGGATAGCAGTCAGCAGGTGGCTCTGTATTTGCAGAAGCTCAGTCTTGGAATTGTACTAGTTGCAGACCTGCTGATGTTACCCTATCATTTGACCAAACATTTCTATGTTATGTGGGCTGGACATATCTCAGACTTAAATAATCAGCTGAATAAGTAGGACCTGTGTATCTGTAAGGTAGATCCTGATTGGAAGGAGAAACAAAACATAATGAACGAGTGGCCAGCTGTCACTTTCACAGCCCCATAGATTAATACATAAATAACTTGAGAGCTGGAGAGCAAGTGAAGTAGATTGCCTGGCATTAAAATGCGGTTTGCACTCAAACAGTCTTATGCGCCTCAGATATTGGTTTCGGGGCAAAGGTCTTAAATCACCCAGACTGGTTTCCTGTTGTTTATAACACCCGTCCACACACACACACACACACACACACACACACTGGGCCTCATTCATGAAACATGTGCAGAACAGATTTTGCGTAAATCATTAGTATTAGCGATTTTGCTCATATTATGGTATTAAGTATTAAGTTTTCGTATCTGAGATTTGTTCGTATGTACGAACAAAATTTATACATGCTCAGGACTAAGCGTACTGTGTTCTTAAATGCAAAATGCCGCTAAATGTAGCTTCTGAATGTGAATTAGAATATGAATTTATTTTTATTTCCTGTTAAATTCACAAGACTAAATATAGCCTTTGAAGTGCACAATTCAACCGTAATAATTGCGATTGTAAACAGCAAACACTTTAGATTACGCCTGTAACTACCTCTTTCCATAACTAGGGGATAGGGGATTTCAATGATGGAGAAAGCCTTGAACTACTTTAGCAGTTTGTGTGACGGGTGTTCCTGCATTGACGGCTGACGATGTTATCTCCTGCCAGGCCTTTTTACTTTACCAGTTCCTATGACACCGGTAACTAAATAATTTTTTTCCGTAACTGAACATCTGCTAATAAAACTTAGATTGCAGTGTCGGAAAAAATCTTTCTTTAGTTTTTTCTGGGCCATTTTGACTTTGTATAGACCTGTAAATTTTATTTGCAATTTCCATATGGTAGTTGTAGGCAATTCATGGGCGTGGATTTATGCTAATCGCAAAATAAGGTACAAGCGCCTGTCATTTATGATGAATCGGAATGTGTGAACATACGCACAGAATACGGTGTAAATCTTTTGTACGGCGTAATAGATCTGGCTTAGATTTTTAGTACGTAAATGTATGCACATATTTAGGACCGTTTCATGAATGAGGCCCACTGTGTGCAAATGCACACAACCAAATAATTGAACATGTGAGCTGGGTCACTCATTGGGTTGAAATCTGGAATCCTCTATGCCAATGTGTCGTTACGATGTCAGGAATTCTCCAATCTGTCAGGGACAGCGGAGTCACCCCGGGCCTGGACGTGGGAGGGAAAATGGCTGCTGTTGAGCTCTGTGAGAGGGAAAGGCCCAGGAAGAGTGGGAGGAACAATTTAACTGAAGCCTGGGCTTATCCGACACGCACACACAGGGAACCACTTTTTGAGAACTGCGGGAAGGAACCTGGAGCACAGAAAACAGAATGACTCCAGACTGATGCAAGAGTTGAAAGTCAGTCTCTCTGAGAGGAATAGTGTGTTTTGTTATTGTTTTCTCCTTTGACCCCAAGTGTTTCTCCGCTATTTTATTAATGATTGAATTAATCCCTCCACAGATAACTGATGTTCAAATCCAGATATAATTACCAATGATTAAGTGAGTTTGCTACTCTTGTGCATATGTGGGGTTGAAACCGGCAAACAAGGAACATTAAACCACATTTTGATGGTGCTAGTGGTGGTAGGGAGGGTGGTGTTGGCTTCATTTATCAAGCTGGGTAAAGTCAGATGTGTATAGATGAATGTTGAAAAAGGTATAAAGTGCTCTCACATTTATGCACACGTAGATTTACATGCATGCACACACTCACACACACACACACACGCAAAGTGTGTGTTAGTAATTCTCTACTTTATGGCCCATTCCCTGGGATGTAGTATTTCAAACTCCTAAACAGTGACGTTTTTATGAGCTCCTCTGCCCAAATCAATTAAAGAGATTCAACGGCGCAGGAGCATCAGCATTAATAACTGTGAGGCCCACAGCCCACAAAACTGTAAAAGCAGCAGTCATGAGGGATGTGGGCTCTAGCTTTTGGTAATGTTTGGTTCAAGCTTAGAGACTGGGTTCCTCATGTGACCCAATGCTGCACCATTGCCTAAGAGTTCAAACTGAAAAAACAGAGGCCTGTTTTCAACTCCTCTTCCTTCACTTTCCAAACCAGATATTGTAATATATGCTTTTTATTTGAGCTTTTATCATATTAGAATTGCCTCATACTCCATAATATACAGTAAGTTCAAGGTCTTTATTTGAAACAAAGTGTGAAACACTCACTGCTAAATACACCTGATGCGTTTAAGCCCAGAATATCTGGGAGCACACATAGGGTTGCCCACAGTCACATATTGGTCAGGACGTACCATATTTCAGCTACAATTTGTTTGTCCAGTATAAAGCACTTGTATGAATTGATTGTTAAAATTGGGTTGTTGTATGGGTACAGTGCTCCACTTACAGTATGTAATTAATTTGCTAAATAACAAGCACTAGTATCAACAAATAGTATCAAATAAATAACATTACACACAGCAACTAGCAAGGTAATGCTTTGACTGATAAATGTATCCAGCTGTCTCTCTGGGTCTCCATTATCACATGCACGGTTTTTCCTGATTGTGTTTACCTAATCCTCCTCCGTAGAAACAGTGCTTTCCCTTGGTGCCTCAGATTCCAGTTGACTGTGTTGTATCCATTTTGGCAGCTGGACCCAGAGAACACCGGTTTCATCGCAGTGGAGAACTTCACCAGTCTGGTGGAGCACCATGAGCTGCAACTGGACCCCTCCAAGCTGGAGATGCTGTTTGCCCTGGTGCAGAGCAATGAGGAAGGGCAGGTCTGCTACCAAGAGCTCATTGAGCTGGTAAGTGCTGAGACAGGAAAGGGGGGGGGGGGGATGGGTAAAGCAAGCAATCCCAAGAACTGGCTTGGCTTCTGATTGGTTCTCAGTAGAGGAGAGGATCATATGCCCTTGGAATGTCACCACCGAAAGAAAAAAATGTCACCATGAAAAGAAAGTCAGTTCAAAAAAGGGTTGAGAATTTATTCCGGTTTGAGATAGGGAATATGGGGGTGGTTCATTGGAAATTGCCCTCCATTACTGGTCAAGTACATTATTGCAATGTTGAATCATAACCCTCTCTCAACACACACACACACACACACACACACACACACACACACACACACACACACACACACACACACACACACACACACACATACAGTGCCCTCCACAATTATTGGCACCCCTGGTAAAGATGAGTAAAAAGGGTTTTTTTAAAATTCACCTTTTGGTGAATTAACTTAATCTTACACTGAAAAAATGAGAAAAATCCAACCTTTAATTGAAGTAAATTTATTCTGAGAAAAAAAAAAATCCCTCATCAAGAATTAATTATTTTTAACAAAACCACGTGTACCACAATTATTGGCACACCGAGAAATTCTTATAAGCTTCTGCCATGGCCATCTCAGTCCCCTGACCTAAACCCCATTGAAAACCTGTGGGCTGAGCTGAAGAGGAGAGCTGGGAGAGCTCTGGATGATCTGGAGAGATTCTGTAAAGAGGAATGGTCTCAGATTCCTTGCTCTGTATTCTCCAACCTTATTAGATGTTACGGGAGAAGACTCTGTGCTGTTTTATTGACAAGGGGAAGGTTATACAAAGTATTAAATGCAGGGGTATCAATAATTGTGGCACATGTGGTTTTGTTAAAAATAATTATTTCTTGATGAAGAATTTTCTTTTCTCAGAATAAATTTACTTCAATTAAAGGTTGGATTTTTCTCATTTGTGTGAGATTAAGCTAATTCTTAATTTTCTATAACCCTTTTTTACTCATCTTTACCAGGGGTGCCAATAATTGTGGAGGGCACTGTACATACACACACACAAAATATTTTTGCTACATCCAAATGTATTTTATACTTGTACATCTCAGCACATTTTTTCTCTTCACTTAAAGAGCATGTCATAAATTGTCATGATTATTATAATGAATAAATTTTATATTTTTGACCACAACTTCATAATGTTGTAATTAGTCTTTCATGAACAGATTTGCTCTCCTACATTTATTGGCCTGTGAGAGTAATCGGCACAGTAGTAGAGTACCAGTGTTGTTTGTACTCCCCCTCACCACCCAACCCCACATTTTACATAAATTCTCCACAAATTTCAACAGCTACAATTAAACTGTTTAAAATTCACACTTCACCAATGTAATTTGCATCCTATCTGCACTATTTATAGAAGCTTGCAGAGATATCTCATTTTATTTTAAAATGTACAACCACGAGTGAGATTGATCTTTCACAGATTTTTACATGGACACACTTATACACAAACATATTCATGGTCCATGCCACCATCTGAGGTCTTGTTGTGAGGAAATGTTACATGAGTCAATCATGGTGTGATTTGTGATTTTTATTCTTTTTAATTAGTGATTTTTTGCTGCAGCCTTCAACATAGCTTTCTATACATGGGCCGGCCAATCAAATCAATTTGGCGCCTTAGTTTTAATCTAATGCTAAAAATAAAAATTGTAAATTATTGTTATGAACTCGACAGAGAGCAGGCAGCAATCTAACCCAGGTCGCCAGGTTAAGGGCGGCCATGCTAACCACTACGCTAAATAAGAAGTTCACCGCAGGTTAGGCAGCCCTATTACCATGTCATTATACTACAAGCTTGCATGCCACTCTAGTCCACGACCACAATCTCAATAAGTCCACCCAACTTAGTGGAATATATCTAAAAAATATATCACTACTGTGCAAAAAACGGGTCCCCAATCGCTATCTCCAGCACACATCATATCCACCGCAATCTGGCCTAGGGTGGAAGAAAGGCTAGAGCCGTGCCTGTGTAGGTGGTGCTCCAATTGGAGGCAACAATTTGAACCTCCTAATTATGTTTGGTGTCAATTTGACTCCATTCAGGTTTCTTAACGTCTCATCAAGGCTAAGCTTATTTATTAATCTTGATACTATATGACTTTTTCTCATTTTGTGGGATTAAGTGGTAAACACGCAATAAACATAATGCTGTTTTCAAGTCCTGTATCAACGTTGTATACAATGGTGTTGTGTGGGGTAATTTGTGGAGTAGCTGTATAAAATGTAAGAAAATACCTTTTTTATTTTTTACCTTTTGTGGGGTGAGTCTGGTCACACTTTCCCATGCAGGTTTTAAACATCACAAACTTTCACTTACTTCAGGCTCTAAAATGAAAGGTTTCTCATAGATTTGTAATATTTGGGGATAAAAGGCTTGTCAATTGGAAGACATTAAGTAGGCGACACAAACATTTGTAAAACGTTTTCTATAACAATAGTTTTGTGTCTTTTTAAACTGTTGGGGTCAATTTGACCACAAGCATAAAAGGTGTCATACAATTTAAACATAATATGAGGGTTACACCAGAATATTTTCTATTTTCTGGTGGTGTGGGATGTGGCAGTAAACTCACTCACCAACCAACTTAATGCTGACTAAAACCAATATGAGGGTTACACCAGAATATTTTCTATTTTCTGGTGGTGTGGGATGTGGCAGTAAACTCACTCACCAAACAACGTGATCACGTGTAGCCAAATCAACAAGAAGTATCAGTGAAATCAATTACCATGTTTCACTTTGACATTAAAACACCCTCAATATGTAACATATTATGTGACACAGCTGCAGCAGCAGTGCTCAAAATGGAGGACATACTGAAAAACCATACATTTTGACATGAGAATGTGTTCTGTGACCACATGAACGTCTTCAAACGTAATGACTGGCACGACATATAGGGGTAATTAAAGGCATTCACTGAGTATGGACCTTGCGCTCGTGCATATTTATAGGATAACTGATTTTTCAATGCTTAAGCAGGATTATAGATTTAAGCGAACGGTCAAATTTAGAACAAAATTTACAACGTTTGATAAATGAGAGTCCCTGGTGCCTGTTAACCTAACAACAGTTTCTTCATGAAAGCAGTGTTGTGCTGATTAACTGGGTGTTGTATAAACAGAGTGGAAATCTCTTCTCAGACAGTGTCTGCATCAACTGAAAGACACCTTGCCCTGGATGTGATTTGTTTTTCAAGTAGATAAAGGAGCCTTCGTTATCTACTTAGAGACAGTCAGTTAGAAGGCACATGCTATAAATATCAAGCCACAGGTAAGGCTTGATTTATAACTGGGGTGTCCCGACCCCAAGTGACAGCATCTCTCTCTGTACTCTCTTTGCAAAATTTAAAGTGGGGGAATACCATTGACAATACCTGACAAATGGTGAAGGCATTTTGAATTTGGAGGTGAATGGCTGGCTGTATATCATTTGAAGTGTCTGTTGGCATCACAGGACCTGTAGCTAACATGATTTAGAGTGTGACAGTGAAGACAGAAGATGGCTGTCATGAGAGATGGAGAGGTATAGGCTATGTGTGCATATACACACATACCTCTATATGTGTATCTTGGCACACTGCTGAGATTAAGGTTGCAATAGTCAGCCCTTAATCTCAGCAGTGTGCATGACTGATCGGCTTGAGATTGTAAGAAACCCTGTATGGACATTAAATGTTTCTCTTATGAGAAGTAGAAGTAGAGTGGCTGCTGTCTCTTGAGGTGCCGCCATTCAAACCTGGTGGAAGAGCATCAAGGCCTGGAGTCACCCCCTGTTTGCGGTATAATCCACGACAGCCTCTGCCACTCTTGGAGAGTCTCTGAGATCTTTTTCAGCTAGCGTGGCCTCCAGCTGAAGCAAGCAGCTCAGTGAAGCACGGCACAATCTGAGAAGAGCTGCCTCTCTCTCTCCTGGCAGCAGCAAAGCCCATCTGAGGGGCAGCTCTCCATGACCGTCTTTATCGCTCATCACTATAAACATTTTCCTAGCCCTGACTAGCACCCAGTGGGCCTCTTTCTCTCCTTCTTCTCCTTCTAATCCTTCTACTGGCCTCAGATATCAGTGTCCTGAAATGTGCCTCCTAACATTGCTCCCGTGTATCATTAAATTTGAGCCATGGGAAGGATTCTTTCATTCTCTTTATTCAAATTATATAACTGTTTAACTGCCTTGACTGGAACTGGAATGCGCTTGACGCTAGCAGAAACAAGGGACTAGCAGGATTTGTAGCTAAGATGAGCCAACGGAAACGATGCGAATCTGCTCTTTATCTTGTCTGCTGGAGCCACTCTGATGTTCAGGGTGAAAGAGAAGCCGTGGCCACATTTGTGCGAGACTGAGGTTTCATAGCAACCAGCTATTACCGCTGAGAGCACCTCACACAGTCCAGTGATGCTGCATGCATAGTGAGACAGGAAAGGAATAGACTTTCTCTTGCTGGGGAACTTCGCCTGATTGACTGTACAATGACTATCCTTATTCTGGGCTGGACGAGGGGAGTGTCATCCATAATGTCGCACACGGAGCTTCAGTTATCTAATTTGGAGAGACAAAGGCAAAATAAGAGGTTCCTCCCCGTTGACTTCCGTCCCACCTGGGGTTGCTACCGATGCCTCATTTGAATTACACAAACTTTGCGGCGGTACAGCGCAACAGGGCTGTTTGTGCGGGGCAGATCCACGTGCTCTGTACCACCTTTCTAGCCGCGCTGTTTTCAACACGCCACCCCAGTGCTAATCAAATTATCTGCTAATTGGGGAGGTTGTGTGTGGATAGGGGGTTATTCAAATAAAAACTCTGGGCCTAAATGGAGTGTTGGATCAGTAATTCCCAGTTAAACAAATCAAACTTGGCAGCTCGGCGCCCTGGAAAAGGGCTTTCCATGAATGCCGATTGCTGTCTTTGCTGCTGCTGCGTGCAGCTTTGCGGCATGTGCACCGAGGTACAGTAGGCAGGAGAGAAGTTGAGGTGTGCATCAGGCTTGAAGTGAGGCCCGAGGCTGCCTAAGCCCCACTTTTTTACGGCCCAACCTGAACCAGCCCGACAAGATCTCACCAAATTTGAAGCCTGAGACCGATAGAGCCTGAGCGCAAATAACAAACCAACAACACCATACAGCACAATGGGAAATAAATGCAGTGTTTCCCACAGGAAAGCTTGTGTAGTGTACAATTATGCTCGATAAGCAAATTAAAAGAGTTGTAGCCTATTTGACGTTTCACGCTTATTTTTTAAACACGTTTTTCCTTCTATTAAAACATGATGCTATAAGTTTGTTGCTTGCACCTCTGCAACAAACATCACAAGAGTGTCCCTTTTCTTTCAGTATGTGTTTGCATAAAGTATGCTTAAATAGAGGAATAATTCATATTTTAATGTTTAATGATCAGAACAGGCTAGTTAGCTAGCTTAAGTGCTGTTTTTCCTTCTTTTAAAAGTGCCATTTTTTCCTTCTGTTAAATGTTACATTAATAAGTTTATCACACCTGTGCTGCCAAATAAGACTATTTTGAATTGCTAGTTGAGCATAACGATACACGACTGGAAGCTTGGTGCCATTGTTGTCAAACGTTGTTAACAGTTGGCAGAAGTGTTACTACGCTATTATTTGTAATCTTCCGGGTTGGCAGAGGGCCTTA
The DNA here is from genome assembly GCA_029718625.1 of Synaphobranchus kaupii. Lineage (NCBI taxonomy): Eukaryota > Metazoa > Chordata > Actinopteri > Anguilliformes > Synaphobranchidae > Synaphobranchus > Synaphobranchus kaupii. The sequence goes on along the minus strand of CM056379.1, from coordinate 42,466,767 downwards.
CCCGATCTGACCTGACGTCATAGAGCTAAAAAATAGGCCCAATCCCCAGCCCGATCACAGCATACCTTTTGGCCCTGTCGGGTTTGGGTCGTGATAGACCTCTAGCAGGAGGCCACATGGACCCCACAGGCTGTTTTCCCAGCTCCAAAGCTATGTGGTACCAGGGTTAATGTTTTCATTATCACATTCTCAACTCACCCTGCCCGTGAAGACAAAACAAGAACAGCTCTTAACATTGCAGCAGGAGTTACCCCCGGGGCTGCAGCTGCGCTCTGCGCCAAGGAGAGGAGCGCGTGAGGATGGAGCAAAAGGAGAGGAGCGTGTGAGGATGGAGAAAAAGGAGAGGAGCGTGTGAGGATGGAGCAAAAGGAGAGGAGCGTGTTAGGATGGAGCAAAAGGAGAGGAGAGGAGCGCGTGAGGATGGAGCAAAAGGAGAGGAGCGCGTGAGGATGGAGCAAAAGGAGAGGAGCGTGTTAGGATGGAGCAAAAGGAGAGGAGCGCATGAGGATGGAGCAAAAGGAGAGGAGAGGAGCGTGTGAGGATGGAGCAAAAGGAGAGGAGCGTGTTAGGATGGAGCAAAAGGAGAGGAGCTTGTGAGGGTGGAGAAAAAGGAGAGGAGCGTGTTAGGATGGAGGAAAAGGAGAGGGATGGAGCAAAAGGAGAGGAGCGTGTTAGGATGGAGCAAAAGGAGAGGAGCGTGTTCGGATTGGAGCAAAAGGAGAGGAGCGTGTTAGGATGGAGCAAAAGGAAAGGAGCGTGTGAGGATGGAGCAAAAGGAGAGGAGCGTGTTAGGATGGAGCAAAAGGAGAGGAGCTTGTGAGGATGGAGAAAAAGGAGAGGAGCGTGTTAGGATGGAGGAAAAGGAGAGGGATGGAGCAAAAGGAGAAGAGCGTGTTAGGATGGAGCAAAAGGAGAGGAGCGTGTTAGGATGGAGCAAAAGGAGAGGAGCATGTGAGGATGGAGCAAAAGGAGAGCAGCGTGTTCAGATGGAGCGAGAGGAGAGGACCGCGTGAGGATAGAGCAAAAGGAGAGGTGAGGAGCGTGTGAGGATGGAGCAAAAGGAGAGGAGTATGTTCGGATGGAGCAAAAGGAGAGGAGAGGAGCGTGTTCAGATGGAGCAAAAGGAGAGGAGAGGAGCGCGTGAGGATGGAGCAAAAGGAGAGGTGAGGAGCGCATGAGGATGGAGCAAAAGGAGAGGAGCGTGTGAGGATGGAGCAAAAGGAGAGGAGCTTGTTAGGATGGAGCAAAAGGAGAGGAGAGGAGTGCGTGAGGATGGAGCAAAAGGAGAGGTGAGGAGCGTGTGAGGATGGAGCAAAAGGAGAGGAGAGGAGCGTGTGAGGATGGAGCAAAAGGAGAGGAGAGGAGCGTGTGAGGATGGAGCAAAAGGAAAAGTGCGTGTTCAGATGGAGCAAAAGGAGAGGTGAGGAGCGTGTGAGGATGGAGCAAAAGGAGAGGAGAGGAGCGTGTGAGGATGGAGCAAAAGGAGATGAGCTTGTGAGGATGGAGAAAAAGGAGAGGAGCGTGTTAGGATGGAGCAAAAGGATAGGAGCGTGTTCGGATGGAGCAAAAGGAGAGGAGCGTGTGAGGATGGAGCAAAAGGAGAGAAGCATGTGAGGATGGAGCAAAAGGAGAGGAGCGTTGTGAGGATGGAGCAAAAGGAGAGGAGAGGAGCGTGTGAGGATGGAGCAAAAGGAGAGGAGCGTGTTCAGATGGAGCAAAAGGGAGAGGTGAGGAGCGTGTGAGGATGGAGCAAAAGGGGAGGAGAGGGAGCGTGTGAGGATGGAGCAAAAGGGGAGGAGAGGAGCGTGTGAGGATGGAGCAAAAGGAGATGAGCTTGTGAGGATGGAGAAAAAGGAGAGGAGCGTGTTAGGATGGAGCAAAAGGATAGGAGCGTGTTCGGATGGAGCAAAAGGAGAGGAGCGTGTGAGGATGGAGCAAAAGGAGAGAAGCATGTGAGGATGGAGCAAAAGGAGAGGAGCGTGTGAGGATGGAGCAAAAGGAGAGGAGCGTGTTCAGATGGAGCAAAAGGAGAGGTGAGGAGCGCATGAGGATGGAGCAAAAGGAGAGGTGAGGAGCACTTGAGGATGGAGCAAAAGGAGAGGAGCATGTGAGGATGGAGCAAAAGGAGAGGAGCGTGTTCAGATGGAGCAAAAAGACAGGAGAGGAGCGCGTGAGGATGGAGCAAAAGGAGAGGAGAGGAGCACGTGAGGATGGAGCAAAAGTAGAGGAGCGTGTGAGGATGGAGCAAAAGGAGAAGAGCGTGTTCAGATGGAGCAAAAGGAGAGGTGAGGAGCGCATGAGGATGGAGCAAAAGGAGAGGAGTGTGTTAGGATAGAGCAAAAGGAGAGGAGAGGAGCGCGTGAGGATGGAGCAAAAGGAGAGGAGCGTGTGAGGAGGGAGCAAAAGGAGAGGAGCGCGTGAGGATGGAGCAAAAGGAGAGGAGCGCGTGAGGATGGAGCAAAAGGAGAGGAGCGTGTTAGGATGGAGCAAAAGGAGAGGAGCGTGTGAGGATGGAGTAAAAGGAGAGGAGCATGGAGCAAAATGAGAGGAGCGTGTTCAGATGGAGCAAAAGGAGAGGAGAGGAGCGCGTGAGGATGGAGGAAAAGGAGAGGTGAGGAGCACTTGAGAATGGAGCAAAAGGAGAGGAGCATGTTAGGATGGAGAAAAAGGTGAGGAGCATGTGAGGATGGAGCAAAAGGAGAGGAGCATGTTCAGATGGAGCAAAAGGAGAGGAGAGGAGCGCGTGAGGATGGAGCAAAAGGAGAGGAACGTGTTAGGATGGAGCAAAAGGTGGGGAGCATGTGAGGATGGAGCAAAAGGAGAGGTGAGGAGCGCATGAGGATGGAGCAAAAGGAGAGGAGCGTGTTAGGATAGAGCAAAAGGAGAGGAGTGCATGAGGATGGAGCAAAAGGAGAGGAACGTGTTAGGATGGAGCAAAAGGTGAGGAGCGTGTGAGGATGGAGCAAAAGGAGATGAGCGTGTGAGGAGGGAGCAAAAGGAGATGAGCGTGTTAGGATGGAGCAAAACAAAAGGAGAGGAGAGGAGCGTGTGAGGATGGAGCAAAAGGAGAGGAGAGGAGCTTGTTAGGATGGAGCAAAAGGAGAGGAGAGGAGCGCGTGAGGATGGAGCAAAAGGAGAGGAGAGGAGCGCGTGAGGATGGAGCAAAAGGAGAGGAGCGTGTGAGGATGGAGCAAAAAAAGATGAGCGTGTGAGGAGGGAGCAAAAGGAGATGAGCGTGTTAGGATGGAGCAAAACAAAAGGAGAGGAGCGTGTGAGGATGGAGCAAAAGGAGAGGAGCGTGTGAGGATGGAGCAAAAGGAGATGAGCGTGTGAGGAGGGAGCAAAAGGAGATGAGCGTGTTAGGATGGAGCAAAACAAAAGGAGAGGAGAGGAGCGTGTGAGGATGGAGCAAAAGGAGAGGAGTGTGTGAGGATGGAGCAAAACAAAAGGAGAGGAGAGGAAGGAGGCAACACAGCTGCGCCATTTTAGGCCGCGTATCCCGTTGGTCCCAACAATTCGTTTTTTTTTATCCACCTCTCCTCCATTGTAGTTGTGCCTTAGTGCTTGTGCATATAATTGATGATATGGTTGATATTGAAATCGAGGGTATCTGCATTCAGGGAGAGAATGTGCAGGTCATGCCTAGCACAGGAGGTAAGAGGGGGTGGTCTTTGGGCTCTCCTTCCTGCCTTGTTTTAGCATAACTGTGTTTTACCGCAGAATGGAGCACTTTATTTGAGTGCCTGGGAATGGAGGTTTTTAGTCCCATATAGTTTACACATGGTGTATTTCTCTGGGATTTGGGGGTTAGCATGAGGGAAGATTATTGTGGGCACACGTGAGGAGGACTTTCATCTTTGAAGAACTCACAATGAATTCACAGAATTCAAAATGCACATCTGGATCAGGAGATTGTAGGCAGCACAGATGAGAGTGCAGGTTCCACCGAGATTAGACTGGTGCCCTCTTTTATATTGTGTGTGTGAGTGTGTTTATGCATGTTTGTTTGTGTTTTTACTATAGGTGACACTGTGTGTATGTGTATGTGTGTGTGAGTGTGTTTATGTGTGTGTGTGTGTGTGTGTGTGTGTGTGTGTGTGTGTGTGTGTGTGTGTGTGTGTGTGTGTGTGTGTGTGTGTGTGTGTGTGTGTGTGTGTGTGTGTGTGTCTTGGTATTTTCCTCATGTTAGCCCAGTGAACTGTGGCTACGTGCTGTGTCAGGGTAACGTACGCTGGCAGGCATTCACCGGACAGACCCTCTGCTCTCTCTCAGCCTGGGTGGCAGCACTGCAGAAAGGGACAAAGGGATTATCTGGGAAGCATTCACACAGCAGAGTGCCAAGCCAGCTTATATTTATAGCAGGGAATAGTGATTCCAGCACACGCTCCCGTCAGCGGGGGGGGGTGGGGGGTGGGGTGGGATGATGCCGTCCTGTGTCCACACAAAACATACCATATGTCTGTGTATTTTTAAAAATGGAAGAAAATAACAAATCCAATGGCCTTCTGCTAGTTATGTATGACAGAGGTGTATCGGCACATTGTGTCAAAACTGTGGAGGTACTACAACAGTGTACATGTGCAAAGTAGCGCTTTTAATTTCCAGAGTGCCTTTGTCACGCTGTTCTGTCCTCATAGCGCGTATTCTTCTCTCATTCCTGCACTGCTCCGGATCACGGCTATCACCTGAAACCATTTGTTACCGTTTGCACAGGCTCACAGAAACCAATTACAGCTCAGGTCTTACAAAGTCTTTAAGAACTGTATTTCAGTCGTGGAATGAATGGATGTGTGCCAAGGGCAGGTTGTATTGTTATCGTTTGTGGGAGTGGAATTGCAAAGTTCGGAGATCAAACGCATGTGTCCGACCACAAACACCACTTGCCATCCGCGAACAGTCCTCTCAGAGTGAAATGAGGGTTTGTTGCTGCCTCTGCTACTTTTGTGCCAATGGGTCAGTCGCGTGGCCCAACTCTTGGTTGCATCAGGTTGACGAAACGCCTTTTGGGACTCGGCAGCAGGGGCACCACCAGCGATTTTGGGGCCCATGAAAAGATCTCACATTGGGCCCAACCACCCTAGTCCATCCCATCTCTGCACAATTACTGTAATTCGATCATATTTTTTGAGGGAAACTGTCAGCCAGGGCTCTTGGAATCATCCTAACCCCACATACGGCACTGTTGTTCAGCAGTCAAGCATCCCACTCCAGTAATAAGATGCCTAGCATTTCATCGTCTGCTTCCACTTTCATGTCCTCTCTTCAAAGGGAATTCATGTTCACTTTGAGCTGTCATTACAGAGCATTTTGTATGTAAAGTAGGAAGACGAGTGTAGCCGTGTCTCACTGGAAAACCTAAGAGTTTAGATCTGCAAAAGGAGAAGGCGGCAGGTGTTTAGAGGAAAAAAGCCTGATCAAAACAACATCGCTGGGAACACAGCAGATCAAACTCCAAATTACGTGCGAGCAAAACAAGCAGTTCTTTTTCAAACGCGTGCCGCCCCTCTCCCCACCTTGCCACAACGTTTAGCATTTTATATCCGCAGTATAAAGAGATTTTCAAAAGTGAAAAGGTCCACCTCCAGCCTTGTAGTCGTATCGGCAGTTTTACACCAGGCCAGCAGTGTTTGAAACCAGCAGGGTGCCCCATTCTTCTCACTCAGTCTTATGCTTCTCCTCCTTGTTCACAGCTTTTCCATGACCTCATTTTCATAGAACAAAAATATGTAAGTCTTCACCAGAAAGCAGCTGCATATCATCTTGTCATGGTCTTGCAGGGACACAAGCTGGGTCATGGTTATCGCTGCACAACAGGTCTCTCTTGTTTATTGTTCAATTCAACATAATAATTAGCCCAATACGTGTGTCTCTGGGCATTCTCTCCCCTGACTTCACTGTCATCTTTTTTTGTTACATTTTCTCAGAGTCGGTGCCGTGTTTATTTATTTCTTCCTGTTTTGTTTAATTGTTTTAGCAGCTTTGTAGATATTGCTTAAATCTCCTTCGTGCTAATGTTCCGTGTGGATATGTAATTAGAGGATAGGCAGCAGCAAATGGATTATTATTGATTTATGAAGGCCTGATCGAGGTCCTCAGCGACTCTGAGGTTTGTTAGCTGCAGTGTTGCAGCAGGTTGGTGTGGCTTCTTAAAGGCAGTCTGTTGTGTACCAGACTGCAGTAATTACTCTCATCCTGGTTTACGTGCCCGCTCTTTGTTGCCTTGTCATTATTTCGAAAGCAGTGACAGGTTCCTGTCTTCCAACCTCATTTCTGAGTGTTTCTAGGTTTCCATTCGAAACTGGCTAATGCACTGTGTGAACATTCAGATGCTGTTACGCTACATTTATTTCTTTGTCCTTTGCAATTATCTACTATTAGTTCATTCATTGAGAGGTCAAATGGTTGTCCTGCTATCAAAATAATAGAAAACTAAGGGATTGTGTAAGTGTTTGCTATTTTTTCCATTTGTAATTGGCAGAAGTCCCTGGATCCTCAGCAATTGTTTTCATGTTCCTCCCTATCTTGAGTAGGACATTATAAAAGGAGTTGACTAATAAAAAGGTAGCAGTGCTATTTAAGGAGCTAGTCACCTCCAATTGGGGCTAGAGAAACAGCTCTTTGCCCACTGATATTGTACATGTAGAGACAAACAAGTAAAAAATATTAATTGACAGTACTATCTCATTGCAGTGCCCTTGAAGGAGCTTTCTGTGGCACCCATGATGTTGGCTACCATTGACACCACTTTTTTCAAGAGTTGAATACAAACAACTGGATAATCCCCTTACCCCTAAGTGGCTGAGTCATACTTTAGTATCTGTTAAGCAAGTTCTGCAGTTATGGCCACCCACCACCCACATGTATATGCTATAATAGCATTATAGCAACCCACAGCAAGCCCAACCCCAAGCCCTACCTGCCCTCTGGGCACCTATTTTGTGGGTACTTGCCTTTATTCTTCTTCCTAGCATGCAAATTGAGACCTGCCCCACAGGCGCCTACACAGAAATATCCTTTATTAAATGCCAATATTAAAAAAACACGATGGACAAATTACTTGGTGAAATGCCTCACGAGACATGTGTCTGCAGTGTGTCAGTCATTACTCCCACCGTTTAAGCTCTGGTGTGAGAGCTGGCATTGTGATGTTTGAGTCACTACCCCTGTGCAAGTAAAAAAACCTCCCACATGCCAATACACTTTTTGTCCAGTAACAGGGACAGCCTTGGGTGATTTGCCCTTTACATTTACATCACACCAGGGGTGCTCGCACACCCAGGAACATCAGACTCTCGCTAGCTGTCACAGATCATCCATAACACCAGGGTTCTGACTCATGAGCTGGTTCATACTGCAGAGCCGTGATTTCCACTGAACAATCCCGCAACGGTTATATGCTCTTGACAGAGAGACAGCTTGAAGTTATTTTGGGGATTGGTTGAAAAGAGGAACGGCCTGTTGAGATGAACCAAAACCATTTCTGCTGCTTAGTGAAATTTATCAAGGTAATGCACAAGTGCACTTTGCTTTAGAAGTGGCTTGAAGTGAAACACTCGCTGAACTAAACAGACGGCAGCAGCAAACGGTGCATTTATCACGCCTCATGCTGACAGCTGTTTCCCTCTTTTGTGTCTCTGTAACATTCAGCATTTTGCTCTTACAGTCTGCTTCAGCTCTAAGCCTGCTTTGTCCTGAGAAAACTGGTAGTTAACGGGCTGCATGTGGATTAGCAGCGCTTGTCTCATGCTGCAAGTGGCTGTCTTCACATTTCATCAAAAATAGCAGAATACCTTCCCTAGCATTTTAGTCACACAAATCTACACTTAAACTCAACATGTCTATCTTTTAGCCTCCCTGTCTCTCTTTCACTAATTACATACCTCTCACTTCTCATGCTGTCTCTCTTTGTGTCTCTTGCTCTCTCGTTAAACACAAACCTCCAAGTCTTCTTTTCTCTTGCCCTCTCTCTCTTTCTCTCACTTTCTCGACACACCCCTCTCACTACACTGTTCTCTTTCTCTGTCCTCAGATGAGCAGCAAACGTTCCAGTAGTTTCCGGCGGGCCATTGCCAACGGGCGCCGCACGCTGCAGAGGGAGATCCTGCTGGATGAGACGGGCCTGGGCATCTACAAACGCTTTGTGCGCTATGTGGCCTATGAGATCCTGCCCTGCGAGACCGACCGGCGCTGGTACTTCCATCAGAACCGCCTGTGCCCGCCTCCTGTCTTCATGGCCATCATCACCGTGGTCCAGGTGAGGACATATAAGTCCCGGGCTGTCAGGGACATGTGACACTGAGGCTTCAGGCTCAAAGCAAGTGTCCCATTGGATGTATAATATCACAAAGAAGGGGTAATAAAAGCTCAATTATCATCCTTAAATCCAGAACAATATCATCCGAAAAATATGCGCATATGCTTTTTTGTGTGGTGTCATACATCACTCAAATTCAACATTTTCTTACTCTATATCTTATATAAGATAATACATATGTGCTATGATATACTTATTCTTCTATTGAATGAGTTTATATTCTGAATGTAAAGAAGTTATATATTGCAGTGCTGGAAGTTTTTGTATTGGTCTTTGAAGACCAATCACTTTTATATAAAAAATTATTTCACCAATCAGTAGTGATGGAAACCTGGATCATACAGATTTAGAAGCCTGCTTGTCACTTTACCAATACTGAATTTATTGTGGAAACTGTGAACAACACGGTTTACATAAGGGAATGTGTGGGCATATCAAAATTTAGTGTAGTGTAATGTAAAAATAAAATATAGCTGTGTTGTGAAGAAAACGGTGTTCAGATGGAATAACTAGCTACATTTTCTGGCTAACGCTATGCTGTGTCAATACAGAATTAGCAGCAAAAGGTTAAAAAATATGGTATGGTATGATCTCTCTATCATATCAGGGAAAATTTTAATTAGCTAGCTAGCAGGCTATCTAACTTGGTTTTTGACTGTGGAAATTTGGTAGAATTCTTGATGCCAATCTATTACCAGATATCATTAGTTTGCTAAGCTAGATGGCAAGCAGCATCATTCTGACACATGCTGATTTGCCTGACGTCAGATCCCATAGCCTACTGAAGGTAGTAACCTTCTTATCATGAGCATTGACTAGTATTGCTCCAGTTCTACCACTGATTCCGTTGGTTTCAGTGTCATTGATGTTAGTGACGGTGCTGTTTTGCATATAGTTCTCCATGTTCTGTTAGCTAGCTAACTAAACCCTAGTGTGAGTCCATTTATTGGGCTAACTAGCTAAAAGTGAAAGTGTGAATATTCAAGAAACAGAAGAAACAGGCCTTCTCAGTCCTCCAGCTCTCCTGTTCAGGAATATTTTATTTTACATCCAAAGGATTTAAACATCTGTACATTTGTTAAAGGTAAGTATGCATCTTTTTCTTATGGCTTAATGAGAACTTTAAAAGTTAAAAAAGTGAGTGCACAGGGTCTTGAACATCACAATACAACAGAACTGACAGAACTATAAATCAGCTTAGCTAGAGAGAATGAGAGTGACAAAGCAAAGTTGAAGACTTTTGGAACAGTTAGTCAGAATGTTGGCTTAATCTTTCATCCAAAATATAGTGTCTCCTACATCACAGTGTCCTCGTCGTTGCATTTGGGTATTGAGGTTTGTTTGGTCTATAGATGGAAGACTGTCCCCTACTGGTACGCCAACTGCCATGGATTTTCCAGATGGTCTCCCATCCAAGTTTTAACCAAACCCCCAACTACTTTGCAGCAGCCATTTTACAGGCGCAGGGTAAATGCTGGCATGGCTACTGGCACATCACACGCCCCTGTCATAACAGGTGTCTCTGGGGATTATGACCTGAGACCTTGTAATTACTAGGATTGCACTCATACTATTTCCCAGCACTTTTCATCCAGGCATATTTATTTAGTAATAACAGTCAGTAAATAAATGATACATTTTTCTCCCCTGTGGCTTTGTGCACCACCTGATACTTGTTCATGTTTTAAATCACTAGCTGGTGAAATAAACAAGGTCCTCAGCCCCTTGAGACCTGAGTGTTAAACACCAATCACATAGACAGGGCTCCTGTTTTGGAAGACTCTGCCCAGCTCTGTGCAGCACTGTGTACAATCAAAGCCTGAGCTCTGTGCCCATGTTGCTTTATGTGCGAGAGCCCGTTCCCGTTTCAGCCCCTGCTAAAAAGAATCATTTGGGCCGTCTGTCCCACATTTCCTTGTTCCCTCTTTGGAACTCATCTGTGTGAATCTGTGATTAGGCTGCCATCCATTGTCCCAGCCCTGGTCCCATCAGAGCCTCCCACAAGAAGAAGAGAAAGATACTCTCCTCTACAGCACATGCTATCTGTCGGATATAATGACAGGGCAGGGAAAGAAAAGGGTACTTTCTGAAACATTCTCCTCTGCCGGTATTCTGCACTCTCTCCTTCGTTGGTCCCCCAAACCGTTTGTATGCCACTCGCATGGCCACTTGAGCCACAGAGATGACAAACTGAAGGCTTAATTTTGCAAGCCCTCATACATATCAATGAGCCCTCTGCTTTATTTGCCTTCATTTGGTTTCATGGAGAAATTGCCTCAAAGGTCCCTGAAAAAATTAAATGACACAGAATAACAAACAGCTCCGATAACGTGTGTGTGCGTGCATTTGCATGTCTGCATATGTGTGTGTATGAGAGTTGTGCTTTTCTCCTGTCGGCATTTCAGGCGGGGGACTTGAAATCAAAATTTTGGTATAAAGAAGAGAAACCATGAGCTTGGTATGCCTGTTGTGGAGGCTGCATTATGAGTAAGATTGGCAGGGCAATTTCTCAGGCTCTCGCAATTATGAGCTACACAGTTTGAGAGAGGATGGGAGTGCATGTGAAGTTAATCACTCTTGCTCTAGTGCCGGAGTGCAGTTGTTGAGGAGGACGACTCTAACTCAGGACATGAACCCTGCTTAGATAACTGAAATGTGCTCCATTGCTTTCTGTACAATTATTTTACCTAAGCTTTATTCAGCAGATCCAGACTTCCCGGTTAATTCAAGTCATCAAGCCTGAGTAACAGGACATTACAGGATAATAAAACTTTCCAAAAAAGTAAATTTCATTTTTATGACTTGGGTGTGTCATTATTTATTTATTTCCTTTGGCCGAACTAAATACCAAATATTTACTGTATATGATTGGAAGCATGGTTGGAAAGATATACATCCAAAATATATTTGGATTTTACAGACTGAAATTAGTATGATCCTTCATCAATGTGAAAGCTGTATGTTTATTGCCTTCCCCCCCCCCTCTTCATCCCTGTGTGTGCCTGTTTATGCAACCTCCCACAGATTATTGTGTTCCTCTGCTATGGTATCATGCTGAATAAGTGGGTGCTGCAGACCTACCAGCCTGACTTCATGAAGAGCCCCCTGGTCTATCACCCTGGTCACCGGGCGCAGGTGTGGCGGTTCTTCAGCTACATGTTCATGCACGTTGGGTAAGAGCCATTCTTATCTCATTCTTTCATTCACTGTCATTCTTGCAAGAATTCTTCTGTTGCTCAAAAATAGAGCAGCTACATAACATTGCTGTAAGCCTAGTCTTTGAAAAGTAACTGAAGGAATAACTGAAAACTAACATAAGGTTTATGAATAAACAGCCTGAAGTCCTTTCTGATGGACCTGATTTCCTTTGGAGTACAATTAGGAGTACCGATCAAATGCACTGTGACACAATGGTCTTTTGCAGGGTTGGCTCAGGTTTAGTTTGGTGAGTTTGGACAGTTTTCCATGCCATGTCATCTTGACAAGTTGCATGAGACAAAAGCCAGTATACTGCACTCTTCCAAGTGCAGAACATCTTGAGAGGAGGTTCAACGTCTGGAGAATCAACCCTTCCTCACCACCTACTCAACCCAGCTCTTGGTCCTGACACTGGTCACTTCCCATCTGAAACACTGCAACTTTACCTTTGAATGACTCTGCCATCAGACTTCTGCAGCTGAATGCTGCTGCACACCTGACTCTACAAACTCCCCACATTCCCCAAGTCACTCCCCCTTCTCACCTCCTTCTACTGGCCCACTAATATTGGCTTGCATCAAATGTAGCCTATTGGGCAGCTAAAGGGATAGATCCAGTATATCTTCAATAGATCATCAGACCCTTGACATGATCCAGACCTCTCTGTTTTACAACCGCTGAGCATCTGCCCCCACCCCCCATGGATGCCTGAACTACTCAGCCACAGTCAGCCACTCAGCCTGTTTGCTCTGCCCCCCCCCCCCCCCCCCCCCCCCCCCCCAATGTTGGAACGAGGTTCCCATGGCAGTCAGTGTGCAGAAACCCAAATAATATTCTGATGCAGACTGTAGATCCACCCTTTTCAGACCGCACATTGGTTCCTCCTGATCTTTTTTAGCAATCCTATTTCTTTCTGGCTTTCCTTTTAGGATTTTAATATTATAGGTACAGTGTAAATACAGGTTAACTTTAGTGGTTTACTTTTGTTTTATAATACCAATAGTTGGTTTGCTCAGCTAACTTTAGTCTTATTGATTATAAATGGGACTCTCTGTGCCTTCTTGGTGATATCACACTTTTCTATTCCTGAAACAACATTTTCCATTTTTTGTAAGTTGCTCTGGATAAGAGCCTCTACTAATGATTGTAATGTAATGTAATGAAGATGACAGACTGACATGGATGACCAGGGTTCTGATTTGTGTTGCTGCAGGTTGGAGCAGCTGGGGTTCAATGCGTTGCTACAGCTGATGATCGGGGTCCCCCTGGAGATGGTGCATGGCATCCTGCGGATCAGTCTGCTCTACATGGCAGGCGTGGTGGCTGGTGAGTCCCAGCGAGGGTCAGGTGATTGGGTCAGTGCTGCCATTTGTGTGTGTGGACCTATGACTTTTAAACAGGGTCCTTTCAACATGGTCCTTGATGGACCTTCTGGCTTTGTCGTGATTGGCTTGTTGTTAGCCCTTCAAAGGCACCTTGTGCTTTTTTCTTTTTCTACACCCCCACTCCCCCAGCAAGCAAGCATCTATTTAACAGCAGTAGTCATCAGCAACAGCTTTTGCAAATCAATAACAGTGGTCTGTTTGTGGCTGGACCATTCACAAATGATTTAGCCTTCTTCTAACAGTGGTTCTTCATCTCAACTGCCTTGCCTCGACTGCCTGTAAGGGGACCACTGTAATGGCAATTATGCAAAAATCTGGCTGCTAGCCCTGTATGCTTGCTAGCTGGGGCATATTTAGAGAAGATTTAATTTAAAATTTTAATTTAATACTTACCAGTGCACTTATTTTACTAATGCATTAGAATACATTATAAGATGGAAGAAGCCAGTTTATTTGAAAATGCAGTCCTGAGGTGAAGTACTTGGCTGGTCTCACCAGGCATACCATAATTAGGTTAACCTTGCAATGGTTACTGATAATTTGAATTTTCACAGATTGGCAAAGCAATATTTCCTATTAGTTTCAGGAGCGAATAAAAATGTTGGTTATGTGATTGTGTGAGGAGCCTCCTCTGGCTGAGTCACTACACTAACGCAACACTGCTTTAAAACTAAGCTTGGAAACCCACTTCCATGGTATTAGTCTTTCTCCCACTCACTTAGTAAACACTTGAGCCCTGACTGTGGGAGCAAAAGCACTTGACAATAAGTGCGTCAATTGGAGTTGACAGCGAACTTCATTTCAAAGGCAGTGTGTTGCCATGTGATTTTGTTCCCTTCACAAAGCTAGTGCTTTGCATTCCCATATCACTGATAATCAGAACCCATTGACACTGTGGCTCATATTGATCTCATTTGTTCTGCTTTTATTGGCTTTTGCCACATTTGACAAGTTCAGTGAATCGTTATCAGAATGACAGGATCTCATCTTGTTAAGATGAAAGACTTGATGTTCCACTTGTACGGCATTTAAGGATAGCGTCGCACAGCATTATCCATTTCCCCCTCAATCCTCACATAAATGTGAAACAATGGCGATGTATTTTTCAGTGGAAATCTGCTTCTCATATCAACTATTTTTCTTTAAAAAGGCAATCAATGTTTCAGTTTCTCAAAGAAATCCCAGTTTTTCAGCTGTACTGAAGAATCTCCCCTGTGCTTTCATATGAAGCACACTCAGTTAGAAGGAAAATGTATGAGACAAAAAATGAACGTAGTCGCAGACAATCCCATGCAATTATGGTCTCATAAATCATTTCATCTTTGATTTATTTTTTTGAACTAGAGAGATTCAGAGCGAATCGTTACCAGAGAACCTTTAAAGAGACAGAAATCCCTGGTGGCCCTGTGCTGTTGATCCTCCAGCTGATTGAGCTGTTGAGGGGTGAGGTCCTCTTGCTAATACAGATGGGGGGTTAGTGATCGATGGAACAGGAGGATAAGCCGCAGCACAGTGTTTAGGGAATAACAATCAGAGGCAGCCCCACAATTAGGAGGTCAAGTGCTGCCTGGGTTTGCTGAAGGGGAGCAGACACGTTGGGAGTTAACGAGAATGTGGAATGCGCGCCTCCCCTGCCACTGGCTTTAATGGCTGATGAGGTAGGGTGAACAGGAAGTGGCTCCTCTACGATTGTGAAAACCACAGGCGACTTTCCTGCCTGCAGCCGCCTGTTTTCACTTCCCCACTGAGACATGGATTTGCAAGGATGAAGATTTTTGTCTGGGGTATGTGCAGTTGATGCAGGTAATGCTAATGTTTGAGTATGGTCCTTCATATGAATGGTCCACAACATGTGCCCCTGCTTGTGCTAGATGTAATGAAAATGCTTCTGAACAGTATGTTTGGAAGGTAAGACTACTTAGAGCTTAGAACATACTTTGGCATAGATCATTCCCTAGTTATTTATAGTGTGTGCTGCCATGAAAATTGATTATTATGTCACAGCAGTTCATTGCAATCATTGAGACTATGGCTTGCAGGATCCCTCCCTGAAAGACACTCTCTTGGTTGAACATGACAAGTTTGACACTTAATTGAAGGTAATGATGCAGGGCATATAAGAAACTATTTCAGGTGAAGAAGTTGACACTATCTGCCTGAGAGTTTATGAAGATATTTCTGGAGAAGTGCTTCCACATTGCTTCAATATTTATTGGGAATAAAACTCAGCAATAGTGGCATCCCAGAACAGTTCTGTATATCCTTGGTAGGCACTTTGATTGCTTACTGTCATTCTCCACAAACAAACCTCTTTTTTTTAGCCTGACTGGTAGATTAGTATGGGCTGTCGATGTGATCAGAGGAAACAGAGTGTTCTGTGAAAATACTCACGCCACTGTGTCTTAGTGCCAGCTCAGAAGATTATAGAGCATTCTCTGTATGCTAATCTTGTGTGTGTGCGTGTTTGTGTGTGTGCGTGCACGCGCGCACATGCGTGTTTGTGCATATTAGTTGTTACAGGTACTATTGCTGAATACCTTAAATAACAGAAGCCAATGGCTATGAATTTTCTCTGTATGCTAATCTCAGAATTTCCAGAATAATCTGTGATTGTTTGTTGATTGTGGAAACTGCACTCTGGCACTGATTACTTGATCAAACTGAGCAAATGGCTTCACATTCTGTTGCTGCCAAAACTCACACTTTGTATTCTGTTACTGTCAAAACTCACACTTTATGCTCTTGTTTATTCTTACAATCAGGTCTTGGTTATGTGTTATGGTGTTACCGTCTTTGCCTCCCTTCTGCTTACAACAGTAAGTCTCATCACAGGATGCACAGGATTCTCTGCAGAGAGAAACAGTACTGCAGAGACCCCACAGATGTACAAGGCTGCTCTTTCAAGGGCTCTGTCCGAATCAGCACCCTTCCATACTATTGAGTATGATTGCTGAGTACACTGGATGAGAAAGTTGGAAAACATTTCTCTGAATATAGTGTAGTTAAATCCCTGGATGATGTACTTACTTCCGGGGTTTTGCTGAGAATATTCGGGGGCATACATTTCAAGAAGTAAGCAAATATTTTGGTGGCCTAAATATGAAGCACAGCTTCACTTTAAAAATGACCCATGGTTTCGCTGACGTTTTCCTTCAACAACAACAGAAACATGAAAAATGGCCAGGCAAGGCTGGTATATCTTACGACAATTTCACAGTATGGTTGGAGCATAGTATGGAAAATATTTTTTGCATACTGCAAGTTGTGTACTAAACAGTACACAGTGTGCTAGTACACAGGAGGCAGGACGCAGTGGATAGGGCTCTGATACAGCCATGGTGTGCTGTTCTATTTCATTCCAGGCAACACGCCACTGTGTGGGTCATCATCGCCAAGAGGGTGAGCTACTAGGAGACTGAATAGCAAATTAACCACCACTACGGGGTGGACATGATGTCATGCAATAAGTACTTTTTTTTTCATATATTATACAATATACACACCTTTTCTGGATTGTTATTTACATATTATATCATAGATACTGTATATTGTTGTACTTTATAATTCACACAAACATTTAAACACCGAAAGGTGCCTCTGCATCCATGAGGTTGTATGCTACCTCCACCCCGTCGTGTCCCTGCAGTATTACTGTTCGGGTCCATCGTATATTAGCGAAGGATTAGGAAATTGCCCACAGCCAAGAATCATACTAAAAAGCGCTGTCATCAGGAGCCTGAGCTCCTTCAGCTGCAGCTGCAGATGCAATATAGCGGACCCCACAAGGGCTAGTAGTGTCGTGACAGCCACCACCTAGCCCCACGACTCTTGGGAGCCTTGCCTAGACACCCCTGCCATCGCCCCGGTGAGCTGTCCACTGCAGCGTCGGACAGCTTGGACTGTCCTCTTGACCCACAATGGTCATAGAGTAGGCTACTCCTCTTCATCCAGGAGCCCCCTGCCCTTGATCCCTTTCACCGGGCTGTGATTTTCAGGGCTGCTGAGCGTGCTCACCTTCTCCCTCCAGCCTCTGCTCCTGTTCCTTCAGCTTTTGATTGTGGCTGCCAGCGGTTCAAGCCGGAGGGTTTGCTGCATCTGCCTCACTTCATGATTGAGTTACAATCATCCTGCCAGTCTTCTGGGACTTTTGTACTCTCCAGGACCCAGCTGGCAAATCTGGCTGGTGCTGCGTCCTATGGGGGTGGGTGCTGTTCCGCAAGTTGGACCTACCTTGGTGCTGCTCACAGTGGGTGCTTGCTGGGCTGGATGTGATTCCCAGCATGACAAAATGCTGCCGGTCTACTGACAGTCAGCTGCGCAAGGCCTACTAGACTTCTGCCTTGTCGTCTCGGCTTGCCGGCACCAACGCCCTACTGTTGGTGTACTTGGAAAGATTGCTGCATGTCATGTCCTTCACAGCGCCCTGTGGTGGAGATGTTGTGGGTGGTTGACATCATGATGCGTGGGGCTAGTGCTCATGCCCAAGCCCTGGAGCATTTCATGGCCTCAAACTTTCAGGCACATCGCCAGGGGTGGCTGTCCCAGTCCAGTATGGCAGACAAGGACTGCATAGTGATCCTTGTGGCCCCTGGGTCCCTGGGGAGGTGTTTGGGGGCCTTCATCCAGTGAGGTGTTTGGGGGCCTTTATCCTGTGAGGCTGCTGTGGAGCAGTCTCACAAGACGAGGGTGCTTACACGTTCTGTGAGGCAGGCTCTGACCCCAAGGCCCCCGGCATGCAGTGTGTTTGGAAATCGTGCTGGTAGTGGAGCACCTCCGTATTTTGTCTCCACCCACTCTGATGGACGGCAGATCTTTTTTTGGGCCTTCATCCAGCTCCTCGGGCCCTGGACCCCAGCATTCCTTTCTGGAGCAGGGCCGATCCCCCAGGCAAACCAGCACCTGGTAGCCAGTCATTTACGGTTGGCAGCACCGCACTGCTCCCCTCTCCATCTCACCCAATGGCGCCTGTGTACAGTGCCCTTAGGTGATCGGCACTTTAGAATCAGGTTACAGGCTTGAGTTCAACACCAAGGCCCCCGCTCTCCAACTCGGGTGAGAGGCAGGGCTCCTGTACAGACGAGATTGTGCCGTTGCTGAAAAATGGAGCATGAACACCCGTGGCCTTGGTGGCAGCAGGACAGGGGTTTTATTCTACCTATTTTCTTACACTAAAAAAAATGGATTGAGGCTTCAGCCCCATCCTAAACCTGAAGGGGTTCAACTGTTTTCTAAAATGGCTGCCTTTCCGCATGCTCAGCCTTTCCTGTCTCCTTCTTTTGATGAGGGATGGCGACTGGTTCACCTTGGTGGACCTGCGGGATGCACAATTCCACATCCCCATACATACATCGGGTGCATCGGAAGTATCCCTGTTTCCTTTCCAAGCATTGAGTAAGAATACCTCCCTTTTGGCCTGGCCCTGGATCCATGCACCTTTACAAAGTGCATGGATGCTGCGCTGATCCTGCTCCATCATTGAGAAATTACCTAGATTATTAGCTAATCTGTGCCCTAACAGAAGAGCAAAGAGGAAGGGACACATTCTGGCCCATTTAGTCAGCCTAGGCCTAACCCTAAACAGGGAAAAGAGCCACCCCTTCCAAAGAGAGGGCCTATCTAGGCCTGGTCTTGGACTCTGCATTCATGCAGGTCTCTCTGACCCCAAACAGGCAGCATGTCTTGAGGGACAGCCTGTCACAGTTTGCTGCAGAGCAGCGGGTGAGAGTGAAGCATTGCCAGAGGCTGCTCAGCTTGATAGCTGCAGTTGCCCAGGCCGTGCCATATTGGGCTGCTGCACATGGCCATTACAGCAGTGGTTGCCGGCACACACGAGGACGGGCTGCAACTCCTGTTACTCAGGAGTGATGGAAGGCAGTGAACTGGTGGCTTGTGGCCCCTGACCTCAAAGAGGGCGTTCCCTTGGGGCCAGTGTGTTTGGGTGTGATCATCACCACGTTCCTCCAAGAGCAGCCATCTGGGAGGGTTAGTCCCTGCAAGGGTTGTGGAGCCCCTTCGAGGTGGACGCATCCTGGTTTCACAAGCACTGCCAATGTGGCAGCCGATCAGCTATCCAGGGGGTGCCTAAGACCAAGTGAATGGTGCCAGCGCCCAGACATTGTGCAGGTCATTTGGTCTCGCTTTGGGATGGCGCAGGTGGACCTTTTTGCAATCGCAGACATTTAGTCCCTGGACAGAGGTCACCACAGGGCCTTGATCCAGCGGTCCTAGGGATGCTTCAGGTATCAAAAGCCCCCTCTACAAATGTGCTTTATGCTGGGAAGTGGGGCAGGTTCAGCTGCTGGTACCATGCTAAGGGGTCTGACCTAGTTTTATGTGGCATTCCAGCCGCCTTATTATTCCTTCAGTCCCTCTTTGAAGAGGGGTTGGTTGAGTCTACACTGAGAGGTTACTTGGCAGCCATCTCTGACTGCCATGAGCGTATCGATAGCCTTAGAGTGGGATCATACCCTCTCGCTAGCCAGTTCCTCCAGGGAGTCAGCTTCACCCACCTAGGTCTAACTTGCTCCCCTCTTGGGTCTTACAGCTGGTTTTGAACGCCCTCACTGAGCCGCCCTTTGAGCCCTTAGCCGATCTCAGTCTGAAGTCTCTACCTAAAAAAACTGCTTTCCTGTTCACTATTGCCTCTGCCTGTGTTATAGAGAGGCTGTGCAGGGCCGGGTCTTATCTAAACAGCGTTTGGCCCGCAGGATCAAAGGTACAATTTCCATAGCCTACAGTGCTGCGGGTTTGCCCCCTGCCAAAGGTGTGGTGGCTCACTCCACTCGGGGGGTAGCTGACTCTTAGGCTATATTTTGTGGTGTCCCGTTCTCTGACATTTGTAGTGCAGCTGGCTGGGCTTCAACCCTCAAATTTGCCGGTTTCATCATCAGGAAGTGGCGTCGTCCACATCGGTTGCCTCCTCTGTCCTCGGGGGAGCGGAGCAATCTTGAGTATGACTTGTGTCACCATTTTATCACCAGTGGTTATTTTTCCCATTTGCACTTTAGATTTGCTTCTTCCAAAGAACAGCATCTAATAAAGTGAATTATTGTTTGGAACCGCATGTTTGTGTCATGTGGTGTTTCATTAATCCACTACATCCCCTGTCTGATTTATTTGCTATACTGGTGACATACACAGTGGCGTGTTGACCGAAATGAAATGGGTAACATTACATGGGTAACCTCGGTTCTATAGATAAGGTCAACATGCCACTCGGCGCCACATTCGGGGAATTCCATGGCCTTCAGTCTGCAAAAGAGAATGAGCGGCGGATATGCGGAAAAACTTATTGCGTGATGTTGTGTCTGCCCCGTAGTAGTGGTTAATTTGCTGTTCAGTCTCCTAGTAGCTCACCCGCTCAGCGAGGATGACCCATACAGTGGCGTGTTGACCTTATTCATAGAACCAAGGTTCATTTTTCTGCTGGTTGGCACCATGAATATCTCCTTCATACTGGGCTAGGCCTAACTGTGATTCACAGTGCTGCAGGTGATGTCAGGGAGGGACACAGTTTTGGAACATTTCAGAAGTGTCTCCAGTCTAAAATCATGACTGCTGTCATCCTAGTCAGCTAGAAAACTTTCACCCTTCAACCAAATGTAGCCGTTTTAACCTGAACGCCTTGATGGCGTTTCACCAACTTTTCTCCATCTTTTCACCACAAAAATGTTCACTGGGTGTGCTCTCAGGTGAGAATAGGATAAACTTCTCTCTATTTTAGGATATTGATAGTATTGTACTCATTATATGGTTTAAAATAACAAAATACAAGTGATGATTTAGCTAGATAGCTTTCTCAAAAAATAGGCTTTCTCAATAAACATCAGAGATGTCCAGTATGCTTATGTTTTATGGAAAGCCCTATGCCCCTAGGGGTTAGCCCACACTTTGGCATATCAAGGGACCCCCTACAGGAGAGCTGCTGGCCTGCTGCAGATAATGAAACCCAGGTTGATTCAGGTGGCTCCTGGGATGGAGGAGATGGTGCTGGGCATATTCATAGAGGGTCACTAATGGAGATGAGCTCAAGGTCTGGGTCCATACCTGCTGGCAAGGACATACTATACCAGGCTTACTGTTTGCAAGGTGAAGCCCTTGACGAAAATAAGTCTGCTTTTCTCAACTCTGTTAAGGTCCTGTTGTTTCCTGGGTCAGTGCATCCAATTTTTTGAAGAAAATTGGTTTTGTACAAAGCTTTCAGTGTTTGTTTTGCCATGAAATTGTGCTGTTATATGTTACACTATGGATCATGTCCAATATCTTAACCAGTATTGTTGCATGAAATATTTTGACTCATTTGTCTGTTTGTCGTATTGGTATTATTTCAATGTGTGATTGTAATGCTCAGTGTGCTATTGGCTCATTCATTCATGCATATATAGACCCTTTTATCCTTCCCCTCCCCCTATTACATTTGATGTAATCTTAATAAGGAAAGAACTCCTGACAGGAAGAGGACTTGTTCCTACCACATATAGGTCACTCCACTGGCTGCCAGTTGCAGCCAGGATCAGGTTCAAAGTTCTGACCCTGGCCTACACTGCAGCCAATAGGACAGGCTCCGCCTACCTGCAGGACTTAATCCAGAACTATGTTCCTGCTCGACCACTTCGCTCTTCTACAGCAGGGCGACTGGCACTTCCCCCCCTCCATGTCAAAGGCTCTCGCTCGTCCCGACTGCGGAGTTTTTCCACCTTAGCTCCTCAGTGGTGGAATGAACTTCCCATTCCCCTACGTTCTACTCCAACCCTGCCTGCATTCCGTCGAGGCCTGAAGACACACCTCTTCAGACTCCACCTTGACTGATATTCTAACCTAGGAATATCAGTTCCCTGTGTTTACTAGTTCCCTGTGTTTTCCTGTCTGTTTATTATAGTTTATAATAGTATTTAGAATAGAAGTGTAGTATTGCTGATTTACCCACAGCTTACTGTGAACTACAGTCAACGTTCATTACTAGGGATAGCTGCTACATTATGGGAAGGATGTGCTTTGTCTTGTCTGTTCTGTAGTGATCTTGATGATGTCTCTGTATGCACTTACTGTACGTCGCTTTGGATAAAAGCGTCTGCTAAATTAATGTAATGTAATATATGCATATGTGACTGACAGAATATAGAACTAATCAGTTAAGATTAAGTACATATTATCAATAGCATAACAGGTCACACTTTAACATTGTGGCCAGTACAAACCTGGTGACACTTGATGAAACAATTTGCCTTCTTTCTTGTGTGTTATATGTTTTTTCTTTTTTGCAAGAGCCCCACCCATTGTGAGTTTAGCCAGGCCAAGGTAACAGGGTAGTATTTACCCTGTAAAACATGCAATGTTGGGAAGCAGGGATGGATCAGCAAATATACCAGTTATGTTTCACTGTAAATATCTAATGTCATTAATCTTTTAAAAAATGACTGTCGCTAAAGCTTCTTATCCTCCAATCACAGGAAGCCACAGCTGTATTGTATGCACTGTGGTTAAGCTGCACTAATCCTATTAGAGAGACAGTGAAGAAAACACTCTCATGGAAGTATCGATCAGTGACACCCAAAGCTCTGCAATATTAATTGGAGAGTCCCAGTTGTATTGTACCATATTGCAATGCTTGAGTCGAGCTTCAGTTATTAACTGCTTCTATGCTCATGCACTGGCGCAATTTGTCTTTGTTCGTCTACAATAACCGTGTCCCATTATAAAATTGAATGCCTGTGACAACATGATTAATATACAGTCTATAGCCTCAGAATCAATAAATTAATTCATATAATAAGGGGGATTGTTGTTTTTTTTGTTGTTTTCATTAATGATTGCAGTCTATACTTGGTAAGAGGTGACTGTTCTAGTAGGTTTTACTCAGCACTATTTCATAACTTCCAGTGATCAATATAATTGAATACAGAATGTGTAGGAATTATTAATCCTTTATATTCAGTTTAACTGCATCAATTTGTTTTTGTTGTTTTTCCAAGGCTGCAGCACTCTTTTAGGCATGCATTCAGGGTGTGAAATTAACACCCGCTACCAGCCAAATCAAGTGAAAGCCAGCTGGTCAATTTTTTATTATGGCTGGTAAGATTTCTACCCTAGTAGCCATTTTGACAGCTAACCAACCAGGTTGTGTTATAAAAGGTAATGTGGCTGGTAAAATGTTGAAAATGGCTGGTGATTTTTAGAATCCATAAGTGGGTGAAAAAGTGCATGCATTTAATTTCATGTTCTCTGACTCTCCTGATTCTCTTATCTCCTGACTGTGCGCAGCTCAGTCCAGCTCTGTATCAGTGGCTGATTTTCGCTTTGTGCAATGCAAGGTGAGAGACCCACAATCCCAGGGGTATCACTCTTTCTAAAATGGGATGATTTTGAGCAGAGGAGACAAACTAAAGGAGGCGAGACAAACAAAGTTTATGTTGTCATTCTCCCATGTAAGGGGAGCTGAATGGTGAGTTTGAGCAGCCAGAGCTTAATGTAATGTGTTGCCAGAATCAATGAGCATGCTTTCTATACTGATGCTCCTATTAATGGAAGCAAAAGGGACTGGACTGGACTGGAGTATTTATTTGTAGATTGTTTACTGTGCCGCCCCTCCACCCCTCCACCAACGAAAAAAAATACCCTTGCTGCCCCCAAGAGACTAGTGAACAGTACAGGATACAGTTGAATTACACACTGCCCATATAGAGTCTTGCAATGCATAACTGCGTTTTTGGAGCAGACAATTATGCACGCTCACATCTGAAAGCTATTTGAAGATGAAATTCACGGCGGAGCCTCGTTTACCACTGAACTACTGTATGGCTGTATGATGCAGCGAGCGCGTCTCTCTAGGGACTCCAGACATGGATATAGTAGGCACGGTGTTATGAAGTGCTTTTTTGCAAACGGGGTTTTAAATCACAGAGGAGGTTTTTCTCCCTGCACCTCAGGCCTTTTTATGTTATACAAACAAACTGCACATTTCAGTATTTACACAAGACTTTTCATGCTTTTTTAATGCCCATATTTTCCCCTGCCCATCGTTACATAAAAGAAGTAATTAATGGTTAGCCGAATCTGAAATGCATTCTGTGCCCATCTGAGGGGCTGGTCTCACTGGTCGGTGCCATCATGTTAACTTCCCCCATGCGACACCAGGGCTCCATCTGCCTCCACTGCTGAGAGCCCCATCTGCGTCGTAATAAGAGACTTGGCTTCACAGGCCAGAAACACTTCAGCCTCCTTATTTCATGGCTGGGGGACGGAGTTTAGGAGGCACCGTGTAAATCAGACAGGAGTGAGAGGACTGGGTGGGATACCGAGAGGACAGCCAGTTCTGCAGCGGGGACAGAAGGCTGAATAAATCACTTGAAGCTGAGGGTGACTCAAGCTGCAGGTCTTGGCCTTGAGGACTTTAGAGGCACAGCGGCTTTGATTAACCCAGAGACAGAGAGACAAAGGGAGGGTCTGCGTCTTCACACGTCTGTCCATCCATCAAGCCGTACCCCCAGCAGCACCGGCGCCCGCAGTTCTGTTGAAGGGCCGCGTTGCTTCGTTGTTGTTTCTCTCAGTACACGGCTTTTGGTTGCGTGAGTATCTGCTGTAACCCTCTGGTGTTGTATGCTGGCGCTGATGTGCAGGTGCATTACTTCTAGATACAAGGTCACCTTGTTCCTATACGCCGCGGCAGACGACAGCGTAATTATGGTAATCCACAACTCATTTCCGCACTGCTTTTGTGAGGAGGGCTCTTCAGGGCTGCAACCGCTGCATGTGCCGTGGGTCTCCCGTACCTTTTTCTTCAGTGACACGTTCATTACGGCTCAGGCTCCACTCCCAGAATCCTCCAGTGGCCCTCCGCTATAACATGCGCTGCCACTAAGCCATCCTGAATCTTCACACGTGTTCTGAACAATAGTGACCTTAAATCAGGTCAGACAGGTACTGTGCTGTCCAGTGCTGCATTTGGTGGCAGTACAGGTAGTCTCAGTGTAAAAACCCTGTGGAGGCATATAAATCTGTTTGGAAGTGCAACGCAGGGGCAATTATAACCTGGCTCTGACAGGATAGATGCGAAGGGCACCCCCACAGCTCAGTGCAGAGGGAATAAGCTGGTGCAGGGTGAGGGTGAGGACAGCCTCCTTTTCAATCCAATGACAGTGCACTTTCTGGCGGCCAGGACCTTGCAAAATTCACTGAAAAATTTAGGGGGAAAAAAGCAGGCATAATGATACATTGAATTTCATAATTAATTTTCAGTTTGATGTTGATCTCCATTATGTGATAAATTTTGTTTTTCCTTGTGGGGGTGTGTGAGAGAGAGATGGCACCTGTGTATACATACGTATGTGTGTGTTTGTCTGCTATAAAGATGTCGTGACTGGAGTTATGACTAGGTGTGATGCACATACTGTTCCGTGAGAAGGGGGCTGGGGCAGGTGGGCGACAGCGAGATTCACACACACACATCCATCCATTTACGAAATGCACCCCGCCACCTCATACCATACACACTCACACAGAGACGGCAATCTCTGTCTCTTTGAACTGGCCGTTTCCTCTCCACCGGCGTACCATTACTAATGCTATTACTACACTTAAATTCTGCACATAATCTGCGGGATTAGACAAACATTCTTTTCCAGACAAGCTGCTGTCAATGCAGACTTCGCCTCTAGATATAAAATCAGGACCCTTTGATCACTGAGTGCAAAAGTAATGCAGTCTGAGGTGCACAGAAAGACACTGCCGAGAAACAGAATTGTCTGTACGGATGAGATTCCATCAGGCCTCAGATGTAATTCTATTTGCGATTTCCTATTTGCTGTTCAGATGCTGTGTGTGGTGTGGATCCCTGTGGGTAGCCAGTGGGAATGCGGCTTGTGGAGAATATTGACTTTTCTCCTCCCCCCAGCCTACCCAGGATACATAAATATTTTCATATCTCCCCTAGGCTGGCAAATTCACATAGACTGACATGATAGGAAAAAAACGACATCTCAGTATAAAGCTACTGTGAATTGAGGGTTTTTTCTGAGTGGCACATGGAAGTCGTGTTTTAAGTTGTTTGGAATAGGAACTTCAGTGCTGAGCATTGTAATAATAATAATAATGCATGGCATTTATATAGCGCCTTTCTAGATACTCAAAGCGCTTTACAATGATGAGGGGGAAACTCACCTCTACCACCACCAATGTGTAGCACCCACCTGGGTGATGCAACGGCAGCCATTTTGCGCCAGTATGCTCACCACACATCAGCTGAGGTGGAGAGGGAGAGAATATTTTTTTTTTTAGCCAATTAAACTGGGGGATGATTAGGTGGCAGATTGAATGAGCCTGGGTTGGGAGTTTAGCCAGGACACCGGGGAAACCCCTACTCTTTACGATAAGTGTCATGGGATCTTTAATGACCACAGTGAGTCAGGACCTCGGTTTAACGTCTCATCCGAAAGACGGCATCTCCTACAGCACAGTGTCCCCATCACTGCACTGGGGCATTGGGGTTTATTTGACCAGAGGGAAGACTGCCCCCTACTGGCCCACCAACACCACTTCCAGCAGCAAGTTAGTTTTCCCCAGAGGTCTCCCATCCAAGTACTAACCAAGCCCACAACCTGCTTAGCTTCAGCCATTCAGCAGGCGCAGATTGCATAGTGGTATGGCTGCTGGCGTGTGATGGCTGCTTGTGTTTTGATGAACAGTTTCTTCCATGAACGCATACCATTCAGAGATTGCATTTTGTTGCCTTTGTTACATTTTGCTCTTTTTTTGTAAGTGGGGGGCGAAGCCCTCTTAACCATGAAGCCCTCTACTCTGTGTCATTTGTATGTAGCCTTCGGTTATACTGAGGCCACTTTGGCCTTGTTAGTGTCAGTGTTGTTGTGGCGGCTGTTGCTTGCACCTGCCCATCAAGTCTGCCTTTGTGATGCATGAATATGGTGTATTGTGTTTCCATAAAGACGGGCATCATGGTTCTGAGGATAAGTGAAAGGGTGCGAGGGTTGCAGAGGCACTGCGCTCCATTGGTCACAGGCACATTGTGACACGCCAGAACCCCACCAGCAGCAGCCTGTCTGATGGGCAGCATTATTTATAGGCCCTGGTAATAATAATACAATATGGTCATAACATGACACACAGCAGGGTAGTGGGGAAGATGGGGAATATTAATAGCAGGTCTGACCTCTGACCTGACTCTCAGCAGCTCAGCCAGCGCACGACACCCATGTAGCAACTGACTGCTAGACTTAGCTAATAGCCAATCAGTGGTTCTGTCTGTTCCCTGCATTACTGCTGTGGTATCAGTCTCTAACATGACAGATCAAGCCTGTGTTTGGATTTAAAACACAGTACACAGATGGTTTTTTATTCTCTTTGTTCCCTTAGGGCTTCACCTGTGCTTAAATCAAGATGGAAGGCTCCTGACAAATTCAAAATTTAAAATTGTTTGTACATTGACTATTTCCTTTTCATTATACATACATTTACTTTTCCCACTGCCTGCTCTTCTTCATTTTACCTGATGCTGTTTGTTAAATGACCAGTGAAAGGGAAACAGTTTAGTGTCAAGGGTATTGAGCACTTCGAATGGCCATTTGTAAACAATGGGTCTTAATAGCCCTAACAGAAGCACAGCTGACCAGCCGACAAACTCAAGTACCTCATGTGCACTGGTATACTAATGTACTACACCATCGTTCAACACACAGACAGAATCACATTTACAGTTCTGTGTGGGTATAGATATGATATCAGATGCAGTATGGACGTCTGCACTCTGGGTCACATCGTTTTTGGAGACCTTTGCAGAATCAGTGTCAAGATGCTATCACTCAGCATGCTCCCTGAGAACATTTCACCTTGTGTGGTGAGATCCCGATAGAGCTGACTGATGTCCAGTACCTCTTCCAACTCAGCTCTTTCACTCAAAATGGCACATCTCCCTAGAGTCTGACAGAATCTGTCCTCGCTCTGCTGGGGTCATCTCAAAGTTTTCATTTCACCTAATTTCACCAATGCAACAAAATGCAATTGGATGAGAAGAACAGATTGAGTTTGTCTATTTGAAGGAAAAATATAGAGGAGCAGATATTTCCCTGATATTCCCTCTATCTATAAAGCATAAATGGAACTTGGATGAAATTTTCTCGGTCAGAACAGGTATTCTATTTAAAACTGGCACCCTGCAGCGAGGACAATTCCACACCAGGAGCTCCCTCATCCCCTTCTCTCATGACACCTTTGAGAATGTGTGCACAGACACCAGCATCGTAACGAGCAATGTATTTATGACCACGGAGGCTAGGGATATGGTAGATAAAACCCATGAGTCTTGGACCTTTGATATCTGGTGCGTGCGGGGGGCTTTGAAACATCTAGTAATGAGATTGAGATTTTTCATCTCTCTCCTTGAAGAATGACCTCTCAAGGTAGTCTTCCAAGCTGGCTTGACCTGGACACACAGCAACAACATTTAACACCCTATGGTGTTTATGTGAGACCGTGTGCTCATATGAACACCCAAGGGTCACCAGCAGTGTTAGATTTACATTGGAATTTTGCTGTGCCTAGACGATAAAGGGGGAATGCTGGGGAGGGGCCTTAGCCAGGATAATTTCACTAGGCTGTACTGGGTCCTTACCTGAGGTCCACATCCCTCTCATCTTGGGCTGGGATTGGTACTACGGACCCTCTCATCTTGTGCTGGGGTGGTATTATGGACCCTCTCATCTTGTGCTGGGGTGGTACTATGGACCCTCTCATCTTGTGCTGGGGTGGTACCATGGGATTTGATGTCTCACCGAGAGGAGAAGGACTTTAAAGTGTAATGTGAGGTAGATCAGCTTGGCCTCTTTTAGCCAGGCTCTTTCGTTGCAGACCAAAGTGTGAAGGCTGAAATTCAGCATCCTGCTCCCATGGTGACAGGCCACCGAGCCGCTGTGTCAGTTCCTCGCACATCAAAACGACACCCCGTAAATGACTTTACTTTGAGCTTCAGCCAAGTGGAATCCACAGACATGAAGGTCACCAGTTCAACATTAAACAGGGACAGACAGCGTGTGTGTACGGCATCTGTCTTGCTCTGGTTAGTAACCCACAATTCTGCAGAGCAGTAGCAGAGGCTGAGCAGGATTTCCCAAGAAAGATGGATCTCCTCCTCTTTCACCAAGCTTCTTTATCAGTGTCAGTTCAATGCCATTGCGTACCCAAATGAATATGGCGTCTCACTGGAAGATGTTTCTACTCATGAAATCCTGCCAGAGTCCTTTCTCAAGGACATGAACCTCAGTGTGGCTGCTTTAAGTGGACTTCCAGCTAACATGTAACGGGAAATTTAACCTGAAAGGACAAGGTAGTGGATGCCTCTTTCAGCTTTGTAAATAAATCAGATCAAGCACTTCCCCCTTAGTATATTAGCCAGGAAAGGCAATCTATGGACTGACAGAATGCTGACAAGAGCAAACAACTGTGCAATACCAGCAGTTTTAGTACATTACAGATGGATCTTTCTGAGGTTGGAATGTATAAATATAGCATCTTGAACTTAAAGGAATCTGTGAAGGAAGTGGTCTCATTTCCATCCCTGTACTGAAAACTGACGATAGCTTTCAAATGGAAGTGGCGAGGAATCATAGGATATTTGAAAATACTTTTAAATAGGCAATAGGTAATATATTGCAGCACACATACACTACTCATATGCACATACAAGCAGATCCATAATTTTGCCACACTAATGGAGAACATTGTCTGTTCATGTTGAATGTAGGAGAACATTTGTGGATCAGTGGCTCTGTTTTAAAACTGCAGTTTTAAGCATGTGTGTATGTACTTGTGTCTGCATGTGAATGCATACTGTGTGTGTTTGCATGTGCACGTGTGTGTGTGTGCGCGCACCACTGGAGTTGACAGGAGCTCCTAGTGGAATCCTTTGTCTGTCACATTAGTTTTCACCATGGCAGAAATGAATGAGGACTCATAATGGCTCATTTAATTAATTAATTTAGTGCTGTGGTTTTGCTGCTCTTCAGGGCTGAGTCTTGGCAGAAGATGCCTGGAATAAAACGTGCAGTCAGCCTGAGAGGGTAGGACAGAGAATTAACAAAGTCAATCAGTCAATAATGGCTGCCGCACCCGTTTGTCTGAATGGTACAGCAACCTTATTGCTGCTGCGATATGTGTTCATTTGACAGATAGTTTTGTCATAAGAATGCCTTCCTCAAATTCTGCTACATTAATGAAATCATGTAGTTTTTCATTCAGTTGTTTGTTTGTTTTTTACAAGGGAATGTTTTTCTTTTCTCTGATGGGTCATAATCAGATAGAAGCAAGTTTGCTAGCTAATGTGATACAATGTCTGCTGCAAGTTAGCTAGCTAGCTAGCTAACAAAACTAGTTATTTAGCTAGCTAAACAGCCATTATATTTATCTACCATGATGAATTCTGCAAGCTACCTAGCTAGCCTGTTAATGCTTCATTCTGTGTAACCATGAAACAGCCGTGCTCTGCTCTCTGTGTTTAATCAAATTCCCCAAATCATATGATAATTTAAATTTGCTGTATGAATGAATGCTTTTTAGAATCACAGGACTTCTGGTCATAAAGATCCCAGTGGTGTTCTTGCCTTAACTTACAACCTAGAAGTAGCTGTAAATTACAATAAAAAATGGTAGGGTTTGAGTTGGTGCTTAAACCAACCAGCATCATCCAAATATACAGGGGGTGGTCAAAATATCGAAAACACCCGTTTTCCATAATACATAAAACACCTGCCACATGTTTGCTACGCAAAACCTCAACCTCTGTTCCTAACCTGATTATCTATGCTGTTTTGTGAATCCTGTGCCATGTGTATATATTTATATGATGACTTGTTTTTCTTCATAATTATGCCAATCAACCATAATTGCCTGTTAGTCATATTTTTATGAAATGCTAATAAATCATAAATTACATGTCGCTGTTATATCAGTAATAAGTGAGTACACTTCAACAAATGTATAAGAAGAAATCAGAAAATATTTTGGTCCCCAACAACTGCAGTTGATCTCCTTTTATTCAGCTGTTCAGTTCACTTTGAGCAGAGGTGCTCACTCCCCACAGCTGTGCAGAGGTGCACATCTCCAGTTGTCATAGACCAAAATGCTTTCTGTTTTTTTTCTAGATTAGCTCTAAAGTGTTCTCACTTATTATTGACACAAAAGCAGCATTTAATTGACAAATTAGTATTATTTGATAATAATATGATTAATGGCTAATTATGATTCATTATCAAGCTAATAAAAAAAACAAGACAGAAATTAAAATGTATACATGGCATGCCAGTCATTTTAGAATTATTATGTGCAGGAGGCAAGCAAGTGCTTTGGGACTAGCGATATTTTAAG
The DNA here is from genome assembly GCA_029718625.1 of Synaphobranchus kaupii. NCBI lineage: Eukaryota > Metazoa > Chordata > Actinopteri > Anguilliformes > Synaphobranchidae > Synaphobranchus > Synaphobranchus kaupii. The sequence continues at coordinate 42,435,504 of CM056379.1, read as the reverse complement.
ACTACGAATGAAAAGCAGAGTAAGAGGGTTGCGGTTGACATATACCTGTCATACTTGTTTTCGTCAAATGTCCTCATTATACAACCCTGTAAAATTGCTTGTATACTATTAGTTTACACTGTAATGTGCAAAACAGGTGCCTGTTAAAATGGCTGGGTGACAGCCAATAATATATTTTGTATAATATATAAAGTACTAATGTCTGGTAGATCAAGGAATAAAATCTCACAATTTAGACTTGAAATAACATAACTTTTCAATCTTCAGTTATCTTATTACTGCTAATAACTGCAGATGAGATGCACTATGTAGAACTCAACTGTAGGCCTGTCCCTTAATTATCCCTCTCTGCTCTGCTCTGAGGATGACTACTCTACTATGGACTCCCTGAGCTGGCAAACATTACTATTACAGGAAAATATACAGTGTGCATAATCAATGAATCAGCCTGGATAAAAAATTACCTGAACAATTGCATACCATAGCAGATAATGTTAATCTTTTAGCTAAGGAAATAGCTAGTGATAAGTTAGCTATGCTTTGACTTGTATTAGCCTATAACATTGCTATGTAGCTTGCTAACTAGATTACCACATTCTGATTACATCATATACATTAGCTGGCAAGACAATGTCACAAAACTTATCAAACATATTTTAAAATATCACAGTGTATTTTAATAGATTTTCAAGGCTTTTATGGTTGATTGAGTTATTTTCTAACACATGATATACTTTGCCCTCTCTCAGGAGGCCTGGATTAAAGGGATAGTTCCCTTTCTGGGGGTTTTGGACATTATTCCAGTTTTCGTGTATGTTTTTGATTTTCCTAGGCAGTTTTTTACAAGGATATTTTAGATACTTACAGAAGTTTCTGATTATGAGGTGATAACTTGATAACAATGGCTGGTATTTGGGGAATTTGGGGTTTTGTGGTCGAAAGCAAAAAAATACACTAAGTAATTCCACAGCAGCTTATACAGTGATGAAAACGTACAAGAAAACTGAAATAATTCACACTTTTTCCAGTTTTCTGTGCCTCTTCAACTTCAAGCCAATCAGATTACTCTGTTTTTGAAGATAACACCTTAACCATTTATGGTGCAGATAAAATTATAAAACTTTTTAAGAACAAACAGAAATTGTAGGGCTACATAATACATTCTCAGCAACTTACCAGAAATCAAAATTTTCTATGAAACAAATTGTGGATCTGGACAGTGTCACTATTAGTGACACTATTAGTCTATATATTAGCCCATGGACATTCTGAATAAAGTTCCCGTAGAGTTCTCATATATGATATATCTCCATTGGATTATGCAATTTGACCACAACCCATACGTCAGCCCTTATGAGTACATCCAATAATTTCCAGCATGTATGGCAGGCCTCTCTATCTCTTACTGTGTTCTCAGCAATAATTATGTTAATAAATTCATGGTAGACTTTTAGAGGGGAGTTTTAATGGGATCAAGGTATTGTGAGACATGAGAATATGAACAAAGAGATCGTCAATCAGGGCAGTTTAATCAAGCCCTTTTTAACACAATCATTGTTTCACTCAATTACAATCTTTGTCGACATTGCGAGTTGGCTCTTATTAAAAGGTTATATTCATTCACAGAATATTTCACAGAATTATCATGCATAAAGGAGGCTTACATACTGTAGGCCTATGTATCTTAATAGTCTCATTGATTATTTAAAAAAATCAACACTGTGTAATTTTCTGTCATGTTGGAACAGTTGGTGGTCTAGTGAGAGTAATAACACCAATATGCCATATCTCTGAAGATTCAGGAATAATTGATTGTCCTGTGCATGTGTGTGTTATGTGTGTTTGTGTGTACGTTTGTGTGTGTGTGTGTGTGTGTGTGTGTGTGTGTGTGTGTGTGTGTGTGTGTGTGTGAGACTTTGCGGTGCGTGTATGTATGTCATTTTGTGTGTGTGCATGTAAGACTTTAAGGTGTGTGTCTGTAAGTGTTTGTGTGTGTGTGTGTGTTTGCAGGTGTGTGTGTGTGTGTGTGTGTGTGTGTGTGTGTGTGTGTGTGTGTGTGTGCATGTGTCACTATGCAAAGGAGACCAAGGGAATAGCCACAGTAGGGCCTATTTTTTTCTGGTCACTAAAAACAAGCTGTGTAAGCAAGGTTCAGATTTGTATTGCCTCATGGAATTAAAGGTTGGATTGATCTAGAAAACCTAAGGCAGCATCTCCTTACAATATCTTATTTGTTTGTAGAATGATTCCATGTGGGCTATGTCCCCCCTGTTCCACCCATAGGCCTCCCCACTACTCATATTTAGGAATAGAAAGACCTCTGACTATTAGGAGCTTAGTAGGCATTTATCCAGTAAACAAAGACATTTGAGTGGACTGTACAACCACATGCCTGATCTCCAGCATGCTGGCAGGATTAGCAGAGCTGCGGCTCTTATTTCATCATCAATTAGAGCTGCATAGATCGCCGTCAGGCCTCAATGTGTCAGGAGAATGCCCACCGGCTGCAATCTGATCTCATCAGCCCAGAGTGAGTTCCAGGCACAAAGAGGTCTGCCTGCTAGGTGGCCATTCAAAATGTCATACACTATCATTTCTGTCAATCAAGTGCAACATACGTCAAAACTATTCGGTGTCAGGGTTGTAGGAACTCAAACTTAAAATGGTTCCCTAAGAGAACAGATTTGAATGGAAAGAGCCTAGTTCTCTGTTTTGTTATAATTCATTTCTATAGATTATGTTCCTTCAAATACACCTATTTGTTGTAGCATTTATGTTTTTCATTTGGCTACTGAAACAGGCTGCCCAGTAGCTGATATTGTCTGCCTGATAGATTTTGAAATTGAAGCTATAGCTGCCTCTCCCGTCTGGCATGCTGGCTATCAGAGGACAGAACTGTCAACATGTTTGTTGGTTGCTGAATAGAACTGCAGTTGCCTGAAAACAAGTTAATAGAAGAAACAGCTGCCTGACAGGTAGGCTAATGAAACATATAGCAGTCTGACAGGAAGGTTAATAGTACATACAGAAGCCTGACAGAATGTTAAATAGTAGATATATCTGCCTATGTATCTATTTCACTTGAATCTGTTGAGTTTTCATGTGTTTGCCTGCCACAAAGAACTAAAATGGACTTTTTCACATCTATAAAATGTATTCTCCAATGCTCGTCTTATTTTTTAAAAATCTTGCTACTTACAATACTAGCTTTGTTGCTACTGTTGTAAATAACAAGATCTTTAAAATAAGATAAACATTAGAGAATACATAATTTTATTGTTAACTAAGGTTCAATGTAAAAAGGTACCTCTTTTTATTAAAATCTATCCCAGTTGCATATTTTGTTTTGAGGGACATAGTTCCCAATTTTCAGTCCTTCTGGGTGATGGTAAAGGGGATTGCATTTTTAATAGCCCCCTATAAGAAACCATTTGGGTGATTAATTCTCTCGTACACTGTGCATGCTGCAGAAACACAGGCCCAAGGTTGAGTCAAACCAGGGATAATAACTCCACCCCACATTCTCTGTAGTTGTCAAGGTTATACCAGAGATGTAAGCTTCAGTTTTACTGTCATTTGGGTGGGATGCCAGTCAACCCAACCAAAGTTATTCTGATACAGCTAAATAGCATTTTTCTGTTTTGATTTTTTTCATGATTTTTCCAAGGACCCAACCGAAACAAAGCTCACCTCATTGAACAGCAAGAGATCTCGTTGAGCTGCTAATTAGTAGAACCAGTGTACCAAATTACAGTTAAAATGAAAACATCTTCCCTTATGGAAAAAGAATATACTGCAGTATATTGAAAATATATCAAAATTATCTTCACAATATATTTAAAATATACTGCAGTATATTACATTTCCATAAGGGTTCAGGGCGGTAGATTTCCAGGAACAGAGTTGGGGACCACTGCCTTAGACGCTGGAGGAGAGGGTGCATTTCTTTACTGAAGAGCAAAATGGCACGGAGATGATGCACTCATGCCCCCAGTTTCAAGTATCCCTGACAATGTGGGGAAATTGAAATTACATTTCTAATATTAAAACCTTTTTGCACTTGAACTTTGTGGAGGGGGTTCCCAGAAATCTAGATCAGCTGCCATTTGTCCTGCATTTATAGAGCCATCCAATAAAGCAACAGAAAATCTATTGTTTTCAGGCCAAACACTAGTTATGATTATACGTATATGGGATAATAAATAAAAATTTAAAAACGCTGCAGAAATACTGCAGACCCACTCCAGGGCCTCAGTATCTCTTGCACTGGTTAGGTAAGAGTAAATCCATGCCTGATCATCCAGATGAGCTGTAGCTCTTATTTATTCATTTATCTTCGCAGTTCTCTTATTTGAATATTTTATTTTTACTTTATTTGACAGCACAGTGGAGATATACAGGAAGAATGGGGGGTGAGAGAGAGGGAGAGACATGATGTGACAAAGGTCGCATGGTCAGATTCAAACCGCCGACATGGCGGCTCCGGCCCGTAACGAGCACGTGGATATAGTGCTCTGCGGTCTACGCCACCCTGTTTATCTGTGCATTTCTGTCAGGGTTTTTTGCTCAATGGTAGGAGAAGATGAAAGCGTCTCGTTCTCTGTGTGTGGCTGCATATCTGATGGCCGCAGCTGAGCTCTGAGAGGGTTCGTTTGCCCCTCTCCAGTGCAACAGAAAGGCTCTCAGGACAAGGAGCGCCATCACGGATGGCTTGTTTTGCCATGTAATCCATATTTCATGTGCAGAGAAATTCACAGATGTGCCCTCTAGTCTATAGTCTCAGAGTCAACAAATTGCTAAGATGCTAATGCGATCAACATGAGCACTGGGGAGCTTCGTAAATATGGAACTGCAAGGGTAAGAAGGTAATTAAGACCTCTACTGATCCGATTTGTCAGTTAATCACATTGTAATGGCAACAATGCCACTGTCTGATAACTTTGAGTCTTGGAGGTGGGGTTAGGGGGAATCTGTTAGCAACCATTGGGGCTGATGGAGATTGTGTTTGTATATTCTGGACTGTACATGACATACTGTACATCCGGCATTGCTTTGTTAAATCGTCCAAGAGAATTGACTACAAACTGCTAACCTACAACAAAATGAATAAACCTCACATTAAGACGTGGCATTTTAGATCCTGATGTGTGTTATATAACGTCACTGCTGCCAAAAACTTGGAGGAGAACCAGGATGAAGTTTACACTTAATATTCATATCTCAGCTCCTCTGCATTGAAGCTGTGCCAGCAGGAAGCAGGAAGACGAATGGGATCTGCACTCCCAATGGTGTCCCTGTTCAGGAGGCCCAGCGCCTTTGTGCTCCCTCCACCCCAAAAGCGCAGAGCTTCCCGTCGGCACAGTGGAAGTGCCCAAGGCCCTTGCTAACGTCAAGACGGCACCCACACACCTTGTTTCTCAGAGACGCGCTCCCATTCTGCCATCTATTTCCACCCACTTCCTAATAAGGATGCACTGTGTCCTCAAGATGCAAAACCCCCTGCTATTGTATCTGTGACTGAAGAATTCTTACTTTCGAAGGGCATTCTCAGTCTATATTTGGGGGAGAGAGTGGAGGAAGCACCAGAGCCTTTGACTCTATAGGCAGTCTTGCGTGTATTTGTTGAGGAATACATTTGATTTAATTTTAGTAATTACAAACTCATGAATATCTCCTGCCTCAAAGCACAAAGTTTTGTTATATACTTGTATAATATCTTCTGAAATTACACTGAGCTGTTTCAATGACAATGTTGTTATTATTAATAATAATAATAATAATAATAGTAAAAATACAAATGTATATACAGAAACATGGGGGTGTCTCGGTGGCGTAGCCTGTAGACCATCCACATGCTCATTGTGAGCCACAACGTCGCGGTTTGAATCCTGCCGAATCCTGTTTTATTAAAAAATAATACATAAGCATGGGGCAAATAGGCAGATTGTTCATGTAACACCTCTGCATCAGTGGTAGAAGACAGACAGACAACCACTTGAAAAACATATTGAGCTGGAGAGGTCAGAGCTTCTAACTTTGTACAGTCCATGTTCAGATTGGATTTCCCCTCCTGCTCTGGAAAGATTAGAGCACCCATTTGTAATTGTAGTTTGCCCACACTACAAACAAGAGGAGATGACATAAATCTGTGTAAATCTTCAGCTGCGGCCTCTGGGGCTGTGGAAAAAGCAAACAGCACAAACTTGTTTCCGTCCGGACCTTCAGAAATCCATGCAAAGGGCACACATCAGCGTCAAAAGAAACGGAGGGGGAAATGGCCGTGAGTAAGCGTGTCGAGGTGTTCCCATCGGTTACGTGATCATTCCATGGTCACGACTGCGTGACTGATGGATGACAGGGTACACCCCTCCCCCTGGGCTTTGTAGAGCCGCTAAATGTACAGTTACTCACCGTTATGCCAACGTAGGCACGTAATAAAGCGTCCAAATGTGTTTCATTTTTCACTTCTGCGTCATTTTCTACTGAACACCTACTGTATCGCACATTACCCTCTGTCTACCCTAACATTATTACGTACAAAGAGACTATCAATTCTGTATGCTCAAGCCTCTTTACATAATCAGAAAATTGGTCTTATTAATGGCAGCTATGACAGTCCCTTCTTTTGACAATGAAAAAGCATGATTGCTGGGTCACATTTGTATAGGCTAAAAATATGTCTGAGCCAGAAGATAAATGATGCGGCATGTCATTTGTTAAGCAATGTGATTCAACGTGCGGGCGGCTATTTGTCTCATCCGTGCCATATGCATTTTTTGCCAGCTGCCTTTCCTCCCTCTGTTCACACCTGCATTTTGTTTGAATGGGCTTTAGCGAGCTGCAAAAAACCGCTCACAAAAGTACAGCTCACTAACCACTCACCCTTTGACTAAATTTCACTTCCCATGATCCCCCATTTCCATCTTCACCACTTGAATCGCTGTGTTTAAATCGCCATTCTGCGAAGAACGATGCAGTGCCATCATTAACTGTCAGTGTTGTCCACCCATTATGTGGAAGCATTGCTACCTGTTAGGCTATTGTCTAAACTGATTTCTTGGCAGATGTACAGAGGTCAAGAAAAGGTCAGCATGCAGTGACACAGTCCAGACTGAATGACCTTCTGTCTCTGATAACACCCTCAAGAGAAGCGGGGGAAAGGTGACCTTTACAGGTGTGGTGTGGAAACTGATTCTATCCTCTCTTTCTGTCTCTCTCTCTCTCTCTCTCTCTTTCCTCTTGTCTCTAGGCTCCCTGACTGTGTCCATCACGGACATGAGGGCTCCAGTAGTGGGGGGATCTGGGGGGGTCTACGCTCTGTGCTCTGCGCATCTGGCCAACGTCGTCATGGTAACCGCTATTACTGCCGCTGCCATCGTCTTTATCAGCCTTAACAGGGAGGAAACGTTTAGCATTACCAAGGAGGGGCTCTATTCTTTCAACAGACCCTTCATGTCCATTTTGTGTGAGGCGGTTTGTCGTTGAACTGGGCTTGTATGTATCTAGAGTATGTGGCTACGTGGAACATGAATGTGCTCATTGGAATATGTATATGCTGTTTTTCCATTTAGAATAATAATAAGGATGGGATTAAAGATACATAAACACATGCACGCCCCAGATAAATGTACTCTCCGAGCCGCATGCGATTCACCATCAGCTTGCCTTCTGTCAGGCAGCTCTGTCAAGCCAGATCGGTTGATAGAACGCCTTGTCCTGCCCACACAAGCGCCATCGAGTCACTCATGGGTCACTTCACCAGGCACAGATGTGAAATATCACAGCGTGCCGTCACAGCGGACGTCACCGTCGCGTTTATGCCTGTGCATGATGCCCAGATTGATCGCTCCCATTACGGGTGTAATGGCGTAATTTGCAGTCGGCTCAGGCTGGCATTACAGGCAATGAGACACCGGCGAATATGGCGTGAACAGCAGAGGCTGATGGTCTGATTTATGTCTTCTGTCATGTTCAAGCATGATTCCTTATTTTGTTGCCACCGCATTCCAGAGGATCATTTATGCCACTAGCATTGCTTATTTGCTGTTATTGTTGTCATCACCGTGTATGCGGTTCCATCATGCCAACATTCAGATTATGTACTGTGATCATTCATGAGCTTATTCATGTGTCATTTTAACAAATATAAGAGAAAAAAAAAACATGATTATGAATGTGCTATTTCCACAGTAACAAGCTCACGCCACAGATAGCACCCAACAGCCCTGAGAGAAAGCATTTCCTTTCCTGTCAGTATCTTCAGGGAGGCAAACAGCAATATATATATATATATATTTCTGTGTTTGTTGAGAGACTTTCAGGCGTATTTACTCACCCACATGTCAGGTCTAAAAAAACATGATGTGATGTGTGAGAAATTCAATCCAATAACCTAATTGGATCCTCACTCCCCGTGTTCGGGAGCTCACATAGTTTTTAGGAAACAGGAAAAAGAAACGCGCTTGACTCCGTGTAATAATGACAAAAACTGGGTGCTGAATCCTACAAAAAGTGCATAATGAATTAAATCCAGGACAGCAGTCCCATTGAAAGTATTTAATTTCCCACCGACTTTTCAGTCACGTGAAATGAAATGCTTTCAATGGGAGTGCTGTCCTGGATTTATTTGGTCACATAGTTTTTACCACTGTCCCTAACTGGCTCAATATAGTGCACCCGCCTTGCACAGGTGTAAGTTTGGGAGTGTGAAAGATGTGAAAGATCAGATACAGGCTGTTGTTCCCGTTGTCGGGCACAGGACATATTTTGCAGGTACCTGTCTTGAACGTAATTGAGGTAGGGAGTGTTCAAGTTTTCCAATTGAAAGCAGTCAGAAATAATGGAACAGAATGTGAACTGAGTGTCCTAAAAATGAAGTACAAAATATGACGCTTAAAAATGGTCAATGAAACAAAAAGAACGATTCAAGGTTCTTTGGCACGATCACACTTTTCTTAGCATTTACCCTTTTACGCATCTTAGCAGTGCAACCCTACTATAGTATATGTGTGTGTGTGTGTGCGTGTGTGTGCATGTGTATATATATGTACACACACACCCACATACTGCACACATACCCATGCACATCCACACACACACACACACAGTGATGTTAACACTGTCTTCAAAGCTGGAATGGGAATGCAGAGCTCAAGGAGGAACTACTTTAATTTTGATAAAAGGACCAGATTGATCTCACGCGTCATCTCCTCTCCTCTCACAGTTTTGTTGACTGCCCTGCACTACCGACAAGCTCATCATTTATTTGCACCCATTATTATGGATTTATGATTGCTGCCATTCCTCAGGGCGATTACACATTTGGGAGGGGATTTAATAGGTGTCTTCTTTATTGGTTTTCTCCGAGATCTTTAATCTTGCATGGCGCTTGCTTCACTTTTTTCCGCAGGACAAATGTCTGCCGGTCGGCACCACCTTCTGTGCCTGAACGGGCTGGAGATTGCCGCGATCCTTCATAATAGAGAATGAAAGTGTTACTCCCAGATCAAGTACTTCCTCTGAGTCTGAAATTACCTTTTGTTTTTTAGAGAAGCGTAGCAATTTTATTAGAGCGCTTTCACACACTGTTAAGCCATCAGGTCCCTGATTAATGGGACGGGAGTACACTGTCAGCGGGAGTGCTTCTGTCAGTCCTCACTACGCCTCCGAGGACTCTGGGAGATGCGGTATCAGACAGGCCAGTGTGCCAGCTGAGTCAATGATATCTCCATGAACTCTGCCAAGGCAAGGTGCCCTGACTGACCAGACCAGTTTGCCCTAACCGGGAGTGTCCTGCTGTGTTTACAGAACTGGGCCGGGATGCGCTGCCCGTACAAGCTGCTCAGGATGATCCTGGCTCTCGTGTGTAGTAAGTGTCTCAGTCACTCTTCATTTTCAACGTTTGTTCATTTTCTAATGGATTACAGCCCAGTAATTGGTGACAATGTGCAAGTGAAGAAATTTGAAAGGGTGGCCAATGTTCCCCAATGCATAAATTTACAGCTTTAATCTTTCATTTTATAGGAGGGTCACAGGTCAGAGACGGTACATTACATGGTAAATGGTGTCCAGTGAGAGCTCGTGTGGAATATGTCGAGGTCCTCACTGCCTCCTCTGTGGTTCTCTCTCCCTCCCTGCAGTGAGCTCAGAGGTGGGGCGTGCTGTGTGGCTGCGCTTTTCCCCGCCCTTGCCCTCCTCCGGCCCTCAGCCCAGCTTCATGGCCCACCTGTCGGGGGCGGTAGTGGGCATCAGCATGGGCCTGCTCATCCTGCGCAGTTACGAGGAGAGCCTGCAGCGCCAGTGCTCCTGGTGGGTCATCGTCTTCTCCTTCATCACCTTCCTCCTCTTCGCCATCTTCTGGAACATCTTTGCCTATGAGCTGCTGGGCGTACAGATCCCGCCCCCTCCCTGAGGCAGGATCCCGCCCACCCCCCCCCCCCCCCCCCCCCAATCTGTGCCCCTCCCATACAGCCCACTCTATCCCTGCCCACACCTCAGTTAGGTAAATTCAGGCATACAGTGACAACAACACTGATATCTTGCTGGGAAACAAAGCTTAACAGCAGTGCTACATGTTCTATCATGACCATCATATTTGACTTGCTGTGGTTTGGCAGGAAACCTTAGCCAAACGTAGCTTATAGTTCTGAAGACCCCCTCTCCAGAAATGCCACCTCCAGAACACTCTCACTGCGACAGCCACATGCCGCTTCCACTGATTCTCACACCAAGCCCAAACCTGTCAGAGAGCTGCTCTCCATAGCGCTGCACCTCTATTATAAACAGGGAGGGCCCACTGCTGAACCTCCTCATAATCATTCAAAATGGGGGGTGGCCCTCAAGGTGCTTTTCATTTGAATTATTCCAAATCCAAACATACTCCCATTGGTTCCCGAAGTATCATGCATTTTGTGCGTAGTCTGCTGTCGAAACTATCTGCACTGTGTAAATGAAAACTCAGAGGAGTAGATTATAGAAGATGAGTGGAGTCGAAGAAAGCGTGGCAAGGGAGTAGAGGGGTAAAAGCTAGCAGACCGCCTTGAGACCAGCTAGATGGTGACCTGCCACTGTTGGTGAAGCCACTGCTCAGTCACCTGCTCCGTGACTCACTTTCAGCATATAGTCACCATTCCAACTGTTGTTAGCGGGCCGGTAAAGCTGGCACTGCACCAGGTCAGGTACCCACCTGCTAAACCGCTGAGGGGCCATCACACCTGCCTCACCCCCATGCGGTGGGAATCACACACACTGGACACCTACATAAGGGTTTCCTCACTGCTGTCATCAACCCCCCATCCCCACTGGCCTGATCACTGATCAAGTCAGGGGGTGAAACCCAGGAGACATCTGCCTTTGCCTGTTCAACCACAGACAGACACACTGGGGCGTGTGGACACACCACCTCCAGTCCCTTGTCCCTACTGCCCTCATAGGCAATGGGGGCATTTAGTGCCCACTCTTATACCTCAGTGTCTGATTCTTAGGGACTGTACACTTTTGTAAAGGAATTTATGCCGTTTTAAATGATCTCTTTCTTTGTTGGTGGATGTGCGTTACCACGTGTTTATAATTTCCAATGATAATTCAATATTTTATTCTTAGTTGGGGGAAAAAAGAAGAATGTGTTTTAAATGGTGCATAATTATAATTGCTAGACGTGACTATTACTATTATTACTACTATTACAACTCTGATCCTCTTAAAAAGAAAAAATGGGTCCCTTGTTCAAATGGAAAATGCCTGTGTGGCCAGTTAACCCTTCTGTTTCTTTATCAAAATAAGCCATAGAAGAACCAAATCCATACAGGACATATCCAAATCAGTTACGTTAAAACAACAGTATTTTTAAAAGGGAAAGAGGGGACCCTGAAAAGAATGCCAGTACAATAAACTGCTCAAAAATGGGCTTATCCTTTAGCAGACATTTGTTGGTGTAAAATATGAAGAAAAAAAAAGTATAAAAAATGACAGCGATTCAGAGGCGAGAAGATGGAAAACTATGTATATGCTGCTTACCTTAAATTCCACGCTGTCCTTCTTGTTAAAAAAAACATACTTGTGTTATTTTAGTCCTTTCATTAGGCATGACTTTTCTGCTGCGTCTAGCAGGACAGAACGCTGCTGAATATTGATGTCTGCGAGCAGACACTGCTAATGATACTGCAAGGAGGCATTCGTCTGCCAGTGCTTAGGCTTCTGGTCTCTCCCGGCCCTTATTAGGACTCTGAGAGCTGAGAGTTTTTCACAACTGGATGTTAAATTGATACAGTGCCAATACCCAGCTTGAGCCAAGAATGTATTTATGAGCTACATTCTTGAAAAAAAAAGGTTGTTCCTATTTTTCATGCATTTCAGGATTGTAAACTAAATCTTAGTTGCTCATGCCAAGCTATTCATAGTTTAATAAAGCAATTAGATTGGCTCATCAATAGTAGTTGTAATATAATGGAATATGGACAAATAATTTTGTGATAACCTCTGAAATGTGTGTTGCGTTATTTGCCAGTGTTGCCAATTTGTTCTGAATATTGTAATCCCTGCATTTAATAGAAATGTGTACATACACATTTCTGTGTAAATTGGAAAAGGGCTCCTTTAGTGTGCTGGAACAGGTTTAGGTAACATCTGTGTTTTCCCGGGGTGGTAATCGTGGCTGTTAACCACTGATGCGCATTGGAACACAAGCCACGTTGTACCTTGGCAGCTGCCTGTGCACTGCCTCAAAGAGAGATAGTCTGAGGACGAGCTGACTGTAGACCCTCTCGCAGGAGCTTCCCCTTGACTTTGTGAGTACAAAGGCATGGCCCTCCACCCACACTGGCTGAAAGCACGTCCGTCAACACCGGTTGGACGTGCCACCTAGAACTAAACATGCAGTTACGTCTCCCGGAATATGCCGTGATAGAAGGTGATGTCGTCCGATTCGGAGATAGACAGAGGTGTTTAAATCTTTTTGAAAGAGCAAAGCACAGCTGCAGAAAATCCATCCGTCTCTTCGGGTGGAAATGTGTTGGATAGAATAACGTAACGGAGAAGACACAGAAAAATGACTACACCAACTGAAAACTCAAAAGACTAAAAGTGCAAATAAGGGGCAATGGAAAGGTGGCATTGGTAAGGTTCCATTGCTAATGATGAAGTACTGCATGCAGGCCTCCCTTGTTAATTTCCTAATTTATTTTAGAATAATTTGAATATTTTTGGATGCATAAGGAAAATGCACGCTCAAGTTCTTCAGTAGACGTTTTAGTACATAAAGGTCACCCTGCATAACCTGGGTCAAAAATGAGCTAATGGCCCAGTAAGAACGACTATTTCACACAACCTTAAAGTCAACTGTGAGAAAACGCAGAGGAGAATGGTGGAGTTGGTTTTTGTAGATGAGGTAAAGGGCCTGTCTTGTCTCTGCCATGCTAAGAAGCTGTGTGCTGCTGACGCCTGCCTCGCACTGTAAAGGATTTGCTGCTTTAGTTTTTTCCTGTAGAAATACAACCAATCGACTAAACCTTTTGTGTTCAATAGCCATCTCACCACAGGTGGGTAACAGTGGACTTGCTGTAGTGATAAAGTCACTCGGGCAGGAGCCATGTCTTTGGTTGTTCTCTGGACTTCACACTGGGTTAAAATGACTGATTGATTACTCCAATCTACGTCTGTGCTCCTTGTATAACATTTAGGTATTGAGTCGAGGTTCTTATTCAGAGCAACTTACATAATTCCATACAAAAAGGTTTAAGCAACAAAGAACTGATGCAAAGTCATTAGGGTCACAAGCACATATAAACCTATAAAAAAAATGAAGTGCCACAGTAGGTGTAACAGGGAGAATGAGATGGTAGTGATTCAAGTAGGAAATGGGTTTGAAATCAAGATAAATATTCAGAATTCAGCATTAGGTGAGCTGAGGTGCAACTTGTGCTTTTTCAGTCTGCGGCAGAAGGTAGACAGTGGCTCTGTTGTCGTGAATGTAGTGGGGAGCTCATTCCACCAATGGGGGGGGGGGGGGGGGGGTATTTAATGTAAATACAAATGAATGACCTTTCAGTCCTCTTGTAAACTTTACAGCAGTTGAGTCGCAAAGAGTACCATAGCGACAGATAACAAGGAATGGCTATTCCTTAACATTTTGACTTAACCTCATGAGAAGGTAAGAGGGAAAAACTGTTGATGTTTGTGTTTGAAGTACTAGTGTGTGTGTGTGTGTGTGTGTTTGGAGTGGGATCTAGAGGAAACTGAAAAAAAAATCAACAAAGGAACAGAAACTGTTTTTCCTCACATATCTGGTGCCGCAGGACACATCACTGACATTTATGGCCATTCAGAGCAAGGCAAATGGATGAATAAATCAGAACTGCCTCTGTTGTCTTGCTCCACTCTGTGTATTAATTCCTTGTTTAGTAATTACAAGGAAACACACACTTTTAGGTTTTCGGAGCATCAATTACAGCACACAAAGCAGCCGAGGGGAAAATGAACACATTCTTATAACTCTGTGACGCCAGAGCGGAGTAAAGCCGGAGAGAGACACTTATTTTCTGCCGCCTCTACAACTAAACAGAATGCCTAATTACCTAGCACTGGGCTGGGGTCCAAACACATCTGCCATGAATGGTGTATTTACCCCAAGTTAAATGACATAAGGAAAGGGCTGGTGAATTTGTGTCTGACACAGACAAAGGAGAACACTGCTCTGACCAAGCCAGGGAGAAACGTGAACTGGGCGAATTCTCCTTATCTAAACACTATTGCAGTTTAAGGTGATCGGCAGCAGTTGATTTTTAGGGTACTGTTGCACAGAAAGGAAGTAGGGGGTACTTACAAAAAGTTACAGCTGCAAAGCTGACATGCCTACATATGTGTAATGAAAAGTATAGTCACAGTACGTATTGATACTACGGAGGGCTATGCTTTAGTAAGACCTGTGGCTGCACTGTTAACACAACTGCTTTGTTGTGGGAGTGAATCAAATCAGTTTCCGTTGACCTAATTACTGTCTTGCTGAAATGGCAATATTTGTACACATATGGCTAGTTAGGGAAACAGCCATATGGACAGTGTACTGGAACAGCTTGTGAGGTCGTGCACTGTGACCTTAGAGTGCATCAGTAAACACACAATGTTTTTTGCATCACTGGCTCACTCTCTAAAACGCTTGAGAAGAAGCCGTTTGAAGCAGAACCCTGCACACTCACCTAGCACCCCCACACTCCGCTCCAAAACGCATCGTGTCACCTTGTTTTTGACAGACCAAATTACAACACAAAATGATTTCACTATTAGCTATACTGCACACCAGGGATACGATAATTACCAGTCTTACCTTCCGTTTCCTTGGGATAAATCAAGCCTTCAAACTAGTGACATTTTTTGTAGGCCTTTCAGTGTGTTCTTTTTTAGTCTTCTTACCCATATCAAATAATGAAGAGGAAGATCCTTTGCTTTGTCGTTACTTGATGCGATTTATTTAATTTTAATTATTTCTTCTTTTTGTTTTTAAATATCGTGTTTCACAATAATAGGCGCATCATCTCGTGTTGAAAGAATTAATTGGATGTAATATCTTGTTTGGTGTGATCATTTAAGACTCATCATTTCTTTGCATTCTAAAAAGTATTACCTCCTGATCTTAAACCCATGTGCTCTTAACTCACATGTAATATTGCAGACATCTACTTTAAGTATAAATCCGTGTGCATTGAGTACATTTTAAATTGACTCCTTACTGAATATATGCTTTCATTTTTCCATTGTTTGATGACTGTACAATTGCATCAATGTGCTGAATATTCTATGGACACCATCTGATGCAGTCTACTGCAGTTTGACAGACAAAACACTGTTGTTATTAATCACAATAACAACCATGTTAATACCTTTATTTAACATAGGGAACTATCCTAGTGTGATGGCTTCCTAGAGATGACCACAGATGTAGCACCACTGTTAATTTAAACAGACAGCCATGACATACAACCCATTTCAACAAATCTGACCCATGTACCTGTCAGATATTGGTTCGTTATGGTCGTTCGTGAAATGTGCACAGATTGCCTTTGCTCACAATGTAAAACAAATCCGGTGTCATTGGCTTGTTTGGAGGGGAAGGTGGTGGGAACGGGATGGCCAAAAAAAGTCATATCTACGCTGCTTAAGCAGCTCTCAAAGAAGTTCCTGTTGCTGTGATTAACGTGGTGCCAAGAAAAAGTCCAGACCCAGACCAGCGGTTGTACCTACATATCGTTTACAATCTTGTGCTTGGGAGAAAGAAAAACAAATATTTTTCTCTGGGTCAAAAACAATTAAGTAAAACAGAAAAGATATGTAAATATGAATAGTTTATATTAAATTCTACACATATTATTTCATGATGTATTGTACTTTTTAAATGTTATGAACTGAACCATTTTATATTGTATATAATTCTGTTTTATTTTGTACTGTTGGTTGTACTCGCTTTAATTTAGAAACAATGCAAATAAATAGCGCAAACATGACATGGTCTGTCTGTCTTATGTGCCTGAATGTATGCACCAAGATTAACTCGGAATTTGAGGTTCTTAGGGTGTTGCCTGACATTAGTGGTGGCGACATCTTATGTTCTTTCTTTATGTGACCGCATTCTCAATACAGTGCCCTCCTTGAGGCTGCTATTAGAAGCAGTGGAGCTTCTCACTCCAGCTGGTGCAGAAGCGTTTTATTCCCCAAACAACAACTGCCTGAGGTTATTATGAAGGCCCTACTGCAGGCTAAGCTGGAGCCAGAGCCAGGAATAGCTCTGGCTTCCCTATTGAAGCTGAAGAATGAGCACTTTATCTTCCCAACCCACAGCACTGTCCACATCAATCACATTCAGATAATGTCAATAACAATAGTCTAGTACTTCCTGTACCACTGGTTCCAGAAGTCCAGAAGTACAGCAATGGGCTGACCTTTTTTATGAGAAGTAGAAAGTGATCGTTTTTTTATTGGGATATCGATTTACCAAGAGATTGCTGAAACTGAATTTGTGACAAACGTGCGTCTGTATACAAAATACCAAATGTACATACGTGTGAGACAAATGCCCACAAGTGCGTGAGTACATCAGATAAGTGAATTGGTCCAAATCCAGTGCAAATTGTGATCCTCTCTACCTGGTCCTGAGAGAGATGAGTCTACTTGATTTTCTGCCTCTTGGCACGTGGCTTGCTAGTTTCAGTCTCCTCATCACAGCTGTCCTGAAGCAGGGAGGGTTGCAGCTGACTGGCCACGGCCCATGCCCACAAACATAGCTCCACTTTGTGGGGTGTCCAGTCCTGGTCAGTGTCCACTGAGAGAGAGAGAGAGAGAGAGAGAGAGAGAGAGAGAGAGAGAGAGAGAGAGAGAGGGAGAGAGAAAGAGAGAGAGAGAGAGAGAGGGGCTATGGTCAAGGCCGCTGTCAAGAGTTTTCACCACTAGAGCTATTACAGTATCTCCAGCCAATACCATGGCACACTGAACAGCCCCCCTTCCCCACCCTCCCCCCACTTCCACCCACAGGTTAGTAGGCCACTTTTTTTTCCACCTTTGTTGAGAGCCTGTGTGCGTTCCTCCACCCTCTGCAGGTACAGGGAATAGTGCTTAGCAGTGTACTGGATGGGTTTCATACTGGGAATACTCTCCACTGCCTCATCAGCCATGAAGGCAGCCTGCCCCGGAGCTCCAGCCGCCAGCACCGCTTAAGAGCACGACGGGAAGAGTCAAAAGGAGGGAAATATAGAGAGGTAGATGTACAAGAAATAATAAGATGACCACTCAGTATCACTTCATGTCAGTTTTACCTGCTGTCTGTTTTCTTTTTTATTGTTACATCCAAACTGAAGGAGCTGTTAAAAGAGTTTGATGGATAGAGACTCAAGAATTTGGGTGCTTACCTGAGGCAGTGGCTGGGCCCAAAGCTTTCAAAGAACTGAGCTCAGTAATGGCAGCATTGACGTCAGGGAGGAGACTGAAGGCTTTCTTAGTGCACCTCTCCACTGTCTCACTGGAATTAGTGGCCACCAACTGCTGCAACCTGGGGCGGAACTTCCCTCTCTGCCCCCAAAATCAATGGAGAGATGAGATTACAATCGCCACGTTCAGTTCTACATTTGTTAAAGTGATTGATTTCACAATTACAAACTGAAAAACTAAAGTGACTTTAATGTAAGCTCTACCAGGACACCATGCTCAATTTGGACCACGCTGAGCTCTTGACAGGACAGTGCAGTCAAAAGAGAGTGACTCATGCCTGCAACATCCATGTCTCTTTCTGGATACTCACCGTAAGCTTCCACTCCATCAGCTTGACTAGTTCTGAATGAGTAAGAAAGCGTTCAGATCTGCTAGCCACGGCTGCAGGCAGCTCTTCCTGATACCTTGACATGGACACAATATTGATTATTCTTTAACCTAAGCAATAGACCAACTGAACAAATCAAGCACACTTACAAACACTTGGGTGTATTTTAATGCACTATTTTGTACCACACAACGCGCAAAAGCAAAGCTGACGGAGTAGTCATTTGTTTGTATGCAGGCTAAAAATCTCCACTGATGATTGTAACGTGAGGCTGAGGCGAGTGAAACTCACCATTTATCCAGGGGAAGCAGCTTGCCCTGTTTCTTGCCCTTGCCGTCTGACTTGAGCTCCACCACTTGCCAATATTTCTCATAGATGCCTCTCCACACACTTGGGTCCTCACAGGTAAATAGATGCTTGTTCAGAGACATGCTGGGAAGTTTCCACCCTGCTGCAAGGCAAGGAGAGAGAATACACATTTTTCCAGGCACAAAAGGGAAATCACACGCCGCACAGGGTTCACACGTTACAATGTCTCTCCTTCCATCTAGAGAGGGAGCTATGTCAACTGCTTAGGGACGTGACAGTATCATCTCAGATACACTCACGAAAATATAAACAATGTATGCGTATCAATCATAGACAGTATAACAATAGGTTTCAATCAATTATCCCCTTAAGACGTCTACATGACGTCAACCATTATGAAATTCCCGTAGCAACGAATGGCCAGCTGCTCCGTTGACTTCACTGGAGGAAAATTTGATTTCATTTGTTCATCAGTGGCATTCAATTGCGTCAAGATGTACAAGTAGGTATATTTTGACGGCATTTCTTTTTTTGGTGGGTGTGGAGTGGTAAAGTACAACATACAGATCCTTTCCAAAAAATTAGAATATCATGGAAAAGTTGTTTTTTTTTCCATAATTCCATTCAAAAAGTGAAACTTTCATAGATTATAGATTCGTTACAAACAAAGTGAAATATTTCTAGCCTTTATTTGTTTCATTTTTCATAATTTTGGCTTACAGCTCCAGAAAACCCCCAAAACAGTATTTCAAGAAATTAGAATAGTGTGTCGAAAATCAGCATTTACTTCAGTTATTTCAGAGAATGAATGTTTTAGACTGAGTGTCACACTCTAATCATCTAATTTACTTAAAACACCTACAAAGTTTTTCTACAGGTGTGTCGTTAAATTGGACAGGTATCTCAGTTTGGTTCAGTATGGGGAAGACTGCAGACTTGACAATTGGCCAGAAGACCATCATTGACACCCTCCAGAAGATGGGTAAGCCACAAAAGGTCATCGCTAAGGAGGCTGGCTGTTCACAGAGTGCAGTGTCCAAGCATATCAATAGAATGTTTAGTGGAAGGGAAAAATGTGGCAGGAGAAGGTGCACAAGCAAAAGAGATGACCGTAGGCTTCAGCGGATTGTCAAGCAAAGACGAGGCTGGAGTCAGTGCTTCAAAAACCACCATGTACAAAGTGTGACACTCAGTCTAAAACATTCATTCTCTGAAATAACTGAAGTAAATGCTGATTTTCGACACACTATTCTAATTTCTTGAAATACTGTTTTGGGGGTTTTCTGGAGCTGTAAGCCAAAATTATGAAAAATGAAACAAATAAAGGCTAGAAATATTTCACGTTGTGTGTAATGAATCTATAATCTATGAAAGTTTCACTTTTTGAATGGAATTATGGAAAAAAACAACTTTTCCATGATATTCAATTTTTTTGGAAAGGATCTGTATATATATATATATATATATATATATATATATATATATATATATATATATATATATATACATACTTTCTTTACGAGCTAGCTACAGTCTACAGGAAAATTCCACTAGATAAAACAATAGGCATAAGTTACTTAACAGATTTTAGAACTGCGCCAGCACGCTGTTTAGACGCAGCAACGAATTAGGTGACGGTCAGTGCGCAAAAGTAAAGCCACAACTTTAACCGATTTCCCCATTAAAGTCAATGATGGAATTCTGCATATTTGTCCCTACTTCTCCATTGATAAGGGTTAAAGTTACTGATATCTGATTTCGTACTACGGTTGACAAGTATCAAGAAACATTTCTCATCACTCTTACATTCTTATTGCATCGTATCCTTCTATGAGCATTGTGGAAAGAGGCTCTAAACCATTTAGTTAGCTACATTACCCGTATTAACAAATAAGTTCAAAATAACAGGCACCCTGCTAACGTCATATTCTTCCTTCGGAGACCATCATTTCCACCACTGTGCATCACTTTTTCTAACGATTGTATACATACTTGGGAGTAGCCAAGAACCCACCGAAATTCCATAAAAAGGCTCATTAAAATGTTTATTAGCGACTGTCTCACTTGTTAGCCAGGCGTTTGAATTGCAGTATATTAATGTTGCGATCTTGGTCATCTGCTACTACAAAAGTTCAAGCAAAGAGGGTAGGTGGACTAAGAGTTCCAACTTCGGGGCTGGAACGTCCGCACTTGGAACTTATTAGACAGACAACAGGCACTCATTGAATGACTGTCTGTCAATGGAGTTTTTACAAAACAGTTCGCTAAACGGGTCATTATCAGACAGACGAAATCAAAAGTCTCCCTTTTCTTTTTCGATTATATATGCCTAGGTGGTCAGGATCCAGTAATATTACTTACAAGCCGTTATGATTTTGACTATCCAACGAAAACCAAGTTTAAATCCGGCGAGCGCCGGTCAGATGCACGCCACTCTAAGCATACGTTATGTAACTTCAGTTGCTAAGCTAACTGAAAACACTACTGCGCATGCCTGATCACTTCCTCTTGTGCGGACAAAAAATCCAATGGGGAAAAGCGCCAGTTGCGTATCTTGTCATATATCTAAAATCTTTGGTTCAAGTCCAAAAGTGCATTTTCTTGAATAGCTAACGCTTCCCTAGTTCCCTTTTACCGCTATAATACCACGTGCTCATAGCAAGCACCGCCTCCTCTCATGCACTGCGTGTGATGCTGAAAAATGCTTATATTTCCGGTTCCTTTTTGCTGTGAAGAACGTTTTAGTTTCAGAAGGTTAGTCTTTGGAGTTTTGTGACTTGTTAACTAGCTAACTACCTATTCTAAATTAATTATGTCCTTTTATAAATAAAATTGATAAAATCTCTAGAATAAGACAAAGACATACAGTAGGCGGCCTGAAGTTACATGTTTGATTTGCGCTGCCCGGAACAGATGTAAACAAACTAGACGGCTATCGTTAGCTAGCTAACATTTGCTAGCAGAGCGTAATAAAAACATTAAGAGCCAGTGGGTTCAACTAGTTTGATGTGAGGATCTTCAACAACAAAAAAAGCACTGTTAAATAGTTGTGATTAGCTATCAGCTACAACGTTTAGCACAATGTACACGCGTTGCAGTGCAATGTAACAATACTAGGTAGCTATATTTATCCTAAGCGCTAGCTTTGCAGATTCGCTGATCTTCAACTGATCTGGATGGCGCATACTATCCACTGCCCACTAAAATATCTACGTACTAGAAAGGTCAGTGAATCCGCGCGCACAGACCAAAAACTAGCCCTGTCAACATGATTAGTGTTATCTACTACACCAAATATGTGGCAAGTTGGTTGCATACTTGCTTTCCTATATTTTTATTTGCATAACTGATTAAAACATTAATGTTCAGACAGTTTCAAAAAGCACAGTGGTTGTGTGTACTTTATAAAATGTGTTTATTATTTAGTTTTTTTTTTTTTCTTGAAAATACTGCTGCTACTGTAATTTATGAAAATATACATAACGTGAGCTGGACATCTCTCACGGTATGTAGTTGAGGAAAGGAAGAATCTTGGCAGAGGGATGTAGTTGATGCCGTTCAGCTATTAGAATTACCTTTATTTTGATAATAATTGGAGGGCCGTTGCGCTAATGTGGCAGCAGAGCAGATGCAAGGTGCTTCATTTGCAGTTTAACATGTGCCTCATTTCCCCTTCTCTCAACAGGCTGGTGTGTCATTTTTTGCTATAGTGCGAAACCCTATCATGAGCCTCTCCTTAGAGTTGCTCCAGGCTTTGTAGTTGGAGGCCTGGGCCACTCGCTATGCATCTACACAAACACAGAGTGGAGACTCAAAAGCTTATTTTTCTTTTGAAGTGCTGGGAGAAAGGTAAGGCTCAGATGTGTTTTATTCTCCTCATTTATTGTTCACTTTAAAGGTTGTATCAGCGATTTTGCGTGACGTCACTTCTGAAGCGAAATCCCAAACAAACAGAGCCAGCTCCAGCTCAGAGCCAATTATGTTATGTTTTAAAAAATAGTGTTCAAGCATCCAGAATTATAACCACGTTAATAACGTTTGTAAGAAACCAAACCGTTTGTAAATCCGTCAAGATTTCAGCGAGATAAGAGTATTAGCGTATTAGTATCACCCACCCCTTGTCGGTGATTGGTTGGAATACTGTTTATTTTGGTTTTGAGTGGTTGGTAGTACCATTTGTTTTTGTGTACGATCTCGGAGCATAGGCTGCCTACAGAGACGCGGTTTTTTGACGGCCTGCTTATGGGGCGGGCAGCTAGCGGATCGTGAGGAAAAATCTGATGAATGTGATCATTTATGTTTCGACCCAAAATCGCTGATACAACCTTTAAGCTATTTAGACGTGCAGGTTAAATATTTATCAAAATGTAGCATTTTGTGTAAATTTAACAAATTTGCTGTGTCTGGAAATACTTTTGTACAGGGGAGCACCGACTGGAATCCAACTAGAAACCACTCATCTCATTTAGAGGGCATACAGCAGCTTCTGTAGTATTCAGTAAGTCCATAAGTGAATGCCAATGCATTGATAAAGAAACGAGATACAAATTATGCAAATATAAATTGGCACTCATTTTAAGTGCCAAAACATGCTTTCTACTACTGCAGTGCCATCTTCCGGTAAATATAAACCAGTAGAAAAGGTTCACAAGTAGAGTTTCTTGATGACATGTCTTGCGATTGATCTTCCTGCTTAACTGTGCAGCTTTATATGTCTTACCGTTGTGCCACTCGTTATGTCTGTCTTCCCAGATCATGGAGAAGATGGCACGTGTGACCACTGCCTTAGGCAACACTGCTATCAGCGGTCGCACAATGTTTTGCCATCTGGATGCGCCAGCCAATGCCATTAGCGTATGCCGAGATGCGGCACAGGTGGTGGTGGCTGGACGCAACATCTTCAAAATATACGCACTGGAGGAGGAGCAGTTTGTGGAGAAGCTGAACCTGCGTGTTGGCCGCAAGCCCTCCCTCAATTTCAGCTGTGCCGACGTCATGTGGCACCAGATGGACGAGAACCTGCTGGCCACTGCTGCCACAAACGGGGCTGTGGTCACCTGGAACCTGGGCAAACCGTGTCGGAACAAGCAGGACCAGCTATTCACTGAGCACAAACGCACGGTCAACAAGGTCTGCTTCCACCCCACAGAGGTTTACATGCTGCTTAGTGGGTCTCAAGATGGCTACATGAAGTGCTTTGACCTGCGAAAGAAAGAGTCCGTCAGCACCTTCTCAGGTATGGCCCAAACCCTGTGAAATAGGCCTGTTTGGTGAAAGATGTTATTGATAGTGACAACCATGTTTTGTTTTCTCATTTCCTCCAGGGCAATCAGAAAGTGTGAGAGATGTGCAGTTCAGTATGAGGGACTATTTCACCTTTGCTGCTTCTTTTGAGAATGGCAACGTGCAGCTGTGGGACATCAGGCGGCCAGACCGGTACGAGAGGATGTTCACTGCACACACTGGGCCTGTTTTCTGCTGTGACTGGCACCCTGAGGACAGGTTGGTGAAACACCTAAAGTTTTTCATTGCACTTTTAAATTAATTTAAGCTCCTAAGAGAATGTGTTAAACTGTTCAAGTCAACAAGCAGGTATGCCGGCTGTTGCTACACTGAGGCTGCCTGCCACTATTTGCTGGTCTTCAAGAAAGCTTTGCTTCAGTTGGAAATGGTATTCTGATTTGCGGGTGATCTTGGCTTTGCCTCTCCTGCTGCAGAGGTTGGCTCGCAACAGGCGGCCGAGACAAGATGGTCAAGGTGTGGGATATGACCACCAACCGGGCCAAGGAGATCCACTGCGTGCAGACCATCGCCTCGGTGGCGCGCGTCAAGTGGCGCCCCGAGCGGAAGTGGCACCTGGCCACATGCTCCATGATGGTGGACCACAACATCTACGTGTGGGACGTGCGTCGCCCCTTCATCCCCTTCGCCACCTTTGAGGAGCACAAGGACGTCACCACAGGCATAGTGTGGCGCCACCTACACGACCCCTACTTCCTCCTCTCGGGCTCCAAGGACAGCACTCTGTATCAGCATATGTTTCAGGACGCCAGCAGGCCCGTGGACAAGGCCAACCCAGAAGGCCTCTGTTTTGGCCTGTTTGGTGACCTGGCCTTCGCAGCCAAGGAGAGTCTGATCAGCAGCGACTCGAACAGAAAGCCGTACGCGGGGGGGAGACCGCCGATACCCCATCTTCTTCTTCAAGAAGCCCGACCTCACTGAGCAGTTCGCCCACGTGTCCAGCGCGCTCAGCGTCTTCGAGACCGACCTGGAGAGCAGCCACATGGACTGGTTTGTGAAGACGGCCAGGCTCTACCTGCTCAGCGGGAAGCCCTTTGCTGAGCTTTGCGACCACAATGCCAAGGTGGCCAAAGAGCTCAGAAGACCTCAGGTGACTACCTTCTTTAGCATGCTTACTGTGGCTTTGTTGTGCAGCCATTTTAAAGGAAAGATTCAATACATAAATGTATGTTTTATTATTCAATTCAGTGAAATTCTATTTGTATAGCACTTTTTACAAAGGGCATTGTCACAAAGCAGCTTTGCAGAGATCCGGGCCCGAGCCCTCCCCAAGAGCATGCCTTTCACTACTTGCACACAGCAGCACAATTCATGTAATACCCTGCTTGACAAGATGGTGTCGATGGATTACTCCAGATGAGATAGAAATTTGAAGAACTCAATCATGTATGTGTGCGCAGATAATTGAGCCTCTTGTCAATTGAGCAATTTAGCTTGTTAATGTGTTCCTATCTTTTAAACTTTATCTTGAGAGAGACCATTTTTCTTGCCTGAAGCTCTCATTGACTGCATCAAGTCATTGCCTTTGATGTCTATGAGATGGTGAAACATTTAATGGGAATTGCATTACATTGCTAAATCGCTAAATTGCTTTTTCAGAGCACAATATAATTTCATAAATGGAGCATGATTCAAGCTATATATGGTTGGATTACTTTAACAGTAAACAAGACAATTTATGGATTGAACTAAACAGTGAATTTTTCCTTTAACTGAATAGGAATCATGTAGTTGACAAGTGGCTTGTCCTGCTAGAATACTGCTACTAACACCCAGAAGTCTGGGATTAAATCCGAAATGTGAGGTGCCATCTGTGACTGGAAAACCCACAGGGCAGCTCATAATTGGTCTTAGCATCACCGGGGAGGGACGGATTTCGTTTTGTGGGTCTCCTTTATATTGCATTCAAGTATTACATTAACTTAGCAGATGTTCTTATCCAGAGTGGCTTAAAATGTAAGACAGTATAAGTTTCTCTTGATATAAATGAGCATTAGTATAGTGCCAGACTTTCCTACAACAGTCCTTGTGCAGGGGAAGCTCCCCTTGTTAGATGGGTACTTGGAAGCTGCCTGCACCAGCTGTAAATTAAGTTTATTTGTCTGACATAATGAGTGCATAGCTCAACGGGTGGACTGTGGAGAGAGAAAAGAAGTGTAGGCTGATTACTGCTTATCTCTGCAAGGATGTCTGGCCTAAAGAGCTGGGCATCCCAATTTAGGAGAAAAGGGGGGAAAAAATAAAAGATTTAAAACAATTAAATAACAGTTGTTTATGTTTGTTTTCCCCTTATATTTAAAGGTTTCGACTACATGGACAATGATCAGGATTATGTTTTCTGACCCAGGAAGCCTCAGTGCAGTGGCACCAAACCTTAATATCTGTAAACTGGGAACCTTGCCTCTTATGAACAGGTAGGACTGGGTTTAATTATTCCATCTACAAGGGCCTGAATCTGTATTGTGTGTAATTTACATTTTACATTTACATTTTAGTCATTTGGCAGACGCTCTTATCCAGAGCGACGTACATTAGTGCATTTTCAAACTAGGAACAAGTGCGTTAAAACAACCCTAAAAGGTAAATACGATTTCAAACACCAGGCGCAGTCAGTATGATTGATTGATTGATTGATTTATTTATTTATTTATTTTGGGGGGGGGGGGGCCACAGATTTGAAATGATTGTGACTCTTGTATGATTACATACTGCTGCTGTTAGCAATTAAGCACCTCTTTAGCGAGTGAGACCCCTCCCTCCCCATCGCACAAGTCTTTAGCCAGACAGTTGCCTTGCTCTTTCTCCTCAGCTTCAACATGAAGGAGATAACTGCGGGTCTGGGCAACGAGAGCCGCCTGGACCGCAGCAAGGGAGAGATCAGACAGGACAACATTCACATGGACCCTGGAAACTCGCTCATCAACAATAATGATGGTTAGCTCTGAGCTCATCAAGTCTTTGAATAGTTGATTTGTTATCGAATGTAACATGAGTTTAATTGTGTTTCCGCAGAGGCAAAGCCCCGTGGTGTAAATGGCATAATAACAGTACTATATTTGTGTTGTATATCACGTGTCCTGGCAGTCCAGAATACTAAGCCCATGTTTACATTACTCCTTTTCCTCGCTGTGTGCTTTTCCCATCCAGAAAACGAAGAGACGGAAGGCAGTGAGGGACAGGCTGAATACATGTTTGGCGATGCTGAGCTGGACGATGATGACCTGTACTCAATGGAGCATGACAACCAGGCCGGTACGCCTCAGACATACACCTCTGCTTCGACCGTTAATGAGTTAAAAAAAAAAAAGAGCGCAGTCCCCCTCTATACTGACACTACACCCCCTGAGGGGCTTCAATTTGACAACATGCACTCTTAAAATTGCTAAATATTTGCCACCGTGAAAGTTATTCATTTGTTGGTTACCTGTGGCTTCCTTACATGTGTATTCAACCCTACGATGTCACTGAACACAATAAATCACTTCCTTCTTTATTCTCAACTTCAAAATTGCAGCTGGTCAGCAGTTATCTGTTCAGTTTCAACAGTTCTTTTTTTTTTTTTCCCCCTGTAAAATACTGTCCTACATTTTTGGTCAGTTGCCCTATTTTGCAAGACGCAGCACCTGCCATCCATCTGTGACAGATCCTGTCTGTCAGTGGGCTAATCCTTCTCCATTTAGTGTATCAGCCTGTTTAACATTCTGATTGGCAACTGTCATGTTTTGGAAAATGGAGGACAGGGTAAATTTTTCAGCTTCTTTACAATAAATGTAAAGATTCAATATCGCCTTCTCTTGGTGGTTTGTGCCTGTGAAAGGTACGTGCAAATCCTTGGCTGTTCTCAGTGCAGGCTCGATTTAAACGTGTGTATAATGCAGCGGGTAGCTGCGAGACAGCCTCAGGTCTTCAGTAATGTGCGTCTGTAAGAGGTCTGTACCGCACTCTTCCTGTGCGCAGCGGAGGAGCCGGAGTACACCCTGCCCCAGGAGGCCTTCCCCCTCCGCCACGAGATCGTGGACAACCCCTCGGCGCCCGAGCACCTCCAGGACAAGGCCGACTCCCCGCACGTCAGCGGCAACGAGGCGGAGAGCATCTGCCTCACGCCCATCGAGTCCTTCTCGCTCATCTCCATCTCCCAGCCGCTGTTCGGCTCCCACCTGCCGCCGCGCTTCTTCAGCCCCGTGGTGCAGGAGATGCTGCGCTACTACGCCGAGCAGGGCGACGTTCAGATGGCCGTGTCCGTGCTCATCGTCCTGGGCGACCGAATCCGCAAGGAGATCGACGATCTCACTCAGGTGAGCGCACGCCCGCCTCTCCCTGTCCGCAGGGGACCTTGCCCTGAGCGCACGCCCGCCTCTCCCTGTCCGCAGGGGACCTTGCCCTGAGCGCACGCCCGCCTCTCCCTGTCCGCAGGGGACCTTGCCCTGAGCGCACGCCCGCCTCTCCCTGTCCGCAGGGGACCTTGCCCTGTGCGCACGCCCGCCTCTCCCTGTCCGCAGGGGACCTTGCCCTGAGCGCACGCCCGCCTCTCCCTGTCCGCAGGGGACCTTGCCCTGAGCGCACGCCCGCCTCTCCCTGTCCGCAGGGGACCTTGCCCTGAGCGCACGCCCGCCTCTCCCTGTCCGCAGGGGACCTTGCCCTGCAATTTCTGTCAGAGTCCACTGGGCCTCATAATATTGGTACGAGTATTCTGGTGTCGGGCATGTCAGATGCCCTTTGAGGGTACTTGGTATAAATAGCAGATCTCGATGGCTTGCTTTATTCAAATTTGAAGTACGTTATTGTTTTTTTAATTAAAGTTTAGCCTCGTTTTTTAATGTTATGCTGTTCAAACATTTAGAATCACATGTACTGTCATGATTATGTACGTTAAATTTGCCAGTGATCATAGGGTCATTGTTCCATAATTCAAAGCCTTATGTGTAGTCACTATATGTAGCAGTTTCCAAGTATGCACCATATGTAAGTCATTTAGAATCTATTCAGCGGCACTGTGAGCATCTGTTCTGCAGTAACACAAGTATGCACTGGCAGGAGCGCACAGAACATTGATCGAAATAAGTAGCTTTGGAACCACTGATCTGACTTCATGACAGCTATGCACTCATTATGTCAGACAAATAAACTTCATGATATCGTTTGTCATTGCAGTTCCATTTTAATGGTATAAAAGACGTCACTATGACTGACATTTCCAAATCGGGACATTGAGCAAGCCTGATAAATAAGGAGGTGAAAGAGTGCAATGGCATATCACCCATGCTTGGCTGACTTGACACGGCTGTGTTTATTACCTCCCCATAGGAGCACTGGTACATGTCCTACATTGACCTGCTGCAGCGCTTTGAGCTGTGGAATGTCTCCAATGAGGTCATCAAGCTGAGCACTTGCAGTGCAATAAACTGCCTGAACCAGGCCTCCACCACGCTGCACATTAACTGCAGCAATTGCAAGCGGCCAATGAGCAACAAGGGCTGGATCTGTGACAGGTGAGAGCGTGTGGTCTTCCAGCGTTTTTTCCCCCTCTGGTGCTGACCTTTAGCTAGAGGTGCTTTTCCCATCGTTGTTTTTATACAGGCGCTGCTTTGTTTCTGAGTCACGTGTAGTTACGTCTGTTTTTTGTTTTATTACTTAATGTAACAACAAACCAATGATGTAACCAATAATGGCATGGATGTTTAGAGACATTTTAGGAAGGAGGCATGTGTCATTTTGCCCCTGTTCCCCAGGTGTCACCAGTGTGCCAGTATCTGTGCTGTGTGCCACCACGTGGTAAAGGGGCTGTTCGTGTGGTGCCAGGGCTGCAGCCACGGCGGGCACCTGGAGCACATCATGAATTGGCTGAAGAGCAACTCGCACTGCCCTGCGGGCTGTGGGCACCAGTGTGAATACACTTGAAGGAGAAGGATTGCCCGTCTGTGAGGGGCAACGCAATGTTACGTGACAGGGTGTTTTCTTTGTTTGTTTTTTTGCCACTCAAGAGCTCTGTACCATGCTCAAAACAGTGCGTCTGTAAGCTGCTGCCGTTACTGAGGAGGAAATAAAGCAAGAACTGGGAACACTAGTTTATTTGAAACTTTTTATTGCCTTTTCACAAAGGTTGCTGCTGTCACAGGCTGTGAAATTCTTCCCCCACCCCCTCTTTCTGGATGTTGACCATTCCCCGTACCCACATCCCACCTAACACATCCCCTCAGGCAGAAATCTGGCCGTGCTGTCCTGATACAGGGTCAGTGTTGTAACATCCCTTGCACAGAGGCCTATTCGTTGCTCCACTAACCACTTTTGGGGTCCAGTTTTGAAGGACAGCTGATTGCCTGTTTGGGTGCTAAGTCATTTGTGTATTTGGATTTCATTGACTTACTCCAAGGATCAAATCACGGCCGGAGCCATTAAAGGGAATCTGCCAGCAATGCAATGAAGATGTCACTGCGCTTTATATACAGGTATATATGCACTGCCTGTCAATTCATGTCACTGCGCTTTATATACAGGTATACATGTACTGCCTGTCAATTCAAATGAACATACAAATACTGTTTTTTTCAATGGAAGGGAATATATGTGCAAAACTGATTTAAGCAACGCATCCTCTGCTGAGTTTGTATTGGACCCGCGCGTTCTCAGATCTCACCACAATGAATGCATGACATGCATTGCCATGGGTGAAGAGGCCTAGGATGGACAGGATCAAGATATTTTCACACTATGGTGTACACCAAGTACACAAAGTCATTAAAAGAATATGTTCACTAAAATGGCCTTATTCATTTTGACACCTCAGTGTATCTTACTGTTTGAAATTGAATTGCCAATGTATTTTTCTACAAGTATTTTGCCTGGACATAATGTTCCTGCTGTTTCGTGATGAAGTCAGGCAGAACTACCACACTTATTTTTAATTTGTTTCAAAATAATGAAATTTGACAATTGTACATAGTATAACTTATTTTGTTGAAAATTGATGTATATTGTTGGTAATTAATTTATCTGTTGTGCTGTATAATAACCTTGTGTATAGCACCGGTTTTTGTTAATAAACGTGGAATACATAAAATGTTTTGCAATTGTAATTTAGTCTGTTGGTAATTGTAAATATGCTCTGGGAAATATTCAATAACTACCCTTTGCTTGGTCCTGGTCCTGTCTAGCCCATTTAGCACCTAAACATTAAAATTCTCCCTTGACCTTATATTTAAGGAAACCTTTGGGTGATTTCCAAAAAAAAAAAAAAAAAACCTAAACTGAGGTGGCTGAATTCAGTGCAGGCTACACTCAGCTATCTTGAGTTTGGTTCGACTGTACGTTCATAGGGTATATACAAAGGTCTTTGACCCGGACATACTGTATGTGTAAAGTACATGCACCCACAGTAGTTAGTTTTATCTTAGAAGTTCTCAAATTTCCTTTGTATGACAAGGACAATTTAATCTGCCATCTGTTTCATTAAATTTTGTCACAGGATTGTTTCCCTGACCAACAACTGAGCTCCCAGGAAACGGCCTGTCTGATAATGCATTGCCTGTCCGATTCTGGATATACCCAATAACTGGAAATTGGAATGTATCTAAGCAACAGCTACACACATAGGCATTAGCAAGAGAAACAAGCATCTCATTTACCGTGAGGAAAATATCCATTCAGATCTGAAAGGGTTTCAGTCAGTCATCGCATGCTGTTGCATTTTCATCGCATGCTGTTGCCGGAGATATGCGTTTTCTTTAATTATTTTGAGCTTCAGATTCAAAATGAATTACAAATCCTTTATGCTTTCAGGGGCTCAGCCGAAATTCACTGTGTGTTAACTAGAGCTTTATCAGTCTTTAAAATAAACCCCAGCTTTTCAGATTGATTAAATCTTACTACACAACCGTCAGCTAAGATAAACCTGGTTTAAGGAAATGTTTATTCTTTATCACATTAGTAAATCCTTCATGAAACCCTTTGTGCAATGCAAGCTTCATTTATTGTAAAAAAGGTGCAAAACTTCCACTAATGATCACAGTTTCTCATTGATCAAGGATGGAAAAAACTCGCAGTGTGAAAAGAACCAGTGGCCTCAGGAGGCTGAGCAAAGCTCAGGAGTGGAAGTATATATTCTTTGTACATTGGTATACGTAAGTATTTGTAGAAAAAGTAAGTTAAATTCTTGCACCAGAATTCTTACTGACAATGGCATGTTCTAGAAGTTGTCTGCCCACCTGTTGATAGTCTACCCTTGAATTGAGGAAGCTTCTCTACTATTATTAACGTTTTCCATGTCACTGGACCAGCTTACAAGACAATTTTTCACTTACTGTACTCAATTGTATTTCCCTCCCTGTTACAGTGTAATTAGGATCCTTCATTACAGTTACCAGAGATGCATTGTGGAAAATACAAAATGACACTGACTTGTAACACGTGGAATCCAAACTCTTGTCCTAAGCATTACATGTAATTTAAACTTTAAAAATTGTATCCAAGTACATGATGCCGTACCTCCAGTTGCATTTATGTAGGTCTCTGCACTAGACAACATATAAAAGACACATTTTTAGATTTCTGTTTTGAAAGTGCCAGTATCATCTCACCAGTTTTGAAAATTAAAATGGTTTAACCAAATTTAGTTTTAAAACATATTACCACAAAATAGCAGAACTGAAAACCAAAATACAGTTGTGAATACGCATTTATATTGGGAGAATAAACAGTTGTGGAAATGAAAAGATCAATTATGTACTGTAACTGAGGTTTGTGGGT
This sequence comes from Synaphobranchus kaupii, assembly GCA_029718625.1. Taxonomy (NCBI): domain Eukaryota; kingdom Metazoa; phylum Chordata; class Actinopteri; order Anguilliformes; family Synaphobranchidae; genus Synaphobranchus; species Synaphobranchus kaupii. The sequence continues at coordinate 42,402,854 of CM056379.1, read as the reverse complement.
AAAGTCTTTTTGGCAGAAAAGGGATAGAGTAGACAGACCTAGCTGGTCACTGACACAATATCCACCCTGTCAGTGGCTGCTTAACAGGCTCTGATGAACACTGCTGGAACTGCAGGTCACTGGGGGTCAGTGATTCAGACTGTCCTGAAAGATAAAACTACCGTTAAACGGGGTGAATAGGGACAATTTTAGGAATGTTTAAATTGCAGTTTTCTTTGTTTAGCCCCATATGCCAAAATCAGTGATGCATTTTATGTCCATCCATCAGGGCTATACACTGTCATTGTTAAATTTGGTGTATCAGAAGAGCATAATACCTTTATTTATTTTTTTCAAGTTTGGGGTGAATAGGGACAGCAGATGAATTACTATATTTGGAAAGTTTATCTGAAGTTTTGTCTCCTTTATCCCCACATGGGGTGTATAGGGACTTTTAATAAGTTTAAAAAAATAATACAAACATTTGGAGAACAAATAATGTCACTTTACAACAGAAACCTGGTTGTTCTTTGTTACTGACAACAGGACATGTGCTTGTCAAAATAAAAATGTGGTAAAACACGTGACTTGTATCTTTCATGTTAAAAGTTAAGTTTTCATTAGTCCAATCTAATCACTGCTTTTACATGAAGTAAAATTACAGTATCTCTTACAAAATTAAGATATACATCCACCTAAAAAGTTCAAACAAATATGTCATTCAAAAGGGAAAAAATGATGAGCGAGCTTTCACTTTAAATGTGACGACTCGTAAACAATGCAGCTCCTGCACTGAAAACGTGGGCAGTTTTCAATTTTTAAACTGCTGCGAACTTCCAGCAATTCCAACAATTATGTTCTTAATGCCTCAAACAAAAGAACACTTTGTTCAAAACAAATCAGGGGTACTTATTAGTTGGTAACATATCAATTCAAAGGCAATTTGCCTTTAAAACAACAATTTAACAAAATTAGTGATCTTATCACTTTAACATTAACAATCACTTGTTCTCTAAATTATGGTTTCTGTAATATGGTATCTAAACACCACTGAACTATCAAATTTTATTAAGTAATGCACCATACCCTATCCTCTTCAAAAACTTCAGGGTAAGGTAATGCCTACAACAGTTCAAATGTACTATGGTAATGTACATCTCGCGCAGCTAGGCCAATGAGGGAATAGCTCAGAGCGAAGGTTTAAGCGTGATGTTTTCCGCTGTTGCTGTGGGAAAAGGTAAGAGTTCTGAAATATTACCGTTCTTGCAACCAGATGAGACTGCTTCTTTAGATTCGCGGGACCAGCTAATAATTGACCACGTGTCAGAGGCAATAGTACCACTTTGCCTTCCCGCTCTAAGTATGGCCTGCAGGCTGACCCCAGCTTATCCAAAAAGGCAGCCTGTGTGCATTATATTGACTGTCAGCCACCAACGCTGATTCTATACTCATGTATCTGACTCCAATTTAATTATTAATATCTAATTTCTATGTAAAATTTACATCTGATTTGTTAAAGTACTCCTGAACTGGATGCGCTGGTTCCACCGGGTGCTACATGCGGCCGTTTATGTACACCTCTCACGGCTGACTAGATATCTGTGTTTATCTCAGAGGTTGCGGAAGAGGCCACTTCATGAGGTATAGCCTATCCAATAAGGCTCAGGGACCCAAGAAGGTAATATTCTCAACATGTATAAACGCTATGCAGAGATGATCTAACTTAAGACATAGTTCTACGGGTGCAATACTCCGTGATACATTAAGCTTAACTAGTCAACCTCCCTAGATCAGCAGAGGGGGTAACCCAGACTGAGGAAATCAATCAACTCATTACCTGTTAACAGAGATAGAATATCTTTTTCAGAGAAACCACACAAATCAAGTTTAACGGTTTGGTTTACCAGGTAGGTTCTTTACTTTAAAATAATCACAGTTAGAAACAGGTTAAAACATAACATATTCAAAATAGAGTATAGAGTAAAATACTTGGTCATACCTGGCAATCGCTACACACAAGACACAAAGTAAGATGTGCGGGAGAGTCTGACTACAGCTTCCCCTAGTTCTCTGTTTCCTCTGCTTATATGCCCAAATTCTGTGTTTGATCTGGCTGCGGACGGTCGTAAAACCATAAACTGGCCAGAAAGCTAAATTGCACTTTTCGTCCCCCCTTCCAGGGGGGTTGGCAGAAAGGGTTTCCTGTGATATAATTCCACAACGGCAGTTTACTCCTAAGTTATGAAATATATATTTCCTCCATGGTGACCATTTTACATTACATTACATTTATTTAGCAGACGCTTTTATCCAAAGCGACGTACAGTAAGTGCGTACAGAGACATCATCATCATTACAGAACAGACGAGGCAAAGCACATCCTTTGCATAATGTAGCAGTTATCCGTAGCAATGAACGTTGACTGTAGTTCACAGTAAGCTGTGGGCAAATCAGCAACACCACACTTCCATTCCAAATACTATTATAAACTACTATTATAAACCATTCCAAATACTATTATAAACTATGCTATTATAAACCATTCCAAATACTATTATAAACTATACTATGATAAAACATTCCAAATACTATTATAAACTATAATAAACAGACAGGAAAACACAGGGAACAGGGAACTGATATTCCTAGGTGAGGATATCAGTCAAGGTGGAGTCTGAAGAGGTGTGTCTTCAGGCCTCGACGGAATGCAGGCAGGGTTGGAGTAGAACGTAGGGGAATGGGAAGTTCATTCCACCACTGAGGTGCTAATGTGGAAAAACTCCGCAGTCGGGACAAGCGAGAGCCTTTGACACGGAGGGGGGGAAGTGCCAGTCGCCCTGCTGTAGAAGAGCGAAGTGGTCGAGCAGGAACATAGTTCTGGATTAAGTCCTGCAGGTAGGCGGGGCCTGTCCTATTGGCTGCAGTGTAGGCCAGGGTCAGAACTTTGAACCTGATCCTGGCTGCAACTGGCAGCCAGTGGAGAGACCTCAGCAGGGGGGTTACGTGGGAAAATTTCGGGAGGTTGAACACAAGCCGGGCAGCTGCATTCTGGATGAGTTGAAGAGGCAGAATGGCGCAGGCCGGTAGGCTTGCGTTTAGGAAATATAGGCCATTGCACCACACACACCGAGACCATCAAAACGATATCAAACATGAGTAGGTCTATGTTCATGTTGTCATGAGAATCCCATCTCTGCATAGTTTTCAAACGTGATTAATATTGATGCCACAAACAGTCCCAGAACTCCTGTTGAGAATATTACATTATACCCTAGTTTCCCCTGTTCAGTCAGGTACATTATCTGTGTATTTACAAATGTAACCCTCAGAAACTGAACAATATATTCCTCTGGAAAAAGAGTGTATAATATATGTTCCAGTGTCCAGACTATATCCAGTATATACTGTACAATGTAGCAAAAATATTCATCACATTTTAAGGTTTTTAGGCTTTTTGAAGACAAAAGCAGTCTGTACTGTTATATTATGCTGTGTGGGCATTATTTGAAGGAAAGGGATGTGTCCTGCCTCAGTGACATCAGGTGGGGGCACTCTTGTATTGTCCGTGCGCGGGAGTTTCAGACAGTCCAGGGTCTCTCCCAGAATCATAAAATCCTAGGACATTCTTGGATGCCATAAACCTCAGACCAGATGGTCCCAGTAGACATCCCGGCACAGGATGCGTGGCTTTACGGCTCCCTAAGATCACAGGGTGCCACTTCCCGGTATTGTGTTCTCTTAGGTGCCCTGGGATGTTAAATCCTGTCTTACAGTAACAAGCTATAACAGTTCAAATATTTCTATTCTAAAAGGATTTGAATCTATGAGTCTAAACTTGAGACACATTCCTTCATCAATAGCCTCAACAACATCTAACTTCAAACAATTTCAAACAATGACTGAGCCTGCCATTAGGAACAATTTAACTTGGGGTCTTTTGTCACCCTTCACCACTGCCTTGAATTTACATCAAATTTGAAAATCCCTCTTCTCATCTTTTCTGGGGTGCATGTTTTACCAATAACCTGGTCAAAGTTCACAGTACAGCAGTCTTCCTTCTCTGGAAATATGAACGAGGAACCTATGGGGGTTCCCTATTCACCCTGTTTTCAAAGGCTCAAATCTGAAATTCACAAAAATCATCAAAATTAAAAGTTCCTTTAGACTGGCCAAATTATCACTTTTACCACATATATAGGCAACAATATGCTAGGTTCCTGTGCATTTCCAGCTTTATTTCCTCCAATGGTTCCACTGGGAGAGATAAAGTTTTGACCGCTTCTTGCTTTTTAAACAAACTGACAAAATTTTCATTTTGGCATCCTGGGCTCCAAATTTCTCTGCAAAACCATTTTCCAAACACTGACAGTTCATTTATCCAACCAGGGGGGAGAAAAGGTTAGTAGGATTCATTAAATGTGTAAAATTGAGTACCAAAAAACCTTTTTGTGTTTTGTCCCTATTCACCCCGTTTTACGGGTACTATAGTATCAAGATTCCTTGAGGGAGTAACATCAAAATACATGCATTGTACTGATTTAATCAAATGCAGAATCACTGTTTCACTAAGGGAATTCATCAGGGTTTTCAGTGTTCTGGGTAAACTTTTTGTACTGAAAGCTGGCATCAAACAGACCAGTCTTATTTACAAAATGGTATGTAGTATACACATGGTTTGTACAGTATAGACATGCATAAGTGTGAAACTTCATTTTGGTTATGGGAGAATGTGTCATGGTGTGTATATGTACCTTTCGTTATATCTCCAAAATTATAAATTATTAACCAAATGCTAAAAGCTTGTAGGAACTTCTTTCCAAGAAATAAATGCATTTGTACTAACATGAGTGAAGTTTACCACAGTATTCCAACAATCTAAAGCAAACATGAAATCTTGCACACAGGCCAATAACCTTCCCTTAGTCAGCACTCTTTAATAGACTTGATAACACTAGTTAAACAGAAACTATTTGAACCATCCTCAACGTTCTTTTCTTTCATTTTTTCCCCATTTTCTCCCAAATTGGTATCCAATTGTACCCAATGTTATTCAATTCCCCCGTGTAACAACCACTTGAGAATTCACCGCTACACAACCCCATCAGCTGGTAATAGGAAGAAGGGCGCCACTTCCTCTTCATGGCGCGACTCCTCGAGCTCCTGACCGCTTCATTACATAATTTTGCAATTCATAAATAAAAATAAAGTTGACCTCCCATGAGGGGTGGTGGTGGGAATAAAAAAAAAACTTTAAAAAAACGATATAAATACGGTTATGCCCTCTCTAGGATGAATTCACCTGTGCTGGTGTTGTGGGTGTTGGGAGTACTGCGAGCCCTGCATGGGTTGCCGAACACTGCGTTCAAGGACAACTCTCCCTCCAAAGAGCATACTCCCTGCTCCCCGGGCTGCACCTGTCTGAATGAAGACTACAGCCCAGAGCTCAGCGTGTACTGCAGTGCTCGTAACCTCACACGTCTTCCCTCTGATGTACCATCTGCCACGCATTCATTATGGCTGGACAACAACCTTTTCACCACCCTTTCTGCTTCTTCCTTCAAGCACCTGAGCACTCTAGAATTCTTGAACCTGCAGAGTGGTCAGCTTTCCTCCATTGATGCGCAGGCTTTCCAAGGATTGCATTCTTTAGCTCACCTTCATCTGGAACGCAACCGTCTGCAATTCCTTCCCTCCAGTCTTCAAAAACATGCCTAGCCTCGCCTCCCTCACCCTGAACAACAACCACCTGTTGCGCATAGAGGAAAAGTTGTTCACTGACCTCATTAACATATGGCTCCTTAACCTGGGCTGGAACACGCTGGTAGTGCTGCCTGAAAACTGTTTCCAGGACCTGCAGGGCCTTCGTGAGCTGGTGCTAGCAGGAAATCGGCTTGCCTATCTGCATCCACAACTCTTCCAGGGCCTGTCTGAGCTCAAAGAATTGGACCTCACAAGAAACGATCTGAAGGTTGTCAAAGCTAATGTTTTCCTAAAGCTACCAAAGCTGCAGAAGCTCTATGTAGCCCAGAACCAGATTGTTACACTGGCACCCAAAGCTTTCATAGGCATGAAGTCCGTCCGCTGGTTGGACCTCACCAACAATAGTCTCTACAGGTTTCATGAAGACACCTTTCTGGGCCTTCACAGCCTCCTAGTGTGAGGTTGTCCACGACCTCCATTTCCTGGAAGAGCTACGTCTCAGCAACTACAAAATCAAAGTTCTTGGGGACAGGATCCTTGAGGGGTTAGGTCACCTGGAGATGCTGGAGTTGGAAGACAACCAGGTGCAAGAAGCATACATAGGCACTTTTGAGGGTCTGTCTGGTGTGACTGTAATCAACCTGTCTGGCAGCTGTTTCCAGACACTATCAAACCAGATCTTTAAGGGTCTGTCCCAGTTCCACAGTCTCCACCTGGACAGAGGTTGCCTCACTAAGATCACCCGCCTAGCTTTTGTTAGTCTGACAGGGATGCAGCACCTCTTCCTACAGCACAACAGCATCACTGTGGTGGAGCACCAGAGCTTTGTGGAACTCCAAGGCCTACAGCAGCTTGACCTCAAGTTCAACAAACTTCTATCCCTGTTCTCCTTCACCTTCTATGGCCTGAAGAACCTTGACTACCTCCTGCTGTCTGGCAACCTGCTCCAGCAGCTCCCTAAAGAGGTGCTCTTGCCGCTGAATCACCTCACCTGGCTGGACCTCTCGGGAAACAATCTGGAGTGTCTCCAAAATGGTACCATGCAGCTTCTTCCCAAACTGTGCTACCTCAACCTGAGGGACAATTCCCTCAGTAGCATTCCCCCAGAGATCCCAGACAGCCTACATCAGCTGTGGCTGACAGGCAACCGCTGGAACTGTGACTGCAACATGCTCCCCCTCAGGGACTACAGTATCAACAGGCCAAATGTGGTGCCTCGGCAGGTGGAGACTAGTGGAGGGAGAGGAGCCCTACATGGTAGTAAGTGTTCACAACAACATCACCTGCAGGAGCCCTCCCAGCCTGGCTGGGACAGACCTGAGGGATGTCAGTGGTAACATTTTCAGAATTGCTGAACCCTTTTGGCCATATGAGGTGGAGGGCAACTGGTGGAGATGCAGGTGGAGGATGGTGCTTTCGGTAAAATAATGTTCCTATGAAACTGGTTCTACATTGCTACTGATTTCATTCAAGCAGATATTGCTGAAAAAGATTGGAAGATATAGGAAAATGTGATTCTCTATGTAGAGCTATAGTGGGTACATATCTAAATTAGATTTTTGTCTTTGCTTCTTCTTTAAAATTTGTATTATTGCTTTGTCTAGATCGGAAAAGCTGGCAGGTTGTTTATAAATGAGTGAAGTGCTTCTCCTTTTGCTTTAAAACCAGCGATGGCATGGTTTCACAAATGCTGAACTGATCTTTCTTAACATTCCAGTACAAAAGTGACTCATAACCTCACTAGTTTGCATTTTAGTTTCTGTTGCCAAGATAATTAGGTGAAGATAAATTTTCTGTGGTCTCACCTGGGTCTCGCTTCAACCAGTGCAGCTCTTGGAATAAGGCTATTTAAAGACATCTCTGAAGTGTAGTTGTGTGGGTCTTTAATTAAAAAAAAAAAAATTCTTAGAATGTAACGTACTATGTCACCATAAAGCCAATGTGAAAGGACATTAAATGCAATGACCAGGTCAGGTGGGCAGTTGATGTCTGTGTTCACTCATGTATATTCGATTTGACTACATTTAGGTCCAAAAAGGTATAACATGTATAGCATTTATATATGTTTAGTGCATAGAAGTCCACTACAGGTCAGCTAATTTGACTGTCAAATACCAGATTGTTTTTTCGGTGGATTAGATTTATAACATACCCCGCAAGTCAGGAGCATGTGCTTAGAAACTCTAATCACTTCCTTGAAAATATCAAATGATACACCCATTTTGATAAAGCTTTCAATTTGTCCACCAGCCCATATTTCCAGCTTTTCACATTTTTAGACCAATGTCAATGGGTAGTAAAAATGTGACAGAAGATTGAGAAGAAACTTCTGTAAAAAAACTTTTACTGACAGAATATCTAATACTTAGCTGTAGTATCTATCAAGTTCATTGGTCGCTTCCCTCTGGCTACAGGACTGGAAGCTGAAGGCAAGATAAACAAGCCTTATTTGCTTCCCCCCCCCCCCCCTTTAAATGTTACTAAAAAGGAATGGGTCCAATGTGTCACCACAAATTGTATTCAACTAAATATTGACCTAATGGAACAAATATCAGCCCACACACACAGACGGCATAGAAGGTAAAAAAAAAAGAATCACATTTAATTGACAACTCATTTCATTTTTTAATTTTTATAATATTCATTGCAAACCTTTATATGTTTACACATCAAGATGCGTGATTCATAGATCCCAGAATAGGTGACTGAAAGGATGATACGCTGCCGCCACCAATTCTTGACTAGTTGTACTTTCTCCTCCTTGCCCAAACGTGCAGGATGGACTCAGAGCTCAGAGGGCGTGTACAACTCAGGCTACTGTGCAATGTATTTAACCATAGACACTGTCATATTAGGACGCAAACTGACCCAGTAAAGCCCCCATTTTAAACTAGTATCTGAGGACATTTTTTAAATCAATGGAATAATGTCCATTATTAATTTCTTACTAATTTATGCAATGTCCTTCATGTAGAAAATACCTTTGAATTTTGAGAGATCAAGGGCAGTTTCTCTAGCAATGTAAATTATCCTGCATAATATCTCTGCAGTGGTTTATACAGCATTACATTTCTCTGCACAAAGTGTGTCACACTTAAAAAGTGAATACCAAAATGAATGCAGTGTGGTATGAGATTGGGGGCATTTCACAGTGAGTGAGACACTGGCTAGGCTAGCACTTGTCTGAAGCATGTTGATAGATCACCTGCTACCCCCTCTCATCTTTTGACATGGCATCTTCCAGTCCCACGTATCTCCAGCACAGGCATGTGGGGGGCGACTGCCCGCCAGCCTGCTTGTCTTATAACCGGCGAGCCCCTGCTCCAAGGCTTTAACCCTGGTCTTCCTGGCAAACTTGTCCAGGGTGGCAATGTCACCCTCCGTCAGCAAAAGCACCCTCACAAGACCTGAGGGAGATGAAGGGATTTATGATTCAACCCATTCTCAAGTGTCCATAGGAGTGATGCAGATTTGACTGAACAGTTGAAGACCCAGCCTGATGATTGATTCAGCCAGCACTTGGGTGGCTTTATCCTTAAAACATTGATTAATGTCACAGACCCGCCTTGCCTGTATGTGGGGTGGTCTGTATTAAAATTGAAAAAGAGGTGCAAAATAATAGTTTTTATTTATTTATATATTTTTTGCACCTTTTGTTTTTCATGCCTATTTTTTTTCCTCCACATTATGGAGGATTATTCAGCCCAAAATGAAAATGAAAATGAAAATCTTTTCATTTCCATTTTTATTTTTATTTTCATTTTCAAACTGTAACTATGTAAATGAGGGCGTATGGTCCTCCTATCAATCAAAGCAAGCAGGGTGGGCCTCATACAGGTTTAGTGCAGTAGCACTTAATGAACACTAGGGGGAGTATAGCATAGGGATGGGTAACAGTCTATGCTTGATACTATGCTCTCAGGGCACTCGTAAGTTTTAATGGATGAAATGATGAAGAATCTGAGCAGTGTTATAAAGTATTCTTGTTTTATGAAAGAAACGGAGCTAGCTAGCCAGCGCTACGCTGTGTAGGCTATAGGTCAAACCTGCGAGGTGGAAAATCCAGGTTCAGAAAGTGAAAGTCCTCCCCAATCATTTGTTCCAATCACCTGGATTTGCTAATTATCACAATTCTTCAGCCAAGAGGTAGGAGCTAACTAGGCTAATTAGTGAAATTGTGAGTTCATGGGTGGAAGAAACACGGCAGGACTTTTACTTTCTTACCCCTGGAATTCCCACCTCTGCAAACCTGGTAGTAGCCTACAATAGGCTACATTGTGCATGAATGAAGACCGCAAATGAGTCACTGGATCGTTTAAACTTTTAACCTGGCTCCGGTACTTTAAGCGAACATTAAGGCATACACATTTACACACTCACCATATTCAGCTAGGACTCTTCCCAGTTCTCTGTGCCCTTCTCGGTAGAACCTAGTCTCTTCAGGTTGTGCGTCACTACCTGGAGGTTCTTTCCTGTGGTCACATATAAACAGCCACAGTTAAACACACTCCCTCCCATTCACCAAACCTTATAGGACTCTAAAAGAACATTTAACCCCTTTGGGCAGATCCCCTAGTGACCATGGTGCTGGCGCCAAGATTTTGCTCAACTGAGATATTAATTTCTCCTGCAACCAGCTATGAGTGGAAACAACAAACTCTGTGTTTTATATTCATTAGTACACGATTTGTGACAACTCCACCGAATACAGAGTTTCTAAGTGTCATTATGTCGCATAGCTAGTCCATTTAACAAGCAACCCCCCACCCAGTCTTGCCTGCAACTATACCTACACAGTGGACAATAGCGTCTATGTGTGAGTTCCTAAAAAAGTTTTTTTTTTTTTTTTAAACCAAAAATTAATTTTGCCATAGCAACAAGATAAAGCCAACAATAGCCCGTTCCTATGCCAAACCAGCCATGAAAAGCCCTGCTAACCCAAATGTGAAATTCTTGTGTAATTATACAACATTGTTCTACTATCAAAATCTGCTACTAAACATGAAATAAAAATCCCGTTCTACCATTAGTTGTATGAATAGAGATGTCCCTTTCAAAAGTCAGTTCTCATTTATTGCCTGGGACAATCCATTTGAGAAATACAAAGCACTATGTAACACTATTACACCATCAAAAACGTTGACGCATACTACCCCCCACGCTCTGCAAACTTCATTCAGTCTCATTCATCCCAGTTCATTCTGGTTTCATTTACTACTCTTTTATCAATATAGGACATTATACCCTTAGCGATGGTGTTTACAATGTCTTATTGGATGCTTTGAACAATACAGCCGTGTGTAACAGAATTTCTGCTTGTATTAGTTTATTTTTACGAAAACAACGTAGAATGTACATTAACTCACAAGGCGTAATAGTAGTTTCCTGTTATTTTCGCAAGTTTTTACTAATTTAATAACTCGTCAGCATGAATAAAGAAAATCCTCGCCTGTTTACATAGATTTTGGGAGTGGGTCAGAATAACGTAAGTAATACTGCTGGTGATATTTCAAATATGTATGTTAGTTTATCCACTCCGCCACAGTGTTGTGCCATCTGTTTGTTATTGTTATTTTCACGTTTTGAGTGCATTTCACATACTGTAGTGTAAGCGTTCATAGGTGGCTCAGTCATGTTTTATGTTTGGTTTGCCCTGAAGCTAGAACATTTGCCATCATTTTCCTGATTTTGGTGAGGTTTATGAGCCAAATTTGGTTTGTAGTTAAATATATGATTTTATGATTTACAGTAGTGCACAATTTAGCCATTTGGATAGATTTGGAGACACTAAGGGACAACAGGGTACACTGCTAAAATAAGATCTTTAGCATATCCCCCTCAGATTTTTCAAACTTGTGGACAAGTGTCTGTGATCCAGGAAATGTATAGTTTTACCTGTTTTAGATATGTAGCCCTCAGTATTTCATTGCAAACTAAAGAAAAATGTTATTTATTTTTTTTTGTATTTTTGCCAGGATTTCTTTGCATTTGTGGCACTTTGACCTAAATTATGAAAATAAATTTATCTAAGTTAGTATTGTAAATGGTACAACTGTCTTGTTTCATTTAAGCCATTTTAAAAGTTTCTGTGATGCTCACACCTGGAGTTATAAAGCCTTAAACAGGCTGAGAACACCCCCTAAATAGGTGAAAATTGACCATATTCTGCATCTGCTTGAAGGGGTTAAGGATCACCACACAGAGGTAACTCTTTCATGGCCATTTCCGTTTCCATTTCTTCGCGTCTTGTTAGGATTCCTCTTACCCATCTCATTCTCATAGACTTCTAGTTTAGATATGAGCTCTGTGAGACTGAGGGACTTCAAGCCTTCTTGCAAGGCTTCACTTCCTGTGAGAAAATAAATTAAAATAATGAATTCCTGACAGAGTAGATCTGTGACTTCAATAAACATGAAGGTCCAATGTGTTAAATAATACATGACACCCCGGAAATCACTTGCACTGTTTAGAGAGCTCTCGTTCTCAGTATTATACATGAATCCTTATTGGGTCATTTGAAAATGCAGCCATTTCAAAGCACCTCTGCAATAGTGCTCTGCAGCATAGAAATGACACCAAGCCACTTCACATAAAAATTGAGTTTGACTGGCCTGTCTCGCTCTTCATCTTGGTGTCATCCTGGCACATAATAATTCCGTCGCTCCGCAGGCGGGAGAAAAGCTCCATCTGACAGGTCCTGTTCATCGCACAGCAATAACAAACCTGTTATATCCATAGAACACCACACAGCCACATTATGTGAATCCCCTCACACCCCACCTCTGGCATGGACCATTCCAGTCCTGGATGGCCAGACTCTGCTTAATTTTGGTTTGCCTTGGTTAAATTAAAGAGATGCATTGGTTATAGGAAGCATCTTTGCATTCTAAGTACAAATCATGTTAATTGAAAGGTTAACATTAAAGCTGACATGACTGTGTGAAGTTACTATAAGTTACTATAATGAAGAGTGTTTTCATGTATTCTGTGCTCTGCTGTGTATTGGTGTTAATGCTTTCTAGCTTCCCACCCATCACCGTCCGCTCATCTGAAGGATGATATTTCTCAAGACAGTACAATACAGGACCTTGCAAATCTCTGCTTCCTTTCCCCACGGCCTCTCCATACTTGAACCTCACCGTACTTTCTCCAGGGCAGTCCCCATGTCCTGGGCCAGCCTGTGGGTCTCCAACAGCTCACTGTGCACTCTTCTCCAAGCCATCTTATCTTCCATCAGACATCCCTCCATCACAGTGCGCAGCTCCTTCTCTTGGGACACCTGACCCTGCAGACTCTCCACTTCCTCACACCGCTGTCATGGAGACAACAATGGGATTGGGGCAACAAGCGGAACAAACAACACAAACTGAACTTAGTGGTTCTGTTGGAGGTGGCAGCTGCTGTGAACTGCTCCCCCTACAGGCTCCAGGTTACCTTGTGCAGCTGGATGGCCATCTCCTGCATCTCAGCCTCCAGCTGGTCAGCATAAGCTTGCTCCAGAGCATCGCTGGGTGGCCGGGCGCTGCTGTGCCACCTGGCGATCGCGGACGTCATCTTCCGCTTGGGCCCGAACAGCCTGGCACAGAACGCAGACGCAATCAGCGAACAATCAGACCCCTCTTCTACAACCTCTTTTCTCTCTCTGCATCTCCGTTCTCAGTGGACATGATCTGAAAGCTGCAAGGATAAGTTCCAGAATGTTTTTTGGTCTGCATTTTCACCCATTCTTTGTTGAGTGACAGCTGTTGTGTCCACATACAATGCCAAACCTGTAACTGGAGGAGTCATGGGAAAAAGTAAGCAGGAATAATCAATGTTGATTTTTTGGTTAACACTATGCACCTTATTACTGAGCATATCCTATTGCAGTTATCAAACATAGGGCCCCTTTATCAGTTAGTTGTTGAAAATAATAACAGAGTTCTTCAGCATAAAAAACTGCCACTATTTATGAACATGACATTGTGATACACACAGTACAAGTGATGTCGTGGGATCAAATTACTATTAATCTGTTACAAGGGATCCTCCTGGCCAGTGGATTAAACAGAGAAATGGCTACTATATTGATAGACTTTGGTCAAGAAAATGGATAGTGCTAAAAATAAACAAACCTGCATATATACAACCTGAAATGGAATACAATATAGCCTACAAGTCCGTACCTATGCTATGCGCAGAGCAGACTGTATAAATCTTCCTCATTGAACCTCAATCTTTTTGCCATGCAGGCGGAACAAAATATAAAGTGACACATTGTCGGTGAATCCATAAAACAAGCATATCAACGGCCACATTTCATCCAAAACACAAAGTTGATCGTCTGTTATTGCAGCAGAAGCAACCAGCATTTACCACGCTGCGCAGAACTTTCTTTCATACGGGACTAGTGGCAAGTTATTTATTCAATTATAGACAACAGCACCACTGCTAGAGAAAATCTTCTTTTGAAATGTTTACGGTAACATAGGTAAGATATGTACACGCAGTGAATTACAAATGAATAGTTGGTAGAACTACAAACATCTTAGTAAGCTAGTAATTTTTCCGTTCTTACTATCGACATGGCAAACCTTATACATCTGTATTTTTCAATCATGGTAAAATTGTGGATAGCGCACAACCCTACCCCTGGACAAGGACAAGACAGATATCCGATATCCAAGGAGGTCAAATGTAATGCACACTGACTTTGTTTCTGTTTACTTAGATTTTTTGTCTAGACAAATCGAAAAGTAGACAGCGCTAAAATAATACTGATGTTTCCAAAGGAGCCAGGCATAAAACAAGTTGGTTGCTATGCTTGAATTTGTTCAATCTTGGAAAATGCTGGAGAGTGCTGGGCAGTGACAGGTCCTGAGGTTAAAAACAGGAGGACTCACGTGATTCCCACTTCCTTCAGGTCATTCTCAGTGAGGGTGAGGAAGATGCGTAGGTCAATGTCCTGCTCTTCCAGTAGGGAGAGGTATTTAGAAAAGCCAATCTGCTCCAAAAACTCAGCCAGGTCCTAAGGTATGTTGGGCAGTGGGAAAGGGGAAAATAACAGTCTATCAACAATCATGACTCATCACTCTATCAATCCATTCTCACCTATGTCTCACTGGTGTTTTGAATACTTGTTACTGAATCTTACAGTCCCTCAATCCAACAGCTTTTAAAGCATAATGTGACCCACATACAAGCGCAACTGGAAACTTCTACGATTTCCAAACGAGCAGGAGAGCAAGCTGGAGATAGGATGGAAAGTTAGACACACAAATCAGGTAGCAGCAACATGTGCCACCTGCATGTTGTTAAGAAAAGCTGAAGCATTGGAAGCCGGACCATCAAAAACCAATGAGAAAAGCAGAGGGAGGGAGCCAGCCAAAGCACTGGAAGCAGCAAGCCCGTGGTGGCACGTGCCTTGGGACCCGTGTAGGAGGGGGCCTGGCTGGACGGTGGGTGCATCCCACTGTTCCCAGTGCCACCAGGCTGTGTGGCCTCACTACTTCCGTGGCGACTCTTGCCCTTGTGGTGGTGGCCCTTGCTGGCTCTGCGAGCAGAGGTCCGCTTGGCCTGGTCAGAATCCTGGGGAAGGAAAGGGGTGTTGGTACCAGCGGCAGCCCCTGCACCATATCCTAGTTGGCCTCACAAGATTCTGGACAAACCCTGCGGGCACGCTTTCTGGGAGCAATCTTTTTGTTTGCGAAAGGGAATTTAAAGTCTTTTCGCAGCCGCTCACCTCGTTGCTCTCCAGTGAGGCTTCGCGGCTGAGGCCGATCATGCGCGGGAGCCCCTCGCTACTGCTGCTGCTGCTCCTCATGGTGGGCATGTCATTGTCAAAGAATGGGCTCTCATCTAGAAGCGGTAAAACAGCAAAAGGCCAGAGAGTAAGAGAAAAAATACATTCTCTGATTTGTTATAGAAGTGTAAAGGAAATTAGAGGGGGAATAACAGAGGAATGGGAGAGGGCAGCGACAATAGGGAGGAGATGGTCCACTGGGGCATACCTCTGCTGCTGTTGCTCTGTCCGTCCAGCTCATTGATGGGTGAGGTGACATCACGGTTACAAATACCCTCACTCTGCTCCCCCTCATCTCCAAAGGTCACGTAGCCTGGTGGTGCGACTGTGGGCTCTGTCCATGCAAAACAAGTAAAAATAAGAGATACGTGACCCAAGCCAAACAAAATCATATCAGGACATGATATCAATATAAAATTCTGAATTTACAACTGAGAGTGAACTTAAGTTACATATTTTCTTAAATTTTACCGGGACTTACCCATAGGATATACATTCTAAAATGTATGGGTGTTGTTTAACACATGCACACCAAATAATCAAACCAAGAATATGCCTTGTTACAAAAATCTAAGCATGTCTCTGAACATGGATCAACTTCCTCAAGTCTTGTTTCTAGGGTTTTTTTCTGCTGAATTCAAATCCATTTCTATTGGCTGAAATACATCATCTTGCCAGTCAGACATTTGAAAAGCAATGCTCTGCTGTGGCCAATGACCTTATTTCAATTTACACATTAGACACCCACAAGAGAGAAATTTCTCAAAAGATAGGTTCATGCAATTACCACATAATTCTGTCAGATTACCCTTAAACTGGCAGCTCTATAAAGTGATTGAGCTTCTCTTCTAAAATAAATTTAGTTGATGTATTTGTGCAATTACAATACTTACAAAGGTTACCAAACAAATGAGCAAATAAAGAAATGTGTAAAAATTAATTAATAAATAAATAAAAGCAATACAGGGCAGCATTAACAATAGTGCAGAGTGCAGACACGGTTGGTATGGATCCCAGTTTGAGCTACTGAGTATAATGCCATGACTTAATGCCATGTGGGTGTGAGGTAATGGCATACTCTTGACCATATCCTCCCAAATACAAAAACGTCACATTAGAGACAACGGAAGGCTACCACAGTGTCGGCTGGTGCCTCCAACTCTGAACTTGGCGATGGCTTGTGGCCCGTCATGGATACTGGGCCCCTTGACTTTACTGCGGCTGAGACGTGACCTTGGGGGAGCACTGTCAGAATCCTCAGATGAGCTGAGGTCTTCAAAGTGCACCAACAAACATAACGGGCAGAGAAACATGGAAGAGTTCAATTAAATGACATCACCATTGAACATTAATGTGTTAAGTGGGTATTGGAGAGGGTGATCATCAATTATCTGCTTTCCCATCAGAGCATTAATTTCATGAACGCTAAAAATAAAGCTTGGTTAGGGGGGAAATGGAATATTAATTAGGTCACATGTGGAACTGTTTCAGTGAGGTGGTTTTGACAGAATTCTATTTTTTTAATAAAATATTTTATGAAATCTGAACAAGAAGCAATGCTGATCCTGGAGACAGATGCCAATTCTTCTTTTGAATTCTGTTACTGGATTAGCAGGGAGCCATTAAGAAATTTATCCAGCTAAAGTATATTATAATATGGTGTATTGTGAGCATAGAGGCAGGGATACCATACAAACTAAGAGATTATCGACCAATGAAACTTAATCCATATTTCTGCTCTGATTAGTATCTGATCATTTATAGTCGTTCCACTTATATACTTATAAACTAAAGCAGCGAATAGGTGGCCTAAGAATAGATAGCCCCTCAAGACATCCAAGACTGACATTAAGCCCATGAAACAGTACAGTACCAGATAACAGAGAAAACATTATAAGATTTACTTTTTTTTTGTAAACCCAGCCATTACTAAACACAGTCACAAGATAATGATAAACATCTGAAGCTACTGAAAGAGGTTAATGATCGCAGAGGCATTTAAAATGCAATGCTGACAAAGTTTCAATAATTGTTTACAGGAACCATGCAAACGGCAAAACAATAAGAGAAAGGCTAACTACATTAGCTAGATATAGTAACGTATATAGTATAGTAAATTAATGTGTTAGTTGTATGACAAACCTAATTAGATTTGACCAACATAAACAAGTAAATATATTTGTATACGTGTTTTACTGTAACATACATACAGTTTTATCAAAAGCTATCATGGTGATAATCTTGTTAACATGAGTATGCCATCTTTTATTAAACAAATGTTAAAACAAAAAAATATTTCATACAAGAATTAAATACATGTGCCCAACTATTCTGCTCACAGCATGGCATACAGCATCTTTGTAGTGACAAGCAATGGTACAAAATAAGAACTTGCATGAAATAACGTGATCCTTAAGGCCTGTCCACACCAAGAACGATAACCATAACAATATGACTATAAATATCGTTTTAAAAATCGTTCTAACTCAAGTGGATGACCACACCACAAGCATAGCGACGAGTGACGAACGAGATCGTTGGGATCATTTTCAGAGCGATTTGATGAACGATAGAAACACTGACAGCCAATCAAAATCCATCAGAATTTACAATCTGCCGACACAGCTGGAGCGTACAGTGCAGCGCGTGCTTGGTGCCACTGTTTAAAGAACGTTATCGTTCATCAGTGTGGATGCTCACATCGTTGTCGTTATGGTTATCGTTCCTGGTGTGGACGGACCTTTCATACCGGGGTAAATCGTTATAGGTCTGTAGCCACAACAAGATCAGATTTTTCCAAAACAGTACCTTGTTTGGGCCTCATTGAGTGCATGTCGATGAGGCTAGCAATCTTGGTGTGGCCATACAGCATAGCTAAGGTGCGGGCAGTCTCTCCTTTAGCATTTCTCTCATCCACCTTTACCCTCTGAAATGCACACAGATGCACACATGCAGATGTATCCCCTTCATTAGACAGAGACACACAGAAAAATGTATGCATACAGAAGAAACAAACAATAGACAGAATAGAATTGCATAGAATACTCATACTCACATGCTCCAGGAGGTACTGAACAATGATTTCATGTCCTGAAGCAGCAGCCTCCATTAAGGGAGAAAAGCCAGAAATGGGTTCTCTGATGGCAAGAGACATCTGGTCATACAACTGCAGTAACATAGTTGATGTGAGGCCATTATGACCACTCAGCATCCAAGTTGTGGAAAAAAGACTCACTTTATGTTGGCATTAGCATTGTTGTCCAATAGGAACTTCACCATCTGCTGGTGTCCAGCGCTAGTGCAATGGAACAAGGCTGTCCAGCCTCTGGTGTCCTCCAGTTCCAGCTCTGCACCTTGCTTTTGTGAGACAGGCCACCATGACGATATCATGCAGATTAGCAACACAAGAACGTATCATCAGCAGGCTCACTGGGAATCCCCATCTGCACCAAACATGTTGTGCTGTCCTCAGCTTCAAATGGTGCATTAAAAGAACAAAGAAACCAGAGAAGAGACCCTAACCTGCAGCAGGAAGTAAGCGATGCTCTCATTCCCACAGCTGGCTGCCAGCATTAGAGGAGTGTGGCCTTTAGCAGTGGTAGCATTGACACCCACACCAGCTTCCAGAAGTAGATTGGCGATGTTGTCATGGCCAATATAGGCAGCATACATCAGAGGTGTCCAGCCACCAATATTCTTACAATCCAGGTGTACTTCCCCTCTGCATTTGGGAAAATAGTTTTAGGATTATATAGCTTGTTGTGTAATGTTTGAAGAATAGCTGATTTCACAAAAATAGGGCCTTAATTGTATCGAAAATTATTTCAAAATACTGAGGGATTATTCCACACCCACCTGCGAATGCACTCAGCCACCACGTCATATTGGCCAATAGAACAGGCAGTGTGGAGGTCGAGGGGTACATCCAGCTCTTCGGGGCGCACCAACTGCCCTCCAGTGCCCCCCAACCACAACGACAGACTGGCTCCCAGTTGCTCTGACTCACTGGCTTCGTCACTCAACTCCGACATCCCGTCACTCCTGCACACAAACTGCATTTTAGCGCGTACTCACTTAGCAAGGTAGTTGCGCAAAAACTAAATGTAGGTAGCAATTATGTCCACAAACATGCGTTAACAACTGTGACTTTTGGTTTCGAACTCAAGAACACATAAAAAGAGCAACGAGATATTTGTCTAATGCTGGCTCATACTGTAGCTTTAAGAGCCACTGCATAACATTTTCACGAATTTTAAATAAAAGTAATTTCGATGTTTAAAGCTAGCCAATCAAACCACCATGCCGCGGTATGTCAATTGAAAACTGTAATTAACTAGCTTGCAAACAGGAGCAGATAAATAGGCTCGCGAGTTAGCTAACGAATAGGATTCCAGTTCAACAGACCGTGCGCGCTTATTTCGCTCGAAAGCACTTAACGTTACTTTGTGCAATGATCGCTACCAAACTAAAGCTAATGTTACAAGAGAAGTGTGATTCAACTAACGTTAAATTCGGAAGTGAAACATAAATGCTGTATTACCCCCGTATAGTCCTTTACTATTTGCAAATGGACTTTCTTATTTTACTGGCTCGGAAGTTTCCGAACAATGTTTGCCACCTCCAAAGTTGAACACAATTAAACAAAACGAGTGCTTGAGGTTGCACATATGGGGAGCACCCCTGCTGCAGGAAGTAAAACTACAAAACATCTGGGATCTGTAGTCGTTTTTTCCCCTACCCGCAAGGATTCCTGCTTCATTTATTTATGAAGAGACTTCATTTCCTAAGGCACCCTGCACTGAAAGGGACCCTTCGTACGAGTAACAGCCAATCGAATGTGAATTCCTAATGACGTCAAAAAGTTTGCCGCAGTTGGCTTGTACCAAAGCCCATACAATCTCTGCTTGTAGCTTGTACTGCAATTCAGTCAATGAGCCAAGACCCCAAATTTTGGCCAGTCCGGGACATCTAATGAACGAATACTAATGATTTTTTGGTAGTCTATGTGGTCTATAGATGGAAAATGTGCGATAGCTTTGTAGCACTGGTAGATGTTAGTACCATTACTCTTCTTATTCAAATTATATAGGTCAGATGTGATTCTAATTAATAAATACACAATTGGAGTAGAGTGCCAATTCAACAATTTAGCCACTCAGATCGCATTCTGTGTGTGTACAGAACCATTTTATTTGCATGGTCAATGAGCATATGCAATTTGTCTCTGTGGCCCACAAAGCAAAACAATTAATGGAAATCTCAACATTATACTCACTGGTGTCTACCCACCCAACGATATCAACAACAAGCTTCTGTGAAAACTCAGACCAGTTTGAGAGTGTGGGGAAAATATTTTAAGGTTTTCAAATGCTGTTGTGATTCATGATTTAAGATTAGTTTACTGAAGGGCAATGCAAACCATGATCTTAAATGATCTCCCTAAAACAAAAAAAAACAAGAACACATGAATATTTTAATTTTCATCTCAGTATAATTTGTCACAACAATGAAGTATTGAAAATATGGTCAACGCCAAAATAAATTCTACTGACAATTACTGCATTTACTTTCAATAAATGTTGCTGGTGCAACATGCTCCATTCACTTCTGGTTCAACACAAGACAATCCCCCAGTAAACACCTGGTGGAAACATGCAAGTAATCTTTCTTTAACCTATCACAATCTGAATATACACTGTTCATTTTAATATGTTGAGTGCCAGGGATTGCTTTCGGAGAGTGGAAATCCTGAAGGGGCACTGATAAATGTTACCAATTAAATAAATCATGCATTTTCTAGGGTCTCAATCAAATTTATTATTTCAGAATGCCACCAAATATACAAAGTTTACAAAAAGTACACAAAATATATCTCATTTCAATTTGAGCCTTCAAATAACAATTACAATTCTAAACATAATACCAACCAAGCCATGCCTCACCTTTAAGACCAACAGCAGTATAAAGCATCATATATTGTCAAGCACTGTGCCCAGGAACATGCATTAGCGGTGTTAGTAATCAATAAATTAATTACTATCAATGACCAAAACAAATGTACATTTTCTGGTTGGCCTGATCAGAACAGAATTGTGACACTTTTTAGATGACCAAATGCAACTGATCCAGTCCATCCAGGCCAAAGGTGATTGCATCACTTTAATTGCTGTGACGAGGCGCATCCACAATCACATAGAAGCAATCGATCATAAGAAATTGAAACAGAACTCCTCTTGTGTCGGGACAAAGACAAAGCTCTCACTGACAGGGCCAGGTACCCCATCATGGCTCTGGGCATCTGAATTTTCGGGCTGGGTCTGTGTTCTGCACTCTGCTCTCCTGCGGAAAACTGGCTTCTTGGCTGGCTCTAACACAGCCGTGACTCGGGCCAACTTTACAGCTGTGAGGAAAATGACAAGGCTGATTGGTGATGTTACCACGGAGATGCTTCATCGATGACGCATATACAGCATTTGTCAATCTAGGTGTAGCAAGAAAAAGCTAGTTCTTACACAGAAGTCACAAGGCCACATCATAAACCTTATCCATACACACCTGCTTGAATTAGTTTAACCTGTTTGGCTTTGTCCTCTTCCATCTTCTTCCTGTAGTCACCAAACATGGCTCTCATGACCTGCCGCTTCTTCACCAGGGGGGCCTTGTTACTACGCAAAGTCTTCAGTGCACGAGAGGCCTCTCCCACTAAGGAAATTAAGGTCTCACTTCAACAAACATTGATTGCGGCAAGAAGCACTTTTAAACGTCACCCAATGAGACTGCCATAAGAAGCAATACAGGGCATTGCTTCTCTGACCATTCTAATAATGGATTTCTATGATGTGGTTCTCACTCTGTTTAGGAGAAGACTTCTGGGTCCTCAAGCCCAGTTCCAGCTGTTCCACACACCAGTCCAACTCTCTGACCAACTGTTGCTCTGTAGACTGAGGCACAATCAACATGAAGCAAGATTAGAAACACCAGTGAAAACATATCGCTACACAATTCTAGTATGAAAATGCACCCACCTATTATGACAGTACTTACCAGCAGCTCAGTCTCCCTGCTGTCACTGGCTGCCTCTCCCTGAGATTCTGCCAATTGTTTCTTTTGGTCTTCAGCTCCCTCTGCAGTGCGTTTCTTTTTGTTGTTTTTCTTCTTTTTCTTGCCTTTAGGAGCAGGAGGCAGTGAGCTCTGCTTGGACTCTTGCTGATTTTCAGAGCTATCCTCCCTGCCAGCACCTCTGTCGCCTGCAGCAGCATTAGGCCCAAAGGAGTCTGTGGGCCCAGGCTCTGCCTCTATATGTCTCTCTGCAGGGATCTGAAAGTTGAAGGCAAAGCCAGATCCCAGTCCAGTCAGGGGTACAGTGCCTGGCTGCCTTGTCTCTTGGATGGGAGGACACATATTCGCCGGTATGCCATCTGGGAAGAAGTTGA
Organism: Synaphobranchus kaupii; assembly: GCA_029718625.1. Taxonomy (NCBI): domain Eukaryota; kingdom Metazoa; phylum Chordata; class Actinopteri; order Anguilliformes; family Synaphobranchidae; genus Synaphobranchus; species Synaphobranchus kaupii. The sequence goes on along the minus strand of CM056379.1, from coordinate 42,379,961 downwards.
AGGTGAAGGAGTTGTCGCTTGGGATCCAGGCAGAGCTTCCCTCCCTGCTCCTGTGAACTGTCTCCCTGTCTGCTACGCCACTCCCCTGCATCTCAGGCTCTACTCCACAACACAGCACACAGGTACACCACACTCATTAAACAGGTGAAATGTTAATGAGGACTGTCACCGGGTTATTAATAAGTACTTTTTCTGCACCTGTCTCCTCCTGTGGTTTTTGTTCCTCTGTCATTCTCTGCCGATAATCACCAAACACCATCTGCATCATCTGCCTCTTCCTTACAGAGGGGGTTCCCTGGGACTGCAGGTAATGCAGCACCCTTTCCCTCTCCTCCACTGTAACAGATGTTGAAGGGAGGGAAATCAAACTCACTGACCGAGGAAAAGATAAACACTGCATTCAAACCTTTTAACACGCACGCACGCACGCACGCACGCACGCACGCACGCACGCACGCACGCACCTTCCTGTGGGTTGGTGTTGCTTCTCAAGAGGTCTGTCTGCAGCTTCTGGACACACCAGTCAAGTTCATCCTGGAAAGTCCCCCAAGGAGCCTTCAGTGGAAAAACCACATCAAAGAACCATTTCTCTTGTTAAAGGAATATTCATTTTGATGGCAAAGATATGCCATTTCAGAGGTTTATATTAAGATAATTCAGTCATATTCTTTTAAATAACGAATTATTCGCACCATAAAAGGTGACATCAGATTCCACAACGTTCGAGTGTAACGTATAAGTTACACGGCTTCTTTGTGCATCTAATAAACAGTAGCGTTACCTCTTCCATCACTGAAATCACACTGCTACTAGTTGCGCACTCTGGTAAGCATTCCTGGAGAGGGAAAGAAACGCGTAAATATTTACTTAGCATACAGCTAAGAAACTCACAATCTATACTTTACAATGCACACGCCAGTTGCCTGCGACGATAAGTACATCAAGTTATCGTATAGATTGGAGATTGTTGAACAGTTGTAACATTAGCTTGTACCTGTAACGTTATAGCTAGCTAACAAGGATGGAAACACCTAGCCAATTCGCCTGGGAAGTTTATGCATTCTCATGGATCAGGTCAATTCATGCTCGCAAACTCCGTTTATTCTAGTAATCAAGGATACAATAATACGTTACCTCTCAGCTGTATCGTCCCCTTTATGAAGGAATTTGATGATCTGGGCAAAACCATCAGGCACGCCACCATGCATTTATGTCTTGAAGTGCTCAGAATTTTCCTTCCCACTCACCACAAAGCGACTAATGTATTCAGTTCCGCGTTATTAAAGCGAGGACTGGTAGAACCATCAATAATATATCTAGGCCTAGATATTTATATTATATTAAATGTTTATATCTATGGGACCGTGGCACCCAGTGAAACGGAGTCCACCTGTCGAACACTCCCGCTCGAAAACGGACGTCTAACGTTACTTAAAAGGGGACCTGCATAGACATGAGAAAGAAACACAGGGCCAAGGGACATGGATAAATGTAGGAAACGTGGGTACCATTTCCTTTGAATAGTGCACGTTTGTTTTGTGTTGTAGGCTACTTGTAATCATTTAGATATCAATAATTCGGTAGTTATGCATACATATTGGACCTTTATTGTACATGTCTATAGAAATGATTTGATCTGCATGTAGGCTAAATCTGGAGTTTTACATTTAGTTGAGATTGAATTAAATACCAACAAAAAAATGTGCCAAACAACTTCTCCAATTGTCCCTTGAGAATTTGACCATGATTATCACTACTAGGCCGTGCCTTCATTTTCTCTTTCCCCACCCCTGCAATACACAATGTATTGGACTGTGCGCGCAATTATTCTTAGCCATTCTCTTCCCATTTATTCTTTAGGCTTTCTCTGGAGTTTATCTGACCATTACACCCTCTTCAACGATTTCCATCTAAAACGTGGTTTAACAAGTACCCTAGAACAGTGATTCTCAATCTTGGGCTTGGGATCCTGTGTATGCTGGTTTTATCTACAGCAAATATTCTGCTTAATTAATAGGGCCCAAAATACCTGGTGGCAGCCCAGGCCAGGGTTCCACTCTAGTGACAAAGGATTACTACAGGGATGTTATGGCCTGACCATTACACTCTCATTGTAATGAATGTAATGTTACTCGGAATGTTGATTTACAATTCTATGCCTTTTCTTTGTCTAGTCGCTCTGGATAAGAGCGTTAGCTAAATGCCATAAATGTAAAATGTAAACTTTCAGCAATTAGGAACTATCGATTCACCTTAAGTCTTTAATTTGATCAGTTCAAATAAATATATATTTTTGTTACCTGTATTCGTTTGCCATATAGCACAATGTGAATATGGGACTTCTATTCCTCATCGCATGCATAGCTATTTCTGACAATGTGTCTTAAGAGGGTAAATAATCCCTGAAAACATGGTGACCAATTGGGAAAAAAAAAAAAAACAGCTTGTTAAAATTCTGGGATAGCAATTGTGGTTGGACCAAAAACCAGCATACACAGCTTTTGTGAATCTGTAGTCTGCGTTCAACATTGTACAGTTCCAATTCCATCAACTACAGCTTGTACTGAAATAGATTGAACTAAATTGACTGCATACACAAATACCAGAAAATGTACATTTTTACCTTCCAAGGGAGCACAGCAAGACAAACAGACAAATTATGAAGTTATAAATATTTGGGTCTTCTGGTTGATAATTGCTTTACTTTCATAACCCATACTGAATACCGACTTAGTGAGAGAAAAAAAAGATGCTGGAGTTCATGATTCCTTTAACCTTTACAAAAGCCCCAGTACCTAGTGTAGATGCGAAACAATCCCATAACATCAAAGGTCCACTACCATATTTCACCAAAGGCATGGCGTTCTTTTCAACATAAGCCTCCTTCTGATGTCAAACGCGTCATCAAAAGTAGTAACGTACAATTGGTTCATTAGAAAACGCACTGCTGAAAATTGGGTGGACTGCCCACGCAGTGTCAACCTGGTCATGCTCACAGTACATAGGACTGCAAGATTATGAGACTGACAAGCAATGGTATGTCTTTTTAAATGTGTGTAGAAAAGACAAACAGAAAAGACAGACAGAATTAAGATTCAAAATTATTTTAATTCCCATAATGATAAAAATAATTCAATGAATTCTGTAAACCATTGCATAAATGCTATAGTGTAAAAAATTTGAACAAGTGTTAACAATTTTAAACAATACACTACAAGTAAATGATTATGCATTATAAATAATACAATCTAATTTATTTCTACAGAAAAAGCCATTCAGGTGTTCATCTTTTCTAGACACTCAGCTATTCCATGTAAAGGCTTCGATAAATTAAACACAGGAAAATTCCCATAATATGTCATTAAGGTCATATGCTGACATCATACACAAATTAATATACTAACAGTAATATTCCTAATAATATTTAAACACTAATTAGAATGAGCTATTCTATTTAATTATACATACCAAAATAAGCGATATGTTGTTTCTTAATTCTAGCCCAATTAAAAATACTAAGCAAATAAATCTATGAAATGCAACTAAGTGAGTAAGAACTAATGAGTTAACTGTAAAACCCTGAGAAAATAAAGTTTTTCCTTTTTGTCCCCCACTATCAATAGGTTAATAAATACACAAATGTGAAAATGGCATTTTGTTAAATTCTTATACATTAACCTTTAAAGAATTTGAACAGTATAGCCAGCTCATAAAACCAAATGCTACATAATAAATCAAAATGTTCTTGAACATATTCCAGTGGCCAATATCCAATTTTGGATGGTACATTCAATATGTTGGGTTTCCATATTAAACAACTAAAACAACTCCTGAACATGTAGGAATACAGAAGAGTGGTTCCAGTAATCCTGACCTTAAGTAGGGCTAATCACTCTGGTCTCAAAGCACAACAATCCAGCAGGTTTTTCACTTCTTTTTTAATCCAACACTCTCACAACTGGGGAGATAATCATCATTTATGGATTGCCAAGTAAGCTTTACTGAAGGTATAAGTGCCTGGCTATAGAGAAAGCCCGCAGACACTGGGGACCTGTTGGACAGCAGGTATAAGTGCCTGGCTATAGAGAAAGCCCACAGACACTGGGGACCTGTTGGACAGCAGGTATAAGTGCCTGGCTATAGAGAAAGCCCACAGACACTGGGGACCTGATGGACAGCAGGTATAAGTGCCTGGCTATAGAGAAAGCCCACAGACACTGGGGACCTGTTGGACAGCAGGTATAAGTGCCTGGCTATAGAGAAAGCCCACAGGCACTGGGGACCTGTTGGACAGCAGGTATAAGTGCCTGGCTATAGAGAAAGCCCACAGACACTGGGGACCTGTTGGACAGCAGGTATAAGTGCCTGGCTATAGAGAAAGCCCACAGACACTGGGGACCTGTTGGACAGCAGGTATAAGTGCCTGGCTATAGAGAAAGCCCACAGACACTGGGGACCTGTTGGACAGCAGAAAGTAGATTTGCGGTTTTCCTGAAAAACATCTGCTTTGATAGTTAATGCTGCCAAGACTTTATTTAATGCCTGGACATTCGAATAAATGCAAACAGAGCTTCATATTTAACATTGGTAAGTGATTGTATAAATATATTCAGATCCAATAATTACAATATTAATACAAAAAGATATTTTATGTGGATGAAAAATGATTATCCACGCCCAAATGATGAAATGTCACCTGTACACAACAATTTACAAGCTGCTTTGCTTCACTCTGTGCTTTTCTTCAGTGCCAGTAGCCTGTTTGCACGTTGAGTGCTTTCAATGGTGTGGTCAATGCACAAAAATGAAAAAGGACTTTTCTTCTGTTGTCACTTAAGAACAATGAGAGAACCTATGGCAGACACAGACGTATAATGACTTCTAAGGTGATAGATTTTTTTGGCTAACCTAAATCTCTTCATCAGCAAGCGCCTAAGGTTTGTCAGGCTTTTTTTTCGTTTTGAGGGCCATGAGTCATCCAACTCCATTTCAAAGTACATTTTTCATCAACATTTTCTTCTCATATTACACACATCAAAAAAAAAAAAGCAACTTTTTTTTGCCAAATATTTGTAATACAAACGATGAAAAATATCAACATAACAGCAAATCAATTTCAAAATCCTGAAATGATCCAGTTGTGGTGCAATTTCAAATCAAATTAGTGTTGTACCTTTAACTTAGGAATTAAATTGTGGAAAACTATTGAACTGATAAACTAGCCCCATATGTTCAGTGAGTTCTCAGTTGAAAACAACAGGTAGAATGTATTGCGTGTACATACAATTTACCCAAGAGCCTGGAACAGCCACTGTTGTACCTTGTGCTCAATACATCCCAGTAAATGTTGCAAGGTTTTATAACCAAAGATCTACAGTTCACTCTTCAGATCAAGGAATATCGCTTTAAAACATTTGCCAATTTGTGTCCAACTAACTCAGATGTTCTACAGACTTGTGAGGGTATTAAAGAGTAGCTGGTGCTCAATTATGCAGATGAAGCGTTCTGAGGACACTGGATATGTTTGGAAAGGAATCGGTGTGTGTGCGCGTGTGTGCGCGTGTGGTTTTGGAGGGGCCCTTCTATAAAGCCTACATTCCCTATGAGTGCACCATTGTGAGGTGGTGCAGTATAAGGCCAAGGAGATGAACTACAGCTGTCACAATACACACAAAAACTCCACCCGTCTGTATCTGCCACAGATGTTATATGCCAATGAAGTAAATACACATGTAAATGTGTACACTACTGTTCAAGGGGGTAACATAATTTAGTGACGATAACCCAGTCAAATTAAAATCCAAAGAGAGCACCTTACAGTCCAATGTACTTTACAGCATTGCAGTGCACAACCATTTGAATGCAACATGGAGTTAGCGGCTTACAGGTAAATTACAGTTCAGCAGAAAAAAAAATATATATTTAAAATAATTAATGCATATGGCCACTGTAAAATATTTCATTCATTTCCCACATTCCTTCAATATAGACTACTGCTGTTCAAAAATCATGTTTTTAAGCTTGTGCAAGTTCGATGTTAAACCACATTCTTTTTTTTAACCAAAAATTTTTTTTGTGGTTATAATAGTCCCCATAAATATACAATTTAAACAAAACATTAGATTTGGTCATTTCTGAAATTCTGGTCTCTAGCCATTTCTCATGTAGAATGTTAGAAATAATAAAAAAAAGCAAAATATTACAGAATATTGGAAAACAGTAAATTCTTTGGCAAAACTACAAAACATGGGCAAGCAGTCCATTAATATTGTCAGCAGTCACCCCAGCCCCTTCATTCAAAATGTCAAACTGTACATTATAGAGAATAACTCTACGCCTTGGCTATAAAAATTGTAACCTTTCTGACATAGCCTGAATATAACACTGACTACAGCACGGATTTAAACCTACAATGGCATCAACCAACAAACCCCTGCACGCACATTTTTATTTTATGCTTTATCCCATCCAAGAGTTTTTGTATTCTAAATACGTGTAGAACCCTTCAAAGATGTTTAACAAATAAGGGCCAGAGGGTCGAATCTGCATTGTGTCCCATCTTCTGAATATGAATGAGTTGCGCATATTCTGGCAAACCCAATATAAATGAGACAAATTATACATTTAATTACTTCCAACAAAACCTATTAAGGCATCTTATTAATAAAGCTTATTTTTTGGATAATAAACTAGTTGACATGGCTAACCTTTTTAGTTTTAAGAAAATTGGTCATACTGTGCAGTGGAAAGATCAGATCAAAATACAAATGAACAAAAATACATCCCAAAAATCAATTACCTCTAGAGACCATCAAATGTATTCAAATGGTTTCATATAAAGAAAAGACACATGCCAGTGCAACCTGTCATTTCTGGACACACATCAAACTAGAAAACAAGCAAAAGGACTTGTTTTACCGTTTGACCATACGGGTATGTTCTTGTATTCACTTTTCAAAAACTTTAACATATTTCAATTCGTGTCACCTAATTAGCCAACAGCATCACATCCCCTTACTCTGGCCAATGTCTGCCAGTTTATCCCTGATTTCTACCATAATTGCACGTTACGGCAAAGGTTTTCCACAAAATCACGCCGCTCAATATTTCTTTCTGTTGTACACTCGTTGCTGTAAATATTAAAGGACTAAGAGCACAAAGTACATGAACACAGTAGTAGGTCATTTCAATTAGTTTAACCTAAACACATCATAGATAACACGATTTACAGATTTAATACCACACTTCTGTGAAGACATTACAGAACCAAATAATTTTTACTCCATTACAAAAAGTGTGCCAGTTTTTTCCTTTTAAAATATTTACATGAGTGATGTTCTTCCTGATTGCATACCCCTACCCCGTAATTAGCTTCTAAACACTTGTAGGGATACTGTAATGGCATCAGAATTCACCCAGAAGCACCACTGCCCACTTTGAAGGGGGAGGGGGGGGGCAGTAATTTTAAGTCTGACATCAGGACAAAAAAAGCATTAATAAAACCTATGATCTCTTACCATGACAGTCTACTCACTTGAATTGGAGGCCAATGCAATGTTTAACAAAAGCAGATTCCAGCTAACAATGCATTAATATTTTCCAGAACTTTGTGGAGGCCTTTAGCCACCCACACCTTTAGCTTTTTTTTAAAAATAGTCTTCATTTCTAACAAATGATTTAAGATTTTCTAAGGCAAGGCACTTGAGTGAATGGATGAGCGTCACATATATTAACCAATACTGGCTAGGGGTCAAAACACAGAGTACCTCAACAGCGCTGTGAAATTAACAAAACAACTGGGTCCTCCAACATAACGAATGGAAAAAATATAGAAAATGGCAACAGATTTCCAAAATGCTTTAGCATATGTGCCTGTGTGATAAAAGTACAATAGCTGGTTATACTTGTGATGACTATGTTTTCTGATTTGAAAATGTAGAAATATCCTAAGCATGTTAAGCCATAGCTATTAACGTATATGATTTTTTTTTGTATAACAATATAATAACTATACTGTGATTTCAATTATAAATTGAGTATGAAATATTCTATTTCACAGTACACAAAAGCTTCACACAATAGCATATTTTAGAAAAAAAGATTTTTTTAAAACTACAAGCAGCTTAAAGCAATTTTCTAAAGTAACATTTAACAGATTCCAGGTAGACAAAGTGCTTTTTAAAGAAATGAATGTTCTTCAAGAAACTAGTAGCAGTAATTGTGTTTGACTGATGCATTTAATTGTACCATTATTTAGAGGGAATGACTGAATGAACTACCATAAGAAAGACACTGGAAAATGAATGGCATTTCAACCCTTTATCTATTATTCAAGAAGTAAAATATTCGTTGTAAAATTACCAGATAACAATCTATGTATCAGTCAATCACCATTAACTGGTTAATAATAAAACTATCAATTAAATCACTACATGAAATACTGAAAATAAAGCCATGTCTAAACTGTTAGCATAATACATTACGTAGTTCAACATCCAGAAGTAGTACCTTGAATAGTTCTACATCACCATTTCAGTATTTTTGTCTTGCAGTAAGGACATTCCGTTTTGCCAGGTGCACAGTTCTCACAAAGTAGATAATGTTGACAAGGCTGCAGGACAATGGAACGATCGTGCTTTTGGCAAACTATACATTTCTTTGACTGAAGCTGATATATTACCTGTGTGTTGAGGAAAAAAAAAAAGAGTTAGTATCTGTCATGCCTAAAAAAAAAAAGGGAAATATTAAAAGCCCAGCATGACACCGCTACAACAGCAAATGGAAGGTTATGTACAGTAATGCACTTGATTTCACACTGATGCATCGGAATTGTAAAATGGTGAAATTCTCAAGTGTTCAGCATGTGTTCTAAGGGATATTTTAAACACTGAAGCAGTTAATATTTAGTCCCCACCCCCCTCTTCATATGAATTAGGCGTTGTGTATCTGCTGAGGGCTGTGGCCATGCTCACCGTATCTATAAGCTCTAGGTCTGTGCGCAGCTGGGACTGGACGGAGAGCAGCTTTGGAAGGGGCAGACGGTCCAGCTCTCCGTAGCCGCGCAGCAGCGGTGTGCCGGCAGAGCGGCACACCATGTCAAAGTTCTCCTGGAGCCGCTTCTGCTGGCGCTCGGCTTCCTCGTGCTTCTGGGTGGCCAGGTGACGCTCCGCCTCGGCGGACTTGGCCTGCTCTTTAGCCTCCTGGGCGTCTTTCTGCCAGGTGTCGCAAGCCTGTCACAGTCGGGACACTCGGTTCGTTACTGCGCACTTGACCTGGGACGTCGTGCACTACACAAGGACAAGCAAACGAAAATGCGCTGACCTGCTTCACCTGCTGCCAGGCATCCTCCCACAGCTTGATCTTCCTCTTGGCTTCGTCCAGCTCCCTGCGCAGCCGGGGCAGGTCTGCGCTGCTGGGGCTCATGGCGCTGACGCTGCTGAACACTGGGGACGGGCTGGGGGAGAAGCTCCCACTCACAAAGTCCCATATGCTGCCGCCGGCGCCTCCATTCACTCCTGCTGGGAGATCACATACACACTGCTTTTTACAGCTACCCGTGATCCCCAACAGTACAGTAGCTCCCACAGTAAATCTGGGTACTTCCACAAAACAATGACTTCAGGGCCCTATTCCTAGTAGCTGGCTAACGGAGTTAGCCGGCTAACTGCCCCGAGTAAAACCCAGAACAGTGTTTTTGTTATCATATTCAGGGGTTTCTGGGTTTTACTCAGCACAGTTAGCCAGCTAACTGAGTTATCCATGTACGAGGACGGGGCCCGGCAAAGCTCACGGGCCCACAATCAGTTCTGTTGTTGATTCCACATGAGCCCTGGGTCTTCGGTGTGGTTGGTGGGGTGCTTGCTACGTCTTACCCAGAGCGTTCTGGGAGGACACAGACGTTCCCAGGAGGAGGTGCTCTGTCTTGCTGGGAGGTGCCTGGGGCTGGGTTTGCTGGGGTACCATGCTGGACAGGAGGGACTGGGACAGGGAGCTGAGAGGAGAGGCCGACAGCGAGGAAGAGGAGTGCAGCGAGGATGAGCGTGCCAGAGAACCAGGGATGTTGACCGGGGCTGAACTGCCTAACAACCTCTGACCTGAGGAGACAATGATGTGGAAAATGATCAGGCATACTGCACACTCAAGCACAACAGGCACCAAAATGTGACACTGCCAACATTCAGAGTTGTATGTAATGTACAAAAGAGTGGAATATCTAGTGCTCTCCCATCAGGAAATGTAACTGCAAGGGTTCAATAAAAATATTGTTTATATCATGTAGAATGTTTATGATATACATTTTAAATGTTGTATGGAAATGTACAATATATTGCCGTCATTCAATTCAAAAAATATTTTCATTAGCTATTAATGAGTTTGGAATTAAGCAATGTTCTGCTGTAAATATGACCGTCTATTTTTAAGGACTACACTTTCAATTGATGATTAATTAATTACCACAGGAAATACGACAATCTCCCAGCTCCTGGCTAAAATTAGTCTTGTGTTTTTAGCCTCCACCATCTGTCGCTTAGACTATCATCACGACCTGTCAAATGACTGGATTCAAATGTTGATTAACACATAATTAACCATTTAGAAATAGATAGAACTGTACAATTGTGTGCTAGGACCCCAAGAAAGCAGCCATTTAAAAAGTCAAAGAAGCTGAAGATGTATAATAATCAGTTATTTAAAAGTTATTTTTTGTTCTTAAAAATTAATTCAAATTTTGTTTGCCAGAGCTTTTTGCAGTAGGGACTCGTGTTTATATGGTAGGCTACATTTACGCGGACTCGCTGTGGTTGAGAAGTGTGTTGGATGTGGCCTAGGTCCAGGCCAGAGGCAGCAATATTTTATGCAAATATAACCTATGACCAGCACCATGTAATCAATAAAAAATAATTTAAAAAATCGGGTAGAAATGGATGAAAAAACACAAGAAAAAAACAAAAAACAAAGACGACCGTTTGAGTCCTTCTTGGCTGAAACCTGGAAAATCTCACTTGATAAATCGAGGTCACCGTTTTCCTGTTCTTCAAATTCTTTATCAAGAGAAGCTACGTTGACGTCACAAAAATTCAGGTCAAGTGCAGAGCCTGAAACACAAAAAGAAATTCCGGTCAGTTAAATCTCCATGTATGCAGATCAATCACAGACATGACATGCTTTCAGGTCAGTCTCAGTCAGACTGCAACTCTGTTACTGCATCCTCAGCAGAGCTGCTGCAACATGTGCGACTCCCACAAAAGCACTAGGGAGAGGAGGTAGAGACCTTTCACTGCCCGTGTGCTTCAACATCTACAGCAGGGATCTCAAACTCCAGTCCTGGAGGGCCGCTGTGTCTGCTGGTTTTTGTGATTTCCTTTCAATCAGCAGCCAATTTAGGCCTTGGAAACAAGGTGTGCAGACTCTTTAGCCAATCAATGACTTAAATTAAACACTTAAGTGCAGGAACACATCGAAAACCAGCAGACACAGCGGCCCTCCAGGATTTGAGTTTGAGATCCCTGATCTACAGCCAAGAAGCAAGGCATCAGGAGGGATCAGGGGAGCAGACTATAGGTGTGCCTATGTGAGATCCAGGTCTCTAAGCGCTTTAAATACGCCTGGGCGGCTTTCAGACAACAGAGGCATTTATAGCCCCCCTGCTGTTTTACAGTTCTATTTTAAAAACTGTGTGTGAATCTGCTGGATGATCAGCTGAAACAAAGATTCTAACCAGAAGATTGATGAAGTTAAGAGGCTACGTTCTACATATTTCTCACATGAAAGAAAGCTGAAATGAAAAGCTTAAAGACCCCGTGCAATCAAAATAATCTTTTTATAGTGATAAAAATCACCGGTAGCCATGGCCGTCACTGGGATTGACTAGCATTGGCTCGTACAATTGTCACTGAACCGTGCAGATCAAAGTGCTGAATTGGCTGGTTTCATTGTCAGTCTGTGTCGTTTAACGTATAGTTCTACACGTTTTGCTAGCTAGCAAACTAAACACTATTTTGATCCAGTTTAGAGGGCTATCTAGTAAAATTTTCACTTGTGTGAAACACACCCCTTCCGCTCCCCAGTTCTCCTGTTCGGAGATATGTTTACATCAGATGGAAACGTTATTGACTGGAGAAAGCATATATACATCGTTAAAAGTGTTCATTGAGCCACAGGTTTTTTTTTGGTTTTTTTTAAGTGTTTGAACAGGGTCTTTAAAACAAAGGCAAAAAACAACAGGATTAGTAATGCACAATGAAAATGTAGTATGAAAACACTTATATGGCCAATGCACTTAATTCTATATAAATGATCAGGAACACCACAGAGACTTTCCAGAAAGCTGCCGTTTGGCCAGGAGTCTGCATGTTGACTTGGCACTGCCTTTAGTCAGAGGAGGCACTGCGAGTACAATCATATCTCTGGGCTCCAGTTAAGGCTTCTTTCCTTTTAAAACTACCAACAGAAATCACACAACTGCTTTTGAAATGTGTTTGCCTTTAAAAACCTTTTTAATTTGAATGTAAAGGCAATGCTTAATGAAACTCATCATTAAAACAAGAATACATAATTAACCTGTGCAAAATATCACCATGCCAACACAACCACCCCAGTTAAATATCTGAAATGTAATATTCATTATAAAATCTATTTTTGCCACCAATGACCTTGACAGCACAACCTTCTCCTGACTGATTTTATCAGAAGAAAGAAGGAAAGAAAAAAAAAGTCTCCGTACCTCAGCACTGTAAAAGTAGGACAATCCAGGTTGCTTGGTGCTGACTCACTGTCAACAGCAGCTTGCTCCGAATCCTTCACACACTTTCACTCGCAGACCCCCCTCACATATGCACCAACCCCAGTCACGTGACCACTGCTGCCTAGCAGCACCAAGGAGCCGGGTGGAGTCTAGGGAAGGGAAACCTGGCTCCAGCCTCCCAGGGCTGCCTACCATAACCCCCATAGGGGGAAACTGAAAGCACTTAATCTCAGGGATACTGCATGTGAGCTCAATGTTAAACTTCCCAATAAGACTGTTATGCTCTTTGTTGAGCACCATTACCTCCTTTCCACTAGTCATGCTTGCTCTTGCGGTGATGTGGTAACAATGACCCACAAAAAGTATTGTTGAAACATCTCAAAATGGCTGAATAACTAATGTTCCTCAGTGCTAGACTCATTGCTAGCAATTTAAACAATAATATGAAACGTGGCACTGTTAGAGGCTCTTGGATTGTGCAATGGCTTTAAAAAGCTCGTTACATTTGTTGGTGATCTGCTGTGTTGGCAAATGCACTGAAATGCCTTTCCTCCATCTGTTGCAGAATGTTATGTTCCATTTGTGTGACTTAACTCCAGGTTCTGTGCTAAGCCAACTCTTCACAAAACATATCTTGTTTTGTTTGCAACATTACTTTTGACAGTTTTACAATCCATTTCATCGACATTCATTTTTCCATCCCTCCAATATAATGGTGAATTAAAGACATGCAGCTGTATGAATCTAATACATAGTACTCACCTATGACCGATTCAACTGTATTGCTGCCGGGATAAAAGGGGGTTGCCTTTGCATTCATGGTTGACAGTGTAGTTGGGGAGGAACTGTCGGAGCCAATGCTGGAGGCCAGACTGGATGTTATACTGGACGTTATACTGCAAGCCAGTGGGTTCACTGCTGAGAACACACCGATAAGGTTCTGCAAACCAGATGACAAAATATTCAGCATAAATCAGAATGGAATAAACGGTTTATACAGTCCAAGAATGGATTTCACAGGAGATCATGAGAACTAAGGGGGCACAATATGAAAATTCTGGGCAGATATCCATAGACGATATTTGTCTGGCCACACTGGCAGATGACGACACCTCCCCGTTTGATATTAGTATACAAGTGAAAACTGAAAATAAATTTCCGCATTTATGGAAGAAGTCGACAACAAAAATTTCTCATTTCAATTAGTATAACAAAATATTATTCTTAAAATACTTCACTCACCTGTTTTTCTTGGTCCAATAGTCTATGATTATCTGGATAACTCTTTAGAGATTTTGCCTGCAAATAAGGCAGAAAATTTACATGATCAATCAGTGTGGTGTTACAGATGTCACTGTGATATTCAAGCCTCATTTCAAGAAAATGTGTGTTAATGTTCAGCCTTGCGTCCGCAGCACAAAAAGGAAGGAATTAAGTTATTCAAGCAAGAGAACACACATTCTGAACAAAAACTTAAAACATAATATATATATATATATATTCAACAGATGCTATGTTTGGATACTTCTTTCAAGTGGAACAAGTATTTCCAGGTTAATTTCAAAGCTATTATGTTAGGTTTAATTTAAAAACTTTACTGCCTATCACTGAAATATTTCTCAGCCCTGTATGACTTTGAATAATGAAGAAAATGACAGTGAATAACTGATATAAAAAAAGCATATAAAATTAAGCGGGGAAAAAAAGCTAATTAACTTAAATATGTATGCAAAGCCAAGTATATAAAGTATACCGTGCTCCTTGCAGTTTACAAGATATAGGGGGGGGCAGGAAAGCGAAAGAAAAGGGATGTTTATGTACCTGATCCTCACGCTCAAACCCCGGAGCTTTGGGATAGTTAGATGTTGGAGAGGAAACACTGGAGGTGGTGGACTCTGAACATAAGCTACCATTAGTAATGCTTTTTGGCCTGCCAATGGGTCCAATTGGGGACATTGAACTGTTGCTTCCTGAGCTTGACGTTACAGTCAGACTATTACAGCATGAAACCTAAAGAAGAAAAGTACACAGGATCTTATTAAGGTTTCATAGCCAGTCCAATGTGTTCAGCTTTACAATTAACTAAGTTCAATCTATAACCGGTAAGTAGCAATAATTTGCAAGACTTCTGACAGCACAGTTGGTCCTGACAGGCAATGTCTTAATGTGCTTCTTAGACTTTTGTTGTTGATTTTGTTGGCTTTTTGGACAATTAGTATTTTACCAGGCTAAGAAGCTCTTTCAATTCATTTTCTTGGTTTCATCTTATCTTTTGTATAAAAGAGCACACTGAATGAAATCCAAAGCAAAAAATACAAATTATATGAAAATAAACAGAAATGTACAAAAACATTAGCCCTATAACTCTTCCTGTAACATATCAACTTCCCTTTAGAAAAATCAAGCACGAAAAAATTCAAGGTCTAGTCATTATTAGCATAATTTTTGTCTTTGAAGACACAATTTTTAAAACGCATTTCCCATTAGCCATCTTCACGTTTTAATTACACAATTCTTACTTTACAAGAACCACAGGATCCGAGCACATCATGCCTTGAAGTTTTCACAGTCTTTTTCCACTGTGAAGGGACACAGTGAAGAGTGATGGTAGGACAGGCAGAGAGGAAACAGCACATTGGTACATACATTGCCTAGTTGGCCATTGTTGCCTGCAGTGCTGGTGACAGAGTTGGTATTGCCTCCCCACTCGCTGAGCGAAAACTCTGAGTACTGTTGGGGACACAGCTTTGACTGGGGGCCCGAGTGCATCACGGTGAGCAGTGAATTCATCGTCTCTTCGGTGGAAGGGATTCCTGGAACAGACAACACAGAGGGGTTTTTACATGCCCTTTCATTATCATCAAGTGCTGCCTCTAAACCTATCATTTGGTGTTCTCTAGCCAACTTAACCATTTCAATTACAGCATTGACTGACATATGAGTGTTTCCTCTTACAGCCTTAAGGGGGCGCTCAGCCCACCAAAAAACCAACCTTTAATTATTGGTCAAGACGACCACCTTATGATGGTTTTTCTATTATTCTACGGTCTCAAATCTGGACCAAGCCAGTACCAACTAGGGGTGGGACTGTTTAATCAAGTAAATGAGTACTGGTCGATTCAATGTAAATCAGAAAATCTGAATCCAAAAACACATCCTAAAAATCACATTGTGTGTGTGGCAGATTTTTATGTATATTTCTTTGGTGTATATTTTCACATTTTCTTTTACCCAGCATTCTCGGGGTAACTTGTTCACTAGCAATTGAATCCTGTTATGGCTGTAAGCTTTTGTTTATAATATGCAATTATATACATATATATGTATAGACAAATGATTACTTTATGTTTTGTATTGGTTCCAGCCTGGCTAAATTTAAAGCTAGCTAACTAGTGTTCAGTGGAGTCTGTTCATTCAACCATACTTCAATTAAAACAGAAAAATTGAGTTTCAATTGAGAGTTATAACAAAAACACAACATACAACATACAACCACTTGTACATGGTTTTGTTACTTTCTTGATCTAAAATGATATACTGTTTTAATGCATTTAATGCTGTAATAATGACTATTCATTTAAAACACTCGAATAGTGTTTCCATACATTGCCTTGATGAAGATTAAAAGCGCAAACACAGTCTAAGACTTAACATGCCACTGTTTATTCTAGGCTTGTAGTCATGGAAGACATTCACAAAAATGTGACATTGATGTCAGAATATGATAAGATGGCCTAAAAATCATCAATAGCCTCTCTCTTGCAGCACACCTTTATTCTTTGTAGGCCAACGCAGGTGTAGCTTATATGATATTTGTCATCCTCTGTCCCCTTGAGTTCAGTGCACACTAGACACAAACCTATAAATGGTCTGCGACGCCTTAAAACGGTTGCTGTCTGCTGTTCAGAGTTCATAGCTGTTACTCTGCTATTCAAAGCCTATAAGGTTTAGTACGGTTATACTCACGTTTAGACCATTACCTACAGCTAGCCACACAGCTAAGTGTCCAAGTTAGCAAAATACATATCAACAGTCATGATTATATATGAGGATACCATACTACAAGTTCTCATCATAATAAGAGTGTGTTGGCAAAACACTCGTTCAATAGCCAATTTACCGTGGTACGGATGATTGTCACTCAAGGGATACCACGACCCCATCACACCCCCCTCTTCTAAACCCCTCCCTACACCAAAACACATTGGGCTCTATCTCAGCGCTTGGTCTAAGCGCATGGCGTAAAGTCCATTTAGGGCGTGTCCAAGTCCACTTTTGCTATTTTAATGGCGTGTTTTTTGGGCGCTAAGCACGGCGCAGCATGCAAGTGGGCTGAACCTAGTCTCTTCATTAATTATAGGTGTGTCTTGGGCATGCAATAAACCAATCAAAATGTCATATCCCATTCTCTTTAAAAGCCTGCTTTTCCTTGGCGGATTGCTTATATGATGGCGAAACAGACATGGTCGTGCGTGTTTAGTGCGATCAAGGAATAGGCTATATGGATCAATAGTAGCCTATGATAAATATTATTCGGACAAACCATTATGAGTTCCCGGTAATTCCCGACAGTGCTGTTATTTTACAAAATATATGCGGTTAAATTTAGTTAAAGGCACCTGCAACAGCTGAGAATAAACTACCAATGGCTTCCGTCTCACCTTAGAAAACGCCAAATTAGCCTGCTTGTTTAACGAATTTCGTTTGATTGTGCAATGAAGCAATGAACTCATGTTCAAGCTTCATCCGAAGTTCATTACCTGAATTCTAATTTTGATTAATAAAATAAATAACGTTATTTTGCCTTAATGATGACAACAAATACAATAAAGCTGTCAGGTTGGCAACCCATAGGTTCATGCATATTTTCCCTTGTTTTATAATGTCCTGCTTATGGACGTGACAAACCAGTTTTACTCGTAGCGTAATGCTTTAAAACAATCCACTTTCCCAGGAAGACCGTTAAAAGTGCGATTTACAGCAGGGGAAACAGACCTGCTCCTGTAAAGCGCACATGCAGATAATAGTATTAAAATTAATTGTGAATTAATTGTAACGTGCTGCAAATTTGTTTTCGTTTCTAATTAGACGCTTAGTTCGCTTTAAAATCTTTTGTTCAGTTATGGAATAACAGGTGAAATCAGCAGGGTTTTAATAAGCTGAGGGTATGGAAACCTTGTCACTGTAATTAAAAAAATATAAAAGACGAAGAATAGCTAAGGTTACAATTCAGTTAACATGGTGACATTTATCTCCGTTTTTTAACCATAGGCTATCGAAAAAACCTTATGCACAGCGAATCCGCTGTAGCCTAGGCTATCTGAAAAACAATAAAAGTAATATTCACTGGACAAGGTTTTGAACTTTTTTCAGTCACAAACCATTCTATTTACTTACAGGCTGTATTCCTAGATAAACAGAGCTGTATTGTAATGACATCTGAAGCGCATTTTCAAAACTCAAATGTCCGTCTATTGCAGTGCGCGAGTTTTCCATTGAATGACAATTCACGCATTAGGTGTAAATGACAATTTGCGCATTAGGTATGATATAGGTGTTATCAGCTCCTTTTCAATGGATAGCCATTGTCCCGTACCATCGCTTTGACATCGCCTGGATGTTGATGGAGTGGGCTGAGAGCAATGTAATGTGGCATTGTTTCCCTTCGCTGAGAGAAAGGTATGTGGACCTATGGAACCATTTATTATTATGCATTTTTGATATAGCCTACACAATAATAATATTTCACATTGTGATCTAGATATTTTAGTCATGCTTGTGCGCGCCCCTGTGTGTAACAGACAGGAGGGTACGCGCGTTGTGCACACGCCTATGTAGACGCACTTATATGCGCCGTTAAAATAACATGTAAACAACTGTGACATGACTTTAGACCAGGTTTGTGGTGGTTCTAGCACAAGCGCTTTCTGCTGGCTCAAGATAGCAATACGCCAGAAAGAATCCTGGCCACTCCTTATCTTAAGACCAACACGCCCAGTTCACTTGTAATGGGCGCAAGAATAGTTAAACGACGTGAACGCAAGGCGTTATTATGAACCATGCGCCGGGTGTAAGATAGCAAAGACACTTGCGTTTGGGTTAGCGCCGGGTGTAAGATAGGGCCCATTATGTTTGAATTCTACTTATTTTGAATATAATTCATATTTTTGGTTTCAAGGTGCATTTCACTTTCAAACTTTTGTTTAACTTGGTTTCAAATTTACAAAAAAAAAAAAAAAAAAGGCCCTGATTTAGCTCCATATCTTCCTCAGACTCCATTCTATATGAGCTTGGCTGTGGACTGCGGGGTGAAAAGAAGCAGGCAGGGGACACCACGTGTTTCTGAGGAGAGCCTTGGACGTCTAAACTCTCCTGAGTCGACAGTGGGGTTCGAGCATGAACTTGGATGTGGTTGCAAATAGTTGGACATTCCAATTTAGGGTAGGAATTGGATATGTTCAGGTCCATGTTGGGTGCCAATATTTTTTTTTACATAAATAAAAATTAAATGGGATGCAGTAAACAACCAAGAAAGACAAACTCACTCCGTCTGATCTCACCATAAGACTACATCTATATCACTTACGCTCGACATGTGCAAATGCACAGAACGGCCCCCTGGGACAGTAACCAGTTTGCCTCATGTCGTTGCATTTTGTAGATTTGTAAATCTGCAAAGGCAAAGCAAAAACAAAGTGCACTTAGTGTTGAATGTGACCCAAATGTATTCTCACATCGGAAATATTACTTAATTCTACTCATATGGTCTCTGAAAAATTAAAAATCATATACAAAAGTGTTTCTTGACATTTTGTCACCACAAATTAGACGGAAGGTCTCAGTCATGAAGAATGACTGTTGCATTGGACAAAAACACAGACGAAGCAGGTTTTTCTTCTTTTTATAACATATCTGCTGTTTTCTATATCAGCCATACCATTTTGAACACTTTCCAGATTTGTTGAGGGCGTTGTCAGAGACACCCACACACCAAAGATGTCAGATTATTGCAAACTTATTGTAGCAAAATATTGCCCAGTTTTCAAACCTGTATAACAAACTTACCGTTCATCGTAGAAGTCTGAAACTTGGATCATCTATTATTTTGAAACATGAAATATTCCACTTTGAAAAAAAATAAATCTCAAACTACAACCCCAATTTCCTTTGTAAACAAAGGGGTTGGTTTACTGAGATCCGAAATAAGTGAGGTTATTTTGCGTGCACAAAGTATTTGCACGTTATCATTTTACTCTTAGCGGGTGATCAACTAAGAGGCATTATGCAAATGACTACAGCTGCAAACAGCCATATTTAAATGAGGATTTTGCATGTTTGCAATAGCTGGGTAGGCTACTGTTACACTGAACAAACTGGCGGTTTACTACGAACTGTTTCACTGGATGTCCAGTAAGAGTTTCCACTTGCTTTGCTATTCACTGTTTATTATAATAAATATTATATTGCTTGTTTGACTCAAATACTACAAACTCCAATTCCAAAAAACTTGGGACAGTATGTAAAATGCACATCACTGGGTATAAAAAGATATCAAAAGACTCGATATCTTATTTTCAGGTACTCTTACAGGTGATACTATAACCTCTGCATTTGAATGGATCTCTATGGGAATTTGGGGGGGGGGGGGGGTCTAGATTAAGCTGTCAATTACACAGGAAAAGTATGGAACCCATGGTTGGCTAAATGGCTGTAAGTCATCAAGGGTCTGAGGTATCAAACGGGCATCAAACCATCACTCTGCTGCCAGATATGCAGTAGATATGGATGGATCACTTTAAGGGTTGTTTCTCCGGACTCATTTCCCTATTGAACTCTATGGAAAAATAAGTTTTTATTTTTTTAAATTTTTTTAAATCTCTTTGAATATGGCCCTCAATGTACCTATTCAAATAGGATTCGAATTTCGAATGTAAATGTGACAGCCCTAATTCATACCAAAATGCACATGCAATTCCCATTTCAAAAATTGCTTTTGGGCTTAGTAAATCACATTAAATGTGCTAAAGTAATCTATTTGCATGACCACCTGACACTATTTCGCGAAATAACTTTGGGACGCCCAATTTTGCATATTCATTCAGGATAACCTGCAAAAATTAAAAATCCATGCATCTTTCCATTTTAACACACACAGTCCTCTTTGCACCTCATTACTTGATCACCTCGGACAATTTTTTCTGGTGGTAACACATGATTTTGTACACGCAAACCTTTAGTAAATCGACCCCCGAGACTACAAGTAATCAGATTAGCAAATTGCAAATGGTCATTTGCATAAACAAAAATGAGTGGATTTGTTAAAATTGTACCGATTGTTCTGGAACTTGGTGGGTAGACAACACCCTCAAACATGAGTAAAAAGTAACTCTTTCATGAATTCCAAAGAGGCTTTTGGGAGGCATTCTCTTAGATATGCATACAAAATGCCACTGCATCAAAACACATTGGACCTAGGTGTCAACCAATATGAGGTGGCTAAAATATAAGATAGTATCTTTGGAAAAGACACCATGTTTATTAAAACAATAATACCTCACATAGTTGTGCTGGTTCTGATGAAACTGCACAGCTTTAGTACACAGAGCAATGATTTTTTTGAAGACATCCCACATTTTAAAAAAATCTTCAAATCAAACATAAGACATACAAGTTTAAGCATTTCCTATAAAACCCTCTCATCATAATCTTTGACATAAAATTTCCCCAAATCTGTTTTGTGCCATTTTGAAATATGTATTTCAGGAAAACCATTTTTTTCCAAGGATGTATTTTCCCACAGATTTATATGAACCCTTTTGGTGATTTGCATTTACCACAATTGCCTAGGAGTCATTTATAAGTTAAAAAGCAAACCAATTAAAAGCAAATCAATGTTAATCCCAATAAAATGTGCAAATTATCCAATTTATTATATAGACATGCAATGTTCACAAATTTGCTCTATATCATGCATGGGTCATTGCTGAATTTCTATGGTTGCAGCATTGTGGCCAGTGCATAGCCAATGGGATCGCTGCTTGCAGTACTATTTTCAAAAAGAAATTGAAATGCATTTCTCAAGTTAAAGAGACCAACTTCCATGGGAGAATCTCAGACCACTGACCTCTGGATGGAACTGCTGTTCAGTGCGAGAGTGGCAATACTGGCAGGCGTCTCCACTCTCACACTTTGAGGGCTCTCCCCACTCGTCCCCGTGCTTCACATTAGGGCATGGTGTAGACCTGCCGTAACATTAACATTTACCTTTTACAATCAGATTGCAACGCTCACTGATATTGCACAAATCATTTCTGAAGACGTCAGCGTAATTACAATAAATAAATAAAACTTCTGACCTGTACTTGAACTTGCGTGGATTTCTTCTCCTGTCTCTACTGTTATGGTAGTGCGGGCAAGCATAGCCCTGTCTGCATAGTCGTGGAGGTTTGGTACACTGCTCTGTTTTGTAGTTTGCCAGAACAAAGTTGGTATCTGGAGATAAAGGTATGGACCAATGAATAGGTATTACAACATACTCGCAAGTTGTAGAAAACTGCATACAATGTTAGTCACAATTAATTATTCAACAAAATATTCCTTTCGCGTATTCCCCCAATGCCATAGATCCAAACAAAGATTTTATCAAATGCAATTAAAAAAAGAAAGAAAAAAAAAGCACTTTAGCACGTGATAAGCTGCGACCATATGCCAAAGTATCTGTTTGTGCGGGTATAGTCTATTGCAGAAGTATCTGTTTGTGCGGGTATAGTCTATTGCAGAAGTATCTGTTTGTGCGGGTATAGTCTATTGCAGAAGTATCTGTTTGTGCGGGTATAGTCTATTGCAGAAGTATCTGTTTGTGCGGGTATAGTCTATTGCAGAAGTATCTGTTTGTGCGGGTATAGTCTATTGCAGAAGTATCTGTTTGTGCGGGTATAGTCTATTGCAGAAGTATCTGTTTGTGCGGGTATAGTCTATTGCAGAAGTATCTGTTTGTGCGGGTATAGTCTATTGCAGAAGTATCTGTTTGTGCGGGTATAGTCTATTGCAGAAGTATCTGTTTGTGCGGGTATAGTCTATTGCAGAAGTATCTGTTTGTGCGGGTATAGTCTATTGCAGAAGTATCTGTTTGTGCGGGTATAGTCTATTGCAGAAGTATCTGTTTGTGCGGGTATAGTCTATTGCAGAAGTATCTGTTTGTGCGGGTATAGTCTATTGCAGAAGTATCTGTTTGTGCGGGTATAGTCTATTGCAGAGATATCTGTTTGTGCGGGTATAGTCTATTGCAGAAGTATCTGTTTGTGCGGGTATAGTCTATTGCAGAAGTATCTGTTTGTGCGGGTATAGTCTATTGCAGAAGTATCTGTTTGTGCGGGTATAGTCTATTGCAGAAGTATCTGTTTGTGCGGGTATAGTCTATTGCAGAAGTATCTGTTTGTGCGGGTATAGTCTATTGCAGAAGTATCTGTTTGTGCGGGTATAGTCTATTGCAGAAGTATCTGTTTGTGCGGGTATAGTCTATTGCAGAAGTATCTGTTTGTGCGGGTATAGTCTATTGCAGAAGTATCTGTTTGTGCGGGTATAGTCTATTGCAGAAGTATCTGTTTGTGCGGGTATAGTCTATTGCAGAAGTATCTGTTTGTGCGGGTATAGTCTATTGCAGAAGTATCTGTTTGTGCGGGTATAGTCTATTGCAGAAGTATCTGTTTGTGCGGGTATAGTCTATTGCAGAAGTATCTGTTTGTGCGGGTATAGTCTATTGCAGAAGTATCTGTTTGTGCGGGTATAGTCTATTGCAGAAGTATCTGTTTGTGCGGGTATAGTCTATTGCAGAGATATCTGTTTGTGCGGGTATAGTCTATTGCAGAAGTATCTGTTTGTGCGGGTATAGTCTATTGCAGAAGTATCTGTTTGTGCGGGTATAGTCTATTGCAGAAGTATCTGTTTGTGCGGGTATAGTCTATTGCAGAGATATCTGTTTGTGCGGGTATAGTCTATTGCAGAAGTATCTGTTTGTGCGGGTATAGTCTATTGCAGAGATATCTGTTTGTGCGGGTATAGTCTATTGCAGAGATATCTGTTTGTGCGGGTATAGTCTATTGCAGAGATATCTGTTTGTGCGGGTATAGTCTATTGCAGAGATATCTGTTTGTGCGGGTATAGTCTATTGCAGAGATATCTGTTTGTGCGGGTATAGTCCATTGCAGAAGTATCTGTTTGTGCGGGTATAGTCTATTGCAGAAGTATCTGTTTGTGCGGGTATAGTCTATTGCAGAGATATCTGTTTGTGCGGGTATAGTCTATTGCAGAGATATCTGTTTGTGCGGGTATAGTCTATTGCAGAGATATCTGTTTGTGCGGGTATAGTCTATTGCAGAGATATCTGTTTGTGCGGGTATAGTCTATTGCAGAGATATCTGTTTGTGCGGGTATAGTCTATTGCAGAGATATCTGTTTGTGCGGGTATAGTCTATTGCAGAGATATCTGTTTGTGCGGGTATAGTCTATTGCAGAGATATCTGTTTGTGCGGGTATAGTCTATTGCAGAAGTATCTGTTTGTGCGGGTATAGTCTATTGCAGAAGTATCTGTTTGTGCGGGTATAGTCTATTGCAGAGATATCTGTTTGTGCGGGTATAGTCTATTGCAGAGATATCTGTTTGTGCGGGTATAGTCTATTGCAGAGATATCTGTTTGTGCGGGTATAGTCTATTGCAGAGATATGTTTGTGCGGGTATAGTCTATTGCAGAGATATCTGTTTGTGCGGGTATAGTCTATTGCAGAGATATCTGTTTGTGCGGGTATAGTCTATTGCAGAGATATCAGACAGACTGACCTACGGACAGAGTGACTGCTGGTCACAGCTAAAAAGGACTCCAGTAAAAGTAGGAAGTCCCCCATGCAAACACCAGTTGAGTAAAAGTACAAAAGTATCTGATTTAAAATGTAAGTACCAAAAGTAAACAAACTTATTCATTTTAACAACAAACTTAAAAAAAAAAAATTTCAGAAAATAAAAATAACTATATGGGCTTGATTAATTTTGACTAATCTTAGAAAAGAGAACCAAGTATGACACTGAAGACCTGTGTACTGAAAAAAGGTTGTGTGAGACATCCTGCCCTTTCAATAATTCTTTAAGTATGAATAATCTTTAGTATACATTTTCTTCAGATGCCAAGAGCTTGTTTGGGCCTTTTAAAAAAATATATTATCAGTTAGCAAAACGTGATTATATAACATCACATATATAGTCAGGTCTGTTCCAAACCTTGCCAGCGGGGGTCCTCAGTGACTGTCTTCTCAATCATGGCCTGACTGGCCAGCACTCCCGGCTGCAAGTCAGGGATGCCCTCCCCCGTCCCCAGCTGTCCATTCTGAAGAGCCTCCTGAGCCTGGATTTCTCTGGGAATACCAATTTGCTTACATGAGCAATCGGTAATAAAGGTTATCCTTTTACTAACTTTGCAATGGTGTCTCTGCAAGACGGAACAACTTTCAAATGGATATTACAAGCACCCGATTCCTCAGGACACAGACATTTGAATATTTTCAAAAGGATTTTCCAGCTGGACTGAAGAGACAGTAGAATTTAATACTTTGCTGAAGGGTAAAGACAGAAAATTATAACCCTACTACTACAAGAGTCAAGCATTGTAACTACCACTATAAACTGCTGCAGGAGACATCTCAACAGCCAGTCCTTTCCTTCAGTGAAATCTGCACTTGTTGCTTAGCAACTGCAGAAAATTATTTCTACTAACAATAACATCACTGCCACTTAACTGGCAGTCCACATAAGACCTTTATTATTGGCAAAAATTCATATTTATCGGTTCAGTTTTTAATCACTTGTAAGCAATGTGGAATTGGTATTAAAAATACCGCTATTATACATGAGTTGTTGCAATTTAGTTTTGAATGCACAGAAAAGCACACAAAAATATTTAAGATAAAAACTAGCTAGGCTGGCATCAAATCCTGTACTCAATAATTCAGCTACTCCATTTCAGCACAACCGAGGAAGTTAACTTGGATACATGATACGACAAGCGAAATGTATATGGAAGCTTTACTGACAGGCATCTTTTAGAAACAAATCGTCAAACAGTACAGTGCCTGTTATTGATGAATAGATTTACCAAAGAGCATTACAATGGTTTTGACTGATGAATAACTTCACAACTGAACATTACACAGAAGTTGTGATTAATGAATAACTTTTCCTATGAAAAGGCAGTATCCAGAGGGCCAGTGTGTGGGCGATGGAATGACAAGTGTTCTGAGAATGAGAACACAAGACACTCAAGACTGTCGTACACAATGAACCTTATGTGGGCACAAATAAACGCTTTGATTAAAAAAAAACAACACAGTGCAATTTTCAACACTAATGGAATGAAAAAGATACCATTCATTGTAGTCCATCTGTTCTTTTTACTTGTATTTGAATGTACTGGCTCACTTCTCTACCATTTGAAAGTGACTCAGATAATTACCGGTAATTATGTGCAAACTATTCATCCCACTCTGATGTGAAAACTCATTTTCAGTATTTTATCTATTGTAAAGTCCCAGAACATTTTATTCCATGTTAAATTTAACAAGATAATTCCAAAATTACTTCTGTATTGCAAACTTCCACGGTTAAAATATGAACATTTCCTGAAATAATCTGAGAAATCTATTTGATTTCTGAACAGCATGAGAACAGCATTTCTCTGCCATTTTTATCAAGCATGCTGCGGCACAAATTGGCAATTATTTTTTTATTATTTTTTTACATCAAACAGTATGGGCATGTCAAAAATTAAGAGTAATGTAAAAGTTAAACATAGCCATGCAGGGAGGAACACACTGTTGCTCACATGGAATAGCTAAATTAACTAATTTAGTTTAATTTATTATCATTTCTTTATTTAACCAACTTAAGCCACGCAAGTTAATTGAGAACAAGATCTAATTTACAATAACAGCCGGGCCAAGAGATCAAACACAGCAAAACACAATAAAATAAAGAAACAGGAATTTCAAATACAGAACCGACATTAAATAAAATTGAGACATAATAGTCGTGTCATTTGTCGCAGGAGCGCGTGTCTATGAAGAAGTCAATGATCAAAGACTAAAAAAAGGGTACCGAGACATGATTATTCAATCTTGAAGTTTTTTTTACAGTTTGTCCAGTCTGAGGCTGCCGCAAGCTGAAACGAGGAGCGGCCCAGAGAAGTGCTGACTCAGAGGTCACTAGTTGAATGTAGCTGGCGGATCTGGTTTTGTCAGTAGGTTTTGATAGCCAATTCCAGAAGAGATGACAAGTACCAAGATGTCAGGCCTAGAAGGGATTTGAATATGAGCATAGTCCAGTGGATTGTTTGTCTGGTTAGTGATGACCAGTTTGCAAAGGACTACGGATTGCAGCGGTGTGTTCTGAAGGGGGCACTGGTAACAAACCTGATGGCTGAGTGGTAAATAATATCCAGCCCATCAAGCGCAGCCTTGGAGGCAGATCTGTATACCACATCACCATAATCTAGTATAGGGCGGATGTTCATCTGAATCAGACAACTTGCAGCAGGGGTGAAGGACGACTTATTTCTATAAAGAAATCGAAGGCTTCATTTGAGGCAAAGAGATACGAGGTAAAAATGAGAGCAGTATCCAGCCAGAATCCAAAGTATTTATATGATGTGACTCGCTGTAGCTCAGAACCCATGTAGAGTGGAGATCTTGTCTCCACTTGTCTCCATACTTCTGTTTTATTGGAGTTTAAGATGAGGTTAACGGTTGAGAAAGCATGCTGGATATGGCTGAAGCTTAGCAGAGTCCAGGGAAGGTCCAATGGAGTACAGCACAGTATCATCTGCGTAAGGAGGATGAGGAATTTGTCAGCTGATTGTGCTATATTGTAAATATAAATAGAGAACAGTGGGCCTCATTCACCAATCACGCTACAAACAAATTTGTTCTTAAGCCTTTTTACAAACATTTTGGGATTAACTGATGCTTGCGTTCTCAGCTTCTGTTCTACCCAGGAAAACATTGGTGAATGGCAGAACATTCATAAAAACATTTTAAAGAAAGTCTTAAGAACAAATTTGTTTGCAGAATGGTTGGTGAATGAGGCCCAGTGTGGGGGCTAGAATCTTGCGGGACACCCTTAGTGACCGGGAAGGTTTCAGCACCCTGTCTGAAAGATATTAAAGCAAGTGGCAAGTGACTGCTCATTAATACCAACATTTGTCTGCACAGGAGAATACAGTGGTCAGTTTCTTTTTTCAGTTATGGTAGCTATTAACACCAAAATAAGGGTAACGTTGATGTTAACTAACGTTAGCTTTTTACCTTGGAGTAAACATAATGTTAGATGTGCTACGTCATCTCCGAGGGGTTCAATTGTGAATATGGTCGCCCACATAATTTTATCCACAGCATACACCTTTCCTTGTTTGATTTGGGTTTTGGAAACGGGAAAATGATGAAACTGTAAGTTATAGTTTTGTATTATTTTTTATTTTTTTACAATGCTGAATGCTGCTGTTTAAATTGTTTTTACCTTTAAACCTGTTGATCGCTTTAAGTACTACAGTACCTGTTTTTTTTTGTAGTGTTTGGAATAAAGGGTGGCAGTTTTTCATAACCAACAGTTGTTGTGGACTATATACTGTGGAAGTATTTGTTTGTTCTCCATTTGAGTGAGATGTTTTTAGGTGGCTAATTGGCCATCATGAGCAAAGTGCTTCCATATATTTTATTATTATTATTATTTGTTCAAGAGTAAAAGAAAGTATCGGAGTGATATCGGTATCGGCAGATAGCCAAAGCTGCGGTATCGGTATCGAAAGTGAAAAAGTGGTATCGGTCTAGGCGGTCCGGTCCAGCAGGCTTTTTAGGGTCCAATTAGGAGTTGCTTACATATCTCTGCTTCTGTAACTGACTGAAGTGAGAAACTGTGATGGGGGAAAGTGGAGAGGAGTTGCTACAAGTTAATGGCCATGGGCAGTTGAGGGGAGGAGGGTTGATTCTCTGTATGGACCATGCTGTGTTCATACAGAGAGAGCAGAGAAATAATGTCAATTAAGATTCAAAAAGGTAGGGCTGCCCCCAAATAGTCAGCTAAACCATTTGTTGATCAAAAAAAATAAATAAATACTTGGTCGACCAAAATTTTAATTGGTCAAATCGTCGCAGTTTGAAAAAACGCGAGAGTGGAACTATTCATTCCGGACGTGCGCCTAACGAACAATTGATGGATTAAGGAATAGATCAGTTGTATAGAATGTCTGAGAGAAAATCTAAAGTATGCAAGCATTTTGAGCGTCTAAAGGATGACCCCAAAAAAGCTCTGCAAGCAAAATTTTCCTATCATTCAGCGCATCTTCTCAAAAGCCGGCTTCATTGTCAGCAAAACACGGAGCTCACTTCTCCCAAGCAACGTCAACAAATTTGTGTTCCTCACGCATAATATGAGAAGACTGCGATCGGAGGAAAAACAGCAGTGAGTAGGCCTAATGTGACGAGGTTCGCTAGTCACAAGCAGGCTAAAACATACTTTTACCGTGCTAATATAGATTATAGCCTAATTAATCTTTTGTTTAATCTCTTTAATCTCTTTTAAGTGTTTCAGTTTGCTGTGTTTCTTTATTTATTTGTTTGTTTATATAATGTATTTGCATTTAAAAATTTTTTAGATTAGATGCCGTAAATAGGCAGCGCAGGCCAGCAAATCGCAGCCTGTGCGTGTAGCTATAATTGATATTTTAAATGCTCATAATGACGGTTTTGTATTTCTTTGTAATATAGAAAAACTTATAGATCAGATGGAAGTCAAACCATTTTCTGATGCTCAAAAATAGGCTACATATTTAAATAATTAAATTAATATCGTAAATGTGCGACGGTAAGTCGACTATGGTTCGAACTGACAACTACAGGTCGACTAAGCAAATCTTTGGTCGCAGCCCTACAAAAAGGAGAATATGGTATTACTTCACCATTAAAAGGTGCAGTATGCACCTTTTTTCCAAATAATGATGAATGGCCATGATACATCTGTAGCTAATAGAATTCAGTGGGATACATTAACACTTCAGATGGTGTTTATGTCCTCTAAATTAATATTTTGCATGTAGTCTGTACATGCCATATACCAATCTCTGTCAACACATATACCAATCCCCTGCTCTTTCCTCACTGTGATCCCATCTCAATTTTAAACGTCTATGCTTTCTTCCTGTCTGAATAAAATGAAAAATATATAAGGAGGTAGACTGTCCACTCCATTCTCCTTTAAAAGTAGAAATGCATTTTATACATTAAGAAAATTCCCATTTTACTTTACGTCATTTTCCTATTCATAAATTAGAATTATAAATTATAATTGCATTGTTATTGTACATGGTTAAATGAACACTATTTTAAAGTGGCCTTTAATTTTTATACTATTGGATCACAGTAGGATGCAATACCAGGTTTATCCTTTTATTGATTGCGCACAGGTTGAAATTGGCATTATTTTAGCTCTCATTATTTCTTTGAATGACCGTTCAGCACTTTTGTTTAATATGAAACAAAGGAATTTTTTTTTATTTATTTTTTAAACCAAAGGTGTCGTTATATCTTGGCAGTTCCTATAAAGCTTTTATGACGAATGGATTACATCACAGTGGGTTCCTTCCCCCTCTTGGCCTAAATGTCAGAGAGAATAAAGTGACAGTGGAATTCCCCTGCTCCTACAGTGACAAGAATTTCAAGAGACTACACAGAAAATTCTTATTTCCCATTTCTGTTGCCGCTGCTGTTCTTTCTGCTGTCCTTATAACTCCCACATTACTCTAACCAATCACAGCACATATACCTCAGCCAATCAGCTTTACAAAGTTCTACAAGTTCTGTTATGTAGCGACAAGACAACCGCTCGGTCAGGAAGATGGCTGTATTGTCTATCTCTGGCTGTATTGGTCAACAAATGAATCAGTGAAACCACATCATCCTATATTTGTACTATCCATTAGTATTCGAGAGGAATACCCATTCTAACTACTTAGGAGCAGTGGGCAGCAAGGCCGGGCGATATGACGATAGTATCAGATATCAACGGTGATTGACAGCTATCACGATGGGAGCTGGATATCGTGATTTACAGACAATGTCTAGTTCACCAAGTTCACTTCCACCTGCAGCCGCTGCAGCTTGAAAGAGCATATTCCCACATGAAGAGCCAAAAATGCATTCCTTTGCAATAACCTGTTCAAGCTTAATGCACAACTGAACTTTGGTAGAACTTTGGGTTGTGTAGTTACCTGGCCATGATACGAGTCCAAAATGGTGGCAAAATACACTGCCTGGCCGAAAAAAAAGTCGCACACTCTAATATTTCGTTGGACCGCCTTTACCTTTGATTATGGCGCGCATTTGTCATGGCATTGTTTCGACAACCTTAAGCAACGTCACAACATTGATTTCCGTCCAGAGTGGCATTAATTTTTGGCTGAGATCTTGTATTGAGGATGGGAGAGTCAAACCACTCCGTAAAGTCTTCTCCAGCACATCCCAAAGACTTTCAACGGGGTTAAGGTCAAGACTCTGGTGGCCAATTCATGTGTGAAAATGATTCCTCATGCTCCCTGAACCACTCTTTCACAATTTGAGCCCGATGAATCTTGGCATTGTCGTCCTGGAATATGCCCATTGATGGGATAACCTGGTCATTCAGTACATTCAGGTACTCAGCTGACTTCATTTTATTGCTGCATAACGTTGCTGAGCCTAGACCTGACCAATCGAAGCAACCCCAGATCATAACACTGCCTCCAGAGACTTTTACAGTGGGCACTATGCATGACGGGTGCAACGGCAACTTTTTCTTTGGCCAGGCAGTGTATGTTTGCTAGTTGCTCTATGCTCCCCTGGTGATAATCCAGAATAGGGTATTTGTCGCTCTCCATTCACTTCTATTGGGCAGCTAAAACGGTCTCAAAATGACACTTCTAGCACGTATACAAACGCGAACAAAGCGGATTCTGTCAATACAAATCATACGTTTTTTTTTTGTTTTTTTTTAAAACAACCCTTAAAGTGATCCACCCAGATCAGGCCGATTTTACAATACAGATATGGCCCCAATATTATCGTGCATCCCTGAATCATAGCAAAAAATAAGCATTGAGGGATATTTGGTCATGAAACGGTAGCAGTAAAACTGTGGCCAGAAGTGGAGGGGACCATATGAAACAAGGCATCTCAACTAGAGCCCGACCGATATATTGGACGACCAATATATCGAGCCGATATTTGCATTTCTGGACTATAAATCAAGGATGACTTGCGGCCGATATGTGGGACCGATATTGTGAAAAGGCTGCCTTCCCCTTTAATTCAGTTTGTTTACTCATGGTAACTTAATCCTACCAATCAGAGTGCTTTTTTTAACACTGCAGCTCAGCCAATCGGAGGCAAAATAACTTTTTTCTCACAGTTTGCCTGGATGGATGCATGTCAGAGAGACTCACAGCACTTGTTATAAGTTTCACTTTGTTTGTGGTGTTATGTGCATGTATTCAACTGTAAGTAATGTTCCCGTTTATTCAGTAATTATTGTCAGGAGTAATTATTGTTTTTATAAGTTGTAGTTAAGTGCAAATCTATTAAATAAATACAATTATATAAATAATGTCATAGCTAGTCAGGATAGCTAAGCTGCTAGCTTGAACGCCTCTTACATGTTTGGAGCACATTCGCGTTATCTGCGATATATACGCATTTCTATGTGCGCTGTTGTATCGACTTGCTGTATGTGTATATGCAGGAAATGTGTAGCACGTTATTTTAGTATTTTTGTTATCCGTTTAATGTAGACGGCGATATTATCGCTACCAAGTGCTAGCGATCTTAACCAAGCTTTGATTTCGCTTTATTTCAGCCTAATAAAGCACTGTCCGGACGGGATTAGTTTCACCAAGGGAAGTTTAGGTAATGTAATTTTCACGAGGGTAATTTAGTAATTTTATTCACGTCTGGAATGACCATGTCAGTGATTTTTACTGAGCACGTGAAAAATAATTCAGGCTGAAATTACCAACCATTTCTCAGCGAACTCTGATGTTCTATTAACTTCCGAATCGACACGTCAGTATTTGGTGCGAATTACAGTTATTTTTGACAGTATTTTTATTAAATACTTCCCATTTCCGGCTTTGTATTGCGTGCAAACTCTATTTCTATTGTACTGTGTATTCTTTTGCTTTTATTATGTGCTATACCTAATGTATGTATATTTGATTTATTGCAGAACCACCATAACCCTACTCAATGAAGTGAACGTATAAAGTGTGTTGGTTGTGGTGGCGAACATTAAAACAATGTCAACTTCCACCTGATGCCTGGGGCAATACAGTTATAGCAAGAATTAGCAACTGCTACTATTTAACAGAAAGCAGCCTTCTTGAGTACCTCTGCATAGTCATATCGGTACTAGAAAAGGTCTATTTTCATTCCAGCTCAAAGATTCACTACATCGGCTGCCATATCGGTAATCTGTGAAGTTTCCCCCCTCTAAAATCGGTATCGGCATCGGTCTCAAAAATCCCATATCGGTCGGGCTCTAATATCAACAAAAAAATTTTTTTAAACTTAAATGTAACCACAAAAATGCATCACAATTAAACAAGTTCCTCCACAAATAAAAACAAAATTGTTTTTTTTGCTTGAACAAAACATAATTGCATAACAGGTCATGCAAACACTGAGTTATGAAAGCTCGGTTTCAATTCTTTTCTCCTTTTCCTCTTGCGTCATAAGACAGTCAAAGCTTGAAAAGGGCACCAGTCATGTGAAAACATTGTGGACATGCAAAAGAGCAGCGCATCCATTGTGCGGATAGGGGAACATACCTGATGTCATAGACGGGGGGGCCGCAGGTCATGTGGACCGTGAGCAAAGGCACAGTGGAGCCCGTTCTTCACACAGTGCCCTCTGGCATCCGTCTCATGGATGCAGGTGCCAGTCTTGTAATAGCGCAGATGGTACTTTCTCTCTGTGTCACCAGTCGTCCTGTGCAAGTATGGGCAACTGGCAAAAAGGGGGAAAGAAATTCAACATTTAAGTAAATGAAATGTTTTATATGGGTGAGAATCCTTCACCTTCATATCAGGTCTTGCAGTAAATGTTTTTAAAGGTGTGAAAATCAGCTTGAAACTTTGAAACAAGTGAAAATATAATTCACCAGTGTCTCTAGATAAGTAAAATGCCAATGATCATTTCAGCTACCTAGAATCAGGAGTAAGTTCTCATGAGAAATGCATTAATAATGCAAAAATGCAATATGGGGGCTTTTGGGTGGCTCATCCTGTGAAGGGCGCTCTTCTAGTGTGTGTGGGCCCCACGGTATGGTATCAGACCTGTACTGTGCCAGTGCGGACTAGGGCGGTCACTGGTATCAGACCTGTACTGTGCCAGTGCGGACTAGGGCGGTCACTGGTATCAGACCTGTACTATGCCAGTGCGGACTAGGGTGGTCACTGGTATCAGAACTGTACTGTGCCAGTGCGGACTAGGGCGGTCACTGGTATCAGACCTGTACTGTGCCAGTGCGGACTAGGGCGGTCACTGGTATCAGACCTGTACTATGCCAGTGCGGACTAGGGCGGTCACTGGTATCAGACCTGTACTGTGCCAGTGCGGACTAGGGCGGTCACTGGTATCAGAACTGTACTGTGCCAGTGCGGACTAGGGCGGTCACTGGTATCAGACCTGTACTGTGCCAGTGCGGACTAGGGCGGTCACTGGTATCAGACCTGTACTATGCCAGTGCGGACTAGGGCGGTCACTGGTATCAGAACTGTACTGTGCCAGTGCGGACTAGGGCGGTCACTGGTATCAGACCTGTACTGTGCCAGTGCGGACTAGGGCGGTCACTGGTATCAGACCTGTACTGTGCCAGTGCGGACTAGGGCGGTCACTGGTATCAGACCTGTACTGTGCCAGTGCGGACTAGGGCGGTCACTGGTATCAGACCTGTACTGTGCCAGTGCGGACTAGGGCGGTCACTGGTATCAGACCTGTACTGTGCCAGTGCGGACTAGGGCGGTCACTGGTATCAGACCTGTACTGTGCCAGTGCGGACTAGGGCGGTCACTGGTATCAGACCTGTACTGTGCCAGTGCGGACTAGGGCGGTCACTGGTATCAGACCTGTACTGTGCCAGTGCGGACTAGGGCGGTCACTGGTATCAGACCTGTACTGTGCCAGTGCGGACTAGGGCGGTCACTGGTATCAGACCTGTACTGTGCCAGTGCGGACTAGGGCGGTCACTGGTATCAGACCTGTACTGTGCCAGTGCGGACTAGGGCGGTCACTGGTATCAGACCTGTACTGTGCCAGTGCGGACTAGGGCGGTCACTGGTATCAGACCTGTACTGTGCCAGTGCGGACTAGGGCGGTCACTTTCAAAAATTGAGTTTGAATGAATATCTCAGAGAAATTCGTTTGAGTTTGTTCAAAATGTTCTCCCATCAAAATGTAACTGTCAAGCGGAAGTACAAATTTGGTCAATTCCCAACTATTTAGGTGGGGGTGCTCTGTTTAAGGCTTTATAACTCCAGGTGTGAGCATCACAGAAACTTGGTAAATGGCTTAAATGAAACAGGTGTACCATTTAAAATATGAACTTAGATTTGTTTATTTTCATAATTGAAGTCAAAATAGAGCGCCACAAATGCAAAGAAACTGGAAAAATGCAAAAAGAAAATAAAAAATAAATAGTTTTTCTTTAGTTTGCAAGGAAATACTGAGAGCTACATGTGAAACAGGTAAATCTATACATTTCCTGGATCATAAATTCCATGTCACAAGTGTGCAAAATCTGAGGATGATATGCAGAACTACTAAAGATCTATGATGCAAAATATAGGCAGTGTACCCTGTCCATTAGTGTATCCAAATCTATCCAAATGGCTACTTTGTGCACTGCTCTTAAAAAAAAAAAAAAAGATATTTAACTACAACAGTTTTGGCTGAAGAATATTTTGCCAATCCACTCACAAATGGAGATGTATACGCTATTATAACATGTAAGCGTCAGATTTATTTTTGTGATGAGCACTGCGAGATGTAATGTTGTGGGACAATAAAGGGTAACTACAGTCTAGATCACTTTTTTTCCACTGTAAACGTGTTTGTATGCCTACCTTATAATGAAACTTATCGATTCATTCTGTTATTTCAACAATTCTGAAATAATATTGTATATCATAAGAAACTGGTTGTGCTGCCCCTAATGGTTGAAATTTCCTTTCTGCTCCCCACACTGCCCCCGCCCCAATCGTGATGTCAGAGCACCTCTTTGGAGGTACCTCTACGTCATATGGATAATTGTTGTCGCCCACAACGGAAACAGCGGGCATCTGATTGGTTAGACCCGCTACGTTACTTTCGTTTCGCCTCCTGTTCAATTCTCTTCTTCCACCTAAATAGTCCACTAAAATATGTTTCTGAAAATACTTGGTGAGAAACAGGCCATGCAGTTGCTGAATCTTGATTCATATTAGATGTGCAATGTCTAGTTTGACAGTTTGATCCGACTTATACAAAATAATTTGTACAATGTACGTTCATTTATGCAAATGATGATGGACACAGCTCCTCCGCCCCCACCCTTCTCCCTCGCTCACCCCACAAAGTATTTTTCAAAATTGTGTAGTAGGCGGAGACAGGCTGAGACAGTGGGTGTAGTTACTCTTTAACTAGACTATTGCATTACTTGCTCTTAACATCAAGTGTGAAAACCTTTATGAATAATGAAACAACCTAATAATACAATTATACTATAATAATGATAATTGATACCTTTATGGTTTTAAAACTTAAAATCAAATATTAAAAAAATTAAATATACATTACGTCATAATGATTGATATACAGAAACGCTACGTAGTCGAGAATATTGAAAGCGAGCAACAGAAAACTTGTATTAAGCAGTCTCCATTGAAATAATATAATTAGAACAAATATTAGGCTATGCAATACTGAAATGTATTGCATTAACATTGCTGTAAACTATCGAAACAAAGAAAAATATATAAAATTGATATCTAGCCATTTTGAAACAACGCTGGTTTCAAACAATGGTTTCGCAGGGAGTAGCTATATAGCAGAAAACCCATAGTAAAAAGTGTATTAAAAAAATATATAAAAATAAAGTCCTTCCCACAAAAACATAAACCAACAACCTGTCAGTCCTTTTGGAGAAATATTCAGAAGGCCACTGCACAGAATCATACCACAAGGGTTAGCTGACCAATAATCTTCACAAATAGCAGCAGTTCTGTTCAGACAGTTACTTTGGCAACAGACATGAAGGTAATAAATAAGACTGAGCAGCAGGGGGGGGTGTTCCCACTCTAAACATGCTTTTGTCACAGTAACGCATCGCCATCTCACGTCACCGTAGTTTTTCCGTAGAGCTGAATAGGAAAATGAGTCAGGAGAAACAACCCTTAAAGTGATCCATCCATATCTACTGCATATCGGACAGCAGCGTGATGGTTTGAGGCTCATTTGATACCTCAGACCCTTGATGACTTACAGCCATTTAGCCAACTATGGGTTCCATACTATTCGCGTCTAATTTACAGCTTAATCTAGTCCCACCCCCCAATTCCCATTCAAATGCAGAGAGGTTATAGTATCGCTTGTAAGAGTACCTGAAAATAAAGATATCACAAGTCTTTTGATATCGTTTTATACCCAGTCATGACAGCATCACCTGTTTACCTGTGGAATGTTTCAAAGAGGTGTTCGTTGAACTTCCCAGTCTCAGCTTTTTTGGAACGTGTAGCAGGCATCAAATTCGGAATTAGCAAAAATCAATAAAGTTGATAAGGTAAAACATTAAATATCTTTTCTTTGTACTGTTTTCAATTAAATATATGTAAAAGAGAATTTACAAATCACTGCATTCTGCTTTTATGTGCATTTTACTTACTGTGCCAACTTTTTTGGAATTGGGGTTTGTAAAAATAAGCTGTGTAACCTATACCGCTTTATAATTGAGATGCAACAATGGCATATAGTGCTGATCTGGTGTCCGCTTTTACAATTGCGTGAGGTGTTATAGACATGGGTAAAAATGTTCCCTGACCAACTCTCAAAATTATAATGTTGGCTTCTGCTTGCGGGTGTGGCGAAAATCTAACTGACGTTCCTTTAAATGCTTCGCGAAGAACGGAAGAGAAACGGTGTCATTTCGTCTCAATGCGAGGACATTTCATGAAATAAAGTCAAATGTAAACTTTACGACCATGAACTAACATACTCCAACAGCAGTCTGTAACTATGCAAAATCATGCAAGATATAAACACTTTACTGTGAAAACCGCGTAGTATCCGCGTTATCAGCTCGGGTCAGACCACATCGTATTCTCAGTAAACATCAATCTGAGAGCTTTCACTCTGAAAAGGTGCGACAAAACTAGGCAAGAAAACACCGGGTCCATCGGTGCAACTGTTCTTATTAAAGAAATGCTTTCTGGACATTTCTTGTTGTTACTGAAAATATATAAATTTTATATTTTGGGGGATTGGTGGGCGGCTACTCATTAGTGGGCGGCCGCCCACTAATGATAACATCTGCCTAACGGAAACACTGCGCTTTTCAACACTCAAAATTTATGCATGCACTTTTCAACATTGGGGGATCAGGGATCAGGCAGCCAACCAGTCAGTCAGTTACCCACATTGACTCGTTTAGGCCTGCATGCTCTGCGTCCGGGAAAAAATTTATATAGCCAGTCACTGCTTCTCCAGTCTCATCCAGCGTGGCATTCTGTGAGAAACGCTCACAATCAGTACATTCAAAACAGTCTCGAGTCTCAGAAACATCATCATTCCACTGTTTAACAGTTTAACTCCTTCCCTCTGCAATTTTGTTTTATAGGATGGAATGAGGTGAACAGCATTGGAATCCGCTGTACTTAGAGGTGGCTTTTTGATAGATTTTGTATGCATTCTTAATGTTACTTTAGCACACATCAATGGTTTTGCTACCTCTTGTTTCACAAGTAACATACTGATGGTATAGTGGCAAGGACCCATCAAGTTTGCAGCAATTCATATCAGCTAAGACTAACACTGGGGAATCAGGAGATTTTCATTACAGGCGCAGAACACAAGATACAATTGTATCTGTTGCACTGGTCTTATTGGTTGAAGGTGGGATATATAGACAAGGATTTAAAACTCATGCGGTCTTTGGGTCTTAAAGACAAGTGAGCAACACCACGTCTGCAGAGCAATGCGCAATGCGTTTCTCGGATCACAGCTACTTTACTCCAAGCTTTGTCGACATATTCACAAACTTCACCTCCGTGACCTTTTTCCCCCCATACATACACACAGTTTCTATCTAGTCGGAATGGAGCACCGAACCCTTTCAAAGAAAGCTCAGAATCAGCAATCTTATCATCCAGCCACGTCTCCGTTAGGCAGATGTTAGCATCTTTGTATGCCCATTGGAATTCAACATTGGCGTGAAGCTACAATTTATATCTAAGGGATCGGACCTTGGCTAGAACTACTGAGGGAAGCAGTGGGCATGCCTTTTTACCACCCAGCCTATTCAGTCGTTGCCTTACTCCTCCCCTGCATCCTCTTTTCCTTGGTGGCCTTTTGAGGATTGCCTGCAGACCTGGATCAGTCTAGATATCAAGCCACTCAAACTCCGCTGAAGAGCAATGGTATATGTTCTGAATGGGTCGCCTTGGTGACGACCATAAACAAAATTAGCCCGACTGGATAAATTGGTAATATTTTAAAAAGAGCAGCAGGAGTGCCATGAAAAAAATGTCCTATAACAGACATACCAGCACATTAAAAAACAAAAAAATAAAAGCTTGATACAATAAAACACATTCAAATGAACAAACATGAAATGAGACAGGTGGACTACATCACAGTGCCGTTCTAGATTTTAAAGCTAAATGTATCCCAAAGCTTATACAGTCAAGCCAGAAAGTCTGCACCTTCTCCACGTTTTATTACGTTACAGACATATTCTACAATAGATTGAGTTCATTTTTTGTCTCAAAGTTCTACACAAAATACCCCATAATGACAAAGTGAAAACAGGTTTTTAGACATTTGTGCTAATTTATTAAAAATCTAAATGTAAAATATCATATGTACACAAGTGTGCACACCCTTTGATATGACACCCAAAAGTGAGCTGAGGTGCATTTTGTTTCCACTGATACTGCTTGAGATGTTTCTACAACTTAATTGGAGTCCACCTGTGATAAATTCAATTGATTGGACATGATTGGGGATTGCCAACACCTGCCTATATAAGGTCCCACAGTTGACAGTGCATGTCAAAGCAAACTCCAAGCCATGGGGTCAAAGGAATTATCTGCAGACCTCAGAAACAGGATTGTGTCAAGGCATAGATCTGGAGAAGGGTACGGAAAAATCTCTGCAGCTTTACAGGTCCCAAAGAGCACAGTGACCACCATCATTCGTAAATGGAAGAAGTTTGGAACCACCAAGAAACTTCCTAGACCTGGCTGCCCGGCCAAACTGAGCAATCGGGGAAGACGGGCCTTGTCCAGGGAGGTGAGCAGGAACCCGAGGGTCACTCTGACAGAGCTCCAGCGTATCCTTGTGGAGATGGGAGAACCTTTCAGAAGATCAACCATCCAGGCAGCACTCCACCAATCAGGCCTTTATGGTAGAGTGGCCAGACGGAAGCCCCTCCTTAGTAAAAGGCACATCACAGCCTGCTTGGAGTTTGCCAAAAGGCATCAAGATTCTCTGGTCTGATGAAACCAAAATTGAACTTTTTGGCCTGAATACCAAGCGTCACGTCTGGAGGAAACCAGGCACCGCTCATCACCTGGCTAATACCATCCCTACAGTAGGGGTGGGTATCGTTTCAATTTTATCGATTCCGATTCCGCTTATCGAATCCGGTTCTTATCGAATCTCGGTTCCGATTCCAATATTTTTTGGAGAGAAAAAAAGAACACATTTCAAGAACAAAAATTAGCCACCTTTATTCTTGGAACATTTAGGCTATAATCAACTGTCTGTGACAGGAAGGTTTCTTTTTCCCTTCATTTATAAAAATAAATATTACTCTTTCTTATAAGGAATAATCAACAAAAACTTTTACAAATTAAATTACCGCAAATTAAAGGCTGAGGAATAAAAACGTCATTAAAAAGTCTATTTTAAAGATGTATGGAATGCAGCACACGCTGTTTCTTTGCAAATTATGTATTATAAACCAAATTGACAGAATTAATGGAGCAGTGTTTTTTTTTTTTCTCAACCCGACTTGATCAAATGAAAGTCCGAAGTTCTCTTGTCTGAGAAAGCACGCTGTATCCACTATCGATTGACAACGCAAACAGGTGACTGTTACTATTGAGACCAATCTTCCGGCGTGCGCTGCGTGTTATTGATCTCAAAGCTGCATGCATGCCAAGCTTGTGAGAGACTAGTTAACGTTGTATATGGATATTGCTGTGAATAACCAGATATCAATAATGCATTTTGCATACCTAAACGGAGTAGACTCAACCGTAGCAAAGGGATGTAACCCCTTCACCACAAATCTTGTCACCACTTGGTGACATTCATCCACTTTCTCCTTGCTCATCTTCCCCTTCATGGCTAAAGTGAAAGGAGTTTCTGTACAGGAGGGTCTCTGGGGATTAACCGGAGGGGGAGGGGTGCTCTGACTGCTCTCTGAACTTGTATCTAAGAAAAATATATATTAGAAGAATAATTTGTAGACATTATTCGTTTAATATAAAAGGCGAATGTCAGCTCATCTGTGTTTTGTACCTGAGCGTGAGACGTTGCTACTGCTAGCGCTAACGTTAGCTGTAACGACGTTAGCTGCATTGTGGCTGGGAGACACATCAACACATCAAACACGGTGCATTCCTTCAGATTCACGCCGTGTTGAAGCAAATGCTTCGTCATGTTGGAGGTGCTTCCTCCCTTGCACGAAATAACCTTACTGCAGGTGTTGCATTTTGCCGTGTTGCTATCTTTTTTAGTGAAGCTAAGCGAAACTTTCGAACGTTTGCTGCGGTCAGCCATGACGGTCGATCCAGAATGTAAACAGTAGCAATGTGCTTTGCTAAGTCACCGACGTAATGCATAACAAATGATGTGACTTTAGGTCCACGTAGCAGGTCCTGGCAGATAAGTGAAACTTATGGACTGTAAAAAGCTCACTGCAGTTCACTCGGGAGCGCGACTGAAATGTATGCAACAGTTAGGAACCGAGAAGCAGAATCGAAATGCACGTGTCTTAACGAATCCACAGTTCTTGGAAATTTGTTAGCGGTTCCAACTTGAGCCGGTTCTTGATACCCAACCCTACCCTACAGTGAAGCATGGCGGTGGCAGCATCATGATGTGGGGATGTTTTTCAGCAGCGGGAACGGGGCGACTAGTCCTGATAGAGGGAAAGATGAATGCAGCTAAGTACACCGAGATCCTTGAAGAAAACCTGCTCCAGAGCGCTCTGGACCTCAGACTGGGGCGAAGGTTTACCTTCCAACATGACAACGACCCGAAGCACACAACCAAGAGAACAAAGGAGTGGCTTCGGAGAAAGTCTGTGCATGTCCTTGAGTGGCCCAGCCAGAGCCCAGACCTGAATCCAATTGAACATCTGTGGAAATAGCTGAAAATGGCTGTGTACCGACGCTCCCCATCCAACCTGACGGAACTTGCAAGGATATGCCAAGAGGAATGGGCAAAAATGTCCAGAAACAAGTGTGCCAAGCTCGTAGCTTCTTTCCCAAGACGCCTTGAAGCTGTAATCCCTGCCAAAGGTGCAGCAACCAAGTATTAGGCTAAGGGTGTGTACAGATATGTAACCCCTAAATAACCTATTTTTGTCAGTAAAATAAAATTGCATATTTTCTAAAAACCTGTTTTCACTTCGTCATTATTGGCTATTGTGTGTAGATGTTTGAGGCAAAAAATGAACTCAATCTATTGTAGTATAAGTCTGTAACGTAATAAAACGTGGAGAAGGTGAAAGGGGTGTGCAGACTTTCCGGCTTGACTGTACATTTAAGCCATGATTGTGAATGATCTTCAATGATTGCCAGCAGCACAAGACACATGCAGATGGGGCACCTTAATGTTATTTTAAGTTAAAAAAATTTTTAAAAAAACAAACAAACAAAAAAAATTGCCCAATTAAAATACGAAGATGACAACCACTTGCACTATTGAGGATTGTATACACGCGATTGGATCTTACTCCAATCACTGTTGAGGATATTTACACAAACTCACACAATTGGATCAGATGAGGCCCTCATTCAGAACATTGCAGGTAGTACTTCACTCGTTGTAGTACTACACTGCCTGGCCAAAAAAAAAAAAGTCACCGTTGCACCCGTCATGCATAGTGCCCACTGTACAAGCCTCGGGAGGCAGTGTTATGATCTGGGGTTGCTTCAATTGGTCAGGTCTAGGCTGAGCAACGTAATGCAGCATTAAAATGAAGGCAGCTGAGTACCTGAATGTACTGAATGACCAGGTTA
The DNA here is from genome assembly GCA_029718625.1 of Synaphobranchus kaupii. Classification (NCBI taxonomy): domain Eukaryota; kingdom Metazoa; phylum Chordata; class Actinopteri; order Anguilliformes; family Synaphobranchidae; genus Synaphobranchus; species Synaphobranchus kaupii. The sequence continues at coordinate 42,336,647 of CM056379.1, read as the reverse complement.
TCCCATCAATGGGCATATTCCAGGACAACAATGCCAAGATTCATTGGGCTCAAATTGTGAAAGAGTGGTTCAGGGAGCATGAGGAATTTATTTATTTTTTTCCACACATGAATTGGCCACCAGTCCTGACCTTAACCCCGTTGAAAGTCTTTGGGATGTGCTGGAGAAGACTTTACGGGGTGGTTCGACTCTCCCATTGTCAATACAAGATATCAGCCAAAAATGTATGCAACTCTGGACGGAAATAAATGTTGTGAAAATTGCATAAGGTTGTCGAAATAATGCCATGACGAATGCTCGCCGTAACCAAAGCTAAAGGCAGTCCAACGAAATATAGTGTGCAACTTTTTTTTTGGCCAGGCAGCAAGGGCGTCACTTTCTGTTCAACATTGGAGGGGACGCAGGGCAGGACGCAGTGCTCTGAGATATATGTTGGGGGGGGGCGCATGTTAGCCAATAGCGATGTCACCGTGCGTAGCCTATGCAAAGGAAAGGGTGTTACATATAACAGGGCCGTTTCTAGACTGTTTTGATTGGGGGGGCATGCAGAGATGTTGGAGGGGCACAAGGGTGGGACGAAGTAGCGGGGGTCTTGAGCTTTCTAACATAAAATGTTTCTAACATAAAATGTTTAATTTATGAACATTTTGAAGATTTTTTTTTCTTCAAAGCCCTAGATGAGATTTGAGATGGTTTCATATAAAGCTAAAGCATGGGCTAATCAGTACATTAGTGGATACGATAATTTTATTACATTTTAAACCCACCCCCCCCCTCATCTTATAGGAGGACAACTTTATTTATGCCCAATAGTACCAAATCATTATCTAATCTTATGGAAACAAGTAACCTATATTAAAGATTAGCTATATTCTTTCATCATTTCAGTCTATTTTCTATTTACATGTGAAACTACGTTACTGTAACTGGCTCATCATTTTCATTTATATTTTAGCCATATTTGATAGAAAATATTATTTCGATGTGGCATTTTTATTATTGGCCAAATTGTCTGTAGCTCTAATACTGACGGCGCTACGGGTGCCGGCTTAAATTTTTGCTTGATTTGGCTTTGGGGGGGCTTTGCCCCCCGTTGCCCCCCCCCCCCACCCCCATCCCCTAAAAATGGCCCTGACATATAACATTGTAGCTACAGACTTCTTATATGTGAACAAGGCAATCATTTAATTTTATGAAAATAAATAAATTTGAATAAAAAAAACTTTGACCCTCCTTGTGAATCCTTGTATCCCCGCTATTTCCCCTATAATTGACTGACATAAAGCATGCAAACAAAGTCCAATAAAATAATCTATTGTCACACAAATCGAATGCATACAGTGTAGGCTACATACAGTGGGGTGAAACATCCACGTTACCGTTGCTATTGCTTGCTGCTCCTAGGCAGCTGCGGGCGGCAGTGTTACTGTTCTGTGAACTCGTAGTTTAGGTTAATTGAACAAAAAAAATGCTTGTATCTTGTAGGCCTACATTTTGAAATCTGACGTTAGCTAAGCAATTAGCTATACAATTATAGATATATTAGGCTACACTACAGTGTGCAAATTGATGGGGGATATGAAAAAACGAAAAGGCTAGCCTATTAAGCTACTTCCATTATACATTATTTTAAAGGAGAGGTAGCTCACTTCTCGTGTTGCTCGTTTGTTGTTAAATTCTACCATAGTGAAATTCAGAAAAGCTACATCTAAATAATGTAGACCTAAAGTTTACTGCACTTTATTAGGCTAATTTTAGCATAGGCTACGATTCTCAGAAATGCATCGCAAATCAACGTGATTCAGGTAAAAACCAGTGTGCATGAAGGTGTTTTACATTAGACTGTCGATGGCTGTGTCCGATTCAACACCCTTCTATAGGCTACTATTGAGTATGATAGTTGAGTAGCCTACACTGGATGAGAACGTTAAGCAGGCGAAATGTTCTCTAAATGTAGTGTGCTTAAAATCCCCAAATGATATACTTATTTCAGAGTTTTGCTGATAATAGTATGGAGCATGGAGGATATTTTTCTGCCACTAAACAGTATGCAGTAGCCTAAGCAGTAGGCTATACAGTCGCCCTATGCCAGGACGCAGACCATTCGGACACAGCCCATGTAAAAAGTGAATGGAGTTTTTGCTTCCAGAACCTAAGCCCCACATTTCCATTTGATACAGCCTACTACATCTGAAATTAACTGCTTTGCTACATTGTAGTTTGTTTATCTAGTCTACGGCCCCAATAATGTAGCTAAATGGAGCAACATAATTACCCCGCCCGCTGATTACCGTATACAACCTCGTACATGGGCTATAATACAGGCGCTTTTATGCATTTCTGTCGATGTAACATTGGGGGGGACAGATACGGTTTTCTTTGTAAATTCCAGGCCGTGTACATTTGCGCAACTTCCCCACCTCGTCATGTCCTCACTTTGCTCTTCCTGGTTGTTGTCACCGTTTCACCAGCGCGGGCCTCTTAACACCAACAATATGCCGCCACATCTTCTCCCAGTAACTTTGCAGCAGGGCACTCAACTTGGCTACTCTTTAAATTAATGCAACAATTTACCTTGCTCTTTGCCCATACTTTATCAAAGCCCCTCTTTGTGAATCGAAAGCACTGCCTGTATTGTGTGTGTGCAGCAGTGTTCAGTCAAGAATGTTCCCCTTGTTGTTTTTACCAACAGATCATTCATAGAATAGCCACAACTGTCACACACTGCACTGTTTCCTACTGTACATGCATGCTGCCTGTACAGTCAATAACAATTGGTCTGAACTAGGGATGCAATTTTAACTGCGCTCATTAATCGATTAAGAACAATTAACTGATAAGCTTAAAATCTACTATATGGCCTATAAAAAGAATGACTCAAAATACACCGAACAATTAATGAATTGTAGGCTATATATCAGAGAGGTCTTATTAAGACATGTCCCAACCAGTGGTTGCGGTAGAATAAATCATAATCTGTCAATGTGACGAAACGGGGTTGAAAAAAAAATAAAAAATCAACGTCGCCGTCTATTTTAACCGGTCATTAAGTTTGTTTTAATGTTTAAATGCATACTGAACTTGTAGGCTATGTCGGTATTATAACATTTTAATTCCAACAAATACAAGTAATTCATAATGAAAATTATGAGGTTGAATTATGACATGAGTTAGCCTACTAGCAGCTCCCTATACAGCCACAATAAGTATGCGCATACTATGCAATACAATGAGCAAATTCATTCAAAAAACAAAAGTTTTGATTCACCGTCCTTGCTCGGCTAGTGTTGAAAATAAAATTGGGGTGATCAATTGCCTTTAAAACAAAGGGCAGAACATATTTAAAAAAAGAAAGCTTTTAATCCCATGCCCACTAACATTAGTTAAAAAAGGGACACGATAACTAGAATCTAGCCTACGCTAATGGGAAGTGTGATATTTGTCATGGCAACTCATTGTCAATCCAAATTCAAAGGAAATACCTAATCCATAAATTTTTTTTGCTTGCCTGAACAAAATGTAGATGACAAACACATATGGTGCTTTTCAGTTCAGTTAGTGTTTTACACGTTTGCAGCAATATTTTTCATCTGTAAAAACGACGGATGGCATTTGGAGTTCTCTCTCAATGTTTCTAAAAATAGGTAAATGACGGGAAAGTCTCTGTTAACACAACCCCTGGTCTCTACAATCAGTAAAAAACAAAAACAAAATTATACAAACACGGATTCATGGACTGAGAAATTTGCATGGGAGAGGAAGACTGCTAACTTACAGGCCTAACTGCCACCGGGATGGTGACGAAAGATATTGCTTATTAATGCTCAACTTTGTAGCCTAATAAACAAATGAACCACTTGTAGCTGGTTACGCGGTGTTATAATAAAAGGAATAGGACCTACATGAATCTCAAATAGCGTTCCGCTAATGCTGCCAGTGAACCGTGACTCATTAACTTGCCACCAGTCGAGGGGATTTGTGCCTAACCATAGAGAATTGTCCAGGGATGGTTTCAAATTTCAGTACCTCGAGCCGAAATTACAAAAATCACAGTAGTTGATGAGACAAAATCTAAATCGCCAACGGTTATTAATTGAAATGGTTTAATGAACCTTAGTAATCAATAAAATTAATCGACCAACATTCTTAGTAACGAACAGTTAATCGATTAACTGTTAACATCCCTAGTCTGAACTAGGGGTGTCACGATACCGATTCGAAATCGAAAATCGATCGAAATGAGCGTTCGATTTCGAACTTCGAAATCACAAGCTGGTTCAAGTTTTTTTTTTTCTCTCCACCCCCGCCCCCCGCGCGCTCTTCTTAGCCTTTCATGTGATGGGTAAAATGTAAAAAAAAAAGTAGCCTACTTGGCTATCTCTAATGTAAGCGTTTCCGACAAAACTAAACTTGACGCCTTCCACTGCATTTTGTTCGTCCACGCAGGCGTGCGTCCGAAGAAAAAAAAAAACAACGATATTTCAAAGAAGACACAGCTGATAGTTAACGTTAGCTTACCGGTAGCCTGCATTACTTTTTGACACACCATGGCCACTGCCGGAGTCGGAGATGGAGAAACAAAACTGGAAAATCCTCCTGCTTCCCTCAAGTCACCGGTGTGGCAACATTTTGCCTTCCCCGTGAGTTATATAAACAACGAATGCGTCATTGACAAAAAAACGACAGTACACGTGAGTACCATACGCCACCTCAGGCAACACGTCAAATATGGCAGGACACATTCGCAGGCATCACAAAGAAATAGATTTGACTGGGAAAAAAACATTGACACAGGCAACTCAAATGACAACCCAAATGACAGTTGTCAGGGCATGAAAAAAATGTATAAATAGTTAATAGCGTGGTACATGTTCAACTGTTTATTATTTCAGATATTAGTTTGTTAAAGCTCTTAACTGTTCAAAGAATGTGAACACGCTCATCTTTTTAAAAAAGAATTTGAAAATGTAAATGACCATTGTCAGGGCATAAAACCAATGTGTAAATTGTTAATAGGGTGGTAAATGTTCAACTGTTTATTCTAGAGTCTAGTTTTGATAAAGCTCTTAACTGTTTAGGTGTGTTTAAATATTCTCATATTTTTGTTATTATTTATAATTGTTATTATTCAAATAAAAGTTACTTATTGAGAAACAAGTATTTTTCTTTACAAGTCAAGACTCGATAGTCTAACAATGGCATAGCTATTAGTTAGACTATAGTGCTGGGAAAAAAAATTGTGCTGAAAAAATATCGAAAATCGAATCGAATCGTGACCTTAAAATCGAAAGTCAAATCGAATCGCGGATTTGGAGAATCGTGACACCCCTAGTCTGAACCCAAAAAAAAAAAAGAGTAGTACATTCACATTACAATTGGAGGCTTGACAAGATGGAAAAAAATAACCAAATGCAAAAGTTGTATTGTTGCTGTAGCAAAGTCTGGCAAACTGTGCCTTTTTCCCCACATGTAACAGCCAGATGTTCATTTTGAGCTCTGCTGCTCAGAGGTTAACATTCTCCTCTCTGCTCTGACTGGCCCCTTTTTCTGTCCTCACACAATAAGCCCTCAGTAAGGGGTTTACAAGCTGTTTTTTTTTGTTTTTTTTGCACTTCATTGAATGGTGTAGGATCAATACGGTATTCAAATCTAAAATTTGGTTTACTTTTTACTCCCAACTTTGCAAACCACCACCACTGACTTTACCTGAGAATTTTGTACTGCCATGAATGAATACAACACTGTTGCTAAACCAACGAATGTGACTTTGCGTACATGCGTGTAAAAACAATCTGCCGGACTGGGACATATTAGCTTAATTCAAACTAGAGATGTATCCACACTTTATGCATAAGCAGAGACAGACAAAACTACTGATTATTTTTATCATTAGCATAAAAATTATCATGCATGAACTTCCTTATTGCAAAATAAAAAAATAAATAAATGAAAAAGCACATGTGGCATGCACACACAGAAACAAAGGCAATTACCCCCCAACTTCCTGCAGTACAATTTCCAGTTAAAGCCCATTTGGGTTGAGGACAAACGGCTGGCAAAAATGCTGCTTTAGCTTGAGAAATTGCCAAAAAGAGTGGGAGTAAAATTCATGCGGATGCCAAATTAATATAGAACAGGTAGGATAAACAATCTACAATCATGGGTCTGCAAAAAAGAAACAGACACGAACACCACAGAAGTTTACCTTACAAGTCAAAATATGTGCACAAAAACATTAGAACCATTCCAGTTTTTTTTTTCTGCTGACAACTTCAACATTAGCAAAAGGACCTCCACCAAACTAAAGGAAAAAATAAATCGTTCAAGGTACAAACAGGGTATATGTTCTACAGACCATAGAAAAACTCCTCAAGATCATCTACAGTAGTTCCCAAACCTGACCCTGGACTACCCCCATGGATCTCAGGTTTCTGTTCACATCCTAAATTGCATCCTAAAGAGCCGTTAACCAACTGCTTTAAAATAAGATACTTTTGTTGATAAGGGATGATTTACCCTCGTCAGAAACAGATAAAAAGGACTAAAATATATGAATTCAAATTCCATATTTTAACAAGTAATGGTTTTATTTTATGCTCTTGCTTTCTGTGACTTTGTGGGAAATTATTCAATTTTAAAGAAATAAAACTTTCTTGAATAATTGGTAAACTTGCAACTAAATACAAAGTTAAGCTAACTTCTCAAACTGTGATTGAAAATAAAATATTTGCGAAAAATGAATGAGTCCAAAGACAATGAAAATTGTAATAAGCCAAAACTACACTGTGTGAAAATACATTTCAGCACAAAGTTACGGAACTCAATACATTGTTACCAACCTTAAAGGGTAATTCCACCGAAAAACAACATTAACCTTATTTAACAGATCAAGGTGCAACTAAACTGCCTGGCCAAAAAAGAAAGTTGCACTATCTAATATTTCGTTGGACCGCGTTTAGCTTTGATTACGGCGCACATTCGTCGTGGCATTGTTTCGACAATCTTATGCAACGTCAGAACATTTATTTCCGTCCAGAGTTGCATTCATTTTTGGCCGAGATCTTGTATTGACGACGGGAGAGCCGAACCACTCCGTAAAGTCTTCTCCAGCACATCCCAAAGACTTTCAATGGCGTTAAGGTCAGGACTCTGGTGGCCAATTCATGTGTGAAAATTATTCCTCATGCTCCCTGAACCACTCTTTCACAATTTGAGGCCGATGAATCTTGGCATTGTTGTCCTGGAATATGCCCATTAATGGGATAACCTGGTCATTCAGTACATTCAGGTACTCAGCTGATTTCATTTTATCGCTGAATAACGTTGCTGAGCCTAGACCTGACCAATTGAAGCAACCCCAGATCATACCACTGCCTCCAGAGGCTTGTACAGTGGGCACTATGCATGATGGGTGCAATGGCAATGTTTTTTTTGGCCAGGCAGTGTAATTAAGTCTCTTTGTGTGGTAACTGTACCAGCAACTGAAATGAAAACGTTTGCTGCAATGAGTGAAACCGGGCACAGAATTTGTCATCTGTGGAGCAAGAAACTGATGAAGATGGAAGAGTCTGTCTGACTAATATTACACACCCTGATATTGAACACCACACGCATAAGGCCGAGTGTTTTGGACACATTCTTCTGGATCCCCAAACATGAACTGGCGTAAGACACCCAGACCTCACGGGAGAAGAAATGAGTAAGTATTGCAGACTTCTGGCGAGGCCAATATGTTTTCACTATACCAAAAGAAGATAAATGAATCGCCACGTTTTCCGTTTTTCAGGAGACTCTAGCTAATGTTGCTGGTTGGTGGAACGTGGCCATTGCAACTTGTTGCTCTTCTTTGTTGTTGTAGTCGACCAGTGCCGGCAATACATTCGTAGGTAACGTAAAGTATCGCTCCCAAGATAGACTGTCGTCGTATTTTATTTGCTTTGGGTGCACTGTGGAGTGTTTAATTGTGTTTCGTAGTGGATGCTACCGGTTACCTTAGAGTTGCGCTAGCATTAGCAATGTGTGTATGTCCAAAAGAAGGGACAGCATAGAATTAGCTGAAAATGGTTTCCATCAATCAACTACATCATGGTTAAGTCGTAATTGAGACTATGTCCAAAATTCCGAACTATCCCTTTAATACGTAATTAAGATGTAATCAGCAACATTAGGTATAAAGCATTCGTTTTTCATTCATATTTCTTAGTCATATCGTGGAAAATATTTATCTGCTATATTTATGCCTGCACAAGTGGCAGAGCATCCAATAAAACAGTCAGAATTGTATAATTCTGTAAATTGAAATGGCATTGAAAATGTAATTTGGCTTGATCAATACGGGTGTTTAAAAATATCAGACATCAAAGAAAATAAGACACACCGGAAAATAATGAAAACGCGACGCGAGAAGAGGATAAATTATCAGTTTAAAGTTATGTCAAAAAGGTGTCTAAAATATTGTTTAACTGCTGCTCTGTGACTGGGATATTTAGGAGTTTCATTCACTAACGAAGATCGCAAACTTTACTTATGAGTTAGTTACACTCTTAGGCGTGTTTCATAAAGCTGCACCGTAACGTTTGCGTTGGTTTCTGTATTATCAGATAATTTTCAACTGTCACCATTCTCCCCCGATCTCATTTAGCCTATACATTTACATGGAAGAAAGACGAGATCTTTAACGTTACCTGACTGTTTTTTGGAGGCAAGCTGGCTCCTCTTATTAGCTGAAGATGACAAAGATTGAAGGTTATCATTTAGCTAATTTAGGTTAGTTATCCGCTTTCCAAATCTAGGCTACTCATCTGGGCGTGACCAAGCAGGCAATCGTTGTCAGATTAGTCTACCACCAATCCAAACACTGTGGTTTTACACTTGTCGTTGGTTATAGCCTTATAGGCTCCGAGGGAAGTCCACACACATTTCCGAAGACGGATCACAAAATGGAGATCTTACGCAAACACATTTTATATTGATTTTTAAATGATAGTAGCTTAAATTAGTTTTCAGAAAAACTGACGTTTACATTTTAGATTTTTAGACAGGCCGCCAAACTCTGCCTGCCAGCATGCGCTGACTGAATGAAAAACAACAGCGCGCATGACGTGATGCTGTTTTGCTATGCGTAGCGGGAATACATGCTGGAATCGATAAGAGAATTGATAAGCTTGAAGGCGAACGATTCCGAGGAATCAGACAACTTGGAACTGGTTCCTAACGGGAACCGGTTATCGATTCCCACCCCTACTGGCACCATTTATCTAACTTCCTAAAGATGATCGCAAAGCCTTCTTTGCCAACTGTATAAACTGGCACTATATCCTTAGCCAAGGAGTGTTTGGTGAAGGCCAGTAGGGAGGGTTCTGTTGTCTCTGTGGTAACGAGACGCCAAACTCCTGACTATTTGTTTACATTTGCGAAAGTATGACAGCGCCGGGCTAAATTATTGAGACTATATAGGAGGAATACATTTTAAATACACTTTTGTAAAAAAAAATTTGAATAAACTATGTGAATGAAAAAAAGAAGGTGGTCCGTCCATCCCATGAACCAGAGGGAAAAACAGGGAGAATATGTTCTAGTGTGAAAGCAGATGTGAAATTCTGGATGAAGGTATTTAAAATATTTTAGAATGTCAGCCAACCGGTTCAACGACTTTATTAACTACTCAATTCATGTTTAGAGGGATTATTTACCCTCTTAACCCACATTATGTCAGAAACAGCTGTGCAAGCCATGAATAATAAAATTCCCATGTTCACATTGTGCTTACTGTAAACAATTACAAAAAAAAGAGGCAACAAAACTTAACTGATCAAATTAAAGACCGATGTGAATCAATAGGCTCCTTCTAATTAGGTAGTGAACACGTGTTTAAGTTCCGTCACAATTTTGTCCTGAAACTGAAACTAAAACACAATGCAGATTTGGCTCATTATATTTGGCACAATGCAGATTTGGCGGATATGAGTTGTAATATTCACGCTCTTCTTCAAGACTTGCTCCAGTGGTCAGCAACCGGCCAACGGAGATTGACGTTTTTTTCTCTGTCCATTCACTCCCATTGCATGGCGAAACAGGTCTCAAAAGCACACTTTTAGCACCTAAACAAATTCAAACAATGCGGATTATGCCGATATATAAAATCACGACATCCAGTACCGAACGTTTGAAAAGATAAAAAGCTCCATCCATGACATTTTACACTTATTCCAAACAAAGGTTTTCAAGAAGATCCGGTCGTTAGCTTATGAGGAACTTGCTTGTTTCGTTCTTGCTCCAGTAATGGTCCCACCACAGAACTGCATAAGAACTTCCATCCACTTCCTGAAGTGTGCGTTAGTAAACAAACCAAGCAAGTTCTCAAAGAAGTTCTCTCAGGAAATAGTTCTTCAAAATCAAATCAATCAAAATTTGTTTCAAAAGTTCGGTTCTGGATGTCGTGATTTTATATATCGGCATAATCCGCGTTGTTTGCATTCATTTATGTGCTAAAACTGTGCTTTTGAGACCATGTTTCACCATGCGATGGGAGTGAATGAAGAGAGAAAAAAGTCATTCTCTGTTGGCCAGTTGCAGACCACTGGAGCAAGTCATAAAGATGAGCTTGAATATTACGACTCATATCGGGAATATTATGTTCTAACAAAGTTCAGTATGCCTTTAACAGCATATGTACAAGTCTAGAATCACTGAGAAATTGATACTTTTATTCACCAAGGTAGCAATAAATTGATCGAAAAATACAGTCAAGACATTGATAATGTTACAAACTACTGTTTCTATTTCATTCTATTTCTACTTTAGCAATTGTAGCCATTCTTTCACAGTCCCCCCCATTTTAGGGAACCAAAAGTAATTAACATAAATTACTTTATTTAAATAAAGTCATCATATTTAATATTTGGTTGCATATCCTTTGCATACCATGACTTCCTGATGTCTGTGACCCAACAAAATCAAAAGACTCTTGATGTCTTATTTTCAGGTACTCTTACAAGCGATACTATATCCCCTCTGCATTTGAATGTATCTCTATGGGAATTAGGGGGTGGGACTCCATTAAGCTGTACATTACACAGGCATAGTATACAACACATGGTTGGCTAAATGGCTGCAAGTCATCGAGGGTCTCAGGTATCAAATGAGCCTCAAACCATCACTCTGCTGCCAGATATGCAGTAGATATGGATGGATCACTTTTTCCTATTGAACTCTATGGAAAAATAAATCAGGAGAAACAACCCTTAAAGTGATCCATCCATATCTACTGCATCTGGCAGAAGAGTGACATTTGAGGCTTGTTTGATACCTCAGACCCTTGATGATTTACAGCCATTTAGCCAACCATGTGTTCCATACTATTCCAGTGTAATTTACAGCTTAATCTAGTCCCACTCCACAATTCCCATAGAGATCCATTCAAACGCTGAGAGGTTATAGTATGCAAGAGTACCTGAAAATAATATATCAAGAGTTTTTGATGTGGTTGGGTCACACACATCAGGAAGTCATGGCATGCAAAGAATATGCAACCAAATATTAAATATGATTACTTTATTTATGTTTACGTTAATCTGTCCAATTACTTTTGGTGCCGTAAAATGGGGGGGGGGGGGGGGGGGGGGTGTAAAAACAGCTTTCTTTCAAAAACATAAAAATGTCGCAGTGAATCCACTTTTGAACGGTAGTGTACACGATAACACCTTGAGACTAAACATTTTCCCCAATATGTTTAATTCTACAACAAGAGAAGTATCAGCGTTAAAGCCATAAAAACCATGGCGAATCAAGTAAGATCACCATTTACAAAGCAAATCGATTACACTGAAAGGCTTGAAACTTCAAGTGATACACATTCTGGAGAATTGTAAACAGATCGTATCAACCAATGACAGGAGGCTACACGTAGGACAGGCTCAATCACAAGCAAGAAAAGGGGGGGGCGTGTGCATCCTCTCTTAAAGCGTAGCAATATTGTCTCGCCAGCAACACGATCACTAACTGCATTTTTTTTTGTTGCCAACCAATAAATGCAAACATAACTTTGTATGTTCGCTAGCATTACATTACAATTATGCTACACTTAGCTAAAGCGAAGAGGAGAGAAGTGAACACAACCGTTTCAGCTTCGCTAAATCGGAAAACAAAAATGTAGGCCACGCTTCCGTATAACAAAGAGCAGTCAGAGCATTACTTCGACTGTGGGTTAACATCCTGATCCAGATTATCGTCAAATAGAGCCATGGCTATTGGAATAGTCTCTCTGAGAACAATGCGGTTAAACACGCCACCGTAGGGTCTCTGTCAACGTCGTCCAGCGTAAGGAAGTGTCTCAGAACACACATAATTAATCCATGGAGTCTTGAATAAAGCAGCCGAATGATTTTTGCTCGCTTAATTTGTGTTTATCGGTACTGTTTGCCCTCTTTTCGCGTAAATACGAGCTGCGTGTTGTGGCAGACATTGAAAGCGAACCATACGTTTAATAAACTGAACTGTGCATTGCATTTTATATAAATTTCACGCCAAAATAGTCAGCTATCCACCCACGTTTAATAAATTATATTCGACTAAGTTAGCGCTAGCTAACGTTACCGAATTTACCAAGGTAAGTTAACGTATACCCGAGTTGCGCATGTAAAATTGCAGTCCGAACAAACTCTTTGGAAGAAAAAAATTAAATAAAACCCGTGATACTTACTCGTCTCCATCTGGACAAATGCCAGTAGTTTCGTCGTACTTTGTACAATAAACATCTGGGCTGTAGTTAAAAGTCCCGTCCCTTCTTCTGATGGGTCGTCTTCTCCGCTGATTTAGGAAATGCCAGTGAAAGCACGTAAAGGGTCTGTGTTGGGTGCACTTGTGTTGCAAGAACAGCGGGCACTGTTCGGTCCTAAACTCCTTTAAATAACTGCAAAGTATAAGAAACCGATATTAAATGCAAGTTACTCTTCTACAAACAAAACACTTGACTTGTATGTGCAAAAGCATTGTAATGTGACCGTGCGTGTGTGTCTGGCTCGCTCACCACTAAACGTTACCCAGTTTAATGCTGCACGGTAGTTAGCCAGTGCTAGCTCCCTTCCACGCTAAATCTGTTAGCTAGATAGCCATCTACTTGATGGTCACGATAAAAAAACAAATGAAGCGATTTAGTAACGTTAGCTAGCTGCAGTGTGAAGTAAAACGTGCGAGGCACGCAACAGAATCAAGTTTCACTGTCGCTCTTTTGGTGGAGATAAGGGTTCAAAATGCATCGAGTCAAAATCGTTCTTAATTTGAACTAGTTGTATGCGACAATTCCCACAGAAATGATGCTAAATGCAAGTAGTGGTGTGTGTCCAATAGTAAAGTTTTGCTCACACACTTAGCTTGAAAGCTGGCTAGATAGCGGCTAGCCAAATTAAGCGAATCAGGCCGACCGATATGGGTGAAGAGGAACATTAAAAAGTAATGCAACTTATTTGGCAGTTTACCATGCAAACAACTGAAAACACACAACAGCTCCTTTGAATTTTATGGACGGTTCCAATATCCAAACATAAATTAACGTATCACATAAAAAACCAGTGCATTTAAATGTGCCTTTATTTAGCAAGCTTGATCGCTAGCTGCTACGTGCGTTCAGAAGAATTTAGCTAACGTAGCAGGGTACCGAGCTACAAAAGAGAAAGCACCATTTTTTTTTAAAACCTCACTTTGCACTGAAGCGTCCCGTTTTACTAATCTGCAGACATCAGTTGAATAGCGAGTTTGAAACATAATTTCTTCCTTTTCAAAATCGCTTTACTTACGTGTAGTGGGTTGGTTTCTCTGTTTGAGCAGAAGCGCTCACCGCCGTTTTCGAAACCGACGGCATTTTCAGTCAAAACAATGAAAGGCGCATGCGCGAAGGCCCCGCTCCACTCCTCGAGAGCAACATGGGCAACTGGCGGGACGAACAAACAACACCCATCACTGTAGTTCTCGGCAGCTGTCTGTCTGGGTTTTCAAAAGGATGCATCATGAAGTTAAAACAAACGTACAAAAATACTGCTACATAAGGTTGTATTTTCCTGTGCGTGTGAGCGAACACCAAGCATTTACTTAATCTCCCCTCCACTTTCGTTGCTCCCCATTGTAATTCCCACTACTCCAATATTGCTAATTTAGTCCAGTTATTGGCCTTATATAAATCCTTAATCACAGCCAATAATACTCAACATTTTCTATGTGGTGTCAAGGTCCGCGTAAACTGGCGGGTCCATAGTATGGGTTCTCAATATAGACTGTAGAAGGTTCTCGATCCTAGAGCACTGCTCTGTCTGCTGCTTTTTGTTTTCATCTTACATCAGCAACCACCTCAGAAACCAGATGAGGCAAGTTAACTGTTACCTTAATTGTTCGGCAACAACAAAAACTAAACCAAGCATACCCACCGGCCCTCCAGCACCAGAGTTGAGAACCAAGAAGGCGACATAGGCTGTGTGAGTCTTAAAACAATAATTGAAAAAATGATATTACCCAAGATAGGGGTGGCAGTGTATCATAATAAAGAATCATTATTGTAGGTCTGGGGTGCACAACCAGGGCTAATCTGTTTCAGGATTTTGTGCCAACCTCTGCTCTTATTTAATTAGTACAATCATATCTTCATCTGACATTTGTATAAACATCACCAGCTACAGCCACAGACTGCCAATGTATCCTAAATATTTTACTGTGCTCAAGTACTGGAATGAACCAGTGTAGTTTATAGAGCTGTCAGAAAATTAAAACTAAGAGAATTGGTTGGAACAAAAACCAGCACGTAGCCCTCTTGTCCAGGACCGGAGTTGTGCACCCCTATTGTAGGTTCAATTCCCAGATCGGGCACTGTTGCTGTAAATTTGAGTAATATACTTAAGCCTCAGTAATATCCGACTATATTTTTATTCTATGTAAACTGTGCAAGTTGCTTGCGACAAGAGTGTCTGTAAAATGTAAAAATGTATATTACGTGTGCTTATACCATGGCTTGGATGAATGTTCTATTATGATTAACTGATAATTGTCAACTATTAAAGTATATGTAAACTATTATTTCCATATAGCACAGGTGTCAAACTCCTGGAGGGCCGCAGTGTCTGTTGGTTTTTGGGGTATTCTCGGCACCAGTGGTTCATTTAAGTCATTGACTGGCTAAAGAATCCAAGGTCTCAAGGCTTTAATTGGCAGTTGGTTGAAAGGAAACCACAAAACTTGCAGACACTGCAGTCCCCTGGGCCCAGTATTTCAAAATGTTTTGGAGAGGATTTCAGTAATCGGATATGATTAAATCTTAGAATTGGAACTAGAAGCTGTGATCCTGATTATAAAAATTGGGATGAGGATTTGGTAATCCAATACTACCTAGAATTTAGATAAAATGTTGTTTTTGGGCTATTTCAAAACTCTAAGGTGGAGATTAGGATAGTTTTGATACTGAAAATCATGGTAATCTTGATCCAACTGCAGGGGTGGATTAAGGATGGATTCAAGGTTGATGAGACATGTGGGACACATGGCATATCTTTAATAAATTGTTTTATCCAATGTATGCACAATAGGAACACAAAACCCTTCTAATATCCATTCTAAATGGAAAATAAAATATTTTTTTATTTGAACCCCACAAACCTAAAAGTGGTTTAAGGAAAACTGCAAGCCTTAAAATAATTTGTAAATGCCTTGGGATAATATTTGAAAATATATTATGTTATCTTCTAAAATATTATTTAAATATTTTATTATCTAGTGAGACATTGAATTCTGAATTCTGACTTTGGCCTCTGTATTGTGTAATCTGAAAAACATTTTCAATGTAAAAAAAAAAGATACCAAGTTACTCACGCATACAAGTGTATAAGTCATTAAAACTTGCAAAATAGGCCTGCCATTAAAAGTATTGAGATCAAAATGAGGTCAAGTTACAACAAACAATATTGGTTATCTTAGCTCAAGCAAATTAAACAAGCTCTATTCCAAATAAATGCTACCCAATGTTTCCTAAAGACTGCAAATCTAGATTCTGTAATCCTGATCTTGTGGCATCTTCATCAGAATGATCTGAAAATTCTTTGAAAACTGGGACAAAACCTACAAGATCAATTTGATCTGGCATAGCAAAAAAAAAGGGATTTCAAAATCCAGATAATTCTGAACTAGATTAAAAGTTTTGAAATACTGGGCTCAGGGAATTTAGTTTGACACCCCTGCCATATAGGCTCACTGCACGGTAATATAATAAAATCTTTGTCTTTGATTATTACATTACATTACAATCATTTGGCAGACGCTTTTATCCAAAGCGATGTACAATAAGTGCATATTGAAGGTCATTGACGCGACTACAAAGCAAATCCGACAAAGCACAGCTTTCTCACAGCGTAGGAGCTATCCCTCGTAATAAACATGAGTAGTACACACAGTCAGCGATACATTCTGAACTATAAAATAACCAAAAACACAAGTTAAATAGAAAACAGGAAGCGAATACTATAGAATGGCCCTATATAGGTATAATTTTAGTCGAGGTGGAGTCTGAAAAAGTGCGTTTTCAGACCACGACGAAAAAACAGACAGTTCCACCACTGGGGAGCTAGGGTGGAAAAGCTCCGCAGTCGGGACGAGCAGGAGCCTTTAACACGGAGGGAGGGAAGTGCAAGTCGCCCTGCAGCAGCAGAGTGAAGTGGTCGAGCAGGAGCGTAGTGCTGGGATTAAGTCCTGTAGGTAGGAGAGGCCTGACCTTTTTGGCTGCAGTGTAGGCCAGGGTTAGAACTTTTGAACCTGATCCTGGCCACGACCGGCAGCCAGTGGAGTGACCTCAGTAGGGGGGGTGACGTGCGAAAAACTTCGGGAGGTTGAACACAAGCTGAGCAGCCGCATTCTGGACCAGTTGTAGGGGCAGAATGGCGCAGGCTGGTAGGCTTGTAAGAAGGGAGTTGCAGTAGTCCAGACGTGAGGTGACCATGGTCTGGACAAGAAGCTGGGTGGAGTAAATGGTCAGGTACAGGCGAATTCTCCTGATGTTGTACAGGAGGAACCTGCAGGACCGTGCCGTTGCCCTGATGTGTTTTTTGAAGTCCAGCTGATCATCCAGGACCACCCCCAAGTTCCTTGCAGAGCGGGAGGCGGTCAGTCTTGTTGAGGTTGAGCTTCAGGTGATGGCTAGACATCCACTCAGAGATGTTAGCCAGGCAAGCAGATATCCTTTCCTTTACCTGTGGGGTAGAGGGAGGGAAAGAGAGGAACACTTGAGTGTCATCAGCATAACTATGGTAAGAGAAGCCATGTGAATTAATAACCAAACCAAGAGACTTAGTATAAATGGAGAACAGCAGAGGACCCAGTACAGATCCCTGCGGGACTCCTGTAAGAAGTGGATGAGGTGCAGAGACAGAGCCCTTCCAGGAGACTTGGTAGGATCTATCTGTGAGATAGGATGTAAACCAAGAGAGGGCAGTTCCAGAGATGCCCATCTCAGCCAGTGTGGAGATCAGGAGTTTGTGGTTGACCGTGTCAAACGCTGCAGACAGGTCAAGGAGAATCAGGACAGAGGAGAGGGAGGAGGCTCTGGCAGTGGCGAGTGCCTCGGTCACAGCCAGGAGCGCAGTTTCAGTGGAATGCCCGGTTCTGAAGCCGGACTGATGAGGGTCGAGCAGGTTGTTCTGGTGGAGAAAAACTGACAGTTGGTTAAGGGCAGCTTGTTCAAGAGCTTTGGACAGAAAGGGCAGGAGAGACACAGGACGATAGTTTCTAACATCAGAGGGGTCTAAGCTAGGTTTTTTAAGGAGTGGGGTAACACGGGCAGTTTTGAAAACAGCAGGAACATAGCCACAGGTTAAGGAGGTGTTGAAAATGGAGGAAAGATATGGAAGGACCTCACCAGATATAGACTGGAGGACTGCCGACGGGATGGGGTCCAGTGGGCAGGTGGTTGCACGCTGGCGCGTTACAAGTTGGAGTACATCTGTGTCCTCCAGAGTCTTAAAGGACTAAAATGTAGCGGTGGGTTCATTATGGGGCATATGGGGCGTCACCGGATGTGTGAAGGAGTTTCGGATCACGGCTACCTTCTCCTCAAAGTGGATCAGGAAGTCATCTGCAGAGAGGGAAGAGGGTGATGGGGGTGGAGGAGGGATCAGCAGGGAAGAGAAGGTGGAAAAGAGTTTACGGGGGTTAGACATGCATGCATAAATTTTTGACTGGTAAAATGTTGCCTTAGCAGACGTAGTTGCTGATGTGAAGGCTGCCAGCAGAGTGTGATATGAGGCCAGATCATCTGGGGATCTGGATTTCCTCCACTTTCTCTCAGCAGCTCGCAGCGTGGTTCTGCTGGATCGGAGAGAATCAGTCAGCCACGGGCAGGGGGGGTGATGATCGGGCTGGTTTGCAGACAAGAGGACATAGTGAGTCGAGAGACTGAGAGAGGCAGGAGTTAAAGGTGGAGGTGGCAACATCAATAGGCAAATTAACAAAAGATGCAGGAGGAGGAAGTACAGAGAGCAGAGGTAGAGAGAGAGGAGTGTGAGAGAGTGCGGAGATTTCTCCTGAAAGTTACAGGGGGTAGGTTGTTAGAGGAGATGCGGGGAGAGTGGGTAGGAGAGAGAGAATGAAATAAAGAAATGGTCCGATACATGGAGCGGAGTCACCGTGAGTTCAGACGTGGCGCAGCTCCTGGTGAATACAAGGTCTAGTTGGTTACCAGCCTTGTGGGTGGCGGGCGATGGGGACTGGGTGAGGGCGAGGGACTGGAGGAGTGAGGTGACACTGGATAACTGGGAGCTCTCTGGCTGGAGGTTGAAGTCACCCAGTAGAATTATAGGGGTGCCATCCTCAGGGAAGGAGCTCAGGAGAGTGTCCAGTTCATCCAGGAAAGCGCTGAGTGGACCTGGAGGGCGGTAGAGAACAACAATGTTAAGTTTAGATGGGTGAGTTACAGTGACTGCATGAAGGAGGAGATATTTAGGCTGTGTAAAGAGGGCATGGAGAATTTCCAGGACTGAGAGATAAGCAAACCAGTGCCCCCGCCTCAGCCAGAGGCCCTGGGGGTGTGCGAAAAGGAGTAGCCATCAGAGAGAGCAGCTGGAGTGGCCATGTTATCTGGGGTGATCCAGGTCTCAGTGAGAGCCAGGAAGTGGAGGGACTTCATCTTGGCGTAGGCAGTGATGAAGTCGGCTTTCTGGACAGCTGACCGGCAGTTCCATAGTCCACCCACCACTGAAAGTTCCTTATAAGAGGACAGGGTTGGGCAGACCAGGTTAGCCGGGCGGTGCCTGCGGTGGTTGGACCTCCTGGGGCGAGGCATAGAGCACAGAGGAATGGGGGTTAGACACATGGTAGGTGGTGAAAAGAGAGGTTAGATAGGGTCCTAGCAATGTTCAATGTCCAATGGGGTCCAATGATCAATGTCACTTCTCCACAGGGTCATTTTCTGTTTGTTAAAACAGGACTCGACCATGACAAATTCTACCAGGCTACAAATGCACACGACTGTATCAGCTTATTCTGTTTTTCACCAGAGAGACTGCAGATGTTTGCAAAGGCAGAAGTGTTCATTTGCATCAAATGAAATGGCTAGTTATTTCCAGAAATATCAGTGAGCTCCTCAAATTTAAACCATTTCCCACTGGCTTCGGTAGGCCTGGTGTGCCAGCTTTACACGACTGGGCCATAACATTTTTAGACAGCACGAGCTTAGTTAATTAGTGAATTATTTTTTATTTCAATTTCTTGCACAACATGCTTCCATCTTCTGCAAAAGAACTATACCTCTTGGATAACAGACGTTTAAATATTTGGCATTTAGAGTGACACAGCTTAGGTCTACGGTTTGTTTTTTATTCTTTGACATTGGTGCACCTAGTAATTTACTGAAGCAATTCAGGATAAAAAACATTCTCAAGGGTACGATGGCTGAACTTCTGTTCCACTCTTGCAATCATTTGCATAAACACATGCACCCTTCTATGATATATTACACACATGCAAGAGTGATATGTGAGATATAAAAAAATATATTCCTCTATTGCAAAATTATCAGGGTAAGTCAATGTGCATTTCCCATATCTGTGCCCACTAGAAGCTTTGTGAGACAAATTAGGCCCCTGGGGAAAGTGTATAATGCCAGCTAACAAAACTAGGGCCCAAGAGTCTTCCTTTTCTCATTGTCTCCTCATTCCCAAGTAGTGAATCTTATGCTTCTCCTAATCCACAGCAGAAAACATCAGAAGTAGACAAGTGGATGAGCCCAGTTGTACAGGATGAGAGAAATGGTAAAAGGGCTTTTTGTTGTAATTATCCATGGTCAGGGAAAACCTTAAGAACAAATGAAGCCAGATAATCTAGTATCCCTGTTTGAGCTCAAAAACTGCCCATGCACAGATTGTTTTTACATGTGTTAGCATGTTAGATTGTACATGTTAATTGCATTTGAATCATAGTTTGATATGTTACATGTTTTCATGATAATGATGAAAACAGATCATTAATCTCAAGAGACCCCTGGGTAAACCAATAAGTACATGAATTTAAATCAGTATGACTTGGAAAGGAGGAGAAAAGCAATATGCTGAAAAGAAACTGGAAGCAGGTCAGTACAATGGTTAGAAACATGCTTGAAACATGAAAGTTCAATTCAGTTCTTTTCCACTGTTGTACTCTTGAAGTTACTTTTTATCCCATTCGTTGAAGTGCCAAATGATTGGTGCGCCACCATGTGGTAGAAATGTCTCATGCTTCCAGGTCAGCAACAAGACTGTGGAAGGGTTCTCTTCAAAGTACAGAATATGGCTACAGTGCTAGCATTTAAAGTTGGTTTGTTATGTAAAGTAATGCCCACAAGGGGCATGCCTAACAAGTATTCTTGCTGGGATGGGGTCTGTGTAGACTGAATTCAATGCCACTTGAATAAGACTACGAAGAGGTATTCCTTTATGGAAATTAAAACACATCTTCTATGGCCACAGGAAACAGGCCTCAGCGATACCTTTCTCCCTCAGCATGACCACAGACATACAGATCCTTTCCAAAAAATTAGAATATCATGGAAAAGTTTTTTTTTTCCATAATTCCATTCAAAAAGTGAAACTTTCATAGATTATAGATTCATTACACACAAAGTGAAATATTTCTAGCCTTTATTTGTTTCATTTTTCATAATTTTGGCTTACAGCTCCAGAAAACCCCCAAAACAGTATTTCAAGAAATTAGAATAGTGTGTCGAAAATCAGCATTTACTTCAGTTATTTCAGAGAATTAATGTTTTAGACTGAGTGTCACACTCTGTACGTGGTGGTTTTTTAAGCACTGACTCCAGCCTCAGTCCACTCCCTCTGCATCTCCGCCAAATTTTGGAATCGTCTTTGCTTGACAATCCGCTGAAGCCTACGGTCATCTCTTTTGCTTGTGCACCTTCTCCTGCCACATTTTTTCCCTTCCACTAAACTTTCTATTGATATGCTTGGACACTGCACTCTGTGAACAGCCAGCCTCCTTAGCGATGACCTTTTGTGGCTTACCCATCTTCTGGAGGGTGTCAATGATGGTCTTCTGGCCAATTGTCAAGTCTGCAGTCTTCCCCATACTGAACCAAACTGAGATACCTGTCCAATTTAATGACACACCTGTAGAAAAACTTTGTAGGTGTTTTGAGTAAATTAGATGATTAGAGTGTGACACTCAGTCTAAAACATTCATTCTCTGAAATAACTGAAGTAAATGCTGATTTTCGACACACTATTCTAATTTCTTGAAATACTGTTTTGGGGGTTTTCTGGAGCTGTAAGCCAAAATTATGAAAAATGAAACAAATAAAGGCTAGAAATATTTCACCTTGTGTGTAATGAATCTATAATCTATGAAAGTTTCACTTTTTGAATGGAATTATGGAAAAAAAAAAACTTTTCCATGATATTCTAATTTTTTGGAAAGGATCTGTATATTTCCTGGACAACTTGTTCAAAAATACATCCAAATTTAACCATGGTCAATATGTCATGTTACTTTCGAGTCACAAAGAAAACATGTTTTAAATTTTAATTTTTGGATCTATGATTTTTTTTCTTTTTCTGATTTGTACCTTCAGATTGTTGAAAATAAGCTGAGAATGCAATTCAGAATTGCTCATTGAATAATTGGAGTATTTAAAGATTATCTACATGACACATTACATTACATTTAACAGATGCTCTTATCCAGACTGACTTATAAATTATGCGAGCAAAAAAGCACTAATTGTAAGATAATGTCATATTCCAACCTTGAACCACAATACAAATCAGATTTGTACAACTAATAGCTGTATTAAACCATAAAAGCATGCTATATTAAATAAAAAAACAATTACATAGGAAAAAAGGTGCTAGGGAGTGGGAATAGGAAGGGAGCCAAGATGTAGACTGAAGAGGTGTGTCTTCAGTAATCTTCAAACTGCATGCAGATATTGAGTTAAATAGAAAAACTGAGGTATAATTTGAAAGGGTGAGTTTTGGGACATTTTGAATCTGCCTTCCTGACTGATTGAGGAAGGTTGTTCCACCATTGAGGATGAGGACAGAGAAGAGCCGAAGCCATGAGGAGCCAGCTAGCAGGAGAATACTGAACGGAGAGGTCTGGCTGGAGTGTATTGGCTGAAGACAGGACGGGGCAGCACCATTTGCAGTTTGTTATGCCAGTGTGAGAGAATGCGGACAGCCACTGGAAGCCACCCAGGGTGTTGAGAAGTGGTGTGGCACGCATGAATTTGCGTGCAGATTGAAGATTAGACGAGCAGAAGCATTCTGTAGTCTTGCAGTGGTCTGATATCACGGGCCAGCAAGGTGTTATAGTACAGTCTAGATGAGAGATTACAAGGGCACATACAAACAGGGCCAGGGCCGGCTCTAGCCTTTGTGCCACCCCCGCGAGATCGTGAAGTAGCGCGGGGAGGGGGCAGTGTAGGTAGCAATCGCGGATGCAGATTGAATGGGATAAAAAGTAAAAAGTAAGAATCTGTCCCTTCCTCAACCAAGAGATTACACAGCCTGGTATGCGGCGCCAGTTCTAGGCAAAGGCCAGATAGGCGGTCGCCAAAGGGCACCATTCTGAAGGATGCCCCCAGGAAAAAATGGAACGGCGCGTTGAGTTTGTGATAAGCGGCGAAAAACCCCCGGTCTGCCGCCTATCACAACCTCAACACGCCGTTACATTTTTTCCTAAGTTTGGTGACCGGGGGCATCCTTCAGGATGGGGGCCCTTTGGCGACCGCCTTGCCTTTGCCTAGAACTGGCGCCACATACCAGGCTGTGTAATCTCTTGGGTGAGGAAGGGGCAGATTCTCCTGGTGTTGTGAGGGGAGAATCTGCAGGATGGCAGATGCCGTCATGTGTTTAGTGAAGCTAAACTGGACAAGAGATGTTTCACACAAGACAGGATGTGCCACTCACTATCAGTAGGTGGAGACAAAACTGCATTACTGAACAATCTGTAAAAAGAGCAGAGGGACGTGAGCATTGAACTGACCCAAAATGAAGAAATCTCTCTTGCTTTTAAAAACTTCCAAGAGGTAATGGAAGAGAGGCATCTTTTCAAAGAAAATGGAATATGAGGCCTTTGTAGCAATGTGCTGCTGTTTGCTGCAATGTGAGCCAGGACTTTAACAGATACAAATACAAAAACAATATATAACCCTAATTCATACATATTGCATGGCTATGTTGATGTAGATTTATTTTTTGTATATGTTTTTATCTTGTTCCATTTATTTCAGAATATGCTTTGCCAAGGTAAGTGTGTATGTACTTCTCACACCATTATAGCCACTCATATATGGATGAAAATACCCACAAATTAAAGCTGACAATCTGCACTTCAACCTCATTGTCATTGTATCCTTTCAAACTCAAAGTTCTAGAGTACAGAACCAAAATAGCAACGAGATAATCAATGTTATTCACTTCACCTGTCAGTGGTTTTAATGTTGTGGCTGATCGGTGTATATGTCAGGTACTGCCTGTAATTATGGTTCATCAAAGTGGTTGTCATCCCAAGCAGTTGCATCATCTGATCGGTGTATATACATGCAATTTCTCATACCAAAATTTAAGAAATGGGTGGGACTTCAAAACAGTGACGTCACTAAACCTATAAATATGACCAGGTCTTTTATACTCGGAAGGGAAATTGTTTGTGACAGTGAAAGGAGGGACGAATCTCAGTTCGTAAGTCCAGCTTTCCTTTAACGTATAACTGACTTGTTTAATATAATGAAAGTTTAAATTTTGTATTTGGACGTGTTACTTGTTTGAATATGACTCCATTGCGTTACATCGCTTGTTTCTGCACTTTGCAGAATAGAACCTGCGTCGACTAGCTCGCTCCATTCTGTTTTTGCTAACTAGTAACGTTAGGTGTTCTCTAGCTATCTAACGTTAGCTAGCCATCATAATTGATTTTTTAACATGCAAATATATTGTTCTAAACCTGCATCTGTGTGAATGTTATTGGTACCGTTCGACTTTTATGTAGTAGCGATGTAACTATGTTAGACTAGCTAAGTTAGCTAGCCTTCGATCTAACGTTTATTATTAGCTAAATACAGATATGTAGCCAACAGCTCTGCAAAGCTAGCTAGCTGGCTAACGCCAAGACAAAGCCGTCAGCCGATGATTTCTGTTCATTCGAGGACGCCATGTTACAAACAACCTCAGAAGATATGAGCGAAACGTGCCACTTGGATGTCGTGTAATGGTGGCTGTAAAATTAAATATAGCTAACTTGGCTAGCTAGCTAATGTTCGCTAGATCTGTTGTAACTTAACGTACGCTGCTTGCAGAATTTATACTAACTTACCAGCTAGATTCGCTACTGTTGATCGCAAAGGAAGCACAAACGTTTTGTACGCATGTAGCTAACGACGTTATAGCTAACGTAGGTAGTAGCTAACGTTAGCTACATTGTCTATATTGGAAGCCCAGCTAGTTTGGCTAGCGATATGAATGGTGAGAGGATGTACGTTAGCTAACGTAATTTACTCGTTAACGTTAGTTCGCCTTCGATTAGCTAACGTTACGTTACTGAACGTAATTCTACTTTGATTTGGATTTATAAGGTGAAATAACGTTTAACGTTAGCTAGTTGGCTACCTGCGTGGTTGTGACTGGGAAATGTGGCTGGCTCTACGTTGGCGCACGAGAAGCGATCGGTTTAAATTTAGCCGTGCTTTTGCAGGCATGCACCAGAGATTGTATAACGTTAGTAGGCTTTGCATGCACCGAGCGAGTAGCCAAATAACATTCGCCATAGCATCACCAATAAAGAAACCCTTTGATTAGCTAAGTCACGTTTGGTGGTAATTTAGTGATGTGCCTCCGCTAAATTGGATTGTTAACTGAATGTTTACTGTATACATTTCAAATGCATAACGTAACGTTAGTGCAATCTAATTGGCCTTGCTTCCACAATCCAGATGAAAAGTAAACATTTGAGTTACTCTTTTGCCAACTTACAAGCTAGCTAAAGTCACTAACTGTATAAGTTGGTTAAATTGATAACGGTAACTAGGGAATTATTGTTGTGTACGGTAACTTGTCTTAGCCCAGGAATAGCCATCTCGCTATTTTCAGCTGAGCTGGCCAGAACATCAAAGCTGGTTAGCTAACGTTACACTAAGTTAGTTAGCCGACGGTGTAACTGTGCAGTTACGTTAACGTTATGCTCCACGTAAGTTAACGTTTTGGGCATTGGACACTTGCGGGGTGACTTTGCCAACAAAGGAATTAAGTTAGCCTAAGTTGATAATAGTTGGGTGCTGATGACAACTCAAGTTCTAGCTAGCTATAGCGTTTAGTGTCTAAATCCTCCTTTAACGTTACTGCGTATTTTAACTAACGTTACCCAGCAGTCTGCCTTCGCAAGAAGGTATAGGAAAAACTAAGGTAACTAACACGAATCATGTTAATCTCTTGTAATGTAGGGAAGACTTTGCTAGGACGACATGGCACGTACCAAGCAGACTGCCCGTAAATCGACTGGTGGTAAAGCGCCTAGGAAACAGCTGGCTACCAAAGCTGCTAGGAAAAGTGCGCCCTCTACTGGTGGAGTGAAGAAGCCTCACAGATACAGGTAAAAAGTTTTCTCATTTGTCATGGATTTGTCTGTTTTACAAAAAAACTACTTTTTATCGGTGGCATCGCATAAATTATGCAACAATAACACATGATATTGTTAGTGGAAACATCAAGTCTGAGTATCAAGTTTTTACAGGGGCAACCATTAGCCTTGTAGTTAATTTCTGTAGTCAGGCTTTTGAGTATGACAAACTGCAGGACAATTAAGGCGTAACTCTTTAAAATCAGTCGCGTTAATACTTCTGACATACCAAAATCGTATGTGGGCAGAAGTCTGGCTTGCTGGCTAGCTTGTTTGCAGCAAGCATTAGCTTTGAGTTGGTTAATTAGCTGGGCTAATTAGCTGGGCTAATTAACCAAACAATCACTTTAAGTGTGGTTTCTCCTGACTCATTTTCCAATTGAACTCTATGGAAAACTAAGTCAGGGTAAAACAACCCTTCAAGTAGCCTCAATGGCAGCGGAATTCATTTAGGCCTGGTCTGTAGATTAAATTTAACCAGCGCTTTCTTATTGCAATTAAAAGCCAGATTCCATAGCATACATCTAAATATTAATGTAGGCCTTTATTAGGGGTTAAAAAAAAAAAAAAGCACTTTGTAGCTTTATCAAAATATCCAACCTTACAAGTTACCTATGTATCTAGCTAACTGTAAACTATTATCTGTCTAGGCTATCATAGTAGCCAACTGCGGACATAACCGGAGAAGCTACATGTTGCAGATGGGTTCCGTTTTATAACAATAACAGGCAAGCTTCACAAATTCCGTTTAGGCATTTTAGTCGAATAACTAATAGGCTAACGTTATCTCATATTAACCTAAAACTGAACCAGTAGGCTATATAGGAACTATATACCAAACTAAAGGGTTTAGTCATATTTTCAACCCAGTTGTACCCATAATGCATGTAAAAATAAGAATCAAAGCATGATTTTACTTGATTACTTTACACATCGTAGTCAACAGTGGACTCTGGCTGGTCAACATATGACTCCTAAATAGTGGCATAGCCTATGTACAATTGATAAATAGCCTACAAGGAGCATGAACATAAAGTAGTTTGAACTTACTTGGTTACATTTTTTTTTTTACAGTCTCCAGAATGGAGCCAGCTGGCAGTAGCACTTGAGAGAACTATGGAGGAAACGCATTCGTAGCTAACGTTAACAGTCCCTGAATGTTTTTAACCCTCTGGAATGAGTGCTTACACAAATGTTACTGACATTCTGTTAACCAAGTAGCTTATGTTGTTACCGAACTTCCCGAGCTCAAGTACCAGTAGTGATTGTTACAGCAGCATTAGAACGTTCACGTCTACAACCCACTCTCCAGCGGTCATTTGAATTGAGCAGACCACACTGCACTCTTAACAAATGGCTGCACTAGATTAGGGCTATAGCGGCCTCCCCTGGGTCCTAGCGCCGGACTTTCCCGTATGCGTTATGATACTGGAGTCTCAGTGGCACATTTTGTCAAATCAATCTGGGGGGGAAAAAATAAAAATGTAAAAAAATATTTAGGGGGGCTACTGTAAATTTTAGGGGGATAAAGCCCCCTAAATTAAGTTTGGCGACACCACTGTCTAGAACCAAACTATTACAGTGTCTGTGGCTGAGAGATCCAGGGTGACTATGGCCAGCTGTCATTTCAATTTTTCAATGAACAGTGTTTCCCCCTCTTCATTGCATGAACAACTGTTACTCATATGCACTGTCCAAAATTGCAAAGCAAATTGTGATGTCCCACGGGGCTCCTGGCCAATCTCCACCAGCCTGCTTTTTGAGAGCACAGATAAGCATGTCCATCTTCTGAAAAGCATAGAGCCTGTCACCACTTTTTCCCCCTACTATTCAGCTCACAAACTGAGGCTGCATTCAGATCCAATTTTACACGCTCGCTTCCCTGGCTGTCTTCCCTTGAGGGAGCTATCTTGTGACGCAATTTGCTACTTGCAGCAAGCAAACTTAAAAGGTGCTCTGCAAGGGAGGATTGAACAGAAACAAACAAAAACGGAACCGAACCGCCCTTGCAACATTTCGGAAGTGCAACACCATATGCTGCGTCCCAATCCAGTTTTCGCTCCACCCTTGTAGACTTCACTTGGGGGAATCCCTTTTGAGACCAGGATGTACCCTCTGTCTCCATTTTAAGTGTGAGTCCAATCTGTTAGAAAGCAAAGTGAAGTTTGTGACATAGCCCCTCCACCCTCAACATTTCTCAAGGGAACGAGTCTGCAAAAGAGCAGACTCGGCAAGCTCACATTACTCACAATTCACATCGAACGTCCTGTTCAGTGATAATCACGTTAATGTTTATCGCGGTATTACACATTAAAAGTGCATACAGAATGGCAAAGATGGTGTATAGGCTAATAAATACAGGTTAATCAAGTACTAGTTTGCTATTTTGTATTTCATAGTTTAGCAAATTGCTTTATGCAGCAACAGAGTAGCGTACTGTGGGATGTAGGCTACTACCAGGTTCTCTGTAGCTTAATCTTGCTTTTAAACAGATAATTAGGCTACTGTCTCAATATTTTTCTGTATAATTTGCCAGATAGCCTAACAATCAAACAATTTAATTTCTCAATAACCAAGACGAACAGGTAAATAAACTTGTGCAGCATTTTACTATATCTACATTTGTGCTGACGCAAAATGCGTTAATAGCCTATGTCATGGGAAGTGATCAATGAACAGCACATATTTGGGTAAATTTGTTTTTCTAGCTTGAAAGCATACATTGCCCTCAACGCTGGTTCCAGCAATTTAAGAGGTTTTCCTCTTTAAATGTTGCCTATGCTTTATAATGTTTAAATCGTTTTGACTAAATCGAGTGCCATCTCAAATTAATGACATTCTTTAATTAATTCTTAATAATTCTTTAATCAACGTGATGAGGAGAAAACGCAGTGTGTGCAATTCAGAGAAAACGTGTTTTTTTTTGCCAGTTAATTTTTCAGAATTATTGCCACCCTTATTCAGCAATCTCACATTTGTTTTCTCTGTCATTTGTTAATCATTAGCCTATAGGCTACATAATTGTTCTTGATTAGGAATTTGTTTGATTCAAGGAATTTGTTTGATTGACATAAGCAAGCAAAATAAACAGAAACAGGTTGAAAATATGTTTGGTTTAAATGCTTTATTTAAATGCTATGCAATTTAATGACACAAATATGCTAGCCCACACAACTTGCTGTATTTATTGATATTTGTTATTCAGTAAATCAATTGCTTGACTGATAATTAGTGTTAGCAGGTTGAGAGTTTCATCCGTTTAAAGGTAGGCTACGGTGACAGACGTTTTACATGATCCGAGATCCCACGATACGCCACTGTGTAGCAGCATGGTTAACTTCCGAGTATAGATGCATGGGGTGAAGTGCGTCTCAATTCAAATAACCCACTCCGCCCTCGCTCCCTCCCACTTGCTAAACGCAAGTGTATACTCCTGTTTTATTGGTATGTGCGTTACATCCTCCTAAGTGAAGTTTGCAAGTGAAGTTTACGAGGGTGGAGCAAAAACTGGATTGAGATTAGTGTTGTCAAAAAAATCGATTTTTCGATACATATCGATTCTGAATATTTAAAACAGTTTCAATACTCATTTCCCGCAATATCAATACTTTCTGGACTATCGATACCAGCTGGCTTTCTTGTTCTGTCTTCTCTCCTACAGCAAGTTGTTGACACACACGCACACACACGCTGCTGCAGTGCACGCATTGCCCCTCCCCCTCCCCCTCTCAGACCTGTCTTGTCAACAAATCCTCTCATTCGCTCCGAAGATGGCAAGTGCAGAGCCTCCGCAACTTGTGGATAAAGAAAACGGCAGAAGTGCTGTTTGGAAGTACTTCGGGTTCGAAGTAAATGACGAAGGAAAAGCTAAAGATGCCACGAAGCCCATTTGCAAGCGTTGTTACAGAGCAGTGTCAACGAAAGGTGCAAACACAACAAATTTGGCAAAACACCTGAAGGACCGACACGCGGATCTCTATAAAGAATTTAGAGAGGTTGGTGACAGCTCCCCTTTCAACATCACTGAAGCATTAAACAAAATGGCCCAGTAAACTATTAACTTTAGTTTAATACATGAGGCGTTGTCTAACGTTATCTAGCTAGCTACTGATAGCTCATAATATCGACAGCTGATAACATCATTGGCGTTCGTTGTTACAGCTATTAGCTAACGTTAGCTAGCTAGCTAGCTATCATTCATCCGTTCGCTAGCTAGCTATCATTCTTCCGTTAGCTAGCTAGCTACCTAGCTACTGTAGCTAGCTAATACAAACTATGCTAGCTAGCTAACTAGCTGGCTACCTTTTAATTCACAATAGAGTAGCTAGCTAACTAACTGTACAAATCACTGTGATTGGCTGAGACGTGCTATTTTGTACGGTTAGCTAGCTAGCTGTTGTATTGTGAATTAAAGGTAGCCAGCTAGCAGTTCGTAGTGCAGTAGCTAGCTAGATAGCTAGCTAACGTTAGCCAACATAGCTGTAACTGAACGCCAATGATGCTAGCTATCACAGCTCTCGATATCCCATATCTCGAAGAATGTGATCTTATGAGTTTCAGTTCATAGGAAAATACTTTGACTATAACGTAATGGTCAGAAGTAAATTAACTTAGATGCTGTTATGCTTAACACGCAGTACTATTAACTTTACTTAATTTCTAAGATTAGATTAGATAATTTAGTTGTTTTTAAATGTCTGATCTAAAGCGAAACAAAGGGTTTTAAAGTGTGATATTTCTCTTCTCTTATAGTACCAGAGAGAAGCTGAGGAGAATCGACCAGCAACAAAAGCGACACACTCACAGCCTACCCTACCAGCAGTATTTGAACAACAAAGAAAGTATGATGCAAACTCAAATGAAGCCAAGAAACTGAACAGGGCTGTAGCAGAGTACATATGCATGGATCAGGTCCCCGTGTATACTGTTGAGAAACCTGGGTTCAGACAACTTCTTGGACAGTTAAATAACAAGTATGCCCTTCCTTCACGGAACCATTTCATGTTAACTGAAATCCCCGCCTTATACGATGAAACAAAAGATAAAATCATGGAGAGCCTTAGGGGGAAACCCTTCTTTTCATGCACCACTGACCTGTGGACCAGCAGGGCCACATCCACATTCATGGTAGTAACTCTGCAGTTTATAACAGAATCCTGGGACATGCAGAGCTGGTGTTTGGGCTGTGTTGGGCTGCACTCAGAGCACACAGGGGACAGCTTGAGGGAGGCGTTGGAGGAGATGGTACACGAAACATGGAAGCTGGACATGTCAAATATGGCTGGCATCACCAGTGATAATGCCTCAAATAACAAGAAAGCATTTCAGCAGGACTTCACATGGGTCCCCTGCTTTGGACACAACCTGCACCTAGCCATTAGCAAGGGCCTGGATATAGACCGTGTGTCTGGAGCACTGTCGAGGCTGAGAAAGACGGTGTCTGCTTTCAGCAGGTCACCAAAGATGTCCCGACAGCTGAAGAAGAAACAAAAAGATTTGCAACTGCCCGAACACAGACTGATCCATGATGAGCCGACGCGCTGGTACTCAGCGTATCAAATGGTGGAGAGATTTCTGGAACAGCAGCAAACGGTCTGTTCAGTTCTAGCCGGCGATCGGAAGAAATGGCACCTCATGCCTAAAGATTCAGACATTACAATTCTTGAGACTGTAAAAGAGGTGTTGAGCCCTGTCAGCTCTTTCACCGATGCCCTTAGTGGTGCAAAGCACACTACACTCTCCTCTGTCCTGCCCCTAAGTTGGAAGTTATTTTCAACTTTGACCTTTGAGGAAAGTGACAGCATCCTCAAACGTCAACTTAAAGAAAATATTGGTGGAGATCTCAAACAACGATATGAGGACAGGCATCTGCAGCTGATGCTGAACACAGCCACGTTTCTCGACCCAAGGTTCAAGGACAGTTTTGTTACATTAAGAGAAGAGGTCAAACAAAATCTTATGGACAATGTCCGTTTACCGGAAACAGGACCAGAAACAGGAAGCCAAAGTCAGCAAACACCCTCTCCTCCAGGTGCCACTGCCATGCAACCAGCGAAGAAAACTAAAACAGATCTGAAGGGACTGTTAACCAGCATACAGGGGGAAAAGAAGAGTGAACATGGAGAGGATGCCTCAGAGGACGCAGATGCAGAACTAAAAAATGATTTCACAATATACGAAAAGATGCCTGAACTCAGTGCAGGAGACGACCCACTCACATGGTGGAGGACACATGAGAAAACTTTACCTCACCTTGCCCAGCTGGCGAAAAAGTATTTGTGCATCGCTGCTTCAAGCTCAGCTTCAGAATGTGTATTTAGTACGTCAGGGCTCATTTGCAGTCCAAGAAGGGCACGGCTTACAGAGGAGCACATTGACATGCTGGTGTTCCTAGCAAAAAATCTGAAAGTTGCAAAGAAATCTTAGGCTACAGTAATGGGTGTCACTCTCACTCACCTCAGTTTAGTGATTTTGAATGTGTGATTTGTCGGAGGCTTTTGAATAAGTGCACTACCTCAAGAAGAATAATTTGTTACTTGAAAATGTGTAAGATTGCACTTTTTTTTTACTTGCACTTTAGTGCCTTTTGAATGTGTGCTTATTGTTTTCACTAATGCAAAAAAAGTTTTAATTATTGTTTACTAGTCATTCTGCTGTTGTCAAGTTATAGCCCTGTTATCTTTTAATAAAAATCTAAACTGTTATGCCCTCAATGTTGTCAATTTTTCCCCGTGGTATCGAAAATGGCATTGAATATCGATACTTTTCAAGGTATCGTATCGAAGTTAGAAATTCCAGTATCGTGACAACACTAATTGGGATGCAGCCATAGAGTTGAAATGTGACCACCACATAGTTCTGTGGTGACCACCCACTTTTTCCATGTGGACCATTGCATTGTGGGATTCCCTTCTTGCTGGAAGCTTGCATTTTATACCCTTGGTGGAAGGAAGGATAAACGAGGGAGCGAGGGAATATAATTACTCCCTCCCCTTTCTTAAATTGGATCCGAATCTCACACAGTGTGGCTGCCATATTTAATCCTGGCACTTTGGGGATTCCCCCCTTGAAGCAAGGGAAGGGAACGATAGGAAGAAAGGATAAATTTCTGATCCGAACGCAGCCTGAGCTTGCACTATACAGTGAACTAGGGAGTCAGGAAGAACCTTCTTAACCATGCTTTGTTCGAAGGCGCTGCCCATTTGTGTTTTCAACAATTGTATAAAGTCACACTTTCACAATACAACCAGAATCTGTGGTATTCTATGGTTGCGTTTCACCTTCTGGCCACGTGAACGAATCAAAGGTGTAGGACAGTGTGATTGGAGCTCTACCCAACAAGTGTATTCCTCCTTATAAGGGGAAAAAGCCCTTGCATAGTATACCTCTACAGTGTTCCCAAATAAGAACTAGTCCTCATACAGTTCAACACCTTTGTCAGATAATTTATTGACAATTATGAAGTCATTTTTACAACACAGGGAGCTTTGACAGATGCATACATTTGTTTTACAGAATGGTTTCATCTATGTCTTTGTGTGTTTTGTGAAGGCCTGGAACTGTAGCCTTGAGAGAGATCCGCCGTTACCAGAAGTCAACGGAACTGCTGATCCGCAAGCTGCCCTTCCAACGCCTGGTTAGAGAAATTGCCCAGGACTTCAAGACTGACCTCAGGTTCCAGAGTGCGGCTATTGGTGCTCTGCAGGTGTGAATTTGAACTTTGTTCGTTGGGACCGTCCTGTGTGGATTGATTGTCATTTATGTAATAAAGCCCCATATTAGAATGATCAGTTTGATTGGGGTGTCTGCTGCTAATCCTGTGGGCATGAGGCCTTTGTGGTGCTGTGGAGAAGGCATTGAGACAATAACCTGGATTCAATGAACATTTGTCCTGAACTTTTCTTTGTTTTCGTCAGTTTGGCAATTTTAGTAATAACCAAATTCAACTCCTCAAACTGCTTTTGTAAGGAATAAACCTAACACTTGCATAAAATTGAGCCAAAGTTAAGATAAAATATTCATTGAAAGTCAGGCCAATGAATCTGGGGGGGAAAAAATGTGAGTAAAGTTTGGTCTGCATTAATAGCATCAGTGATGATTCAGATTAGCATATTGGGTCAGTTCATGTAAATGAAAGCAATTTGTCAGCTGTTCAATTAAAATTACTGAGACCTGATTAAACCTTTGGTTTGAGGGCTCTGTTAGATCCACCATCTTCTTTTGCTCCTTGCAGGAAGCCAGTGAGGCTTACCTTGTCGGTCTGTTTGAGGACACCAACCTGTGCGCCATTCATGCGAAAAGAGTGACTATCATGCCCAAGGACATCCAGTTGGCAAGGCGAATCCGAGGCGAACGTGCTTAACATTACAACCAACTTTTTGAATTCAACATTTTGATGAAAATGCATTTTTTTGAAGTCCTATATTGAACTGCAAATACCTACACATGTGGAAGTTCAATTTAATTTTGTATGTTAGTATTGGTAGTAAAAAAGGCTAGTGGTTTACAGTGCAAAGGTAGCAAGCATTTTGTAAAACATTCCTTCAAACTCCCTCTCAGGTTTTTAAAAAGTCAATTTGTATCAGAAATTGTTATACCTCTGGCATATTGTGCTGTAGACATTAGTTTGCATGCTTCCTATTGGATACATTATTAGCAGACTTGTAATCTTTTTCTTTTTTGCATTGTGATTATTGGGTTGTAAATAAACTTTCCACTACCTCAGCTCACTTGTCTTGTTCTGTGATTGCATATATCATTTGGTACAGATGGCCTTTAACAAATTATATCAATGCCAAGTGAGGTCTAGTTTACCAAGGAGAAATTGTTGGTATGAAGTCAGAAATTATTTCCATTAATCTAGTCAAGTTTCTCTTCCCTGTAACCCCACAGTATAAGAGGAATGGAGTCTTGTAAGCAGTGATTTTAGAAGCAATAGAGCACTATTGGGTTTTACTTGAATATTTATTTGGGGGTAAAACAAATTTAGTTTTAAGTTTTGTTTCTTTGCTCATTTTACTTGGGCTGTTTTCAGTCTAGGTTTCTTTGATATACAGTGCAGTCAAGTATTTGGACAGTGACACTTTATATACAATTGTATAAAAGGGCTACAATTGCTACACTGTTCACCTGATATGGATGTAAAAACCTTCAAATTAAAGCTGAAAGTCTGTACTTCATGGTCACGGTTTCATTTATGTCCCAGAGTACAGAGCCAAAACAAAAATCTCTCACCAAATGCGGACTGCACTGGATATCTGCATAAACTGTTCCTAATCACATTGTGAACACAATGGCCAATGCATGGTGGATTATTTATTGCTTGTAACTCCCAGTAAATTTTCACAAGTTAAGCAGATACGCAAATCACTTGTGCAGTACATTGGTGGGTAAATTCTCATCCAACTGCTGAACATTGAATTATAACCGTTTAAACTTATGCATAAATGTTAATTTCTGTTGGCATATCAACATGTCCAGGGTTGCCTGTTTCTCTGGGCGACACCAACATGACAGCCTCCCAGGTTGATCACACTGCTTTCAAACAGGTCTGCATACTTGCGCTTCCCACATCAACTGCTTGTCCAAGAGGAAGTTAAAATGTATTGCCAGACAAAAAAGCAACCAGTTTACAGTATGAACTGACCCCCTAAAAATTGTATTGCGGCAATGACCATTTAATTTACGGTCATATAACATACATTGGTCACAAAGGAATGTCATTAAGTCACGTTTACTTTTAATGACATGACTGACATTTACGTTCCTAAAGCAACCTTGCGCAGACTGATTTTTAATTTGTGCTGCCAAGTTATTTAGTGACGTGCCATTGCTAATTGAGCAGTAAGATCTTGAAACGCTTCACAGTGCATTACTTTTTTTCATAAAGAAGATTTTCACAAAGATCATTAATGCTTGGAATTCATCGCTATCTGCAACCTCTTAAACTACAAGTGATGTACCTTGGACATACAACGTAGTATGATAATTTACAAAGGGACTGTGGTATCATCTGACTTGATATACTGGACGGTGCATTCAAATATACATCATATACTTCCATATTTGAGCCCCAACCTGAGGTCCATCTCATTAAAATGTTCAGAGCACAATGTTCAGAATACAGAGTTACGCAATATATGCAGGTCAGTCTGTTGAATCTGTATTCTTGACCATTTGCAATAAATACCAAATGTAAATAATAAAAATATTAGTCCGTTTATTTAATATCATGAATCTGGTCTCGTCTCATCTTCGTTAGTGTCATCTTCATCAGTGTCATCTTCATCTGAAAGTATCCCAGGAAAGTGTTCATCTAGTTGTTTTTCAAGCTGTTGATCGACTTCAGATTCTTTCCGAAGAACACACCATAGCAAAAAGCAAACACCGAACAGGCTGAGTGGAAGGACTTTCCACCACGGCCGCTCGTGGGTACTCCCAAGTGAGCGATCCACGCTCCAGACACGGTGGCTGGCTTTGCTGGTGGAGAATTTTATGGGTTTCTCAGTTTCCACATCGTCGTCTTGTGGGCTCTGCAACCTCCTGGACCTCTGTGATGAAAAGCATAGGCTCCTCGCGGCGCCCAGTCTGGTCAGTCTACGGTCAGGAGAGAACGCAATGTCAATAGCAAACACTTGCCCCAACACCATCTAGGTTTAGGAAAAAAATCCTTATTTCCCAAGTTACCCCTTATGAGGACCCCTTGGGAAAGAAAAGTTTGCACTGGCCATTCAGTGTACTGTAGCCTTTAAGTAGGAAGAATTTGGTCCCTCTTGTGTTGAAGTTTTACAAGCGTTTGTTTAATCCTCCTGGGAATATGGCGTTGAGTTTTCTAATCCAATGTCTTTCTGTCCTACGTCTGTCCTCTTGTGTCGAGTTAATGTTTGAACACTTGCCCCAACACCATCTAGGAACCCACTTGGTTTACTCCCGCCCCCACAACTTGAGTTGAATGTGCAGTAAAAACTTCTGCATTATGAATCGCCTTTCGTTACCTTAATGGCTCATTGAGGATGCGAGGGCTGGACCATGCTATACAAATGAGACAAAACGTTACCTACCGCAACCCATCCAAGTTAGTAGGCTAGCTATATATAGTGTTTACTTGCGATCTGTGTTTGCGTGATCCGGACAGCTAGCTGTACGTATTCATTCAAAACAACCATATTTTCACCAACATAATAGTAATTCGTGTAGTAAAGTGCTCTAACAAGAGATGTTCATCAAATAGTTAGCTAACGTTAGCTCCAGTTAAAAATGTTTCCAAGCCCAAGGTCACACGTGACTTTTCATTTAAAAGCAACGGCCAATGGCTAGCCATAACAATTAGCTAGTAGAATAGAGACACGACATTATCGGTTCTTTTTAACGTGGCATTAAATCGTTTGGGACAGTAAGTTATATAGAGAGTTATATAGAGACTTAACGACTCGCTAATAGCTAAGCAAGCAACTTCCCAGTACCAGTTCCAGTAGCCCAACGTTACAACGCTTATTTTAGGGCGCTAGCTATCATCACTAAATGAGAACGGCTTGTCTTTTTATTCTGCCTAACAGTGGATAAAAACACTATCACACTTACTTTTGCTCTGTCCTCTGTCCATGAAACAATGCCCCACCAAACGATACACCGCCGTGTTTCAAGACTGCACACAGCTTTTGACCTAGCACCGACATGATAAACTAAAAGTGTCTAATCGTGAAGCGTGCTCACCTCAAAACACACTGTGATGCAACCACTAAAATGACTCGGCGTGAATATAAGGAAGGTGAAGTGAAGTTCCGAAGTCAATCTGGAAAGAATAACACTGGCTTTATCGTAGATTGCGGAATGTGTATTCATTTAGACATATACAGCTGATTTTTCCATACATCCCCGTACATTTACACATGTAAGTGGACTGGTTTAGAAATTAGGGACGCGGAATTGAAACATGGAACTATTCAACATGTCGGACATGGAAACTACAAATCCCAGAAAGCAAAACTACCAAGATTTCGTCGAACACACCAATGAAATGAGAGAAACACAAAAATTTCACCAATCGGAAAACAGAGGAAGGGAGCACTTCTCCATGCTCTATGACACGTGCGGTGGTTTATACTTTCTGGTCGTTTGAGCTGACTTTCTGTTTGCATGCTTGATCGTAACATTAAGCAATATCCATTGAACTGGCTTGAGATTAGTTCATTTGCGAGGTAACCGATATATACAAACCTGCAGAATTACAAGCCTCAGAAACGACACATACCAGAGAGACAAATCAGAAGTATTTTTTTATTTATTGAAGGCCAATGTAAGTTGCAGGTTAGCTAAGTAATTTAATGTTAGATCACCAGCAGGCAAACTAGCTAACACTAGTTAACTTACTAAGAACTTTAACTCCCTAGTCTTCAGTATTTTATTGTAACCAGTGTGTTTTGCATGTTAGGCACGTATTGGTTACGTTAGTCATACTAACTTATTCGTGTCGGGGTCCGCTGTATTAAGTTAGGATTTGCTTCCCAGACTACATAGTTTACCTAGTAAATATTGCAATTGAGCTGGCTAAATTTGCTGTTTTGATTGTAATTGTCATCATGATTAATTGCGTAGTAATTTCGACTGGCTTGTTATTTTCTGTCAGTTCAGCAGCAATTAAATGTTAAGTAGGGAACGTAATGCATGTAGTAGATGCTGCCGATTGAATCTTGAGCAAAATGCCCATCGTTTCTGTGATATAATTCATTCATCGCTCATATAATTCATTCATAATTACAGAGCGAAAGTGAAGGTTATGATTCCAGGAGTTTATTCTGTTACCTGAGCCTGTGACTATGTTATTCTGAAAGCTGTTGTTTTGTGTACTCTTTAAATTGTCGTAGAATGTTTTATGTAGGAATACAGGTAGGTAGCTGGAAGTGTTTTTTTATTCATCGCTACCATTTGAAGGTGTTGTAACAGAATACATGCTTACATGTTAATTATTAGAAACAACAGAACAAGGAGCATGGCAAAGAGCAAGCAATGTGATGGGAGGAAGAAGGAAAAATCCCAATCCAAATCCTTTAAGTTGGAGGACAGGGAGGCCTGCTGTCAGGAAGACGACCAAGAAAAAACTATAAAAACAAAGAAGAGGAAGCCGTGTACTGAAACGGAGGTACCAAGCTTTGTAGATGTTCGTATTTTTTCAGTCTTATGTATCAGGATTTCAGGATCGTATCACGACCCTCTTGTAAGGTATTAATGATCTTGGGTGTACTTCTCAAGGAGGCTCCAGGACCAGTGCCCGTACTTAAAGCGAGAAAGAGACCGTCTGAGTCAACAGAGGTGAAGAACAAGAAAAATTCAAAAAGGCAACAAGTAGAGGAGTGCGCAGAAAAGAAACAGAAGAAGAGGAAAAATAAAATCTGTAAAACTGAGGTAAGTGAAGATAATTTCAGATTCATCTTGGCAAGTGTGGAGAATCATTGTGTCCATGTTCATTGTTCTCAGGCAGCTGACAGTAGGCCTACAGTGGGAATAATATTTTTAGGTCAGGGAGATATTGTATTTACTAGGGATGCATGGTATATAAATTTTGGGCTGATTTCAATTGCCAATATTTGCCTGGCCGTGTTGGCTTTACTAAATTTTAGTGCAGCCCTGTTTTATATTACAGCACAAATGCAAACTTCAACCAATTTTCCACATTAATAAATAGATGAGCACAAAGCCGAGCATTCTCTATACATCTGTACTAAAAGCATAGTTTCTAAAATCAGTGTGTACCAAATTTGATATCAAAATAATGTCAGTTAACAACTGACACTAAACGAGCACTATTCCAAAGCAATGCTACCATGTTTTCCTATATTTGTGCATGCAACTTGCTGCAATGTTTCTTCATCTTGCCGTCTCATGAGAATGCGGTTCTTTTGTGTGTGTGTGTAATCAATGTAGGTAATCTTGGCTAGTGTCATCAGAAGGTCTGTGTGATGCTATAGTGCTTGTTGTAATATATAGAAATATTTTCAACTTAAAAAAACTCAAACAAATCTTAAATACCAGGTGCAATACAAAAAAATGCATTTTTAACTGTCTTGTCATACATAAAGAACAAAAAAAATTAAATGCTGTGATATTAAGCCCATGTTATTCAGGTGTGATTTTAATCCTGAAAGCAACAAACCGGCACTGCCCACTACAGGAGGAATTGATGGAGACAATCTTGCTGTTATAAGTAGTCTGGTGATTTACATTTTAAACAATTAGTGGTGTGTCCATTTAGGCTGGCAATTAGAATTGTATTTGTAATTTCAGAATGGGCATGCTGTGTCAGACCTCTGACCTTGTAATTCCAGAATGGGCATGTTGTGTCAGACATCTGACCTTGTAATTCCAGAATGGGCATGCCGTGTCCGACCTCTGACCTTGTAATTCCAGAATGGGCATGCCGTGTCAGACCTCCGGCTCTTGTGTTCAGAAATGGCATACTTTACAACTGAACAGAATTATTGTTCTGTTTAAAAATTTGGGAGAAATGGCTTTATCGTGTACCTTAGTCAACACTTTATTGCAAGAAAAGATTGTTGCACAGGGTATTTAAGAAGTTTTATGCTCCTAAAGTATGTATTCTTATTTTATATGAAAAGCGAAAGCAAGTACCTATTTCAAACCACCAATGTACTCCATATTCATACAGGGTCAGTGCTATTTTGTGCATAGTAAGGCAATTATAAACAATCACATCAGCTAGTTAGTGACAATAATGATAACAGGAAAAGATGGACAATGCAAATATGTATTTAGTTATTGTTCCTGTTAGGCACTTTGGTCCAAAAGTGCGAATATTGTCTAAGACTGAAATATGCTATGGATGGATAGTCCTTCACAGATGGTACATTTTGAAACTAGGAAGAATGTGTAATTTTTCAAATTAAAATTTTTTTTTAAACATTTTTACTGAAATTTCAAATTCTGTGCTCTGAGTACCCTTTTTGGTCAAACCTATGTGATATTACCACTAGGTGGGGCTAAGCCATTATGGCATCTGCAGATGGGTTGATTGACACAGCATAACCGAATTTAACATTTAAAGAGGGGTTGACATAATAAAACTACTTTGGTAGGTGATTAAGAGAATCTTGTCAAATAAATAAGCATTTGTGAAGAAAAGAATACATCTAAAAAACAGTCCTGGAGAGATTTGCCATCCTGAACCCTGTTAAAAATGGCATTTGCAGAGCTGGACAGAATAATATCAGAAATAATGAGACTTGACTGCTGCTTGAATGTAAATTACAATGAAGTATTGTGTGGCATTAAAACCCATGGTATACAGCTATTCTAGTACCACTGTGAAGTGTGCGTCAGTGGAAGATTTTTTTTGCATTATACCGTTAACTTTTTTGCTCAGATCTTACGTGTTTGTTGTGGGTCATGTGATTGAGAAGATTGATTTGTTTCCGCACAGCTGATGAGTAAGAAAGTTCTTTTATAATTCCACGTAATATTTACCCAACTGACCAGGCGAGTCAGGTTTTCTGGAACATGCAGCTATGATGGGGAACAGACGGTATGTCCACAGTGCCTTTGCTTTTGGTTTTCCTGTGTATAAGCAATGAACTTCAATAGAAGTGACACGTGACGAAAGCATGTATTGGAAAGCACTGTCCTTTGGGAACCAATCCATGTGTCGCATGTGGAGAACGGGCAGCGTCGTTTAGGTCTCTTCTGCACTTGTATTGTTTAACACTTAAACCTGAATGCTATTGCTTTTATGTTGCACACATGTTTGGAGGACTATAAATACTCTGTGTAATGGTGTGAATAAGTGGTTTTAATTGACTTCCTGGTGTAATGCATGACTCGCAAAGGTTTCACATATGCCGCAAGTGTCAAGCAAACCACGCTTTCACTATTCAGGTCAATCCTTGCCAGTACAGTTCTCGTTCAGTTAAAACAAAATAGGATAGAAAACTGGGTTGAGCCCAGGGCCGGATCTAGCCTTTGTGCCACCCTGGGTGAGATCGTGGAGTGGCAGGGGAGGGGGTGTAGGTAGCGATCGTGGACCAGTGGGGTAGGGGGTAGGTAGGTAGTGTTTGCGAAGTGTTCTCCAAGCTTGATTGTGGGAAAAAAAAGAGTAGGCTATATACAGTCAAGCCGGAAAGTCTGCACACCCCTTTCACCTTCTCCACATTTTATTACGTTACAGACTTA
Source organism: Synaphobranchus kaupii (assembly GCA_029718625.1). Classification (NCBI taxonomy): domain Eukaryota; kingdom Metazoa; phylum Chordata; class Actinopteri; order Anguilliformes; family Synaphobranchidae; genus Synaphobranchus; species Synaphobranchus kaupii. Next base: position 42,294,341 of record CM056379.1, on the reverse strand, counting down.
TACTACAATAGATTGAGTTCATTTTTTGCCTCAAACATCTACACACAATAGCCAATAATGACGAAGTGAAAACAGGTTTTTAGAAAATATGCAATTTTATTTTACTGACAAAAATAGGTTATTTAGGGGTTACATATCTGTACACACCCTTAGCCTAATACTTGGTTGCTGCACCTTTGGCAGCTATTACAGCTTCAAGGCGTCTTGGGAAAGAAGCTACGAGCTTGGCACACTTGTTTCTGGACATTTTTGCCCATTCCTCTTGGCATATCCTTGCAAGCTCCGTCAGGTTGGATGGGGAGCGTCGGTACACAGCCATTTTCAGCTCTTTCCACAGATGTTCAATTGGATTCAGGTCTGGGCTCTGGCTGGGCCACTGAAGGACATGCACAGACTTTCTCCGAAGCCACTCCTTTGTTCTCTTGGCTGTGTGCTTCGGGTCGTTGTCAAGGAAGGTAAGCCTTCGCCCCAGTCTGAGGTCCAGAGCGCTCTGGAGCAGGTTTTCTTCAAGGATCTCGGTGTACTTAGCTGCATTCATCTTTCCCTCTATCAGGACTAGTCGCCCCGTTCCCGCTGCTGAAAAACATCCCCACATCATGATGCTGCCACCGCCATGCTTCACTGTAGGCATGGTATTAGCCAGGTGATGAGCGGTGCCTGGTTTCCTCCAGGCGTGACGCTTGGTATTCAGGCCAAAAAGTTCAATTTTGGTTTCATCAGACCAGAGAATCTTGATTCTCATGGTTTGAGATTCCTCTAGGTGCCTTTTGGCAAACTCCAAGCGGGCTGTGATGTGCCTTTTACTAAGGTGGGGCTTCCGTCTGGCCACTCTACCATAAAGGCCTGATTGGTGGAGTGCTGCCTGGATGGTTGATCTTCTGAAAGGTTCTCCCATCTCCACAAGGATAAGCTGGAGCTCTGTCAGAGTGACCCTCGGGTTCCTGCTCACCTCCCTGGCCAAGGCCCGTCTTCCCCGATTGCTCAGTTTGGCTGGGCGGCCAGGTCTAGGAAGATTCTTGGTGGTTCCAAACTTCTTCCATTTACGAATGATGGTGGCCACTGTGCTCTTTGGGACCTGTAAAGCTGCAGAGATTTTTCCGTACCCTTCTCCAGATCTATGCCTTGACACAATCCTGTTTCTGAGGTCTGCAGATAATTCCTTTGACCCCATGGCTTGGAGTTTGCTCTGACATGCACTGTCAACTGTGGGACCTTATATAGGCAGGTGTTGGCAATCCCCAATCATGTCCAATCAATTGAATTTATCACAGATGGACTCCAATTAAGTTGTAGAAACATCTCAAGCAGTATCAGTGGAAACAAAATGCACCTCAGCTCACTTTTGGGTGTCATATCAAAGGGTGTGCACACTTGTGTACATATGATATTTTACATTTAGATTTTTAATAAATTAGCACAAATGTCTAAAAACCTGTTTTCACTTTGTCATTATGGGCTATTTTGTGTAGAATTTTGAGACAAAAAATGAACTCAATCTATTGTAGAATATGTCTGTAACGTAATAAAACGTGGAGAAGGTGAAAGGGGTGTGCAGACTTTCCGGCTTGACTGTATGTTAGGTACTGCCTGTAATTATGGTTCATCAAAGTGGTTGTCATCCCAAGCAGTTGCATCATCTTTTTAATAATGTCACATTAGAATATCGCATTGTTCTATTCTGCCAGAATACATTTTTCAACATTGTTGACACTGTTTACTGTTAAAATCATGTATATGGAATTGTGTAAATGGGTTTCTCTCATCTTAGATAAGATATGGCTTATTTTCAGTTGTTCTGTTTTTCTAGGTGCCGTGCAGAGGTTTAGAATGTAACCTATGAAAGTGCAGTATGCAGTGCAGTGTCCGTATGTGCTACAGATCTAAAAGTGAGTTTCAGTGCTTGAAGGTGACAGAGAGGAAACACTCAGTTCGGTTGCCATGGGAGAGCACGTGGCTCTGTTTAATGCTCTTTTTTTATTGTTTGATGCTGAGTAATTTGAGGCAGGTGAGAGTCTCTCTTGGCTTCTCTCGATCAAATTGGATTAGTCCACTGACCTTTCATCTACTCTGTCCACCTGCAGGCCTCTGTACACTGAATTTTATTTTGCTCTCCTGCGTGATTTAATTGCTGGACACATCTGTGATGGCAGGGTTTCCAGGTGAGCGTGCAGTGCTTTCTGTCGGCACAGGCAGAGTGTCGCGCCTGAAATGTCTGACGGTTTTAGAGACTCCGCTGAGGGTCATTTGAGCCGGCTTTGTCTTCATTTCCTGGTACCCCTCCCCTCCCTCGCTCAGAATTTCAATTTACAAATGCAATCATAAGGCAGGTTCATTATTCAACACCTGTGCCATTCAGCGTTCTCTTTCTTGGTATTGTTTTTTTTTTCCCTTCCTCTTGTCTCTCTCACACTCTTCTTAATTGCTCTGCTCTCTGCATACAATATTGATTAAGTCTGCCTGATGTTTATTCCAACTGTGATTTAATGTTGGACAAGTTCCTCCCTGAACCTGAAAGCGAAAGCCAGAAGCTGTATTGCTCAGTTAGGCTAGTTTTTAAAGGAAGTATTGAGTTTCTTGCTGCTATGACGAATAGATCTTTGACAGTCCCTGGCTGGGTTTTACTTAACTGAATTTTACGATGAAGATAAAGAGATAAACCATACTGAATTCAGAGTACTGCATTTAATGTAGGGGGGCACTTTTAGAGCTATGTGAGGTGAGGCAATTTTTCCACTGAGACCAGAAGTGGACAAACACTGGCTCAAAATGCATGCCATGTATCAACTATCAACTCAACTGACTCTCAAGCAGAGGTGGCTTATTTATGGTGTTTACATGACAAACTAAAATTGCAGCACCTGGAATCTGGCTTAGGTTACATTTTGTACTCTTTATCTCAGCCAGTCCATTCTGTTTTATTACCTTGTCACCTTGCTAAGGGGAGTAGTCTGTTCACTTGTGGTTACTAACAACCTTTTTACAGGAAAGAGGGGAGAAGGTTTTTTTTTTTTTGTTGTCGAGTTCAGCCTAATTAACCATGACGATTCCTTTTCGACATCCAGGAAGAGATGAGTGGACAACGGTTAAATTCTTCAGTCAAGCGGCTGTGAGTGGTGTGAGTGTAAAGACTTAATATGTGATCTCACTGAGCTGTGCAGGAGGACTGCACTGGAACAGACACAGCTAGGAAAGACAGACCGCAGGTACACAAAACCTGTCACTTTGGGGCAGGGAATACCCTACTGACCAATACACATATGACAACAAGCCACTGCTTGATCTGTCATGCTCAGGATTCAGTCTTCATAATTGGAGGCCTTCCCTGTGCTAAGAGTGTTCCCCGGCTACATACGTTACCCAGGAGCCCTTAAATGTGTGAAATAATATGCTGTATGAGAGTCACCCCACACATCTGAGTGTATGTAAGGTAAATCTTTCCTTCACAGTCGCTATTCATGCCTCTACCTCCCTCGTGTGCTTGCCACAGCAGTCAAATTGAGCTCTGTGGGAGATGGCTCATGGAACGTTTGATCAGAGTCAGACACCAAAAACGGTGGACCACATAATATAATTTACCCTCTATATACTCAGGACTGCCAAGAGTCACTTGCAAATTTTCCAGAAAAGGACAGAACGCATACAGACGGGTGACAAATTAACGGAACAACCAACATAAGGTGTCTTAGTAAGGTGTTGGGCCACTACAAACCGCCAGAACAGCTTCAGTGCGCCTTGGCATAGATTCTACCTCTAGTCTAGCATAGATTCTAGTCTCTAGAACTCTACTGGAGGGATGGAATACCATTCTTCCAAAAGTTATTCCCTCATTTGGTGTTTTGATGATGGTGGTGGAGAGCGCTGTCTAACACCTTGATCCAATCTCCCATAGGTGTTCAATTGGGTTGAGATCTGGTGACTGCAAAGGTCATAGCATATGATTCACATCATTTTCATACTTATCAAACCATTCAGTGACCCCTCATGCTCTGGATGGGGGAATTGTCATCCTGGAAGAGACCACTCCCATCAGGATAGAAATGTTTCATCATAGGGTAAAGGTGAATAACTTTGTACTGATTTACAGTGACCTTTCCCTCTAAGGGGATTAGTGGACCCAAAACATACCAGGAAAATGACCCCCACAGCATAACAGAGCCACCGGACCCTCATTGTAGGGGCTTTTCCTTTAATTTGTCACCCGTCTGTGGTAGACTAATAACTAATTGCAAGGTCCTGGAGTACTAGCAGCAAACATGGGCATATTAAAAAAAATCCTTTGGTCAACAGTGCTGGCCAATAGGGTATAAAACAGCCTGCCATCTTGTCTCCCCATGTCCCTCCGTATAACTTAGTTTGCAGGTAGCCATTAAGAACCATTTAAGGAGTAGAAGAAGAATAGACGTTTCTATTGCAGTGAGAAGATCGCAATGTGTGTCTAGATTCACACGCTAGCTTTAATCTTTTCAGACGAATAAGTGAGAATGAAATTGCAAACCTGTGCGAAAAGCCACTCTGTTTTGTCCAGCGGTAATGTCAGAGAACTTCAACCCTTTCCCGTTTTATGAGTCCCTGCTCCATGTGCAGTCCTGCATGAGCCATGGCAGTTTCTCTGCTTTGTATATCTTGAGAGAGTGAAGGGAATGTGGGGGTAGGATGGGCCAGGGATGTAGGGAGTAAATGAGAAGGTTATATACATTATATTGTGCAGGTCCATTTGCTTCCTTTCCTGTGAGTTTGTTTTCAAAATTTGTAGAGTTCTGCTGGGCACTGTGCCTGGGTTTATATCTTTATTAATTGACCAGTCACCATAGCGTTGCACCTTAGTTCAGTACCTGCCAGTGCTCTCTGTCACCCTGAATGAGATTCATGCATGAGCCAGTCTCCCCAAAGAGCGCATTTTATATCTGGTTTTCTGGAGCAGAGGCCCCGAGGCCACATGGTGCATCTCTTGAATCCTGTGGTCAACTCCAAATGATGTGATACGATATCGTATAAAAATCTTTTTGCATGCGTGGTCATACATGCAGTTCACACTGTTTCTCATGTTTCTCTGGATGTTGTGCAAATGAAAAGAAAAAAAACTAAGCGAGAGTGACAGAAATCCTTGTCATACCTCAAATTTGACATTTTTGCAGGGTTCTCTCAGATAGGCAGTTATTTGAATAATGCTCTCCGTCCGTTTCCCAGACTGCGATGTCACAGCTGGGAAAACAGTTTCTGCTTTTCGCTCATGCTTTTCCCAGACCGCAATGTGCCCGTGTCCTGCTGCTCTGTCCACAAACTCTGTGCTTGTCCCTGCTGCAAGCTGGCCACAGAACACCCCTCAGCCACTCAACCTATCCTTTAATCTACTCATTTTTCTACTTTTAAATTCAGTTGGGAACCAGCGAGATCCCAGCAAGGCTCACAACACCACCTGTGATTATGGGAGATGGAAGGCCTCTTGTGCTGTATTCAGTACTATGGGTCTTTTTGCTGTCTCCTTTGATGGGCTTGTATAGACATCTCTTAAACATACTGTAACTGGATACATCCAAGCAACATTATTGCATTAACAACTGTTGTTGATGAATTACCAAATGATATGGTGCAGGCATTGGCATGCTTCAAAATTAAGTGGAAGCTGATTGAATAGCCTTATGAAGAGGACAACCTAGTCAATATGTATAGAAGTAGGTCAGGGTAGAAATTCATATTTAGCATATTTGCTGTTATTAATAAGGCGCACACACACACAGCTGGAGTGCGTTGGAAATGGTGGTTCTTCTAAATGTGCATCCGTGGCTGACATTAGTGCACCTCTACTGGAAGGTTCCTGTGCATGGGTGCTGTTGCCAAGCAACAAAGTATTGTGCCTACATGGTGTAGTATAGTTTTTAAGGGCTATGCCAGTGCTGGTGTCTCTTTGTACATTGTGATTAGTCACACAGCAAGGACTATAAAAACGAGGTAATTTGTTCATACACTATGTTTCGCCTTGAACAGAAATTTTCTTCTCCTTTGAAGAAGTGGCTGCAAAATGAACCCACAGTATCACTTTGTTGGTTTCAAAATTGCACATTGGTCATGAATAACCCCCCTTCTTCCTGCGACACACAACTGGTACTAGGCTAAAGAAATGAATGAAGAGTGAATATAGGTTGCCAGAGAGACTCACACAGACATGTAGTGTCAAATTGTAAAAATGATAAGTTGTTCCTTGCCTCACAGTTTAGATCAATTAACCCATTTATAGTTTAACCATATCATGTATAATTCAAAGTTGAATGGACAGTGACCCCTTCAGAATTATTCCTCTCTGCCCCTATTTCCCAACATGCACGGTATGGTTGTTCAGTCCAGAGAAAGACAGGGTAATATGCATTCTTGGCCTTGGGTTACAGTGTAGTTTGTAACAGAATAATTTGTAATTGTATGGCATAATTAAGGAGATGGTGTGGATTCTCACTCCGCGAAGGCTGAGGGACAACTCGTAGATCGATGAAATTACAGCTGAATTATACATGGAAAGAAAACCAGATTACTCCGGCACACTGGTGGGAGGGGTCACAATGAGAAGGGACAGGGTTTGTCCGATGCAGAGTTATGGTTAATGTAGTTGCTTTCAATCACTTAGTAGTTTATTTGTTGAGATGGACCTTTGTAAGAGAGAGAACCCAACCCTGAGACAGGATTTACAAATGAGCTGAGGGCCTGTTTAAATATAGCTTGGAATTAGAGCTGTGAACATTTTCATTTGTGCTCCAACCGCAAAATGGGGAAAAAATCAACGTACAAATTTGCTAGGAGCACAAAAGCACGTCCCTTTCTACACCATGCCTCCACAATTAAGCTAATACAGTGGCTTAGTGGTTTTTAACATACTTCATTTACCATGGTTAGAAACCTGTTGATGGACATGGGTTTATTTGTTCTGGGTAGAGCCAGTGCCAGTGTAAATCCATCTGTACATAAAAGGATTTGTTGTGTGTGTAGCTCATTCGCAGCCCTTTGAGTTGTGGGATATTTAAAGTGTTCTATAATCTTTGATTTTTCTCAGGGATTGTGGTATGTATTAATCAGATGACATTTGACTTGTACTGCCTTTGAAATTGTTTTTATGGGATTCAATAGCAGAAACGGAGATGGCTTCATGAAATTGGACCCCAAATGCCATTCATAAAAAATAAAAATAAAAAGAATAATTTAACTGACCCAGGAGAACTACTGGCAGTAATTCTGACCCCATTTCCATATCTTTCCTGTTGCCTTGTTTTTTTGTGTGGGAGTCTGCTGTTTATGCTCTGGGTAGAATTGCAATGCTGATAAATAAATTAATTCATAAAAATAATAGCGTAATAAATCTCTGCTGATGTGTGCAAGAAATTCCAAGAATCAAGGGATCTTCAGTTTCCAAGAAACAGTGGGTCCTTGTTTTTTTCTAATTTGTTCACAGAAATTCAGTTTGTGGAAAAAGGCTACATCCTGTACGACACTATATGTAGTGTTTACTGTGGCGATAGTGGGACATTTTTCCATGTTTGCAGATAAAAGTTTTATGATAGCTGAAACCTTTTGTTAGTCATCACTTGCCACTTCAAACATAAAGACCAGCTTTCGTTGATTGTACTTTGTTTTTTGACGGCTATTAGACTCTACCTGTCACACTTAGGACACGGGTGATTATAAATCAGTACCACCTGTGACATTTATCTGGACTGTGGTCAAATGAATGAAAGTGTTCATGCCTGGTCTCATGCGTCTCAAGCAGTGATTATTGTCAGTTATAGTCTCTCTGTCCTCATTTGATTCACAGACAGTGAGATATCTGGTACAAAATGATGAGCTATGAATGGGTTTATTCTCTCACTGAATCAGGATGTGCCTCTTGCAGTACAGTTGATAACAATGACAGTTAGCACAGAAAGAGGGTCCATGTTCGAGTACCTGTCCGGTTCCTCTCTGCGTGTAGTTTGCATGTTCTCCTCATATTCGCGTGGGTTTCCTCACACACCAAAAGACATGTATGTCAGGTTAGGTATACTACTGCAGTTGACCTTGACCAAGGCACTGGTCTCAGAACTGGAGTTGGTCCCCGGGCTCTGCACTGTAGCTGTCCACTGATCCTAAGTATTTAGGATGGGTCAAATTCAGAGGATAAGTTACCCCATGGGGTCAATAAAGTTTAACTTAACTAGTTTTGAGTTCTTCATTTGTATAAATTAAAAAAGGTACAAAAGAAAAAAAAAAATTCCAGCTCAATGGATAATGAATGTGCAAGTTTTTTCCACAATAATCATTATAAGTGGCCTACAGTTGAATAGTGAAAGAAGAATGTTGGAATAACTGTTTGATTAGGAAATTGTAGTTTTTATTACTAATTTAAAAAATAAAATAAAAAAGTTTTACTTAATATATTTTATAATCAGCTGTGGAAAGGTGCGTTCCATTGTTTCAGACCAAAATAGATGTATAATTCCCTCCGCCCCCAGCATTCTGCTGGGTATGTTTTCGGTGGTGTGGGTGAGTTTGTTTGTTTGTGGGCAGGATTACGTAAAAACTACCAGACCAATTTGTGTGTAGTATAGTATGTATGTGTAGTATGGGCCAAGGACGAACCCATTACATTTTGGAGCGGATTTGATCAGTGGTTTTCGAAATAAATATAAATATATACGCGTTTACAATGTTTTGCAATGGGGGCGCCGCCATGTTTAGTGATTTTGACCACTAGATGGTGTCAGGCAGTGAGGCAGTGAAACGTGGGCAGCAACTGAAGCCCACGAATAGTTTTTCTATTTTTGTGTAATAATTTTGGCCTTTTCGTTTAGTAAATAGAATATATGCCTTACATTGCCCATTCTTCTAGTCCTCAACTAGTCCTCAACTTTGAACTTTAAAGTTTAAAAAAGCATAAATAGTTTGCTCTTTCAGAAAAACTACATCTAGTCTGCTGGATACTACAGGAACAGCTCCACGTTCGACATTCGAGGTACTTGGAAAATATAAGGTAATAATAACCATATTATTTCTGAAAATCGTAGTATTACGCTACATGTTTCTGTTCACGTGAAGTGGTCCCTTTCTCTGTGTTATTGGTAGCCTAGCCGATTTGGGTAGTTGATGTAACTGACTATTCGGGGGAGTATTCCAGAAAGCGGATTTAGTGAAAATTTTGAGTTTGCTAACCCTGAGATTAATTCAATTCAATCTCAGGGTTAGCAAACTCAGAGATTCCAGTAAACCCGTTTTCTGACATACCCCCCGATGTGATTGACCAGCGGAGTTCCGGTTAACGGATAGGATATAGAAGTTCTCACCTATCTAACTAGCATTCTATCTGCCTATTCAAGCCATCATCAATTAACTGATAAGCTTAAATAGGCTAGCTAGTCAGGCAACCTCGCTAGCTAGAAGTAGCGAACTTGGGTGTACTGGCTTAGGAAGGTGACCAAAATAGTAACGTTATTACAACGGCGTTAGCTTCTAGACTAGCTAGCCACACACCTTGTAGGCTTGTTACGCTTGGTAACGTTAGCCTAACCAGTATTAAATAACTTGAAAATGTATTGTTAAAGTGAATCAGAACTCTCATGATTAACGTAGCCAATGTGGCTCCATTTTTTTCTGTCTGTTGGTGCTGCAGGTAACTACCTGCGCACACAACAGAAAGGTAAAAAACGCTAGTTAGTTAGCTAAATATGGCCAATTGAACTCTGTTCACATCGTTAAAAGAACATTAGATGTACAAATTTTGATATAATGACATTAGCCTGGCTTCGCCAAGCCCAATTCGAAAAAAGTTAATGGGGTTTGACTGGAAACTCGATTCATTTTGGATTTCCAAGGGACCTTATCAACGATTGCAGACCAAAATTATTCTGCACGGAATTGGATAGACCTACAACCAATCTGAGCAATGAAACGTGGGTTAGTCATGTGGGTACAATCATCGTATTAGCCCTGCCCCATATTAGTTAAACGGTTGTGATTAACTGGGAATCAGTTTGAACGGGTGCTACTATATATAGTTCTATGGTGCTACCAGACTGATATGGGAGTGAAACAGAATGTGAGGTCACGTGATCAGGCTGGTAGCACCCGTTCAAACTGATTCCCAGTTAATTGTCAAAATGTATCTTCTATTGAGATTTTATTATACTCTAGGCCTACTAAATGATCTCTGATAGCCTACAAAGAAGGACAAATGGATCAAACACCATGCAAGATTACTGCTGTCAGTCCTGTCATATTTAACTAGTTTTCATTTCATTTTGACATGGAAAATATTTACCCATACATACTCTGTCTGCCCATGGTATGAGCTTCCCCTGCAGAGTCAGTAGTAAAAGCACTTCAATAATCCCAACAAATCTTCAAAACTAATTCCAACTGCTTATCAATGTATACCTGATTTTACGGTACATGCATCAACATGCAGCATGGGCAGAGGGATGCGCTCTCCGAGCGACCTTTCTAGTTGTAGTATACTAAGTGTAGTGTGTACATTATACACATGAGAATATCTCAGGAATGAATTATCACAAGACCGAATATTTGTGAATAACTACACCAAGTGCTTTTCTCTTAAATATTACCTTGTCCTCCCAAAGTCTGGTTATGACTTGCCTGCTTCACAATCAGAGGCAAAAAAATATATAAAATTAGACTTACTATTTAAAGTTGTCTGCATGGAAGCTACATTGAAGCAGTCTAAATAATAATGCTTGTCTGTACCCAGCCGATGTACAGAATTACTGGCTGCTCTCACTCTCCTCATTTATATTTAAAACTCTTGAGCGTGCAGTCTGCAACCAACTGTCTTTCCACCTCCAGGAGAATAGCCTCCTTGACCCCAATTAATCAGTTTTCAAGTCTGGCCACTCCACTGAGACTGCTCTCCTAGCACGTGCAAAGGCTCTTCTTTCAGCTCCATCCTCATCTGCCTCAACTTGTTATGGTCATCCACTGGGCATCTCAGGCTCTGCCCTCGCAGTTTCTCCCTCTGACACCCAAGTTCAGGCACATGTCTCTGCATGCCTGGCTGATATCGCAGCCTGGATCTCCACGCACCACCTGTAGCTCAGCCTGGGGAAGACAGAACCCCTGCTCCTCCCATCAAAGAGTTTCCCATGGATTTACACTTGAATCACAGTTCATGGTTCATCAGTGTCTCCCTCCCACTCAGCTTGGTAAGAACTTGGTATGACCCTAGATGACCATCTGAACTTCTCTGAACACACTGTCGAAAACAACCTGGTCCGCAGTTTCTCTCTTTACAACATCCGTAGAGTCTTCTCTGTCCTCACCCAAGAGGCTAAGCCCGAGTTGCCAACACTCACACTTTTGATGTGACAAGCTTTCAGGCTCTGTCTCACGCCCTCGCACTACCCAAACACATCTCACGCCAAATAAAAAGCAACCGCAACTAAAAAGCAACCGCTCCCTGGTTAAACTAATTATGTATCAGGTCAGGACAAACATTACGGAGAAACTGTCGATTGGCTACAAGTATTTGAAAGCACCCACTCCCTGTCCACGATCCCCCCCCCTACTTGTATGAGCCCTTATCCTCTCATCTGGACTCCACTGTAACACCTTGCTGGCAGGCTTGCCGGCCTGTGCCGTAAGGCCACTGCAACTGATCCAGAACACTGCTTCCCACCTAGTATTCTACCTGCCAAAGTTCACACTCGCTACTTCTGAACACCCTTTAGCGGCTTCTGGTGGCTGCCCACATTCGATTCAGATCTGTTATACTGGCATACCGAGCTGCAAATGCTACTATCCAGAGAGTAATCAAACCATACACTCCAACCAGACCTCCGTTCAGACAGCTGGCTTCCCCATCCATTTGAGCTCCCAGCAGCCCCTTCTCACAGTCCCAGCCCCAACCCTTCTCCGCTCTCATGCCCAATCACTCAGGGAGGCTGATTCACTAGCTGTCTTCTGTAAATATCTCAAATCTCACCTTACACCTCAAATTACACCTCAGTGTTTCCATTTAACTCTATATTATTATCTAAAGAACAAAATAACTAAACCATCTCACCCTTTATCTCACTTGAGGCAAGCACCTTCATGGCAGCACTTATATGATTGTAACTGTGCATATCTCCAGCTCTTTCGGTGTTTGCTTACCATGTGAAATTCACTTTTGTCTAAAAAGTCGCTTTGGCTAAAACCAACTGCTAAATGACTAAATTGCAAAGTGTAAATCGCTCTTGATAAATCACAAAAATAGCCCCAATAAATTTTCTTTTGTAATGTCCCTTGCAGGAGGGCAATAAGAAATCCTTGATGCACTATATGGAAGCCATGTGCAATTAAAAAATATTAATGATTTATCTTTCCACAATATATCACAATAAACACCTGTTGTCTACAGAATTACGAACATCCACTTGGTTCTCTCTGTGAAAAAAACGAAATTCTGTATTTGCAAAGGTCTCACAGTGTGAAGAACTATATTTGTGTTGGCACAGTAAAGTTTGGTTTGTAGAGTAGGTTGTCATAGCTGGCTGTTTGAACTGAATTTAGAAACTAAGTAGCCAGTGCTGATTGCCAATGTTGATCAAACAAAATGTTATTCCAAGTGAGTTGCTGAAGATACCCCCCCCCCCCCCCCCCCCCAATACCAGTCACGTGCATAGTTGTTACATCACACATTTTCTGTTCAGTGCAGGTATATCACAGATTTTAATTCTCATCATCTTTCTGACACAAGGCTTAATTTTTTTTATTATCCCAAAGCAGAGGAAGTTCCTCATTTGAATGACTAATTGGAAAGCCATGACCCATAATTCTTCCTAGTAAATGACAGAAATTAGGAAGTTTGTTGTAGATTTTAAGCCTATTTACTATCCTGAACTTTTTTTCCTCAGGCCATTCTTATACCATTGATTAGTTGCAAGTTTCACATAAAGGCTTGCAAACTTGACTGATGTCTGCTGCTTTTCACTTTAAAGTATTGATTTATTGAAGTATTTCAATTATTTGACATAAAGACTTCAGGATGACAAATTGCAATGCATGCAGAAATCTATGTTAAAAATTAAGAAATTATTAGGTTGAAATGGGGATTTTTTTTAAAATGGCGGTTGGTAGCAATGGAATAATCGTTTTTTATTTATTCAGCTGCCACTGCTTTTACAAGCTGTGTATATCTCTTGTTGTGTCATTGGCTGTTGCCTTGTATTCCCGGCTACTCATTTCACTGACAGTCATGACATTAAGTCCTCTGTTGGTGGAGGTTTTCATTTTCCCTTTCTTATCATAGTGTCATGGTATAGCCAAGAGCATAAATGTAATATCTTAAGGGGCATCCTGCTTTGCGGTGACCCCTTTTCAGTTATTTAGTCCATAATATTTTGTTTAACATGTCACCTATTTTGATCAAGCAATCATTTATACACTTCATGTGACAGGCAAATTACATAGCAGTAGATGTGAGTTAGATTGTTGTGCCTTATGTGTCATTTTACAGGAAATAAATATTAGGGATACAGTACAGAAGGTGTGTGTGTGCGTGCGTGTGAATGATTCATTAAATTATTTGTCTTCAGAAAAATCTAGGAACAATCAGTGTTGTCTGGAGTCCCTACTGTATGTAATGTGGTACAATACAGGGACTCTCAGGCCCTAGTCGGTTTTCTTGGTAGTTGATTTGTTTCAGTTCAATATATCGAGAGCAGGATTTGGAGTGCTTAATATATTATGTTCTGTCATGGAGCAGGTCCATTATCATAATGCACAGCAATCTGGTGTCTAGGATTTAGTGTGGCATGTAATATTACAAATACCTCTTTAACCAAAAAGAACCAGCAAATTGGGTGTTGGCCTCCAAATCTGTTAACCAGTGGACTGAATTTTAACCTCTCTGGCCTCTTGTATGTTGTTTTTTGGTGTTCAGTTCAGTTCAGTTGACAAAATATTCAGCCGTTAAAAATGATTGAAGCAGAGATTTAAAAAAAAAAAAAAAACGAATTTAAGATATTTACTGGACATTTTCCATGAGCACTATTGACATTTTCTTTGTTGAAAGCATACAATGAGTTTGAATCCTCCTCAGCTGGGATCTCCTTCCTCATGCTGATATTGGCTAACAGAAGCAGATGCTTGGGCTCATTAAAGATTGCTCTCCTGCGCTTAGCTTTGAGCTTCAGTGTGCTTGACCTCAGTACACAGCTGTGTCTAAATGTCAAGCTTTAGAGTATTCTGTTTGATTTACACAAGTGACATGCTATTCCTGGTACAGGATGCTACAAGTTATTTTACTTGGTAAATGGATGTCGTCTCAATTGCGAATGTTTTTTTTAGTTAATAATGCGGTTTGCATTTCTCTGCGTTATGGTTACCATGTAATGTTCATATAATATAAATACATTTATGACTACTATCAATAGCCCCCTTCTTGCTGGCTCACTTTGGCATTACACGTCAGGCCATTGACTTGGACTGCAAAATTCTAACTATTTGTTGGAACAGTCTACTTTAAAGCTTAAGCAACCATTTCCTGATAAAACGGTAAACGGGATCTATGTTTCCTTATTATAATTTATTTTGTGAAAATGGAGAATCCGACTGCTGCTTCAACTGAAATGATAGTGTGGTCAATCAAGCTGTTTTTGGGAAAATGACACATGCAAATAGACAACTTGTTAAATCTGTAATTGCTGTAATTAGAAGTGACCCCCTAGACGTCATGTGCAGATGTTGCGCGTCTCAGTGAGTTTGTGAAAGGTGTTTGCGACAGGCATGGTAGGAGGCCTAGATCCTACCAGTGCTCCCTCTGTAATAAGTGAACTCAGTACAGTAGACTGGGCTGGAATGACAATGAACACTTGCTCTTTGTAAAAAAAAAAATTTCATACCATTTTGAAGTGGTATGCACTTCTAACAAACAGTTTTTTTTTTGTATGAGCATGGTGGTTGTTTTTCTCCAATTTTCTTCGTTTAGAACCAGCTGTAGGATTTAATTTAAAAGTGTTCATCAAATTAAATTAAGTAAAAAAAGTTTTTAAAAAAAGTACATTATTAATATCTTTGTTGTTTTCCAGTGACTAGTGTGACAGGAGGAGATGTTTAGCTGACACTGATGGCAATTGATAATCAATCCTGGTGGGCCACTTTGTTTATTGAGCTTCTGCTGCATAAGTATGCTACTGGCTGACTTAATCCTGCCCCTGTCTTGATTAGAAAATGCAATTGTGTCCCAACACTGCAAACTGCTGGTCATATTCCTTTAATCACATCGTCCTACTGAGGTTATGGCCATATGCTTTGCCTGTGCGTGTGTACTACTCAATAAAAAGGTAGAAATGCTGTAATTTAATATCTTCAATTCAAGGTTACCAGTCAATTCCTGAAATTTCACATTGTTTTTTAAGCTTGTCAGTTTGGATTTCAGAATGACCTTTGGGGTTGCGTGTATTAAATTTGGACATGGGGAGGGACAGGGATGCAAATGTGCTGAATAATTCAGGAATCTGTGACCATACACTATGAACTTATAGGAAAAAACATCTTGAGAACTAGTAATGGGGGGGGAAAAAAACCTTCCTGGAAAAATGACCTTTGTGTGACTCTTTTCTTAGAAAATGTATGAGCTTTAATGTTTTGAAAATATAACAGTTGGTGGTGACCTTTTCAAGCGTCTCACTCACTCGCTCACTCAATGGTGGTGTCTATGCCAGTGACATTTTAAGAATTGTTTGACATGTCTGTTGAGTCGCAATATCCCTCTCTGGAACATAGCGTGTTGTTTTCTCAAGAATAATACTTTAAGATGTAAATAGACATATAGACAATAATCAAAGGTGGTGTCTGTGCCAGTGACATTTTAAGAATTGTTTGACATGCAAACCGATGTTCCGAGTGTATTATTTAGTTATTCCCTCACTTTAGGCTCCCTGAGCATATCATTCTGGAGTTCATAAAAGGTGTAGCTATTATGCAGACCAGTTGAGTATTTGTTTGTAGGCAGCGGAAAAAGTAGTTGGCCAATGAATTGGCTTTCTGTGAGGCTTAGATTAAGCTGCAAATTACTAGTGGCTCCTGAGTAATTCAGTAGTCAGTTGTGGATTCCAAATAAATTTCACATTTTCACTTTTCCCTTTGTATTTTCCTGTTTTTAATTGGAATAATCAAAATAAGAAATGTCACTTTATAAATTATTTAAATATTGAGAAGAATATGTACTGCTTTCTCTGGGCTATGCCTGAAGAAAATGTCCCTGGTTTTTCTGCTCTTGGCATCTATGTTTGCTCAGTGTTGGAATTGCAGAATTGGCAGAATTGCTCCAGTCTCAATTCTATCTTGTCCTAGGACTGTTTGCAGTTGTCTGCAGGCCTGTCTGTGGATTTCTAGCACAAACTCTGTGTTCTCCCGAGCTGGGGCTCGGTCTCCACCCCATAGCTTCCTGATTTGTCCAGTAAGTTTGGTGCCTTAAACCTCAGAAACCTCTGTCCTGACAGCAATGTGTAAATCCAGTGTGTGGTGACAGATGCGGTGGAGCACGGACCAGCTGGCCTTCTGTTTAACAAATAGGCGTAGCTTGTCCCTGAATGTCTCCCCCAGGAAGCTGTAGATGATGGGATTGAGGCAGCTGTTGGAGAAGGCGGCCAGGTTGACTATGTGGCCGGTCAGCGGGTAGTCGTGCCACAGGGTGGCGGCTCTCCGCCTGGCCGGGTCGGTTGCGCCCTGCAGCAGCTGGACGCTGATGAATACGTTCTCGGGCAGCCAGCAGATGAAGAAGACCAGCACCACCACCACGATCATGCGCAGGGCCTTCTGCCTCCGAGGCCAAAGGCCCCGGTGCTTCTGCGCCCGCATGAGGATGCGCACGATCAGCGAGTAGCACAGGCCTATGACGGCGAAGGGCACCAGGAAGCCAATGGTCACCTCCAGCCACTGGATCTCGAAGACGTTGGCGAAGCAAAAGTTGACCTCGCCCCTGTGCTGCGTCTGCACAATGGTGAAGGGCAGCAAGGTGGCCAGGATAGAGGCCGTCCAGATGAGGCCGCAGCTCTGCTTGGCGTGCTGCATGGTCCTCAGCGGGCTGCTGTTCACTGAGCTGGCCAGGGCCACGTAGCGGTCAAAGCTCATCCACGTGAGGAAGAAGATGCTGCTGTACATGTTGACCTGGAGGAAGAGGGACATAAAAGTGCAGAGGAAGGCGATGTCATAGTACTGCTCGTTCAGGTTGAAGACCTCGATCAGCGAGTCGGCCACCAGGATGAGGTCGGCCACAGCCAGGTTGACAAAGTACAGGTCGGGGATGGTCATTTTCTCCCTGTGGTTCAGGTTGACCACCAGTATCAGGATGTTTCCAATAAAGCCGACCGGGAAGAGGAAGATGGTGTAGAGGCACGAGAGGAAAAGGCTGATGATGTAGAACTGGTAGGTATCCGTGGTCTCTGTCGAACCAGTCCTGTTGCAGTTGGATGAAGCATTCACCTCAATGGTGCTGTTGTCACAGATGTATTCCAGGGAGGTCGTGTACACTTCCATGCTGGTTGTGTCTTTGCTTTGGCCACCCCAAATCAGAGGTCACATAGCTCCTTTCTGCAGTTAATAAATCTTTCAGCATAATAAATCCACACTCACTTCTGTAATAAAGGATCTCTTATTGAAGTTGTTTTTGCATTCTGGAGCCAGTCAGGTTTTTTCAGACAGTGTTTATGGGCGACTTGTTCCCATTTTGGTTTATCTGTTAATGAAGGGACAGAGCACTCTGTAAAGGAGTACTTCCATGGTTTGACGTGGTTAGTATTATCTATGAAGACCCAGTTGACCTCCTAAACTCAGGCTGCATGATCTTAGCTGTGTCCTCAGAGCTTGAGCGTCCTCTGGTAATGTTTTGCTGTTGTCTTTTTATTTGTCACTTTGTTTTCCACACGTCCTGGCCCTTCTCCCCACGTCCATTTGCATGTTAATTCATTGTGACGCCGTTTGCGATGGGCACAGTAACACCTGAGCTGAAAAAAGTAATGCAATAATAGTGGTTAGGTGCATAGCCTTTGGTTAAATTGAGCTTCACATGGTGGCTGTGATATTTATGCTCTTTTCTGAATTTCAGAGAAGTCATGTTAGCATTAGTGACTTTTAACACTGGAAATGGATCATAAGCTATCTTTTGTAAAAGGTCTCGGCTAACAAATACACATTCAGTCAGCATTTTTGATATATAAGTGCTTAATAATGTAGGAATGTAAGTACAACCCTATTCACTGAATGCTAATTTATAAAATATTTGTTGTATTAAGTGCCCCTTATTGGTGTAAATGCACAATATTACACTTCTAGTCCACTTTGACTTTTTGATGTGTCCGGTAGGTTCTTTGGACCCTGCCTTTACTTGCCATCAATAAGCACATTCTGCATACTGGAGAATTTGGAGAAACAGCTGGTGAAAGAGCCTGTATTTGGCTGCAGCAGACTTGCCTGAATAATTAGCACTAATTAATTTGTGTTAATTAAGATCCACTTCCTCAGCCTGCCTCAATTAATTGCATATTCAAAGGGAGGTCATTTCTCACTGCTTTAATTTATTGTACCTGCAGCATCAAGTGGGTACCAAGGGAGTTTGATATGGAAGCCAGAGGTGCTTTTGAAGTAGTTTGATCTATAAAAAAAGTTCCAATCTGCTGAGGGTGACTTATGCCTTTGCATAAATATGATTGGCATTAATAATGGCTTAGGGTAGCTTACTTTGAAACACCATTGTGCATCAAGGATAGTGCACAGTGTTGGCTATGATGGTATTCAAAATTAGAGATACAACAACATTTATGGTTTTTGTTCCCTTGGATGAGAAATATCTCACTAACATTCCAAGTCTTTTCTGCGCTGGGATGCTTTTTCCCTCTGTCTGAGAAAGCATGGAAAGAAGTTTAAAAAAAAAATAAAATAATAATAATATTTTTTATTAGTTTTGTGATGTCCAGGATTAGACCTTTTACATTTTATAGTATTGTTTTATGTGCTAGTGAAGGATAAAGTGGGGGTTATCCTTACAACTGAAACACTTCCTCTTTGGGTGACGACTCCCATGCCTGATCCACATTACCATGGTTAGGGTGCTAACTCTGCACTAATCACAAGTAGCCAGGTACACCATTCAGGAGGCCTAAGACGGTCCTATTTTATTGCTAAACATTAAATATAAAAAAATTTCCCTAACCATTTTGTTAGTATTATTATTATTCTTATTATTATTTATTAAGAATAATTACTTTTTTGTACTGTGTGCAACTGTGGCTTCTGGGAGACTAAGTGATTAATTGTTGTGTTTAACACAGTGCTGCGTGAATGTGCTTCTGCTATTTCTACGGTGGCTATGGAAGTAGCCTTGTAATTGTTGTTATTTTTAACATGTTTTTAACAACGTTTAAAATCATCCCAATAATGTTTTTACCCTCACTACCTTTTATATTGTTGATTAATCTCACATCTCTTATATCTCCAAAGCCTTCTGTTAAGTGGGATGACAAACATAAAATAATTATATTAATTCAGAAATAATGTATTTTTAATCTAGCCTATATTTTAGTTTAGATTAATCTGTCCTCATCTATTAAAGATTATGTAAACATCTAGCTAATGGAAAATAATACTTTGATTGATAGCATTCAGCTCCAAGAACTTTGAACTGAAGCATCTAGACTCTCAGTGTAGAAGACTATGGACATTAATTTGACAGGCTATGAGGTATTCTTTTTGTTAATAATTCAATCCAATTCCAGCTTTAGAAGCAGTCTGAACTATGTTTTAAGAATTAAGTCCAATTTAAATCATGCTTGAGTGTAAATGAGTTGGACAGCTCACATTAAAGCTTTCAAAGTAAAGCACATGCTAGATTTAAAAAAGAATGAACTAGAACTGTCTGTCATTAAATTTTAAGCAATTCCCTGCCTGGTCTAGCTAAAGTCAGGTAATCTAATGAATGCGAACTAAGCCCTCAATATTGTAGTCGCTCTTTTTGATACAAGCCTAAAATTGCTTTCCAACCACATCAAAGCAAATTTTAGAGTTGATCAAGAAGCCAACTGTCACTGATGTAACCGTTCACATTCTTCTATTTGGAACCGGGAAGCTGTTAGGTCTGTTTGATCTAACTCATACAGAAACCAATGAAGTACGGACTCGTGAGGCCGAGCGCAGAGGGAGCTGCTGACCTGTCCAAGTCAGACATTCACTTTATTGTTGCCTGAGTGATGGAGGGCTCAGGGGGATGTTAAAACTATAAAATGGAAGCCTGTAGGAGACTGTCATTTTTGTTCTTGAACGGCAAACAATATGAGCTGCAAAGCCTACTTTGGAATGCATTTATTTATTTAGTTATGTATTTATTCATGAAGTTTTATTGATGTCATCTATGAATTTAATGGATGAGGTTAATTGACACCAACAAAGATTTGTATGGTGCACAATAAATGTAAATCAACTGAAAAGAATGGGACTCTCACACTTGCATAAATGCTCAGGTCAGGTTAATTACCGTGCTCAGCAGTACAGGCGCATAGGTACACCACATGGGAATCGAATGTACAGTGCTTAGGTTACAAGACAAGCTCCTGGACCTCTATGTCCCACTCCTAGCCTTTTTGTGCTTAGAATAGGGCTATAAAAAAACCTGCACTGAGTATGAAGAGATAAAATATATTGTTAAAATGAAACGGAATAAGGGCCAACCAATAGCAATTAATGGTGGTAATTAAGCATCCATACACACACACACACACACACACACACAGAGCCACGACTCCAGAGAGAATAACCAAATTGTTCTGGCCGGTGTGTACACTTGTAACCATGGAGGTTGTCTCTCAGTTCTTCAAATTCAGTTGAGTGGCACAGAAGCCATACATAATGTATATGTCTATGCAGGTGCTATGATCTCATTATTTGGCTCAGTCACACAGATGGACCATCTGGCATGGGAACTTTATCGGTAGAGGAGTTTTCTATACAGTTAAGCTTTGTTTGAACTGATTTTACTTTCACAGATACCATGTCCCCCCTACCATGTACTTATAGCCCCTGAGAAAGGTTAATCTCTTTTTGTTCAGTTTGAGTTGACTTACGCCTTTACCAGGTAACAGTGCAGAGTGCAGACTCAGTGGTGAATCTAAGCTAGAACATCGCATCTGCCCACAAAAATCTTACTTGTGTTTGGTGTCTAGGTCCAGTTGCTTTTCTTAATGAACAGAAAATGTACCTAAAGCCTTTTCTGAGAGCTGTGCAAGTAAGGAAGCTTACTTTTCTAGCAGGCGTGTGGAGTTTGTGCTGCTCTCCCTCCGAGTGCAGAAGTGAGTGAACTGCCACAGATTTGTAATCCCCATGTCCGCCGCCGGCCAGCGCAGCTGTGACTGCCTCGCTCCGCCGCTCGAGGTCTGGCCGCTCTGCCGCCCGTTTCCCACGCCACCTGCTGCTCAGCCCGGCAGAAGAGAGGCAGACATGCAGTAGCAGCCCATCACGAAGCCTCTTCCCTTCTGATCCCGTTGCGTTTGCGAGCGTGCGCTCAGCCCTCCCTCCCTTCTCCCCTCCCACACTTCTCCCTCCGTGCTCCCCTTCCCCACCTCCTGCAGTATCCCTGGAGACTTAAGAGGAGCGAGGCAGGGCCAGTGTCCCTGCTAATTAGCACTGTGTGTGTGAGCGTTCACCTGCTATTATGTGTACATTTAGGTCAATTTACATTCTGTGGATGGATTTCATTGACACGGCAGGCTTCAGCTTATTCAAACAGGGTCATGAATACAGGCTGTGATTACTTTCTTTGATGCTAACGTTTAACCAAATAGATATTAGTCATTTTGTAGGCTTTATTTTGGCCCAAATGTCATGTTTATGGGATGTAATTCAGGGCTGCTTCATGGGTAAGATGACCTTGTTGTGAGTAAAAATGTTAGTTCAGGGAAAACTTGGCTGAACTTCAGGGTAAGGATGGGATGTTCTTTGTGAAGTACAATTACCACAGAGTCTTTCAGCAAGTGGACTATTTCTGCGTCATAAACCAGTGTTTATTTTTTTTTTTACTGTGACAAGGAAATAAAAAGCGCTTGTTTGGTTACTTGTGCAAAATACTAACTTTGGTAAGGATATCATATGCCTTTATGATGCAGTGTCTATATGTTAACTCCTTTTTTTCTGAACAGTTTTATGGAAAACTCCAAAAAATACTCAATTTTCCACCATAACAGGTTTGTGTGATCTTATATTAGGAACATGTAACACTGTGCTAAAACTTATACCTAGTTGTGTTTTAATGCCTTTTTTTTTATTTTTTAAATGTCAATAGATTTCTATTGTGAACATACTGTGGTTTACTGAAGGGTTTGGCTCATTGCTGAAGATCTATTGTAACAAAAAACTCAAAGAACACAACGATTTTAAGCTATTGTGATGTATTTAATCACTTTTTGATATAACCAGGAATTTTACATGTGAATTGAATTGAATTGTAATGCTGTTTCAGCATGAGTGCCCACTTCATAATGATGCTAGGTTGATCATGGGGTAAGTGTAGGGCATGTACTCAAGAGACAAATGTGGGCGTGATGACATGACATGAGTTCCCCCCCCACAATGGTCAGTCATATTTAAGCAAAGTGAGATGGACGGCTGCCCGCCAAATTACAAGCTAAGTGAGTTACGTGCACTCATCCTCATCATCCGGTTTTCATGAAAAGGATTCTGCTGTGATTCCAGCTGTAGTCTATGGATAGTCAATTCACCCTCTATCTGAATCCCAGAAACTTAAATGCCTGTTTTTGATGCCCCCCCCCATCAGAGACGACCACGCTTTTTCTAACAAAAGGGAGCGACCGCAGAGTTTGCGCCATTGTGCGCTGTCCTTTGACGGATGCCTGCGTCTGTGGTGTTGGCTGTGTGTGGTAATGAGGACCCGGGGGAGAGCGGCGCTGCTGTCTGGAGACCCTGTGGCGCACGGTCCGCCAGCAGATGGGCTGAACCTGGGCCAGAGAAGGAGCTGGTCCCCCTCCCCACTACGGTGCCTTCCGTGTCCTCACAGGATCTATCGCTTTATCCGCCTCCCGGCTCATAAAATTGGGACAAGCTGTTCGTTGTAGTACTTGCACCCCTGAAATAATGACTTGGGGAAAAAGAGAAACTCGGAGTCCCAGCAGCGTAGAGGGCCGCAGTCCCCGTTCCCTGGTCAGCAGGACAGAGGGATGAAAACCTGATTTGACTCGAGGGAATTACGCAACGGCAGTCCTCGCATGCTGCATCGGAGATGGTGACAGTGTGCAGAGCTGCCTGTGTTTAGAGTTGGAGCTCCGCTGGATGGAGTCGCTCCTAGAGCAGACCCTGCCTGACCTTTCCATCAACCCCTTCCATTCTGCCGTCCTGTTCCATCCTGCTTTCCATCTCACTCTGTGACCCAAAGAAACCCGTCTGTGAATGGAAGCCTGAAGTCGATCGCCTAATCACTGATGCCGCTGCTCAGGCTGCGTCCAAGTCGTTTGCACAAAACTTAAGCCTCGATCGATGTGAAATTGGTTTGAAAATGGTTTGGAAATGCTGTTCTGTCTTGCCCTGTTTGGGCAAGACAGAACATGTCTGTCTTGTTATAAAAGGAATAAGATGAGGAACTTGTTATAAATGGAATAAGATGGTAGGATGACAATGACATTGTCCGGTATGCAGCTCTGTAATGCTTCACCTTGTAATTGGCTGTAAAGGAGTCCGCAGGATATTTCAGATTCACTTAGGAACAGCTGTCAAAACATGCGTGCATTCCTTTCTCCATCCTCTTTGCAGTTTGGTCTGCTGTGAATGCACTTCTGTGCATGGGACATGGCGTTTGTTTCTTGGCTTCGGTTTGTATAATTTAGGTGCCATTCTGGGTGACTGATGTTCTGATGGCCTACAGGCTCGCCTTGCCTACCGGCTGCTTGTCAGACCGTGCAACATTTGTGGCGTCATCCATGCTCTAAACTGAGACAAAGTATGTAGAAAGGTGGAAGAATGAAAATCAGATGTTTCCCCTGCTGAAGATTAGTGCACAGTAGGGGTTTCTCATTAAATATGGGACAAGTGTGTAACGAGCATCCCCAGATACAGTAATGCTGACTGACAGAGGCAAAGTAAGCATGGGGTAATTAATGAGTCCAGTACTTCTTGTTTTTATTTTTTTGGCAGCATGATTTGTTGAATAAGTCTTAAGCCCTATTCGGACGGGATAAGTTTTACAGGGGGAGGTAATGTAATAATTACCAGAGGAGCTCCGATATTTTAATCCCGTTTGAATCTGCCATGTCCGTAACTTTTACAGACTGCGCGCTCCCGCGCCAGTAAAGATTCCGGAGTCTTTTACCTACTGTTAAATGTCCGGTAAAAATTACCCCAGGTTAAAGCAATCCCGTGCGAATTGACATGTCCGGTAAAATTCTGTTATTTCCTGTGAGAAATGAGTTTTCCCGTCTTTTCTCCTGGTTTTTCACGTGAACACTCGAGGACGCCTTTGGTCTCTTCGGTCCAAGTACAAGCCACAACTATTGGCCGACCTCTAAATTAATGTAACGTTAACGTACATTAAATAAGAAGAGAGCAAAAAAAAAAAAAAACAGACTCAAAAGTAGCTTACAGTGGGGCAACGCTTGTGGCAGCTTTAGGTAAGCTATTGTAGCCTAGCTATAGCCTTACATACATGTTATGGCCTAACACTGTTTTTTTTCAAGCTAACGTTAATAAAGAGGTGTAATGCAGGATTCCTCACGCTTTTTGTGGACATGTTTGCCATGCCAACATTGTCTCCACGTAGTTTTTTTTTTGGCGCCTGCATCTTTTCAATTGCTCCCTGACAGCGATTTTCTAGCAGAAGCAATCAGTTTGTAGTGAAGATAGGATGTGTAACGACATTGTGTGACTCGTGGGGAACATTTTCGTTGTGGACAATGGAGTAGACACTCCCATCTCTGTAATTGTAGACGCTGATTACGGAGATAGCATACTTTATCCCGTCCGAATCGGCCATTAACATTGCAGACGTCCTGTGGTAATAATTACTTTACAGACATTGTCCTGAAAACTTATCCCGTCCGAATAGGGCTTTTGTCAACTTCAGTACTTTCTTTATCTTCTCCTTCCCTTGTTTCATTCCATCTACTTGTATAACCTAGAGCTCTTGCAGGCTGATTGACTGGTTGCTGTAGTTGATTGCTGTAATGATTTTTTCCCCCAAGGTGAGGAGTGTGCTGGATCTATTTCAGCAAATTTCACACTGTTGTGACAGTATGTCCTATATAGTCATGTTTGTTTGTTTCCTTTTCTCTTTCATTCTCCCACCTTTTTGTTTTTACCATTCAGTGTTTCCCCCTCAATACATTTACATTCTACACAGAGTTTGTCGCCTAAAAATATAAAATGGAAAATGAAAAATTCCTCATTTAATCATTGAAAAATAAATAGAAATGTTTGCTTAAGCGCTCTATATTGTGACCCGTCTTCGGATGAACGATTCAATAGATTTGTGGAGTGGGTGGACTACCCTCGGTTAGTAGGCTAGCTAACCAACTTCCAAGTAATTCCAAAATGACAGTGTTTTGATTGGCGGTAAATTCACTACGATTTGCTGTGTGGCCACGCGCAGACGATAAGTTTGTTTAGGTTACGTTACCTCAGGAAAGCGAATAACTAACCTAATTAATGACAATATAATCTTTAGCTAATAAGAGGAGCTTGCCACCAAAAAAAGCTTTCAGGTTAAGATATCATCTTTATTCCATGTAAATGTAGACTAAAAACGTGCAATCAAGCTGCCAAAACAAACTTGGCTTGAAGACCTTTGCTACAAACCATGGCTTTGTGGAACACTACTATGAGCGTAACTAATAAGTAAAGTTTACGATCTTCATTATATTATGAAACTCCGAAATATCCCAATCGCACAGCAGCGTTTAAGCAACCGTCTTTTTTTAAACATGACGTTAAACTCATTTTATCTTCTCTCGCGTCTTTTTTCATTATTTTCCTCCCTCGTTTTATTTGATGTCTATGATATTTTGATGCCCTCGTATTGATGAAGCCAAATTACATTTATAATGCCATTTTATATTAAAATATCTAATACAATTCTGACTGTCGTGGGGATGCTCTGCCACTTGTGTAAGCAACACAAACAGACAGTGAAGAGAGGCAGGGCAGAAGCGAGCTTTATTGAGAGTGGTAAGATGAAACATAGGGAAATGGGAGTAACATTAACATAACAACCTCTCCCCCAGTCCACGATCGCAGCAGCACCCATCCATCCAAACTTCCTTTCATAAAGTTTCAAACAGAAGCCTCTGGGGCCTTCAGATGGTTGCTTTTACACATGGTTCCGCTAACCTTGTAATCTTTACAAAGCCATGGCTTCAGACGTGTTTATTTGTATAAAAAACCAGCTGCGGTTGGTATAGACCCATGTCCGCTCACACATTAGATCTTTCTTTCCCTATCTTGTGCGATGTGGATGTGTAGCCTTTGCGTAGGTTGTCTCCCAACCCTGGTGGTGCACCATGCATGCTGTTTTAAAACCTACAATTTAATAAATTAATGCAAACCATAAGGACAAGATCCTTTCCCTCCATCCATGGCCAGTGAGCTTGGAGATACACAAAAATATTCTGGTTTTTGCTCCTACTATGATTGTTGTTTATCAGGCTGTCAATGAAAATCTTCCACATTTTTAAATGACTTACTTTTTAACACCTTTTGAGTGTCTGTGCCATTTTATTGAAGGGACAGTAATTAATTTACTATGAAGTCAGAGAAATCCATTTACTTGTATTGTCCTGTTAGCAGGTACGTCTTTTCGGCCTCACACATCTTTCATGCATTACTGACAGCACACACAGCATGAAATTAACTTTTTCACCCACTGGTCAGAGCGGCTTGTGGATCTAAAATGTTTTCAACATTTTACCAGCCACATTACCTTTTACAATATATCACAACCTGTTTGGTTACCTGCCATAGTGGCTGCTAGAATATAAAATCTTACCAGCCACAATCACAACTCTACGAGCATTTTGCTGGTGGCGGGTGTTGATTTCATACCCTGAGCACACGCAAGGCAAGAGGTGATAACAATTATTTTAGTTGGCAACAAGAAGACCAGAGTAAAAATTGTGCTTCTGTGGTTGAGAAACACTGGTTTCAGCTTTGTAGAAACAGATTTTGTGCTGATCGTGCAGAAGCTTAGGATATGTGGTAAGCAATGTAGACTCCTCAACCACAAAGCCTTGTGGTATTACTTCCAGTTTTCTGTGTGGGTTGAGCTCATTTTAAACTGATACAGGTGTACAGTAGCTGCCGTGTTTGCGGAGTGGGGTTGGATAGGGGGTGGGGCAGCAGATAAGCCGAGGGAGCTCCATTTTTATTAGCAGGATCCTCAGTGTTGGCGTATGCTCTCCTGCACTTTCTTATTTTACCACAGTAAACCCCACTGGCAGTCACCTCAGGAAACCCTCATCACTGGTTTCAGCTGTTATCCTTTATCCTTCACCGTTTATAATAAGCCCCTATTCTTCCAGTCAGAATATTGTGAAAACAAACAAGAAGGCAGAAGGAAACCTTTACGCCAGGATTCAGTCTGTGTTCTTGTGATCAGCCAACCTTTGCAGGGCCCAGGGTTATTATGATTTGTTTCTGCTAACCCAGATGGACAAGAACGGTAGCCTGAAAACTCCCAGGTCAATCTGAATACACATTATAAAAAGACTTGATTAACAACAAGCTGTTTATTTTAAAGTTCACACTGGCAGTAGAAAGGCAGTGCGAGTTGATGTAATTGACCCAAACATTGTAACTAAAATGTGAGCATTGAAAAACTTTTATTTTTAACCAGCAGTACAGTACAAAAGCTCAGACCTATGGCTCAGACCCACACACGCTTGTCTTTATTCCGTAAAAAGATGCTGTAGCAAGTCAGAATAAAGTTCATATCTTCAGTGTGTTTGAGTTTAAACATGTTTGAATGATTATTCATTGATAAAATGAACTATGGTATTGTTCTTTTGTCACATTTATTTTTAGAGGCTATCTATGCCTGGGCTACATTTAGGTTTACATTTCATCTTAGTTGGTTGCCTTGGGTTATAGTCTTTTATGCGTTTTAATGTTACGTTCTTTTGTTAGCCCATATCTGTTGCTAACATTGCAAAAATGCAAATAGTGCCACTCTGAGAAAAATGATGGGAATGTGGGTTACCAAGTTGCTTGTTGAGGAACTCAGGACCTAATGATTTTTATGAGAATTATTGGTTATTACTCCCCCCACAGACTTTGTGGAGACCATCACAGGATGTACCGTTTCCAAAACATGACATTATTTGTAGTGAACATTCAAATTACTATTTGACTTTTTTGTTTCACATACCACCCTACACATAACACCCCAAAATGAATACTTGTTGGACAAAACAAAACAAAGAAATTACTAAAACAAATGCAAAAAAAAAAAAAAAAAGTAATTGAAAATAAAACAAAGAAACCGCTCCTTCAACTATTGTATAATACCGGCTTATAACTGACAAAACACAAGAACATTGCATTATCACTCACTCTTACAGTGAGGAGTCTGATGTGCAGTTATGCATTCAAAATGGCGAAATTACCGCATGGGGACTGTAACAGAAGCAAATGAGCACAGACAGCTTGGAAGCACAGCATATACATAAAGATATGCAGCTCCTGGTTAGCAGGTCCTTTGTGTCCTCCCACAAGCTCACTGGGACAGCACTGCTGCTTTAAGCCCCAATGCACTGATTATGATATCCTGAGGCTTTGTAATGCGCAGATGGATTAGTTTCAGCCTGCTTTATACAATTTCTGTGAGTAAAGGTACCCTGTTTTAGCCAATATACAAAATAAATTTAATAAAATAATAAAATAACTTAACATTTTTTCCGCCCTGGCTCTCTTTTAAGTTTCTATTCTGCACCCTGAGAATGCTTCAGAAGCGAGTACTAATATGCCTTGTATACCCATTTTAGCTTGCACAGAAAATTAACAGGCTTCATTTAAAGACAGAGGATTTGCATTTACAGATTACGGATACATTGCATGTTTCTTTGTATGAACTGTCTTTATGTAAAGCTATTTCCAGTGGAAAGCCAGGTGCTTATCCCAAGACATTATCATGCCTGTGGTTCTGCATCTGCAGAAGTACACAAGGACTTTGTCCAGTTAACCTTGGTGTTTTGAAGACACTGGTCAGATGTCTTCTGTTGAAGAGCATATACTGTTTTAATAAGCTATTAGAACCCGGCTCAGTGTGGTGCTCTTTGTATGCATTTGCTTTACATGCTGTACTTCGGATGCAGTTTTAAGCAGGCAAAAATGAAACAAAAGCTTTAATATAATATGCTCAATATAAATAGACCTGAATTAAGGGTGATGGTGGCCGCTGTGATTTTCATTGGTCGTAGTTTTGCTCAGTGTCTGTGATCTCGATGCGGGGGACCATGATGTGCCGGTTGGTGTCCCTGCTGCCCACCCTGCGGCAGCAGTCGCCCAGGTGGCGGGCGGCGGTTTGCAGGCTCTCCCTGCAGGGCGCATGCAGCAGGAGCACCAGCACCAGGCTGGCGCAGCTACCCGAGAACAGCACAAACTCGGCCACAGTCAACAGGGCTTCCTGGCCCGGCCTCGGCGGAAGGCCCACCCTCTTCATCAGCACGCAGCTGTAGAAGAACCGGCAGACAAAGGTTACCAGGGCGACGGCCAGGAACGCCGGGAAGGCCTTGAGTCTGGACAGGAAGCCGCCGTTGGACCTCCCCCAGACCGCGCAGCCGGCCGCCAGGAGGGCCAGCAGGAGGAGGTTGGGCAGGATGAAGCCCAGGAGCAGCTTGGTGGCCTCGTAGCCGTCGCCGTCCTGACGGGGGTCCAGTCGGCAGTCGGCGACGTCGTGGGGCCTCTGCCGCGCGCCCAGGAGCCCGGCCAACAGCGCGGAGGACAGCAGAGACAGCGCCGTGGTCAGGGCCACGCACGCGGCGGGCCTGTCCCGGGCCCTCTGGAGCAGGGGCGACCTGGGAGGGTCCTGGTCGAACGTCAGGAAGAAGCCCATCAGCACCAGCAAGAGCTGCCCGCTGAAGAAGGCCACGTTGAAGAGGAAGGACAGAAGGGTGCAGTTGAGATTGGTGGTCTTCAGGCAGTCCGGCCTGTGGGCCAGAGAAGAGAGAGAGCAGAGCAGGATGATGAATTCGGAGACTGAGAGGCCACAGAGGAGGCTGTCCAGCCAGGTCCAGTTCCTCCTTGCTCTGTAGGACTTGGAGAAGCTGTAGAAGAGGAAGAGCCCAGAGGCAAGGCCCAGCACCGCACAGAACATGTAGCAGTAGTTTGCCCTCGAGGCCACGTCGTTCGCTGCTATTATCTCTTCAATGCTCGGAATTCTGCTGGCTGAAGTGTTGAGGGCGGAGCTGGACTCACTGGTAAAACACTGGTAAAAAACAGCACCGTGGCCGCTGAGGTGTTCCGTAGGCGCGGCTGCCGTTGTGTCCGTCACGTTTGAAAATGGCCCTTCGGTTGCCTTTCAACAATAAAACAGAAAACAGGATATCATAACTGTATATCATGGATTCTAAAAGCAGCCTATGAGTGACAAAGTAACCTATGAGTGACAAAGTAAGTCCACAAGCACAGTTCCTCTTCATTTTCTTACTGTATCAAGGACTAAATATTGTAATAGTGCCATCAAATGTTATGATAAGTACTGTGAAGGAACTAGTCTCTATTTTAAGGAGCCATTCCTTATTTTCAGCTGACATATTTATGACCTGTCAGTCTCCACAAGCATCATTCGTATTTTATTATAAAACCAAGTGCATTTTTATATGCACTCAGAAAATGGAATATTGATAGAGAAATGGCACCCTTGGGCATCTGTGTTTGGGGAAGCGTGTATGTACTGCCTGTTCATCATTGTGAATGACATCTACACAAACCTAGGAATATTTCCTAATGCTTCTCATTTTTAACTAAGCAAGAGCCCTTGTCCAGGGTGATGTAAAATTCTGAGAACATCATTATTCCATCTGTCTAACTAGATTTAATGGACGAACTGACAGTTGGCCAAAACAGCAGTATAATGGTTAAGAAACTGGTCTTGTATCCTAAAGGGTGCATGTTTGATTTCCAGGTCAGACATTGCTATTGTACCCTTGAGCATATATATGTATATACAGAAACCCCCAAAAAGTTGAGACGGTATGTAAAATGCACATAAAAGCAGAAAGCAGTGATTTGTAAATTCTCTTTTACATATATTTAAGTGAAACCGTACAAAGAAAAGATATTTAATGTTTTACCTTATCAACTGTATTCATTTTTGTAAATGTACGCTAATTCCGAATTTGATGCCTGGAACACAAAAGTTGGGACAGGGGCAAAAAAAAAAAAAGACTGGGAAGTTCAAAAAAAGAAACACCCGTTTGGAACATTCCACAGGTGAACGGGTGATGCTATCATGACTGGGTATAGTATTAAAAGACTCTTATTTTCAGGTACTCTTACAAGCGATACTATAGCCTCTCTGCATTTGAATGGATCTCTATGGGAATTGGGGGGTGGGAATAGATTAAGCTGTAAATTACACGGGAATAGTATGGAACCTATGGTTGGCTAAATGGCTGTAAGTCATCAAGGGTCTGAGGTATCAAATGACCCTCAAACCATTACTCTGCTGCCAGATATGCAATAGATATGGATGGATCGCTTTAAGGGTTGTTTCTCCTGACTTATTTATCCATAGAGTTCAATTGGAAAACGCGTCAGGAGAAACAATCCTTAAAGTGATCCATCCATATCTACTGCATATCTGGGAGCAGAGTGATGGTTTGAGGCTCATTTGATACCTCAGACCCTTGGTGACTTACAGCCATTTTAGCAACCATGAGTTACATGAGTTACTGTTACTTACTGAATTCTGTGACCCATCAATATCAAAAGACTCAATATCTTATTTTCAGGTACTGTTACAAGCGATACTATAACCTCTCTGCGTTTGAATGGATCTCTATGGGAATTGGGGGGTGAACTAGATTCAGCTGTAAATTACACTGGTACAGTATGGAACACATGACTGGCTGAATGGCTATAGGTCATCCAGGGTCTAAGGTATCAAACGAGCCCTAAACCACCACTCTGCGGCCAGATATGGATTATTTTTTGACATTGATGGGTCACAGACTTCAGGAAGTAACAGCATGCAAAGGATGTGCGACCAAATATTAAATATGATACTTTAAAAATACATATGATCCAAGGGTTCACATACTTTTTCCAACAAAGCATTTAATGTTGTATAATTTTGCTCAATAAATAAATTATAAAAGAATAATATTTTTTGTGCTTTTTGTTGAGCTGGGTTCACTTTATCAAGTTTCAGGACTTACATGAAGATGTGATCACATTTTAGATTGAATTTATGCAGATATACAGAAAATCCTAAAGGGTTCACAAACTTTTGAGCAGCACTGTATATATACAGCTGTATAAATGCTTACTATGTAAAAAAATGCTAAAGCTTTGTAAGTCTCTCTGGATAAGAGTGCTAAATAAATACCCATAATGAGTGTGTACCTCCCAGCAAGCTCTATTGCATTCTGTGCAGTTTTCTTCCTTCCTGTTGATGAAACTTTGATCTCATAGTTACCCTGTGCTTCTACCGATCAACCAGGAAGTTGATTCATTGTCAATGCAAAAGTACAAAAAAGCAGAGTGGGACTCCACCCAGACTGCAGTGATGCCGAACAAAAGGGATTCCTCAATTCACGGCGTGTTTTTTGATAAGATGGTTGAGCCTATCAGAGAGCGGTGTGTGCTATGACTAGCCATGGGATGTGAACAACATGATATTTTCTAATATGAAGAAATATCATGCATACTCTAATTGCTCCCAGATGGTTGGCTCTTTTACCGTGAGCAGCTTTGTAGGTTACCAGTATGTGTCCAATGTGTAGAAAGTTGAATGTAACGTGTTACCTCTTGAAAATAGGCAGGGCCTTTTATAGTGTACATGCAGAATTTTGAAGGATGAACCTCCTTGTTCAGATTTGTTCGAAACTGCATCCTTTTGAAATGCCCATCCAGCCTTTCAAAACAACTTGCCACCCTGTGAATGAACTTGCCACAAGGGGGAGCACATTGCTGACTTCTTTAGTTCTACTTCAGGGGCTACTTTGAAAGTAGCACTTAAGCGTGGAAAATTCTGAAAACCTAAGCCTGTGTATATCTGATTGTGAACAATTTCAATAGATTTTTTAACCCAAATAATATGAAGTCCGAGAATAATGCTGATGTGGCATGCATGATGTCAGTCAAAGGAAATTGTATAAATGACACCAGGTTTGGCGATTGCGCATAAGTGGAAAAAGTGCTTTGAGGTGTAGAAGGCAGTACAGAGTATGGCTATAATTTTTAAAACCGTTTGAAGACCACTCGTTCTAAAAATAGAATCTTGCTTCAGTTCTTCTTTTGTGGCGAATTTGAGGTTTGTTGATGGCATGCGCTAGTTCTTTAAGTGCTGTTAATTTTTACATAAATGACCCCCGCCTCCAAACCAGAACTGCTGGCATGTCTCCCTGTGGTCAAACTAAGATCTTAAAAACAAGTGCCACAAACACTGGCTTCCGATCTAAAGGTTTGAACATGCACGATTCAGGTCATAAATGCCTTTCTTCTTCAGTCCAACTAAACACCCTTCCTGTTTATTTTTGCAACGTAGAAACAACCAACAGTAATTTTAGTTAGCCTGGAACTTTGACTTGCGTATGCTGAATTGCCACAGTGTTTATCTGATATTTGATTCCTGTGTGTTTCAGGCTCAGATGTGATCAAAGTGTCATAGTTCCTATAGCAAAAGGCAGAATGTGTTGGGACTACAAGCCCTTATCTCCTCAGATGGTGGTGTGAAAATATGAAAGTGAGCTGTGTCGTTACATTGCCGCAGCTGAATCCAGAGCAGGAATGTGTTCGCTGACAGTTTCCAGGCACTGTGCTGCGTGGACTAACTTATATCCTCCGGGAACATGATGTAAGATTTCAGTTTACAGTTTCTTCCTTACTCTTTGTCATTGTCTTAGTGGAGTACTTGGAAGGCTTTATATGTTTCTTAATTGCACATATTCTAAACCGTTATAAAAGTATAAAGCATGGCATTATGAAGTTTACAGCTTCACCCGTCACATCCTAATGAACAAAGGGACTCTTTAAAAGAGTGCCACGTACAGACGGCCCGCTATTCACATTTCAAGGAAAGACGGAAGCATGCAACTTTTTGCATGTATCTCTCACTCTCTCCGACCCTGAAAGAAAAAGTGAATTGTCCCTCGGCTCTAACGGAAAGCAGCTGGTCTGCCGTGAGCCACCATGTCGGCTGTCCCCTTCCTTTGTCCCCTTTTTTCATTCTTTTACATGTGTAGGAATCCAGCAGATGTTTCCACTTACCATTTTGTTCCTCTGTTTGACTTGGCTCCCCTCCCTTTGTTTGTGTTTGTTTTTGCTAAATTCGGCGCAGTGCGCGCAGGCAATCGCAGCTCACTTCCTCTGAAAGTGATGCTTGTCCGTCCGAGAGACACAGGAAAGCCTCGCAGGATTTGGGCTGGCCGTATTTTGAAACCTTACACCCTAACGGCACGCTTTCGAAGTGACTGTGTGGCCATGTGACCTGACTCTCTTTCCTCTTTTTTAATATACATCTGTTTCTGTTGCACACCCACTGGAGTGGGTAAGAGCCGAAAGACCCACACCTCTCATTTACCCCAAGTTAAGTATTCCACAGCTTGTAAAGAGCTACTTTTCACTCTTTGCAGTGTGATTGGTTAAGATTCATACTTCCGTCTTGCAGGCTCTGTGCAATTAAGTGCTAAATAGCAAGTGGCTGGTTAAGCACACTGTATGTACAACTTTGTGGCTCTGGAAAGCTTTGAGGGAAATACGTCACCAGTATTCATAATAAAACCACAACATCCGTTCAGGTACTTCTAACCTCGACTCTATAAATTTGTTCAACTTTAGTCGAACTACTCCGCAAATTTCGCTTGTAAGCAGGCTGTTTATGGCTGGTTGTTTTTATGCATTCCAACTCCTTCACTTGAACATGCTCGCGCCCATGCACACACACAGTTGATAGGAAATGGCTATGAAGTGGTTGCATTTAGATTTCTAGCTTGTGCAGTTTCTGCATCCTTTACAGCTGTTACTGCACAGAAACAGCACTGCAGTACAGCTGCCTTCTCTCGATGATTCTCTGAAACCACTCAGACACTCTGTTAAGAAGTGTGTAACTACTGTATTACAATAGGTTTTTTTTTTTTTTTTTGTTAGCTTTAAATTTCAAACGCAGGAGACTAAGGAGAAAAAGCCTTGGCTTCTTGGCTTTTTTGGTTTGTGCCTGGTTAGCTTACAATTGGAGGGAGTTGATATTTTGTCTTGTGTTAGAGCCGGATGTGGTAAGCCGGTTTTAGAGACAAACTTCAAACACTGGTTTGACTGCAAAAACTCTTTTAGAGTGAGTATGCAGACTGCTCCAGCCCACCTGCAAGCATGCATGCATAGCCCTGGCCCTGTCTGTGGTGTGTAAGATGGCTACTTTCAAAGCTCACAGGAAAGAGCTCCAACCCGCAATAGGGTGACTAAGCGCATGATTATTGAAAGCATAGTTTGCTCACTCCCCCACATGCCAGGTTTCTAAAAACAATTCACCCGAAATGTGAAACGGAAGGATTGAGATTTGAGGAAAAGAAATCCAAGAAATCCCTTGCTTTATAATAAGGACGATAATCGTGTTTGTGAAATTACTTAAGGCACATGTACGCAGTGGTGGAAGAGCCAGGTTCAGAAAGAAGAAGTCCTCCGCAGTATTTTGCTCCAATCACCTGGATTTGCTAATTAGCACATGTCTTCATCCAGGAGGTAGAACTAGTGAAATCAGCCGACTGAGTTCATGGGTGGAAGAAACGCATGGCAGGACTTTTACTTTCAGACCCCTGGACTTTCCACCTCTGCATGTTCCCAACTCAGAAGGGACTTTTCTCCATCTGCCCACTAGATGGAACCCCTCTGTTATTTTACAAGCCGTTCTTTACCATTTTACCAAATCTTCCCTGCAATATGCTTTTGGTAAAGAACCGAATATGCCTTCCTCTCTTAAGCGTGTTGAATGTGTGAAAGCATTATTTTGTTGAATACAAAACTGGATGAAGTGCTACTTGGCACAGGTGTGCATGTGGATAAAAGGACTCTATGTGAGGACTGTCTTTGTTGTGGCCTTGGTGGGTGGTAGGGGTGGGTTACAAGCTCTCAGGAATGTGAATTGATTTAGAGACGACCGCTTGGCAGGGGTCAGCCGTGGCCAAAGCCTTGTGGCTGCAGACACACTACCCCAGGAAAGCAGGGGCGTGGGGCAGGAGAGGGGTCGTGGGTGACCCGTCTGAGTGACCTGGAGAGCAGACCGCCTGAGGAGCATCACACACCGGTCCTTACAACACTGCCCCTGTCCAGGGTGGGAGGAGGGGGTCTGACACCAGAACTCAAACTGAGGTCAGAAGTGATGTAAAAATGTAAATTGCAATAGAGAGAAACCCCCCCCAGTTGTTCTAAAAGGGTATATCTATCTGCTGTCTTTTCTGTTTGTATGGTTTCATATAATTTAAGGAGTTTAAAAGATATCCCTGCTAATAATATTACTGTGCGTGTAAAACATTCTGCTTTACGATACATATTTTGATCTTCTCAGTAGTGTATATTTTTGTGTGTTTTTTGCTAATCTCCTGGGAAATATAAGGGTGTTTCCTTTGGTTTCAATTTTTGAATACCCGCACACCTGAAGCAGTAGCACATTAGCTTTTGGGTTTATTCCGAGATGCAGTATCTTCTCAATAGGTGAGACAATATAAACATTATTGAATGTGTGGCACCTGTTTAAAAGATAAGGGAGTAAATGGCACATTGTTATTTTTGTCTTTCAAAGCCTGACCATTGTAAGGAAGGAAGTCTTTCTGCTGTTGCCATTTTATGCTCTTAAGTCTTAATATTAAAAGCTTCTGCAGGTGATTGTTTAAAATAACATATTGATCCTAGAGCTATTTCTGGGTAGTAATGAGTTTGTGTTCCCAATAAATATTGACTTCTACAGCTCATGGCAAGATGTGTCTGGAAAATGATGGGGTGTGTTTCCAGAAATTACATGTAGCAAACCGGAAATAGAGTTCAGAAGATGGCAAAATGTTAAATCCATTGCTGTCTGTCACTCACCAGCTTACAGAATGTAAGCCGCATTTCCAGTATAGCTCATTTACAAAGCCACACTTCACCACATTTGAATATGATTTGCCCATCTATCACACATTTGAATTTAGAAACGAGTCTCTCTTTTAAATAGAATGGTTCTTTTCTGTATTCGGTTTACAGTGCTAGAAAGAGGAGAGAGGGATTAAAAACAGGGATTGTTCATTGGTGGGTCCTCACAACACTGTCTTGCAGTCGTTGTTTGTCCTTCAATCATTTTAAGGGTAATGTTAATCACATTACATAGTTATGTTTTTTTACTATGTCGGCATGCACACGCCTAGGGGAAATTTAACTGTGTGTACAGTCAGGCCAGTGTATGCTGCAATGAATGATGCAAGTCATTTTACAGCACATAGGAGCTGATGTTAAAGAATATCCTTCTGGTTTGGGAAATGTTTTGTGGCATTGCGGTCCTGTTGGATCAGCAGCACACTTGAGATTATTGCTTCCGAGAGGTGAGAGCCTGAACCATAGACTGTAGAAAAATGTGGACAAAGTGACTGTGATGTCACCCATTGGGAAGTCAATTACGGGCTTGTGAAAATTGTTTTGAAACTGCGGAAGTGCTGTTTTGTGCTGCAATACGTAAATTGGGGCCAGAAACTCAGCAGTAGGGAGAAGGGGGAACCTTATTTGGTCATTAAGTCCAGGCCAGGTCCGGATACTAGTGACGCGCTGTGACTAGGAAGTACTGAAAACTCACGGATTGGTCCACAAAATATAAAAATACTGTCCTAACGATACTAACTTAAGAAATCGGCACACGGGGAAGACATTAGCGAGGAAAAAGCACTTATTGCAACTTATTGTTCTTGTGGGAAAAATGTATTGACTTCATCTTTTGACCGCCTTGGTACCATTGACTTACATTTAAAAACAGGCCTGACAGACCTATACTGGAGCCAACCGCACTGGCGCCAGACAGCAATGCTCTCAACAAGGCCAGGAAGTGAACTTCAAAAACTAAGCCCGGTTTTGGCCCCTTGGCCTGAACCAGTCAATCCCTGAGCACAATGTTAGAGCCTGAACCAGTCAATCCCTGAGCACAATGTTAGAGCCTGAACCTGTCCATCACTGAGCACGATGTTAGAGCCTGAACCCCAGCTGCACTGAGTGCACTCGGTGTGGGAGAGCAGAAGCATCACTGAGCATGCTCAGTCGTCTCTTCATCCAGCTCACAGGCTTTCAGACCGTGGTGATCATGCTGTGGAATCGTGGATGAAAACACGGGAGGTCAGACTCGGCTGGTTTCTAGCTTCCCCATGTTTTCCTTATTATTTAAAAATGCTTCGTTTAGCCCTCTGCTAAATTTGCAAAAATGAAAATTCACTGAGTGTCTGGCAGGCAAAAGGGGGGCAGGTTGAGTTTCAGACATCTGTTGGGTGCGGGTTGCCTTTACAAGGCTGAATGTGAAGAGGGGTCGGTTTTTAACCCAGAGTTAATGTGAACCTTTTCCCCCTGACCCGCCTCTGTGTGCCACACTCATGGGAGAGGAGAGGAGAGGAGTGGGGAGGCACAGTGGCCTCGGAGCACCTCTGCTGACAGACAGACTGCTCTGAGCCAGACCCGCCGGCTCTGTGCTGATAACACACATTAAAGCAGGCACGGTCGCAGCGCTGCAGCTCCACGCAGCATCGGCGCGACACAAAGACCGCGGCCGTGAATTGTTTCGCGCGGTTCCTGGCGCCAGCTCCTGCGGCTCACGCTTGGCTCAGCTTTTCCATATCTGAAGCATTTGTTATTCTTTTCTCGCTCTTGTGATAGCAGGTAGTTTTTCCCCCTCAGGGCTTTGGCTTGGCTGCCCTTGTAATGGACTGTGAGGTGAGGTCAGATGCGGGTCCAAACCGTACAAGGGCTTCGCCTGCTCTAACCCCCATTTTGAAAGATTTATCTCTGTCATAAGTTTGTTGGAGATCTGAGGAGCAGCAAGACCCAAAACCAAAAGAATAAACAGTAAACCAAATAGGATTGGTTTTGGCTTAAACTGTAGCGGTGGCATGTTATGATTTGAGCAGTTCTGCTGTTATGCTTTAATATAGGCTATTTTTTTAAAAGCAGTTAAGACTAAGATTTCTTGCATCGCTATTTCTTGTTTGAATTCAATTAATTCCAAAAGTTTAAAAAAATTCAATATTTAGTATTCATGTGCTCTGTAATAATAACTGATGTGATTTAGACATTTAGTAGAATCCTAACGAGACACAATGAGAATTTGGACAAAGCATTAGTAAAACTAATTACTTATAATACACTTGGAACAAAGCAGGTTTTTCAGCCATAATTGTTCTTAATCCAGGCCAATATCCCACTGTAATGGGCATATGATTGTAGGCAGCTGTCTGACCACAAAACCCACAAAATATGTCATGGTTTCTATTAATGTTCTCTTGACAAGGTATTAATCTAGGAAATCATCATTGTTTTAATGGGCCATTGGATTATTACAAGCTGCTGTGCGCTACTGTGGAAGTGGAGCCCTGTAATTGTAATTGTGTGTTGAGTGTGCAGGTAATACTGTTGCCCTATTGTCAACGGAGCAGGTTGTATCTTCATTGGGTGGGGGGTGGGGGGCGGCTAATTGCTGGGAGACGATCTTCTTGAAGCTACATCTTTCCATCTGGCCCCTGAGGTACCTTTTGGCAATTTTACAATGATTATTTTATTTTTCCTCTTTGAATAAATCACGTTTATCTTTGAATAATCAGGTTGGAAAGAATTAATATTCCGTTTTATTAAGTTGCGTGAAATGTGTTACGACTCAAACCTCTCAACCTATAGCCTGTCTAAGTCTGGTATTCGAGGGTGAAATGAGCCTAACCGAGTGTACGAAGCCAATAGCAACGGCGTAAACCCTCAGGCAGTTGTGGTGAAGCAGTCCCAAACCCAAAAGTGCGAGGGGGTCGGCGACTCACTCAGTCTGACAGTTCATACCGCAACTCTTCTGCCACGGTGAGCCTGGTCTTCAGGCCCAGTTTCAAGGCCGACGCTGTGTCTTTCCCGGTCTTCAGGCCCAGCTTCAAGGCCGACGCTGTGTCTTTCCCGGTCTTCAGGCCCAGCTTCAAGGCCGACGCTGTGTCTTTCCCGGTCTTCAGGCCCAGCTTCAAGGCCGACGCTGTGTCTTTCCCGGTCTTCAGGCCCAGCTTCAAGGCCGACGCTGTGTCTTTCCCGGTCTTCAGGCCCAGCTTCAAGGCCGACGCTGTGTCTTTCCCGGTCTTCTTGACTGTAGTCACTCAAAAATAAATATAATATATACAAAACAAAAAGATAGTGGGGCCAGGATAGCGACCAAGATAGCGACCACAATAAATCCTTGTCGCCTTCTCTTGATCCACCGTCTCACTGGATTTAAATCTTTGTGCGTTTCTGCAGTTCGGTATTTAACTTGTGTGCTAACTGAAACTCCCAAAGCAGCAGTACAGTACACATTTGTTGTAGTGAAATTGCCCAATCCCAGCTGTGAGGATGTGGTCCTCCAAACAAGTGGCTGCCATCTGGCGATAGTGGTACTGGACAGCAGTACGGATGTAGCCTGTGTTGTAAGTTACAGTTATCTGGTGACAGAGTGGTTTCGGGAAGCAGTACAGATTTAAGTTGTTAATAACAGCTGTCAGCTGAGAGTGGGACAGAACATGGATGGATCACTTTAAGGGTTGTTTCTCCTGACTTTTTTCCCCATAGAGTTCTATAGGAAAATGAGTCCGGAGAAATAACCCTTGCAGTGATCCATCCACATCTACTCCATATCTGGCAACAGAGTGATGGTTTGGGGCTCGTTTGATAGCTCAGACCCTTGATAACTTACAGCCATTTAGCCAGCCATGTGTTCCATACTGTACCAGTGTAATTTACAGCTGAATCTAGTCTCACCCCCCAATTTCCATAGAGATCCATTCAAATGCAGAGAGGTTATAGTATCGCTTGTAACAGTACCTGAAAATAAGATATCGACAGTTTTTTGATGTTGATGGTCACAGACTTCAGGAAGTAACAGCATGTAAAGGATATGCAACCAAATATGAAATATGGTACTTTAAAAATATGTTAAAGCAAAGGCTATGAATACTTATGTAAATGAGAAATTTTATTTTTTTATTTTTAATAAATTTGCAAAAATCTCAAAAAATCTTTTTTCACATTGTCATTATGGGGTGTTGTGTGTAGAATTTTGAGGGAAAAAATGAATTTAATCAATTTTGGAATAAGGCTGTAACAGAACAAAATGTGGAAAAAGTGAAGCGCTGTGAATACTTTCCGGATGCACTGTATGCTATAAGTAACAGTCATCTGATGAGAGTGGTATAGGGTAGCAGTACTGATGTATGCTATAAGTAACAGTCATCTGGTGAGAGTGGTATAGGGTAGCAGTACTGATGTATGCTATAAGTAACAGTCATCTGGTGAGAGTGGTATAGGGTAGCAGTACTGATGTATGCTATAAGTAACAGTCATCTGATGAGAGTGGTATAGGGTAGCAGTGCTGATGTATGCTATAAGTAACAGTCATCTGGTGAGAGTGGTATAGGGTGGCAGTACTGATGTATGCTATAAGTAACAGTCATCTGATGAGAGTGGTATAGGGTAGCAGTGCTGATGTATGCTATAAGTAACAGTCATCTGGTGAGAGTGGCATAGGGTAGCAGTACTGATGTATGCTATAAGTAACAGTCATCTGGTGAGAGTGGCATAGGGTAGCAGTACTGATGTATGCTATAAGTAACAGTCATCTGGTGAGAGTGGTATAGGGTAGCAGTACTGATGTATGCTATAAGTAACAGTCATCTGATGAGAGTGGTATAGGGCAGCAGTGCTGATGTATGCTATAAGTAACAGTCATCTGGTGAGAGTGGTATAGGGTGGCAGTACTGATGTATGCTATAAGTAACAGTCATCTGATGAGAGTGGTATAGGGTAGCAGTGCTGATGTATGCTATAAGTAACAGTCATCTGGTGAGAGTGGCATAGGGTAGCAGTACTGATGTATGCTATAAGTAACAGTCATCTGGTGAGAGTGGCATAGGGTAGCAGTACTGATGTATGCTATAAGTAACAGTCATCTGGTGAGAGTGGTATAGGGTAGCAGTACTGATGTATGCTATAAGTAACAGTCATCTGATGAGAGTGGTATAGGGCAGCAGTGCTGATGTATGCTATAAGTAACAGTCATCTGGTGAGAGT
The DNA here is from genome assembly GCA_029718625.1 of Synaphobranchus kaupii. NCBI lineage: Eukaryota > Metazoa > Chordata > Actinopteri > Anguilliformes > Synaphobranchidae > Synaphobranchus > Synaphobranchus kaupii. Next base: position 42,251,897 of record CM056379.1, on the reverse strand, counting down.
GGTATAGGGCAGCAGTGCTGATGTATGCTATAAGTAACAGTCATCTGGTGAGAGTGGTATAGGGCAGCAGTACTGATGTATGCTATAAGTAACAGTCATCTGGTGAGAGTGGTATAGGGCAGCAGTACTGATGTATGCTATAAGTAACAGTCATCTGGTGAGAGTGGTATAGGGCAGCAGTGCTGATGTATGCTATAAGTAACAGTCATCTGATGAGAGTGGTATAGGGTAGCAGTACTGATGTATGCTATAAGTAACAGTCATCTGGTGAGAGTGGTATAGGGCAGCAGTGCTGATGTATGCTATAAGTAACAGTCATCTGGTGAGAGTGGTATAGGGCAGCAGTACTGATGTATGCTATAAGTAACAGTCATCTGGTGAGAGTGGTATAGGGCAGCAGTGCTGATGTATGCTATAAGTAACAGTCATCTGGTGAGATAAGTAACAGACTGTCTGTTCTCGTGTATGTCACAGCCAGCTTCTGAGGTTCCAACCACCCATTAGCAAATCGGACAGATAGCCGCTACAGCTGATTATGAATGGATTTTTTAGAGCAGACTCACCCTGAAAGCAGATTAAAATGAAGTCCTTAATTGCTTTGATGTTTTCTTTTGGATCAGCTCAAATTTCATCCCTTCTGGAGTAATTATGCATGTGGACTGAAGCTGTGTCAGAGAAGGATTTGGTGGAACAAGAGCAATTGCGAAACCACAGATGTTTTGTCCTTTTTTAAATAAATGTGTAGCTCTGTACATTTTGTTTCCAAATTCATTTGTTACAAACTCTTGTCAACGGTTATTCAGAAAAGCCCTTTTGTTCTTATCCAGGAATCCTATTGTTCTTGTGCAACACAACAAGATTCTGCTGCGGAACGTAGGATGTCAGAACAATTCCTCAGAATTGCCTGGAATGTTTTTATTTTTTGCCAGATAGAAATTGTATGGGGTGTGGGATGGGGGAAAGGATGCCTCTGTCGCTGGAGTAGTGCCACTGTCACAGGTGACCTCCTTTAACACACACACTTTCATTGACCTTAATTATAAAAGTGGAGCATGGGTTCTGCGGCTGCTTTATACTGTAATATGCAAACACAATGCCTCATAAGCTTTCACAAATCCTGTTAGGTCATTCTCTGGGAAGATGAAAGCCTGTACATCAAAGGGATTTACTCCGACAATAGAAGGGGTACCCACATGCGCCCCAGGAACTATTGACTGCCACTACCCCGTGTGCCTGCATGGTGGGATGGAAAAAGTGCAGCAGCTGCCAACAAGAGAGCCAGGGGACAATGGCGCCATTTTGCAGTGAAAATGTCTGTGGTTTCTCCATCTTTGTGCATGGGCAACCATACCTAATTATGTTGCATAAGAAAGCTTAATGTGGTTTCTCAGCCATTATGTTGACACTGTTTATATGGCCTTGCCCCAACAAATTTAGCATTAATTTGAAATGCAACATACAATTAACCCCCATTCTTTGCTAAACCGAAAAATGTATTTATCAAGAGACTGGCAAACATTGTAAAATTAACTTTTAATGTATAAGGAAATGCATACAACCTCTTTCTGGGGATGGGGGGTGGGGAACAGTATTTGTATGAAGAAACTGGACAGGGGTAAGAATATGCAGAAGTGAAGTCATGTGAAATCCTTGTTGTGGTGGTCAACGGTTTGATTAGTTCACTGATGTACAGTCTGACTCAGCAAAGAACAGTAGAGCAGGTTAACACTTTAGCATCGAAATATATCTCTGCGAAAGTAACATTTATGAAAGGTCACTGGTTTACAGGAAATCTCTAAAAGTACAATATATACAAACTTATGTGTGTGTAAATATATATAAAATATATTCTATATATATATATATATATGTACACACACAAAACAAAAGGCTTTACATATTATAGTTACATATTACATTTTCTTTGACCTTAAAAGGTCTAAATATCTTCATAAAAATTAAATACTCTTAACTTTTGCTTACATACGTAGGATGAAACTATTTTCATTTTTACACACATACAGTACTCTTTTCTTCCAAAATATACTCAGTCCAGTACAAATATGTATATTACATTGGCTCATATAAGGTTGAACATTTTTGATCAGTCATGCTGGGACCCAATGAAAGATGACAAAGAATAGTTTTGCTCTTCAGCTGCAATTGATTTGCAGTGGAATGCACTGTTTAATGTCCTCATATTACTGCAGACTGCTGTGTTTTTTTTTGTTTTTTTTTCTGGAACATGCATGCAACCGGACTTTTGCGCACAACAGAATTTGGACTGGGATGAATGTTTTAAATATCCATTTCTGTTAACATGCTATGTTCTCAGGCTAATTTGTCATACAGGGTTGCGTAGACGTTTTAAATTTCAAATTTAACCCATATTCACATCTGACTGTTGCCTTATAGATTTACATTTAGTTCTAGCTTTATAAACATAGTAGTACAGAAGCGAAGTCGTGTGAATTTCAGTGCTAATGTTTTACATGTCCAAAACGGCAGGATTACACTAGGATCCAAAGCCCTTGTTCACAGGAGTACATTAAAACCTTCTTGACACATGGAGAAATTTGTTAAAGCCACACTCCCAACATGATCTTGCTGACATAGTAATAGCATTTATCTTTCCTGTCAGTGAATGCATTGGACGGGTTTTCCATTAATAATCAAATAACACATTTTCACAGGAATGCATTGTCCTTGATGGTTTAAAGAGCAGTGTCAGGGCACTATAGTAGCATTCTCATATGCTTCTCCTTACCATCTGCATTTTAGTTGTGCCTGACCCTGTTTATACCCTGACAGCATAATATTCTTCAGCAGCTCCAAAATTGCCTTCTGATGAAACAATGATTAACTAGGTTGAGTATCTTACCCTGTTTGACTTTTGATTAAAACCAATATTGAGCATCTGTCCTGAAATGACATGCATGTCTGCGTAGCGGCTGAGAACATAACGGACATTACGGGTTTTGTGTTGTGCTGTACATCACTGCATGCATTCTCTTAATTAGCTGGTTCCTCATTTAAAAGTATATTTGCACTGCTTAACTCTACTCTATTCATGTAATGAGCAGTTCTGACCACATTTGAGTCCTCTGGTGCACCCATTTATATTACAAGCAGTCTAACAGACCAACATCCAGTATAAACCACCACAAGAAAAGCATTATGCTACTAACATGACAGAGTTTCATGCTCATTAAAACTGTACTTATTGCAGAACCATGAATAAAAATTTACTTCATTTTGGAGAGGGAATTTGTGCCCACTCAGTGAGTCTGTAAGGCAGCTGTGTAGACTTCAATCAAACCTCCTAGAAAAGCTCTTAGCAGCAAATACAACACGGGCCTGGTTCACACCAAGGGAGGGCTTTCCAGATATCTGATTATAATTAATTGTGCAGAATAGTCAGGTGATATCATTCCAAGTAACTAGAGGCTTGTGGGTGACCACATGTCTGTATCCATGGTTACTCTCACTGAGGCTTGAGGTCCTGCAGTGCTGTTCCTGGTAGACTTAAAATCCTATGTAATGCCCCTGGGGTGGAGGTATGTTTAATGTGTTTCTCACGCAAATGCATAAGCCTGATTTTGTGGCTTTTGATACTCAATGTGGTTACTCAGTGTATACTATTAAAATAGGAATAGGATTCCTGCAAGGTTGTGACGCTCCTCTCAAGGTATCATAATAGCTTATGCAATCCCAAAAACAGCACTTAGTGGTTTAATCTTAGCTTTCACCTCAAGATGGATACCCGAGAAGTTCAGTCAGCAAGAACAGCGATGTTCTTCCACCTCACACAAAAAAAAAAAAACTACTGCTCGTTAAGAGGCAAAGTGTCAGCGTGATTTAGTACGCAAGAACTCACGAAGTGAGAGGCACGAACGGGCGTGCCCCGCCTTACGTAACCACCTGCTGCACCACCGAGCGTTCGTGGGCGCAGCCCTCGTCCCCGCACTGCAGTCTCTTGAGGAGCCGCTGGAGCTTGTGGGAGAAGTTCTTGTTCATCCGCCTATACATCAGCGGCATTGCGAAGCTGCTGGAGAAGGCCAGGAGCTCAGAGACGCACCTCAGGAAGTGGTAGGCGGTGACTCTGGGCCCGTCGGGGGAGTTCCCCTGCACTCCGGCGAGCGTGTGCACCAGCAGGGTCATGTAGTACGGTGTCCACAGGATGAACTGCACGCAGACGGAGGCCAGGAGCAGCCGGTGGATGGAGGGGTCCAGCCGGCTCGAGTCCTGGTCCAGGGGTGTGGACTCCTTGCGGATGCGCAGGATGAGCACGAAGGCGTAGAAGACGGCCACGGCGGGCACCACGTAGCCGATGAACATCATGATGGCGTCGGCCGCCTCCTTGTTCTGCATCTTGGAGCACTCGATGATCTTGGTGGAGACGTGGTTGCAGACGTAGAAGAGCAGCGAGGAGAAGCTGGTGAGCACGGCCCCGCCCCAGATGAAGCCGCACACGTGCTTGGTGTTGTAGACGCTGGACATGTAGGTGCGCGGCAGGGCCCGCTCAATGTAGTAGTCCAAGCTGAGCAGCGTGGTGGAGTACATGATCACCAGCGAGGAGATGTTGAAGAGGATGAGAAGGGTGATGTAGATCTCGTTGTTGTACTCCCACACTGGCCACTTGGTGAAGTTGGGCCCCAGCAGCTCGACGGGGGCCACCACGTTGAGCACTAGGCCGGCGATGGCAATGTTGACGAAGTAGACGTCGGGCATGGTCATAGACACCTTGTTGGAGAGGTTGACCACCACCAGCAGAGCATTGTAGCACAGCCCCACCGGGAAGCAGACGACGAGGTAGACGAGGGAGAAGATGGACAGAACGAGTCCGAAGTCCTGGCAGAGCTGGTGGTCCACACTGTCATCTGTCTCGTTGTACACCATGCAGCTCCACATAGCGGTGTTCCTGCAGGGCTCTGCTCCAGGTTACTGGTTCAGCTGCAACCAAGGAGAGACATGGCATCAGTGAGGGTTAGCTTTGTGCTCAGGTAGGTTAGTGTTCTTAATCAGTTTGTGTGGGTGTGTTGTTGGTATAAACATGGCTACTGACTGTATTCAATATGACATCCTTGATGTGCTTTAAAAGTAAGAGCTAAACAGGCTGGTGATGAAATCGGGTGAAATCACACGCGGCCTGTCCAAAATTCCTGAAATAGCATCATTCATTCCACTTCAATACACCTCAGAAACTGAACTTCACAACAGATCGTGCCGCAGAGGAAAAAAAATCTAACTTGGAACATCCTCCTTGGGTGCAGCGAGGTTTCAATGCGATTCTAAATCTGACCCACTTTCTTCTCTATGGACCTCATGCCACATCTCATATGTTTGATTGGCTGTCACAATGGCTTTCTGTTTCACTCAGCCCCTCTTCTATCTGGTGCACAGAGGCCGGCCTCCATTTTGCAATGCAACCCTCATTTGCAATGCAGTTCATTTATTTCTGGAGATAAGAGCTGACCTTTTTTCTTTCCTCGTTCGTTTAGCTCAACAGGATGCACTAGCCCTCCATTAAACTGCCCCAAGTCAGTTCATCATCCGCCCCCTCTCCTGTTTGTTTGTTACAGATACGCCCCCATTTGTCCTCTGTCTGCAGGGTGCGGCTGGCAGAACGGCACTTGTGATGTGAGGATTTATAGCGGATGAAACGTAAAGTGAGCATGCCGAGGGGTCAGTTGCGAATGAGCGCCAGCAAGGAGTTCACGAATAGGTCATACGGACAGTCTGACCACATGCTGGGGGACATTGCACTCCTCTGGATAAGCCCGCTGATTCAGCTCATTAGGAGTTGGTTGTGGTAACTCGTGGTTCAAACACTGTAGTTACTCAGAAGCCTGGACAATATTTGTATCTTGCGATCTAAGATGAACTAAAACTGCTTTTCAAACGTCTGACTGCAGCCCTGGTTTTGTGTGTGGACTGTGATGGGGCAGGTGTTGTTTGGGCTAATCATCTGTTGTGTATTGCAGCAGATAATTAATTCAGTATTCACTTTGGTGTATATGAAAGTTATTTTAATGGACCTGAAGAAAACAATTATTTTAGTTTATGCAACCTTCCTGTTCAGTGATCTGTTTTATTCAACTTGGTGGGAGGTTTCAGGGACTCAATAATGCCTAGTTCATGCTAAGATGTCTACATGTGTAGATGCGTAGATGGCTTTAATATCTGGCTAAAATCTGCTCTGGGTAAGTTTTCAGCACAGCGATATTCTCCTGATGAGATTCACAACCAATGCAAGCCAAGGTAGTATTTTGGCATGAGGAGACCGACAGTGTTCCACATACAGCTCCTGAGGGAGAAGGCCATCTTCCAACTGCCTTTGGGGTGGGGTGGGGTGGGGTGGGGTGGGGGGGAGCAGTATAAAATTACCCTTTTAAAACAGCCCCATGCCCTGCCCTTCCCTGAGACAGGTGTAAAAGGCTGGCCCCATGAACAGGTTTTCAGCACTGAAAAGCCTCTCACGTGACTCATTTAATGGTTGAATCTGAAAAGAGGGCCTGGTTCAGATGAAGGAATGTGACATGCTGTGGCTCAGTAGATAAGGCGGAACAGGATGGGTCTCGGCACAGGGAATGCCGGCCTCTGCTTTGTTTTAATCTTTCATCTTCAAGCCTCAGCCGATAGGAAGCCTGCAACACAATTGGTTCACACCCGCAGGCACGACTTATGTCAGAATTCCCCCTGGAATGTACCGCACTTTCTGGAAACGGCAGCTTGTCCGAAGCTGCCAAAGGAAGTCATACGATGCTGCAAGGAAGGGGTATTATGTGCTGGTAAGGTGTGATGTCAGGTTACCTTGCAACACAGCCCCTGGATCCAAACCAAATCTTTGATGCGGTTGAAAAGGCAAACAGATTAAGCTTGCTAAATAACTGCACACGTATCTTTTGAAGGGTTACATACTTCACAACTTGGAACGCCATATTGCATAACACTTTCCATTTCTTAGGTTTCATGTTACATAACAGTTTTGTGAATTCTGGATTGCTTGCAGGGAAATACTTTGCATTCAAATCGTCATACTTATGACCACCTGCCATTATCTGCATCACACACATTTTCCATTAGCTGCAATATATTTATTATTTTACTTGTATTTTTAAAAATCTATTTTATTTATTATACTTATGTTTATTTCACAGCAGAAAAGTTCTGAACACACAATTCCTCATGTCAGCATGCACACCACCATATAGCATACATATTTTAATCTAGAACACGAGCACAGTATTTGAGACACAACTTTTAATTTACGTTAACTTTTAACCATGCTAGAAAAGGAGGAATATGACGCAATATCCTAGACCTCACAAAGTTCCTTGTTTCTAACCAAGTCATTCAATTCAGCAACAACATGGGATGGAAGTGAGAGCTCTGGGTATTGTACCACATTACTGTATTCAGTGAAACAAAGCTTTTTTGGACCGACTAAACGTGATTCGTCCACCTATTCCTAGTGGTTGACCTCTGAGGTACAGCACAGCCTGACCTTTTCTGTGTCATCTTTGAACATGCGAGAAAATGGATCTGTAAGCGGACGGAAGACGCCCTCTTAGCCATAAGCTCTTACTGCTTACAGGAATTGTGCTTACTGCTTCAAAACCCAATTAAGGCAGGCTGGGATTTTAGAGAGAGTTAAAGCAGCCACCTACAGGGACACCTGGGATATATGCTGCTCTGGTGTGTTGCCGTGTGTTCATCCGTCTCCCAAGGCACTTGTGCAGCGGGATTGATGCTATTGGCACTTTCCTGAGTGAAACTTTTGGCAGACTAACCAAATGACCCTCTGCATCTATTTGCCTCATTTTCTCATTGCCTTGCAGAAAGGAATCTATCACTTTCTTACTCTCACTCCCCGAACACCTCTCTCTTTTTCCTGTGTGTGTCTTTCAGAGTCATCAGATGGGAATATTTATGACACAAAATTCCTTGTTTTTAACGTTGTTAGCAAATGTTAAATATAGACTTGCCGTATTTTGACTCTTATTGCACTGTGGGTGAAATGATGGCAAAGAATAGAAGGCGAGCAAGTTTCATCTTCAAAACAAAAAAGAACTGATATAGCTGGGTATGAAATTAACTTTTTCACCCACTGACCAGAGTGGCTTGTGGATTCTAAAAATCACCAGCCATTTTCAACATTTTACCAGCCACCTTACTTTTTACAATATAACACAACCTGGTTGGTTACCAGCCACAGTGGCTGCGTGAGTAAAGATCGTACCAGCCACAATCAAAATTTTACCAGCATTTGGCTGGTGGCTGGTGTTAACGTCACAGTCACACCCTCTGATAAGGTATGATTAAGGTAGAAAGAGACCTCAGAAATTAGACCGGCATGCAGTTGGTACCTGGTGTGTATTTTACCAAGCATTACTCTCACAGATCTCAGTTAAATGTGTATGAAGTGAAGAACACACGGTACAGTTGTTGGCACGTGTTTGTCACAGAACTCCCTGTGCACCAGTCTCACACTAAAAGTTGGCCGATTTCATTCTGCACTATCGCTGGGGCTGACACGCCAGACAAATTTTCATTTCAGATTGTGAAGCATGTTCAGTCTCCTAAGAATGCCACTTTTTATCCCCGAATTGTACTTTCTATTCCTCCCTATCTGGAGTGCCACTGTAGGCATGTTACATCACTGTGACATCCACTCTCCCCTCTACTAATTCAGGAAAGCACCCACTAGCCCAGTGCGTTGCTGTTGTGTTGTTTCTACTTCCATGGTATGTCTCACTATTGTAATGTGACTGCAGCCTGCAGGAAGCAAGTTGCCACAATAATTGTAACGGCTATGATTTGGGCCACAATTACACGGCGTGTCCTAAACTTCAGCACCACCCTGTTAGCATACTTGTAACTGTGTAGTGTAGCCTGCAAAAAAAAATGGAATAAAGAAATCACAACAGTTCAATTGTCATTTCCAAGACCTGGAAAAAGCCATCAAGGATAGGGGGAATTCCAGGGTGTAAATGATTCTGCCACAGTCTGCCCTACATCTTTTATAGCCTACGTAGTTTTATTTTATTTCATGCCTGCAGTTCACTTGAGACAGGAATACATAATTAGCTCAGACTCACGAATAGGTGGCTGGTATCTGTAATAACCTGCTGTAGGATACATTATTTCGAGGAACCAACATGGTCATATATCTTAGTTAATTACAGTATTTTTTTTATTTTTTATCCAAGCAATAAACTCCCTGCAATTCACAGACAGCCAAAAAACTGAACTGTGTGAATTAGTAGGCTTAAATCTATTCACAATGCCAAATCATTATTCACAGGTATTGTATTTGGCTGGCTTCTGACCCAGGTTCACTCTTCTGCGCCTGTGAGCCCGTCTCCACATTTCCTGTAAACCACAAAACCTAAAACTGTATCATCTGCAAAATTATGGTCTTGAACCTCTATAGGAATAGCATGTAAATTCCTTCTGGTGCCTTCAAATACAGATGTTAGGTATAACCAAGGAGGCCGTGTAAACTGAAATGACTGGAAACATCATAGTGCATTACAGTACGAGTAGCATGGAGGAAAAACTGAAACGGCTTTATCCTCGCTTGAATGAATTGAATTTCTGTGATCCTTTAACGTTGTTTAATGAAAGATACATCCAGAAAAGGCCGAAGGCCTCTTTAATCTGATTTGACTTGCTTCAATAGGCCTTCTTATCCTTTAAGTTTCAACTCCATTCTGCCTGTGGTCACCAAATGGGGAATTTCTTGCACACACAAACTACAGCAAACTGAGATGTTCTGTTTTTCTTTTTTAAGGAGAGCATATGTGGTTGACTGAATTGTTAAGACCAAAAGTTCTCATGCCGGAATCCAAGTATTCAAATTTGAACGGCACCCGCATGCAAAGTTTCTTGAGTTCCCGTGTCTAATTTTCATTGCAAAAATTCCTCCAAATTACAAATTCATTTTCAGTTTTTAAAATACAAAATTACTTAATTGTGTAAAGCTCACAGCTATGCTCAGCATCCCTGTAATCCGACTTCCTGTAGTCAGCATCCACTCACAAACCTTTTTCAGTATTTTGTGGTCTGGAATTGTTGAGCAAACTGATGAAAGCAGAATGATGTTGACCATTTAATTGGGGAAACTGGGATAATATGCTACTTAGGTCATTCCTTAAACCTGTATGCTTTGATATGGAACCTGGACTGTCTGTTTTACACTGGAGAATACTGTGCCATTGTGGTTTTGGCTATCATGTTTCATCCTCAGTCTGTGTGGAAAGGGAGCTGTGCATTCAGTCTGCCTTTGTAAACAGTGTTACAAAAGAAATATAATCTTGTCCTTGTTGTGAGGGAGCTGCTCAATACTGCAGTTCAGTATCCCAGCTTTGTTTCTGATAGGTTGACACAATAAAGACACCGACTTGGTAAGGGTTTTTTTTTCTTTTTCTTTTTCTCCTGGTCTGAAGTTAATCTTTTGGTGCATCACAACAGGGGCCTAAAACGTCTAGGACAGTGTGAGTGCCAGTGTAAAGCAATACCCCTGCACTGTCATTTACCCACAAGATGGGCACATGATGGAGTTTCACAGCTTAGTCTGGGGGGCACAATGTTAACTGTAAATGGAGGCCTTGCAGATGCTCCCCCATTTCATGTTCAGGGGCGTGAGAAAGGAACGGTTGAACCAGGTTGAATTTCTTCTCCTGCTGTGGAGATTCGTCATCGATTGACATGGGTGCTTTTGAGGGTTTCCCCTTACACACGTTTGCATTTAATCTCATGTAATATTTTGCTATGGTGGTATTAAAGTGTTGAATGTAAAGTCTAATCACATTTTCAGTCAGATTATTGTACTATATAAACAGTAAGCAGGAATTAACTCATAATTAATTTGACCTAATGCCTCAGAATCGAGCTTTGACATACAGAACAATTAGGGTCTCGCTGAGTTGGCGGGTCTTTTGCCATCAATATCCGACGGTAATTATATATAATAACTAAAGTGACCCCTATAAAAACTTAAAGGAAAGGTCAGTCTTCCATTTATTAAATGATGTGCTTACTGCATTTGGTTTCCAGTTTTCAGAACAAAATATTTAGTGCCACGCTTAAATGGAGACTCGTGGAATTGAAAGCACACGAACTTGTAAATTTCATAGTCCTATTCGGCCATGCAGCAAGCTAATTTTAGCCCATTTACACTTATTGAATTTCATGTCAGTGATCCCCTGCCAAATACAGTAGCCTTCAGGATGACATAGTATTATTCTATCATTATTTAAATAAAAAATATTAACATTAATTTATCATCTACGGAAAAAATGTTTAGGTTTTAGGGAAAAGGGTAATCTGAAAGTCGACTTCAAAAGCTTACAATGTTACCACCACCGATGGGATAAAACAATTCTGTTCAGCTGAAATAAGATCATGACACCACCTTCTTGGAAATCAAATATAAATAAATATATAATTCGACTGTAAAATATAATTTTGAACAATATTTGAAAAAACTTTTACACGCCAATGATGAGACGTGCCATCTTTCTGCTATTATCATGTAAATTAATATCCCACGTGCAACGTCCAAAAGAAAACTTTTTTATTGTCAGTTGTGGTGTACCCTCACTAAGTTACCAGTACCATTGAGAAACGTTACGCAGACAGCTCATCGGATTGTTTAGCCCCAGTTTGGTGCCAGTAGCCAACGTCGTCTATAATATCTTCGATTTTCATATTCACATCTGTCAAAGTTAAACCTCGGCCATCCATTCGTTAGCTTGTAATGTGTCCTTATGTTATGTTCACACTTAAATTGTATTTCACTTACGACTGCTTTGAGATAATCGCGCAAGTGTTGAAAATGGTTTTGTGCGACATATCGCCAGCTAACATTTTTATGTATGCCCAAAAACGACTAGATCAAAAGATCGTGTTATAAACATCATACACTTAGATAAACTAACGTAAGCAAACGAAACTGTCTATTCCCAGGGAAAATAGCGATCGATCCGTGGAATGTGTCAATCACAATTGTAGCTGCTCGTATTCTAACGTGCTAGTGATCAATTCGATGGGAATAAGCTAACGTTAGATACTTTTACATGCTACTCTAAGCTTGTTGAACGACATAGCGTTCGTGCTGTGTAAAGCTGAGAACCACCCAGAACATTAAAGCGGAATTTAACATAGCTTGGCGCGATGAGTTGTTTCACCGAAGTCGAGTTTTCATTCTTAAAGTTAATCTTGCTAGCTGTGTAGGAGAAACGCACTTCGCTAAAAGACATAAGATGAAGTATGAACCTACCTGTAAAGCAAGGATTCGGTTCCTCGATAGATTTAGAGAGCCATTGGATTCCCAAAACTTCCAATGACATCTCCCTGTGCTTGGTTTAAATGTTGAAGAATAACCTATTGCGTTCCCTTATTCCCGTCACCCCCGAGGCTTGTGAAATATGGGTATTTCCACGAATTTCGAATGAGATGGTCGTAGGCATACGCATATGAAGATTTTCTTTATTTCCCGTCAACTAGCCTAGTTCCCGTAAAGGTGAACGCCGACCGACTTGACAATGCTCTCAGAGCGGAGCTCTCGAGTTCTACTATGTGTGTACACACGTGACCCTCCCCCATCTTCTGTCGTTCAGGCCCGCTTGGCCCTTCCAACAATCTCATTGGACGGACATGGAAAGAGGGAGGGGCTACGAGGACTCAAAAACAACGCACCGACTCCAAATGCACACAAAACACCCTAGCACTGTTAAGTAGCTTTGACAGCGAGGTTAGAGGTCAGTAATCCGCTTGGCTCACGCAGTCCCTATAGGGCGGCGAAAATGCAACAATACTATGTGTTTGGGACGCTATTTTTCTCTCCTTGTTGACTGTCTTTTCAGTTAAATGAGCTGTACGAACCCTTGCCCCATATGCAGACTATGTGTATAGCCTTTTGTACAAGTATTTGTGCACGTGTATGTATGTGTAGCCTACATAATTCGACTCTGAGCGTTGCATAGCGGGAATTTTGTTGTTATAATGTTAAGATTGTTTATACTATCTGAAGGCAGTGGAAAATAGTGAAATCGTGAGTTTCCTGGATTGAGAGCACAAAAACTAAACTAAACCCTGAATGCTGCCAGATGGGTTGGACTGAAAACAAAATATTTTAGTGGCAACGTCCTCAGTCACATTTTCATTAAGCCCCATATCACAATTACGTATTGTGTAACTTGGTTATCTTATTTTTAAAAATATATTATTGGGGATCCTTTGTGTTTTTTAATCAGTTGGCGATGCTTGCATCACATACCGGAATCCCTGCTTCTCAAACAGGTATCTATTATTTACGTGTTAGTGTGATGCTTTACATGAATCCACTTACTTACTAATTGGCAGTGGCTAGAGTGTGGTTGGTGCTCTAAGCTGTCCTGTGTGAAAGTGATTCTTATTGTGACAATAAGAACATAGTGTGCAGTCAGTGTCACTTCTGTTGTCTTGAACAGATGGGTTGTCTGGCCACGCCCACGTGGGACAAAATCCCAGCATCAGACGAGTAAATCTCATCACTGCTCTGGCCTTTAGCAGTGTATGGACAGATTGGGGGAAAATGTCTTTCCTCCTTAAATTAACACAAACACATTGACACAGGCTTAATAAAGTGACTCTACAGTTCAACAGGAAGATTAAGGATTACAGAATAGGGGATGTGGAGATCATTCCCTGATCATGACCCACTATTACAATCCTTTGTATGAGAGAATGTTTTTTTATGTTCTGATTTTTTCAAAAGAGTTTAATTATAGGAAGAAGGTGTTTGCAGCCTGCAATAAAATAAATATTGAAAACCGTGCAAAAATGGGTTGATCGTTTTTTGGTGGGAAAGTTGTGCATGCAATGACATTACATTAAATTTAGGCATTTAGCAGATGTTCTTTTCCAGAGCGACTTCATCTGGATATTTTAACTTCAGTTTAAGTACCTTGCTCATTGGTACTACGATAGTGCCCACCTGGGAATCTTGCAACTTGCAACCTCTGACTTACAAACCCAGTTCCCCAACAAAACCAATTCTCACCACAAATCCTCCATACTCTGCATAGTCACACACTCTTTTTTTATGCATTTCATAGAGTGTGTGACCCAAATCTCATAATTTTCTTACCAACTTACTTCTTTGAACCACCTCCAAACATGTATATTTTATTTCTGTGTGATCTCACTGGGAATGGAAGGGATTAGGGAATAATTTTCTTAATGTATGCACCCTTGCATATTTGGATGATTAATTAAATGCACATTGAGTCAATTTTTAAGAGAACAGAAGAGCCTTCTAGACTAATTTCCACTTATGATGTCCTCACTGTTAAAGGGAATGCTGGAGCTTTTGAAGGTATTCACATTCCATAAACAGGAAGTGTCCTTCCTTGTGGCTAATGTTTTAATCCTCATTCCAAAGCAATTGTTTTCCATTTCCTTACTAGTCTTTCCAGGCGGGATGTTTCCTGCTTTTCAGATCAAAGCCATTTAGAAATTACTGCAGTGGGGCACAACTGCTTAACCAGGGCAGTGCCCTTTTATTACTTTTGCAACATGTTCTATTTGTCTGCAAAACTATATTCAAGCACTTATCGCAACTGAGTCCTCGTAAGACACTACAGCCATGGTAACACCTTCCATGTCAGCATGTGTGAATTTACAGTGATTAAGTATTGAAATACTTTTTTTCTGGGTATAACCTACAGGCTCCAAACTGATTTTTGTTAGTAATTAGTTAGTTTCAAGAACCTTTCAAGATATATAATGGCATTGATGCCTAATACTAAGGTGGTCATTTGAAATAGCCTAATGTTTTACACTAGTAATGGAGCTCTCTACTCTAGTGTGGAGCCCCAGTATACTGCAAGTGGGAGGCCCTGCTATAAATGGTAGTTTTTATATTTAATTACAGGATAATAATTACTGGGTTGGGAAGTGTGATGTGACATTGAGTGTTGTGGCATCATATGGTGTGCTTGAACAAAGATTAAAGGTCCGGCTGAACTAAAGATTCAAAACTAGTGTAACACAAAGTAGATTAGTGTTGTATTTCACTCATTTTGCATCTGTGCAAGATTGTATATTTTTGAGGCTGGTATGGCTCTTGTTGTTTTGAGTGCATTTAGTAAGATGTAGGCTATCTGTCAGGTATGGGTAGTGTCACCTTCCTTTTTTTATTACAGTATGTTACCCAGAAAGGGGGAAATCATACTGAGTTAGGTCATGGGATAAACAATTAAAATTTAATTTCCTGCTCTGCTTGCTGGTGGGTGCTGGCAGCATGCTTTCTCCTGATGTCTGAGAGTCTCGGCTGCATTTAAATATGTAAGAAGCAGCTTGATGATATTTCAACACGGGTCATGTTGCCGATACTCCAAATCTAACTGCAGCCAGGAAAGCGTGAGCACAATCATTATATATTTATTTTTATGATCTATAAAGGAAATTAAAATGTTATTATTTTTCCCTTCGTAAATGCCCCCAACCTAATGAGTTTTTCCCGGTATAGCTACTGTGCTATTGGTGGTAATTCTGCGCCTATGGTCATGACTTATAGATGGAAGAAGCAGTCAACTCTGAGATTTAAAGTGACATCTCTCAGACGGCTCAGAAGCGAAATTAGTCATTTAAATCATCTTTTAATTAATTGCTTTAATTGAATTAGTTTAATTTAATTAGCCTGGTTGAGTCAAGTCTACGCAGAAGAGGCCAGCGACTTGACCTGCCATAGACGCGGGCCTGTCTCAGGAGGTTGCCGTGGAGAATGTGTCAGCGGCCGAAGAAAGGGGCGAGGGTTCCTCTTGGGCGGGTAGCGGGAACACTATTGACTTCCGCTCAGTAAACAGGATACAGTCAGTTAATGGCTCAGTGGTCCTCCCATTGAGCGCTTGCCCCGTTTGAGATGAGTAAACTGGGCCCGCAGGGCACCATGCCGGACGTTCACAATGAAGGCCTTTTTAAAATGATTAGACACAGCACAGTATCCGCTTTGTGGAGTTGACTGCCTGCGCTCGCTGATTCCGTGCGCCGATCTCCAGAGTTCGCTTTCTTTGGCTTTTCGTTGTCACTGCTACACACCGTGGTCTGAATTAGGCCAAACTTATTTTACCCTTGTGTTTGGCTAAGGCTGATTCATGCAACATGTATGAAACACAGGGCGGTGTTGTGCCTTTGTAAACTTGGATAAACGGTCTTTACTGAGAGGTATGGCGAAGCTGGAGGCTGCCACTATGCCTGAGCGAGGGCAGGTTACAGTGCAGACAGAGGATACTTGTGAATGAACACTTCAGTATTTCCTGCCATCTTACCAGCATAACATCTTCCAGTTACACTTAAAATCTTATTATTAATTTGTTAACCTAACTTAAAAATAAAAAATCACTGGGACAGATGAAAGACTGCTCTAGTCTCCACTTCATTAATGTTCAAGTGCTGTATGACTTTTTACACTTTTTTTGTATTTATTTATTTTTTTAACACTGTGTTTCTGCAACTTTGTAAGTATGCTTGATAAACACACATGCAGAAGTAAGGTGGTATATTTTTGTACAAATTGTATATGTATTTGGATTTCATTGTGAACTAGATAAAATTGTTATGTCTAACGCGCGTCCTTGTTTTCAACGCCGACGGAAGCTTTTTTCATGATAAATTCCTCAACATCTCTGCCAGCGTCGTACTGACGACGTAAGTGTGTGGGGCCAGTGTGCTTTTTTCCCTTTGAAATAAGTGAGTCAGCAGACGAGCCGCGGAGGACGTCCACTGCCCCTGCATTAGAGGGTATAACCTGAATCCCAGACTAGGTTGATAATCTGTATAGTTTAGCTGGAGAGTTTGTAGGTAGGTCATGGGGAAACCGCCGCTGTTTAATCTGATTTGCATCCCCTTTCCTGTTCCGTCACCTCTGGCTGTGGGAGGAAACCAGTGCACCAAAAATTCTGTAAAAATCTCCCACAGTGAACAAAAGGCTATTTTGTAATCTTGCTTTTATTTTTCGGGCTCTTTCAGGCATGAAGACCTACAGCGGGTCGAGCAATTTCACCAAGGCTCGGTTTAAACGTTGTAGCGCTGACGGTGAAAAAGCCTTATTCATTCACTTTTAAAACAACGCAGCAGAAACAAATTATGCGGGACCCTTAAGAAATGTTGTTTTTCATTCACATTGGACATCATGAGATGGAACATGTGCTGTACGTCCAGATTTATGCCGTGTTAATGATGTTTTTTAGTTTTTTTTTATCCTGTACACGTTGCTAGCGCCCGGGGACACCCAAAACTATGATCAGAGGCAAATATCAAATACCTGAGAGGGATTAAAGGCTCAGCTTTAGACGTTTAATCTGTTTCATAATTATGCTGCACTGATAAGTGCAAGTTCTTCACTGATTATTTTGACGGAAGAAGGGCAGACAGGCTGTTTGTGTCTGATGTGGGGGGAAAACCTAAAAGTGAATGACATCATGAAGAGATTTAGTCCATTTTATTCACTCCGGGTAAGAGAGAGACATCTCTCAATGTCAGTGTGTGTTTTCACTTCTCCATATAGCATTGTGTTGAGGAACCTTACACCTAACCCTAAATTTAGCCAGCTGTGGAGTATTGTTTGGAGACTTTACCCTAAATAAGGAAAGGTGAGTGATAAAATTAGCTCAGGAATGCGTGGCGCGTACGATACGAGCGCTGTACTTCAAAAAATACCTCAGGAGTCGATGATTTGTGATGAAGCTAATCTGCAACACTGACAGGTGTTGTATCGCAGGCTTCTGCTTGTTCATTTTCAGGTATCTCTTTCAAAGGGTGGTGAGTTATTTGTTTTATTACATGGTTTTTCGAGGTTTATAAATGTGCCATATATTGTGAGTATTGGCACACTGATTTGTATTGGTGACGAAGGAGGAAGGCCCAGGGTTGTGTTTTAACACCTGGAGTCTCCTCTCAGCAGTGCAGTGTAAGTGGGGCATGCGGCGGTAGGAGGTGGATTTGGAAGAGTGCTTCTCAGGGCGCGACTCTCACCCGTCAGTCAGACAGTGGTTGATTCTTCTGCCGTGAAAGCCGCTGCCTTTGAAAAGGTACACCTCTCTTCCTGAGGCCATGTGTACCTGAAATGGCTTTTATTGTCCCGTTCACAGTTTGCGATGACCTGAAAAAACTCTGCCGGTACGTGACCCGATCTTGCTTTGTCACTAGCTGGTGAAGAGGCTGTCTCAAAGTCTAGCAACGCGCGCCATTTTCCCTGCCTGCTGTCTCACGGACGGAGAGAGCGAGAGAGGCAGAGGGATTGATTTGACTAGGGGCAGTAATGCTCAGGTTAACCTTAATCGAACTCAGAAAGCCGTCCTATTCCTGGAAACCACTGTCCCATCACTCATGCCTGTGCAGCATAGCAACAGGCAGTTCAAAGGTCAGAGTGATTATTCTCTTTCACATAAACCACTTCAGTGCCAGCAGTATATTATCTTCAGGAAAGAATGGGCAACGGTGATAAAAAATGACATTTTATTACGTGTACTTGGCCAGAATTTGTTGCGATGCCGCACCTTTGTAAACAGGAATGCAGGTATTTACTACGCAGAGGGGTCCGGCTCAGCCCTGCTCCTTGATGTTATCCACTGGGCTTCCTGTTTATGGAGGGACGGCCTTCCCAGCATGCCCTCTACTGTGTGTGTGCCGTGATGCGAGCAAGGAGGGCCACAGACAGGGGTCACGGGACACTTCAGATGCGCTTTATGAACCGTGATGTGCCCCTGCCCTTAACTCCCCTCCCCACCCCGCCCCTTTTCCCCCCTCCCCTTCCCCAGAGGCCTCCCACAGTGTCGTGACATTTAGCGAAATGGCCGGGAGGTGTGCGGCGCACGTGTTGTCAATTAAGAGCTTATGTGGGAGCGGGGGCTCGCGTTCGGCAGCGCCGGGCCCGTGTCCCAGCACTGGTTCAGCCTGTTATGTGGAGCCTCACCGCCAGACACCGCCAAGCAGCAGACGGCAGAGCTCTGGGCTGGCCGGGGCAGGCCGTTGTACAGCAGCGGGTAGGGTCTGTGCATTTTTCAGCACGCGACAGGAGAGCAAGCTCTGCTCGTTCTGTGGGTCGGAGGCGGAGACGGCGTCCCCGGCGTACGCCCGCTCTGCTGACGCCTTGTCACGCCGCAGTCGCATTGGCGCCTGGGACGGGCTCGATGGTGCTGCACTGTTGAAGCGCGGAAATTCGGCGCTCGCCTCAGCAGTAGGGATCACCGACGATGCGAAACATTTTCCGTTTCAAATGGATGTCGGACGTTTCACTGCTGCTGGGTTTGTCATTGTTATGGCACCAGTGGGCATAAATGTCAGCACTTCAAAACTGCTTTGCTCTCAATGTTGAAAATTGTACAATATTTTTCTGAATCTTGCAGAGCAGATGCGGGGAAATGACTGAGTCCGTGGCGTTAGGACTTAGGATGCTCACAGGAAGCTCGGGAAGCAGAGACAAATGTAGATTTATTGCAGCCTTTAAACAAAACGTGCTATTCTTGGCAAATTGGCCGACAGGAGAGTGCAGTAATGGGGCTAATCTTCGTGCAGAAAAACTGAGGTTTTTAAAAAATAAAAAATAAAAATAAATTTTAAAAATTTTAAAAAATTAAGTTGTTGTCCCCTCGTCGTTTTTCTGCCGGTGCAGATTGTGGTGCGGTTCAGCTGCGCCGCTCGCCGCGGCTGGCCCTGCTCTGAGTGCAGAGGCCTGGTGAGGCGTGGGAGGAGATGCCAGAGGCCGGGCCTTTCAGGCAGCCTGCAGAGCTGAGAGGAAGCCGTTCCATCCGACCACCATCACAATATGGCCTCGTACACTAACTCCATTGTGCGTGCCCACTGGAACAAATTATGCCCTTGAACATTCTTTATATACTGTACATATATTTTTTATAATTGCAGCCTATTTTAGTGGGTTCTCGGTAGCTCCCTCTCTTGTATGATATGTGCTTTTGCCCGTTTCTTTGTGCAATTAGTGTGGAATGTAATCAGGTGTGGCTTGTATATGCTGAGTGCCACCTGTTGTTTTCATGACCCCGATGAAGACCTAGTGTCCATACACTTTGGTCATTTTATCGCCTTGTTCTGGCCCTTTTAATAAAGGCTGTTTATCTATTTTGTTTCACTCAACGACAGAGCGCCTTGGGTTTTTCCATTGGTGCCGCACTTTTTAAATGTTTTTTCACCTTTTGGAGGCGTTTTTTTCCCCCAAGGATTTTGTCCCCTCACGTTTGCCTGCCTGCCTGCCCGCCTTACCGATGAGCACCTGTCGTTCACAGATCCAAGCAGCGCTTATTTTTTAAGTTGTTTGATATGTATTTCTTTTCTTTTATAAAAGCAATGATGAGACGGCTGTGCATTTGCTCATTTCCTCTTGGTGTGCTTTTTTTAAACTGTTTTATGACATCATCAGTGGTGATAAAAGTGATGGCGCTTTGCACGCACACCTTCATTTAACCCTGACTGGATGTGTAAGTGGTCTGCCTGGCCAGTAGAGGGGAAGTTGATTAGGATCTATTCGGATGTGCTTCTGGTCTCATTGTATTGTAGCTGAGGTGACCTCACCCTTGGAAGAATGTGGTGAAACCTGCCTCTAAACCTGGCTTCTTAAACTCCAAACAAGATCCCAAAGCTAACGAAGGCTCTCAAAGCCTCTAAAAGACTGTGAAAAAGAGTGCAAACCTAACGGAGTAGAGTTTGATAGAGATGGGAACAAATGTGAACGCAAAAAAGACTGTAATTAATTGCATTTCTTTGGAGTAGAACAGCATATCCCTCCCTACAGCTGTACAGCAGCACTCCCCCACACGCACGCACCCACGCACATACACACTGTAGCCTAACCAACGGCAGGTTTCCTCATAACAGGCTGTTTGGCAGAAAGCAACCTCCTCTGCAGAGCAACATTCCTCCAGCACGACAACGGGCTGAGTAGTATTCTGGCAGCCGTAACCGCAGAAAGATCCAGAGGTTGAGATATCCTTGGCACAAATAAGCACAACTATGCGCTGAGGTTTCCCGCGGCCTACCACTGGGCTCGCCACTTTGTTTACCTCCGTGAAGCTCTGTATCTCCCTGACCTGCGCCATTTCAGACGGTGGCGAGGGTGGTGGAAATCAGGACGAGGCGGAAGTCCAGCCTGCAATGCAACTCCCTGAAAGAACATCCACCTTGCGAGAGTGTTGTTACTGTGTTGTTATGGCCCTCGCTCTCTCTGTTTTTAATTTTTTTCCAACGAGGGAGTTTTTTGGGTTATGTGGATTTAATTTTTTCAATTTAAAGGGACCGGCGTAGTTTGGCAGTTACAGCCCTCCCTTTCTCTTATTTGAAAGAAGGGCCTTTGATTACAAACTCCTTCAGCTGCTCCGCACAGTCCGTCTGCTGAAAGTCCTCAGTGAGAGTGTATTATTGGTAACGCGCTTGAGCCAAAATGCAGTGGCCAACAGCAGCGTGAGAGCCATTGGACACATCCTGTAAAGTTGCGGGGAAAGTTCCACGACTTTCAGCTGGTTTGCTTTTTTTTCAAGTTTTATTTGATCTGTCTGGACAAGGAGCTGATGCTAATCCTCTTGTTGCTAATCTAGTTAAGAATGTCGAAAGATTTGGAGCTTTTTTTGATACGAGAGCTAATTTTGGTACCTGCTGTTCCTTTACCACACAATCTGTACTTATAACATCACACGCACAGAGAACACCCATGCTTCTAACATAAATGCAAATGTCCGAGCTTCCTGTTTTGCAATTATGTAAAAGAATGGACTGCCAAGAGAGCACTCTTATAGTTGTACTGGTCTAAGGCTGTGCAGTGAGTTTAGTGGAAATGAGAACCATAATGCACACTGCTGTACACTGTGCAACTTTTGTTACCATAGTTGTGTCATAAACATATGCGTCATCAACAATGGAATTGTGTTGACATTCAGATTTATTGCAGGGTCATATGCTGGCTGATTCAGAGTGAGTCAACAAAGCAAGGCATTTGTTTACAAAAGCAGTAGTAAAATGAATCTATCGTGCAAAATAGCATTTATTTTTACCTCAGTTCTATTTGTACAATTTCTGTGTCTACAACCGCCTTGCATTGTGTGCTTCCTGCCACGCACCACCAACACCTGCCTTTGCCAGCAATTTAGCACGACAGCACTTAAACATTTTATTATTTTCTTTACTCAGACCTTAAGTGGTGTCATGCTGAGTCTGTGATAAGGGCAGGTTGAGAAAAACATTGGTGTTGTTTGTCACAAATCAGTTGTCTTGGGAAAGATAGCATTCAGCCTGACTTCTTCCCCAGTGTTTGGTAGCGGAAAAGAAAAGTTGCACGGCGCCCTTTTGGCAACGGAGATCCAGCCAAGCGACAGCCCTCATCTCTGGCCTCAGCCTCCATCTTATTCCTCTCACCGGGCTGATGAGCTTAAGGGGTTTATTCCTGCACTTCAGGGGGCTGAATTATGCTTGTGGCTTTTCTGGCTCAGCTGATAGGAATCTGCTCGCTGTAATTCTGCTGAGCCGGTGAGAAAGTGAAAGCGGTGCGTTCTGTGTTTGTAACGGTCGTGATTGCAGAAGTGCACAGCGTGCAGATGATAGATATAGTGTATATGTAGAGTATGTTTTTAGTATTACTTCCAAACTTCTGCACTGCGAAAACCAAAAAAATAAGTCTCGATGAGCCTTTTAGTCTTATATTTAGACTTAAAATCTTATTTCTATTACTTTTTTGCTAAATAAGACAAAAAGATTGCCAATGAGGTGTGAACTCATTTCAAGATTTGCCAACGGAGCAAGATAATTTCACTTGTCGAGCAAAAAGTAACTTAAAACAAGCAAATACTTTCTACCTGAGAGAAAAAAAAATTTGATTTTAAGTCCCATTACAAGACTAAAGCACTTGTTAAGACGGACATTTTGTTTTGCAGTGTGGGCTGAGCCAGGGTTTTAGAGGAGTCCTCCACTTTGTTCTTTGTGAGATTAGCGGTAGATGTTGCACACATTGTACTTGTATACTACTTTTCTGCTGTCCGTGTATGCATATCGCATCATATCACATCACATCTAAAGTCTTATCTCTGCCCTATGCTAACTCTGTCTACTGCAGTCTGCTCATTAGCTCTTGGCTTAGGAATCCGCTCCAGTTGAACTCAGCTTGACTAAAATGACAAATGGCGTCCATGTAGGAACATGAAATGACTAGTTTGTCAGAGCAGATTATTTTGACTGGTCTGTCAAAGCGGAGAGAACTTTGAAGATGGGGCGTGCTCCGGTGGCTGTCAGGGGCTTTGGCCGTGCCGAGAGTCATGTGCTGGAGTACGAGCGCTCGCCTGCCTAGCATTCGCCCCTCTCGGGGTCCTCAGGGCTTCAAACGGAGAGAGAAGTGGCAGCACTCTTCCACACTCACGCGGGATGTGCAAGGAGGGGGGGGTAGGCTAGGCCGGGGCATTGAAATCCCCACTGAGGCGAAGCGCGGTGAATGGGGGCCCTTCTCTGCTGCGGAGGAGAAGGGAGATGGATTGGGACAGCGCGCAGACGGGACAGGCGAGGGCAGGCTAGCCTGGCCCCTCGGCCCCTTGGGCCGGACGTGGGAGCGCCAGGAAGAGGAGAGGGAACCCCAGCCAGGGTGGCGGACAGTAGCGGGACTGTGGAGCCAGGCCGGGTACGGTCCCGTGTAATGTTCCACGCGCTCCGGAGATCTGAAGCGCCGGGCTTCCTGTGTAAACAGGGCACGCTCACCGGACCCGATGGGCCTGTGGAGGCGCTCCAAAGCAAACACGGAGGCCGGGGGCCGGGGAACGCCGCCCAAATGGCTACCATATGCAGAGCACATTTTCGCTCGTATGCGCAAAAAAAAAAGAAGACAAGGTGAGATTGGAGATGGCGATAAATGGCATCAGGCGGTTTTGTAATAGTGGACCGTGGCGTGCGTGAGAGAGTCTTTGCGGGTGAAGGCCGGGCTTATGAAGAGGAAGCCCTGCACGGAAACGAACGCGTCTGCAGGTGGAAAGTGATTCATCGCGGGTGTTATTAGTTTAAACGCGTTCTGGACGCGCGCAGCTGCGAGGTCACGAGGAGCCGTTGTGCCGCCGCCCTCCCTGAAGGGCTTAGACCGCCGTCATCGGACGGAGGGGTGATGCGCGCGAGCTCTGCACGGGCGGCCGCAAGACGTGAACCACTTCGTGTCGTTTTCATTCCGGCCTTACTGTAGCTTACTGTAGCCCCCCACAAGGCATGTGCGGGGGAGGGTAAAGTTTTAGGGGGAGTGTGGTGTGTGTGTGTGTGTGTGTGTGTGTGGTGGGAGGCGGGGTTGGAATGGCGGAGGGTTCACGGCCAACGCCATTATTCTCAGAGAGCAAATAAACATCATCGCGGTGTTTGGTTTCCTCCAGATGCGACGGCGGCCGAGCAGCAGATACGGAGGAGGATTATGGGGGGGGGCGCTGCGATCCTGAAACAGCTGCGGGTCTCGTAACCCGTCGGGCTGGCCCGGGCCGCTGCTCCCCTCCGCTGGAGCCGCGTGAGGGGGCGAGGAACAGCCGGACATCCCCCGAGGAAGCGCGCGTGAATGAGGGTGCGCGCGTGAATGAGGGTGCGCGCGTGAATGAGGGTGCGCGCGTGAATGAGGAGAGGGGAACACCTGCATTTTATGACACCGCTGCTCTTAAGCCGTGCATTCATATGCGTGAATGTGACGTGAAAAAGGCATTGGCCGTTCGAAGCCATCCCCCTTTGAACCTGGATGGAGGCGGATAGTGTTTTACACGCAGCACGTTCGGTACGCGTAGCTACGTCAGCTTGGAGAATGGGTCCAGTTTCTGCCGAACTCCCAGTCGAATAAGTCACATCAAGCACAGCGCAAACGCTACCCTCCCTTTGAGAACCTCACAATGCACCTGCTCATCTAATGCCATTTACACTCCTCCTTTTCTCACGGGCGCATGGAACCGCATCATTTCCAGCTTTGCACCATTTCATAGCCATTACCGGAGTAAGACAAACCTATAAAAGATAAACCGCCGGTAATCGCAGCGTAGCGGTAAGCGGCGGAGTAGCCCCTCTACGCGATGAAATGCGCTCCGACAGACGCCGGCCACAGATGGCAGAATGAGCAATTGCCCCGAACGAGGAGGTGGCTGAACTCGCCGAGCCCCTTTCGGAAGCTGTCAACCGGCGTGTTTAGTGTTCCCATTACCACGGACGCCGCGAGCGGCCGGACGCGCTCGTCTCTCTTTACTGAAAACAAACCCCCCCCCACAGCAGAACTCGCCGCCCTGTCCCTCTAAGTGCGAAGCAAACAAACACGCAGATGAAGCCCTGGTCTAAAACAGGGGCGCGATATATGACTGCTTCCCCAAACGGAGAGCGTACATCTGCGCCGTACCACTGCGAAGTGAGCACCGTTTCATTACCCATATCTAATGTTCTGATGGTTCAGCTGGTGTGCGCCCAAGTGTTCCAGTTCTCAATTTTCCTTCCAGAAAGGTGCTTGTGAGACAAGTCGGCTGTAACCATCAAAATAAGCAACGCTGACGGTCATTCATTCATTCAGCCCATATTGACTATACTGTCGTCAATGGCGAGTGGCATACGAAACGCTTCTTACCTGGATAATGCAACGGAAGGGTTTTCCGCCTCCCTGGTAGATGTGTCTGGGTGTATGCGGTAGAGCCAGCTTTGGGTTTGAAGAGAAGTAGCTTGGATAGCCCCCGGTCGTGCGGTCAGGTCGTGCAGTGCGGTTCTTCAGTGAGGTCTATCCAGCGCGTGTGAGTGAATGGCTTTTTTTCAGCAGGTCCATGTCCGTTTCTTCCACTCCATGCATAGCATCACAATCAGCCCTCTCCTGGAAACCACATCACTTCTAAGAAACCTTGAGTGATGCACTTCTGTGAAGTCTACATTCCACCTCCCCTCTCGGACGCAGCGGAACACGCACACGCGGCGCGCTCACAGGGACACAGCACGCACAGCACCGCACAGGCGCACAGTCAGAGTGCTGCTCTGCTCTGCCCTGCGCTGCTGCCTGAAGCTCTATCTGCTCCTCTCTCTGTATTTCATACACTCTCCCTCTCAGGTTGGGTTTAACAGCACAGCACAGAAGAAAAACAAACTGGTTGCTTTTTTCCTGTTTTCGAGTGTTCTCTCTCTCTCTCTCTCTCTCTCTCTTTCTCTCTCTCTCCTCTCTCTCTTGTCCTCCTCTTTCTCTTTGTGGCTGTCCAAAAGAGTTTTCTTTATTGATTGTGATTTCTCCAGGCTCTGGCTGACTGACTCTCTGGCTTGGAGCACAAACAGATTGTATGTGTGTGTGTGTGTGTGTGTGTGTGTGTGTTTGTGTGTGTGTGTGTGTGTGTGTGTGTGTGTGTGTGTGTGTGTGTGTGTGTGTGTGTGTGTGCGCGTGCGCGTGCGCGTGCGCGTGCGCGTGCGCGTGCGTGTGTGCGTGCGTATGTGTATGCGTATGTGTGTGTGCGCAATGTTTCTTGGCCTGGCTTTCATTAAAACCTCTCTGTAAAACGTGGTCTCAGGGCTCCCACTCCCTGGCACGCTGCCTACTCCCTGCGGTTTGCCTTTCACTGGAGGAGCTGCCAGTTTGTGTGCATGTCTCTTCATTCGTGCATGCATACGCGTGTGTTTGTGTGTTAGTTTTTGTTTGTGTGTGCATGTATGTGTGCATGTGCTCTCTGCTGTATAACTTTTGCAGAAATGTATCAGTAAAATTAAGAAAAATTCATTCAAAATTGAAAAGAAAATCCATGTTAATAGTGGAAATGTAAGTGCTCTATGGCCTCAGTTTCATCTAGCGGAGTAATCCTACTGCCAGTAAAGCAGTAGTTGGAAGTGGACTGAATCTTTTATGGAATCTGCTTCACCAATGTTCTCCCAACAGAGCCGTGAACTCTGACTGGGCATTGTGTGGCTAATCACACAGATCTGAGGGACATGTGGCCAACCAATGATGTGTATATTGTGCATTTCAGTGTCTGTACTGCAGAGTATGTAGAAACAGAACATACAGCAGTGCTGTAGGTCACGGTGGACGGATTATTAGGATGAGGAATTTGCGGACCTAATTGAGGAAAACCCTGTATTATACAACATTAAAAGAACGTTAATCCAAACACAACAGCCAAGTCCAGTGGTGAGAGATTACCGATTGTCTCGGAATCGCTGGAAATTGTGTTTGAGAATCCCACCGCCCTTCGATGTGTAGCGGTACCATCTGCACTCAAGGTTCCTGCAGCCTAGCAAGGTCAGGTTCTTCATGAATTTTTAATGGCGGCCTCTGTTCGCTTGCGTCCTTGATCCCGTTCGGTCCGTTCGGAGCGTTCGGAGGAAAGTGCTCGCGGGAGCAGCTGCGGCGGCGGTCAGTCGCGCGTGACCTCAGAAACGCACGCCCTTCCGCAGCAGGAACCTATCTGTATTCCCTCAGCCCCCTGTGGTCAATGGGGCTAAATCTGGTGGCGGTGTTCCGTCCATTGCCCACCCGCTTATCTCAGTCAGCCGCAGCGCGCTTTCCCCTCTGAGCGAAGCACGCCACCAGGCAGCCGCGGACCACGCCGTACCGGGTCGGCTGTTACTCATACGGAGGCGTTCGGCGCCGTAAACGCTCTGCGATTATGAGTAACAGCCCCGGTGGAGGTGCGTAGAGGTCTGTCCAGTGGTGGAGAGCAGAGGGGTGTGGCAGCGTTTCAGTTCTCGGGTCACGCGCTGTGCGGAGAGCCCCCGTGCCCCAGATCAGACTCAACTCCTCTCCTGGCCTTGCTTTAGGATGCTTCCCTTCAAGTCTACGTGCTTGTTCTTTCACATGTATCTTGTTAAAAATGTATTTTGGTATTTTAAGTCTGGTCATGTACCACAATAGCTATGCCTGTCCGCTGAAAATGATCCGCTTACAAAGAAAGAGTCTCTTTTTTTTGTTTTCTCTTTATTTTTTCAGTTTTACCTCAATGGCAACATTTTGAGTTTAGCTTGGCTTTTGAGCATGATTCGCATGTATATCTTTTGAGCCAGACAGACTCCTTAGGACTGTGAGGCTGTGGCTTGCGGTTGTGAGATGAATCAGACAAAGCTTGTTATTTATCCATTGTTTTTCTGTACATAGTTTTTTTTGGGTGAAAGTTTGCGCAGAGAATAATAGACGTACTGTCTGGGGGGTAGGGGGACAGACAGCATTCAGACCCCTAATGAGATTCGGGCGGTGACATTTTTGAATATAATCGCAAGTAAGTTGCAAGTGTGGTCAATGTTAGGGTGAAGGCAGCTGAACTCCAAGCTTCGTTGCCTGTACTTTTAAGGCTGCCCCATTATTGCAGTACAGTACACTGGATCTGTGGGTCCGGTGCAGGGGAGGCGGGGCCTAAGGGGGAGGTGCAGAGTCAGCCAGTGATTTAGTTTATGGCAGCAAATTGAACGCTTGACTCTTGTGGGCCAGAAATCCACTTTCTCACTCTCTTACTCTCTCACTCCCTCATTCTCTATCACTCTCTCAAGCACACACACACACTAGCACATGCATGTCCACAGACGCACAAACCAGTTGCGATGCGGTTCCGGGTTCTTTTTAAAGGTTTGTGACGTGCGTCTAGGAGACGCACTGTTAATCTTGAGGCCTGACATTTAAAAGCTGCTTCTAGCGAAGCAGAACAGGGGTAAACACAAGGTGGGCTTTGCAGCGCAACTCTGAAACGGAGCCTACTGGAGCCCTTCATGGTACACTTACTCCTCTTCTTTTCAATGTTAACGGCACAAAAGGCGTCAGGAAATGTAAAACCCGGTCCCCCGCTTGGTACACACAGTGATTTAGGATAAGATTGTCCCTGTGCCTGTGGGTGTTAACCTGCTGCTTGCCGTGGCTTCAGAAGGTCGTGTTTCCGTAGGGGTTTCCGTTTCCGCAGCGTTCCTCCTGATCTGTCTGGTCTATCTCGTCCTCCACCACAGTGATGCTGAAAGGGCCTTGTGAAGCGACATGTTTTTTTTTTTGTTTTTTTTTTCCAGAACCAGCTGCGCAGCTGTAGTTGTGTTTTCTGCCAGAAGAATCGATCGGTTTCTCTTCCTTCCTCCGACTAGCATAAGAATTGATATGTGTTGCCCTTAAAGTGTTCAGGTCAAGTTGACATTTAATTTTTCTTGGGAAGCTCAATAATGTTGGGGTTGTATCTGTGCTGGCCAATAATAGCTTAAAGTACAACTGAACTTTGGGTTGTGTAGTTAACTGGTCATGATGTGAGTCCAAATGGTGGCGAAATATGTTCGTTAGTTGTTCTGTGCTCCTCTGGGGTGATCATCCAGAATAGGGTATTTGTCGCTGTCCATTCACTTCTATACTGCAGCTAAAACGGTCTCAAAATGACACTTCTAGCACGTACGAAAGCGAATGAAGCGGATTCTGTAAATGCAAACAATAACCAGTCCTCGTACGTATTTTTTTATTTTTTATTAAATGGCCCTTTCCTGGCTTTTCCGTATTTTATTTGGAACGTAGATCCGGTAGGTAATTCTTGTGCCAGAAACAGCGTTAATGCGCCGATGCGTCAGAAACCACGCATTGGTCCACATTTCCATGGAACCAAGCGTAAACAAACCGACCTGCCAACATTTTGCTAGTCTTTTCTGGTAGCTTGCTGACAACATTGAAGAAAATAGTACTTTTATAAATCATTTTAATTACATGAAAAAAAATAAGTACGAGGACTGGTTATTGTTTGTGTTGACAGAGTCTTCTTCGTTCTAGTTTGTGTACATGCAAGAAGTGTCATTGTGAGACCGTTTTAGCTGCCCTATAGAAGTGAATGGAGAGCGACAAATACCCTATTCTGGATTATTACCCCAGGGGAGCACAGAGCAACTAACGAACACATTTGGCCACCATTTGGACTCATATCATGGCCAGGTAACTACACAACCCGAAGTTCTACCCCAAAGTTCAGTTGTGCTTTAAAGCAAACTTGTCGGTATTGGTCATCATGGCCGAGATAATGACTCAACATACATGCACCATACAGGTGACTCATTTGATGTGCTGTGCATGGTGCAAATTAAGTGAAAATGTCATACTCAAAATGTAGCCTAATCATAGTCACCTGATAGTATTTGTTATATTTTTTCTTTATAAGTTGGCATCTGGGCTCATGTACTAATGTGAATGTGGGACTTGGTTGCAGTTTGCATTTGTGCTAAGGCACAACACAGGAGGGTATCAGCATAGGCCAATATGGGAAGATAAATATTGGTTATTGATATTGAGCCTAGAATTTCCATATTGTGCATCCCTACACCCCCACCCCCCCACCCTAAAAACCACAATACACTACCCAATACACTGTGCCACCAGTACAGGCATTCTGCCTAGGAGCGGTGGTTTCCCTTCATTTAGCCAAACCAGTACCTAAAAGGATGGCACTATTGTTGCCTTGTGCTGTGAAAGAACTGTGTAGCCTCTGTCCTGATGTACTCAGTCTCGCATACTTATACTGCTATGAAGGCACGAGCCAATGAGACGCTTTGCTTTGAGTCTGTCGCACTGCATGACTGAACATTCGCCGTGCTGAGGTGAGGAGGGGCGGAGTGTTGACAAGATCATGTCTCTCCCTCCAGGGGAAAGCGCACGTGCAGGGAAACCCCCGAGAGCGTTCAGTACCGCGAAAGCCCTCAACACGGACGCGTGCAAATTATAGTACGACTGGATACAATCTCTTATATCTTATGATTATAGTACTACTGGATACAATCTCTTATGATTATAGAACTACTGGATACAATCTCTTATATCTTATGATTATAGTACTACTGGATACAATCTCTTATGATTATAGAACGACTGGATACAATCTATTATGATTATAGAACTACTGGATACAATCTCTTATATCTTATGATTATAGAACTACTGGATACAATCTCTTATGATTATAGAACTACTGGATACAATCTCTTATATCTTATGATTATAGAACTACTGGATACAATCTCTTATATCTTATGATTATAGAACTACTGGATACAATCTCTTATATCTTATGATTATAGAACTACTGGATACAATCTCTTATGATTATAGAACTACTGGATACAATCTCTTATGATTATAGAACTACTGGATACAATCTCTTATGATTATAGAACTACTGGATACAATCTCTTATATCTTATGTTTTTCAGCACGAATAAAAAGCAAATGCAAGTACACAAAGTAAGTTACAAAATAATTGCGCTGGAGAGGTTAGAAACCCTACAGGGCTTACACTGGAACCTAACCTTAACAAACACATTAATTAATGAACAAAAATGATTGTATTCAGTATTAAAAAAAATAAGAAATGTAGACATTTTTATCTGTATTTGTTACATTTTTCTTTTTCTTTGAAGTACTACACAGTCTGTTTTAATGGTTGAGTGTAGTGCTCCCAGGTGGAGCATTTCTTCTCGATTTTCTATTGGAGTTGTGAGGGGCAATTGGTTTGTGTGGAAAAGAGCTTCATCCAACCAAATCGCATTATCAGCTGGAGCAGTCGGTACTGACCGTGTCCCTCTTTTTTTCTCCCTCACATCTCCGTAGTGAGCTCTCTGTTCAGCCCCTCCCCCTCCCCCTCTCAGCAGCCCATGTCCAGTTTCAACTTTGGTCAAGCTGATATTGATTTTCTTTCTTCTTTTTTTTTTTTTTTGTTTCATTTTGTCGTTGACCTGGCCCCATGCATGTGTGTTTTGGTATTTTAATCTCTCTTTGTGCTGCGTTACACTCTCTGATCAAAGATTTAAAAAAGTCTTCAGAGACCCCCCCCCTCAAAGTGGAGTGGGGCAGTCCTCTTAATGGGGCAGAAATGAACCCCCCCCCCACCCCCTCACCATCCAGCTCAGTCTGCCTGGCCTTGGGATGCCATGGGGCCCCTTCATCAGATAACACCAACACTGAGAATCACTGTTCTGTCTACTGCCCTGTCACACACACACACATACTCCTACACCACAGCAAGGGATCATACACACACACACACACACAGACACACACACACACACACACACACACACAGACATGCACAGGCACATACACACACATACACACACACACACACACATACTCCTACACCACAGCAAGGGATCATACACACACACACACACACACACACACACGGACACACGGACATGCACAGGCACATACACACACATACACAGGCACATACACACACATACACACGCACACACATACATACTCCTACAACACAGTGAGAGAGCATACACACACATACAGACACACACACACACACAAACAGATACTCATACACCACAGCTAGAGATCAACACACACACACGCACATGCACACACATAAACAGATACTCCTACACTACAGCTAGAGATCATACACACACACAAACACGCACGCATGCACGCACACTCACACAAGCACATACTCATACAGCACAGCTAGAGATCATACACACATACAAACAAGCACGCACACTCACACAAGCACATACTCATACACCGCAGCTAGAGATCATACAAACACACACACACACACACACACTTCCCACTGAAGGCTATCCAGCCAACCATGAATCACTGCAGACAATCAAAAACATAACTGAACAAAAATGTAACTGATTATAAGCTTATACGTATATAAAAAAAAAAAACACGTGTTTATTTTCATCTGTGTGCACATATACACTGCATAGAAATGTAGAATGCACTGTAAATTCCTGTGGAATTCATAGAAATAAATAATCCGTGTGTGTGTGTGTGTGTGTGTGTGCGCATGCGCGCATGTGTGTGATGTATGTGGTGCGCGTGTGTGATGTGTGTCTGTGTGTGTGTGTGTGTGTGTGCATGTGTGTGTGTCTCTGTGTCTGTGTGTGTGTGTGTCTCTGTGTCTGTGTGTGTGTGTGTGTGTGTGTGTGTGTGTGCGTGTGTGTGTGGCAGAGAGGGGGATTATGTAAGTGACCCATGCCCAGCCCAGTGGGAGATGTCAGGAGCTGTTCCTACTCACCGTGCTGATGTCTAACTCCTCACATGGGGCTGTGGCCTGTTGCTCTCTAATGAACCAGCTCACCCAGGCACACAGTCTCCCAGCCTCAAAGCCTCAAAGCTCAGTCCTCAATGCTCTGTTTGTTTAGCTGGGAGGGCTTGGGGGGGCTCTCTGCAACCCACACAATCTAAGGCTTTGAGCCATGTGCGCTCTTATCATTGCTCCACCGTTTGTTTCCTTTATTATTTAGTAGTAAATAAGCACTTTCAGCTGTGGCCTTCAAAAGCCCTACTAATGGAATTGGGAGGAAAATAGTTTTTCTTTTTGCGCTCGTCAAAATGAACGATTTGCCATCGCTGTGCTCTAATCTGATGAAGCAATTATTTCCCCATTCAGGCACATAGTGTTTCTGCAAGTATATTCTTGCTTTTTAGAGTATATCAAAGCAAATTTAAGTTATTCAGCGTCAATGAATATATATATAAATTGTGTTACGCTTTTCTGACGCTGTTGATTTGCCAGGTCTCTCTTGCTGAAGAGCGCCCAGTGACACATTCCTGGTTAAATACAGGCTAAATAAGTAAATGGGTAGACTGGACAGTGAAATATTTTAATGTATTTTTTTTTGTTTTTGTAAAGTAGATGGTAAATAATTTGGCACACAAAGCTGTTTGTTCCACATGTGACAACAGGTGTAGTGCTTCAAGCGATTGGATTGTTCGTTAGTGGCCCCTGATGTAATAACCATGTCCTCATTCTCCTGTATTGAGTTAGACATAGAACTGCAGCAGTAGAAACAAGCCTTATGACTCCATATGCAGCCTTGCACAGCATGGCCTTCAATAAAACATTTTTTTCTTTTATCAAATGATCTGTTTTACATTAACCTCTGCTTGGCTTCCCATCAAAATCTCTGAAAAGAAAGTGTATATGTGTGTGTGTGTGTGTGTGTGTGTGTATATGTGTGCGTGTGCATTTGTGCGCCTGTGTGCATACGCGTGTTTATTAAGTATCACATTTTTTTGATGAACATGGAGCTGTATTTTTCACGCTTGACCTATGAAGTTAATAGCAGCTCACACAGCATTACTTCTCCTGAACTAGACTGCAAAACAGTAATTTCAAAAAATAATACTATAGTTACTGGTTTTTCTCAAGTGGATGGGCTGGAAAACAGGAGTTGAGAAATCCCCAACCTTACAACGTAGCTATAATTTATAGGAAATAGTGCTGGTTCCTCCACGCTGTTCAGGAGAAGTAGTGAGTTATTATTGGATAAACAAAGAATAAACATGTTTGTCAGGCAGCGGTGGGGGTGCGCACTGTCTAAAGCCAAGAACACACTTTGTATGTTTAGAAAATTTGGAGTGTACTGCGAATGAACCTGACACATTTTATGAGTGGGCTACTGTAGAATCAGTTGGCTTGGGTTGATGCACCACACAAACAGTACCACACAATATACCGCACAAGCAGTACCACACAATACACCACACAATATACCACACAAGCAGTACCCTACAATATACCACCCAAGCATTACCACACAAGCAGTACCACACAATATACCACACAATGTACCACACAAGCATTACCACCCAGTACACCACGCAAACAGTACCACACAATATACCACACAAGCAGTAACACGCAAGCATTACCACACAATACACCATGCAAACAGTATCACACAATATACCACACAAGCATTACCACGCAATATACCACACAAGCAGTACCACACAATATACCACACAAGCATTACCACACAATGCACCACGCAAAGAGTACCACACAATATACCACACAAGCAGTACCACACAATATACCACACAAGCATTACCACACAATACACCACGCAAACAGTACCACACAATATACCACACAAGCAGTACCACACAATATACCACACAAGCAGTACCACACAATATACCACACAAGCATTACCACACAATACACCACGCAAACAGTACCACACAATATACCACACAAGCATTACCACACAATACACCACACAAACAGTACCACACAATATACCACACAGGCAGTACCACACAATATACCACACAAGCATTACCACACAATACACTACACAAGCATTACCACACAATACACCACACAAGCAGTCAGGGAGTTGTTCTGTGTGTCACTACCACAGGACACAACAGTGACGTCTGAGGCACATAACTTCAGAGCACACACAGTTACTGACTTCACACTCTTGCCACAGCTCAGTTCCCATCCTGCATGTGTGTTTAGCTTAGCCTTCACATATTCTTCTCACATTGTGTCTCTCTTCTTCCGAAACTAGTCCCTCTCACTGGTATTTATCATTAGTAAGCTGCTCACGTTCTATTAGGTTTTTCAAAAATCTTAATAGTGTATTCAGAAGGTTTAAAGAGCTTTCTTAGACTGTTCATATACCAAGCTAATGACCCCCGATGAGACTGTTATTAGGACATGATCAGTCAATGTCACAGAGAAGTTGGAAGAGAACAAGTGATCATGGGAATTAATTGACAATATTGTACATTAAGAATCCTGAAGATTTGTCTGGAATCTAAATGCAGGGGGTGGGGTGGAGGGGGGAGGTACCGATGTACTGATGACAGGTTTATTGAGCACGGTGGATTCATTTCAGATACAGCTTTAACAGAACTGTAGTGGCTCAGTAAAGTAATTAGTCTGGTTTTAGTTTGAGTTATTATTTTTTTTACAAAAAGCAAATGAATGTATGGCCAAGATGAAGGGCTGGACAATTCTGTACATCCTTCCACAACATAATGCAACATAAAGAAAGTCCAATCCTTGCCTAGAGATACGTAATTAATCACATTTGTCGGCTATTCAAAAATCGAAAGATAACCTTGAACCAATTAGATTTTCAAATTCATGTTTCGTGTTCCGAATGTTAATTTTGTTCTTCTCACATAGACTCAGTGAGAGGACCCCGAGGGGCTGTGTGGGTAGATACAACGTGTCTGTGCTGAATAATACGCTAAAATGGTTATTTACTCTGACAAACTGACAGTCTGTTTCGTCTCCAGTACTCAGCTTGATACACCACATCAAGCTAAGTACTGGAAGCATTAGAAAAGCTCTTTCTTTTGCATTTCCTGATGGGATGTGGCGCGCTACGAATGCGCGCAGAATTTGCTTTCTGGCGGAGTTTAGTTGGGAGTAAGAGTGAGGGAACGCTGGAACACGGCGGGAAAATTGTGCTAAAGAGCTGCGGGGTGTTCTGAGGAGCTGCAGCTATCAAGGGCAACTCCTACCTCCTGGGCTGGCCTCCCTCTCCCAGAGAACTGAGAACAGAATGTTCCAGCACCCACTTTGTGCTCTCCCAGGAGGTCTGTGCAGTTGAGCGCACACCAAGCTCGTCCCTGGGCAGGGCCTGGTCCAAACGCAGGGAGACGTTTCAGACATGTCTTCTGTGACCCTGCCACAGAGCCACACTGCTCTACGTGAAAAACAGTTCTGGTTGTTGGTGGACTTTATCGTGATTTATTCCCTCCCATGATAAATATTTATCGTAGCACAGACAGGGGTGTGCTGGTCGTGGATTAAAATCATGAATACCAATTTGACAGGAGCGAAAGGCTTGGGAGTGGCAGGGACAGAGTACACAGCCTGACAATGCCAGGCTGCGACAGCGCTGATTTCAACAGCAATATCCTGTCCAGTTTAATCAGTGCCTACCTTGCCGTTTCCAGGAACATCAAACAGTGCACTGTTAGTTTCCTGCCTGCCACAGTATCTGTGCCAAAGGCAACAATCCAGACCCAACATTCAGGAAGGCTGGAGGCCAATGGCTTTCCTATTCTGTGACATATATAAAATGTAACTTTGAGGAAGAAGCTGAATCCATTGTGGCTCACAAAACCAGCAGGAGCCCATTGCCTCAGTGATGCCAGTAAAACATTTTGGTTCCTTCCCTGACAAAACATTTACTTCTCTGTTGGTCATGATTATGAACTTTGACCCTGCACGGGTCCCTCACCAATGACTGCAGTCAGGAGCTCCAGCACGATGCAACGGACAATGGTTTTCCACAGAGAGACGCCCGTCTCCCCTGAAGGGACAGTTATGTATGAAAGTGGTGTGTTTGACATGCACAATGTCACTTCTAAATCCATCCACGGCTGGCAGATGGGTCAGAACTACAAAGAGCAGGGTCAGGGTAGAGATCATAGCCCTGTGGCCTTCCTGCGGTTGGCCACATGTCAACAATGGCATATTAAACTTCAATTTAGGTACATTAAAAAAGGTCTCCTGTGGGCCAGATGTCTGACTCAATACTTCGGACGACTCGATGTCAAAGGCTTTTTTAATTCAGTTATGCTAACCCCCGAATGCCTTCCTGTCTGATTCAATATACAGTATTTGGCTGAATATGCACTTGTAAACATTGGACTGTTGTGATAACTCACAACAAGGTGCAAATTCAGAGTTTCTGCCGAGAACGGCAGCTATGAGCATAGCGTTTGTACCTGGCGTCTGCTGTCTGTCCTCCGTACGTCAGCCCTGTTCGCGCAGGGGCTTCTGGGTGTCCCTACCCCCCCATCATGTGCAGTGCGCACCTCCCCCCCGCGCTCCCCCCGTAGGCCTCTTCCCACCAGAGTCCTCCTAATCTCCATTGTTGTGCTGCCGGAGGCCTTATGTGGGGTATTCCGGCCCTGCCCCTTTCCCTTGGGCTGCCCCGCTGCCCCGGCCACGGCCCTGTCCACAAACAAACAAGCCGTAACCACAAAATTAAACACACGCACCCCCACAACCCCCCCCCCCCCCCCCCCCCCTGCTCCTGCTTCACCATCATTCCCAGCAACACGACTGGAGCCCTGCACCCTGCTACGGTTAACTATACCAAATCTCTCACGTGCAAATTCCATGATACGGGAACCCAACGCTTGCATGCACATTGGAGTGTGGTCCCGCGAGCATGGTTTATACTGGGAGATCAGGGGTACGGTGCGATTTGGTGGCACCCGCCCCAGGGCGCTCGGATGTACAGTGAATACGTGAACACGCACGATAATTTTGAAGCGCCGTGTTGCAGTCCCGTCGAGCCAATACGGGAGGACAGCGAGAGAGGAGCTTCCTGTAGGCAAATCATGCTCTGTGAAGTGACACTGCTGTTCAGTTCTTATGCTGTAACTACACAGTAAAATGTTAATTAAACTCTGACAGAGTGCATATGAGTCCAGTAGGGACCATATGTGTTCTGTAAGAGTTGATTTAACGCTGAACATTTTACCGTGTAGCCCATAATTATTTAGCTAAATACTTTTTTTGACCATAATGTAAGGTTTGTAGTCAACCATTGGTGAGATGCCACACCAGTCCATCAAAACAGTGTCACAATATGAATCCATAATATGTTCCCAAAGCTTATCTTTTGTAGCATATTTCTCTGCAGCGGAAAAGTTTGCTGCAGCCGGAGTTCTACATTTTCTACCCTCTGTGACACAGAATGAAGTTTGGGAGCACTTGGGGGTCGGAGGGCTTAAGGAGGCTCATCAGCTCATCCATCCAGTTATTTACGGCCTGTGCTTTAGCCCGCGGAATAACACCCTGCGGTTTGTCCCAGGATGGAAGATCCATCCCGTTTGCTGGACTGCTTTCAGGCAGTTTGAAAAACACCCACTGGACCCAGTCACGCGGCGAGCAGGGCCAAACGAACTGCGCCAGTCTGAGCGCGCGCATGCGTACGTACGGCGGGAGGGGCGCTCAGCTCGCCTGCGCGGGGTCGCGGGGTTTGAGCGAGGTCAGCGTACGGATGCCAGATGAGAGGTGGGAGACAGATGTGCGCCGGACCCCCATGGGCCTGATTGCGTGGGATCGTTGGCTCGACTCGGCGGATCAGAGGGAAAGTAGCGCCGCGGAGCGCCACAGGCGGAGAGAGGGGGCTGCGCTGGACCAGCCTGAGCTGTGGTGAGAGTCACTGCCAGCGGAGGGGGAGGGCGGGGGCCGAGAGGCTTCTCCTGGGAGGGAGGGGGGATTCGAGATTACGACAGGAGTGGAAGCCAAAATTGGAGGCACTTAACAGCAGGGACGGCTTGGGTCTCATCGCACTATATTTTTAGAACGCGCCAATGCCAGTCTCCCCTGAAGACGACACAAATATTCCCTGTTTATGAAGATGCGTGAATTGGGATCGTCTCCCCGCTGCCGCAAAGCGTCTCCGAGCGACGACCTCCATCTGTGTCCATCTTCTTTGCGCAAACGCAAGCTTTGAGCTTGCAGCTGGTCTTTGACAGTCACAGAAAAGTAGTGGAGGGAAAATGTAGCTATATTTGACAGTCAGACGAAAAGAATTATAGCTATTTTTGACCGGCACTGTGACTAAAGCCTGTGTTCTTTGCTCTGCAGGGTAGTGCACATACTTTGCGATTCTGAGAACTTTTGCCTCTTCGGTACTGCCGGTTTGCACTTGACGGCATTCGAGGCGACATTTTATATTCGCTGCTGAATTTCCTGCTGTTGTTCAAGACGGACGGACTCTCGGTACGCTGCATGTAGGAGATAGAGCAGGCGAGGGACACTTCTTGACAAAATTCCAAGGCCTTCAAACAGACAGGAAAAAAGGGAACCAGATGGAGAATGGAGGTGGATGTGTGTGCCCAGAATATGAAGGAACAGGGGAGTACATCACCGCATGTCACAGCATGGCCGCTCGCAAAATAAAAATCTCCAGTTCAGATGAATGACTGCAGTCACACCACAGCAATAACTTTAAAAAAAGGTTGTGGGCGGTAATGGCGCTTATCGCTCGGATCGCTTTCAGAAGCTGGATGAGATCCTGCAAAAATATTGCCCGTCAGTCACAGGAGACTGCAAACTAAACAACGGAATTCAGGCGAGGTGTGCGATTTATAGACAAGAGATTTAAAAACCAGTAGTGTAAGCTGTATTAAAAAGGGAAGCTCTTGGACAGGTGTGTTAAACAATAAAGCGTTTACTGGTGTGATATTACTCAAGCTTATCGTCACGTCCATCGTGATTGTTTTCGAGTGTGACCGGGGGAAGTCAGTTACTAAAAGGTATTCCCCTTGAAAGTTGTGTTCTTGAAACGCGTTTGCTCATCACCTGCAGCGAGTTGAGACAATTTCCAAATTCCCCATTTTTAAAAAAAACAAAAAAAAAACTTTGGTGACATGTTGGAAAATGGCAGTGTAACTTGATGCAACTTAAATGCGACGTGTTGCTGTCAGACAAAAGGTAGAGCCGGGTGTACGAGATGCGGTGAGAGGCCGTGACCTCTGCCTGTGACCCTCCACTCATTCCCAGTTTAGCAGAAGCACCAGAAAAAACACAGGGAAGCGTGATCATTCCACTGCAGTCTTTAACAAGGACCCCGTTTCTTCAGCAAGTCTATCCGTTTGTTATGATTTATTTGCTGTGGTGGTGGGGACAGGCAGGGGCATGCATGCTTTTTATTAGATGGAGGTGGCTTTTCTTCTTCAGAGATAATTGGATCACGTAGGAAGGGGGCTGTGATTAAGCCCCACATCTTCTCTAATTAACCCAACTGTGCTCCCCGCCACGGAGGACCACCCAGCAGTGACACGTTGATGCAGAGGTTTGGCAGCGAGTGTTTTGTGTGGAGGAGAAATTACTTCCACCCCAGAACAAGGTCTGGTGATTTTAAAGTGCACAGGCTTAAAAAAAGGCGTTGGGAAATGTAGTCAGAGAAAGGCCATTAATGATCTTTGTCATGATGTTCTTAATTTGTTACATTTTGTGGGTGCAGTTTTGAGCAGTAGGTATTATCAGTAAGCAATTGAATAATCAATATAATTAGACATGTATGTGTTTTTTGAGCATTTGTGGCTGTTTGGGGTAGAAGTGGTAATACAATACTGATGGCATCACAGACACAGGAAGTCGGTTTTTGCGGGGATATTCTTTCCCTAGGGGTAGAGATTGTCTTTAAGTCTGCAGACTTTGTGGTGGGGGGATAGGGCGGGGGTGGTGATGAGGTTCACAGTTTGGATATTGCAGTAGGATGCAAGAGGTCACTGGAGAAGTTGCAGGCAAATGCTTCCATGTTGAAAAACAACATTATGAGCTTCTCCATCTGCTTGACCACAAATCTGGCTTTTGAGTAACACTGATTTTTTTTTTTTCAGAGAGACTGCATGTGGAAACAAAATGTTGATTCTTCTTCTTTTCTGTATGTGTGTCTGTGGCTTCTTAGGGGAACTGACAGTGGCATCATGCGCTAATGCATCTGAACTGTTGACAATGAAGCAGTGGGCCAGAGATGTGACACCAATGAATGAGCTGTGGATAACGAATTTAAAGAGAATAATTCAAATTAATCGCTGATTAGGTACTACTTCTTCTCACTCTCTCTCTCTCTCTCTCCCTCTGTTTCCATGCAGGAAGCACCGCAGGATGCGTCTGCCAGCGCAGAAGAGCCGAGAGAGGAAGACGAGGATGCTGAAGAGGCCTTGAGCCCAGAGGAGAGACGGACCCTAGAGAGGAAGGTGAAGAAGATGCGGAAGCAGGAGGAGAAGAAGAGATTGAAGGCGGAAGGGACCGATGTGGAGAAAGCGGAGGCCACCAAACCCTCAGCTGGCCAGCTGGCTCTGGACTACCTCACTTGGTAAGAGACGGGAAGAGGAGTGTGGCACAGGGGACGCATGCACATAGATTTAAGTGAAAAAATGATGAATTGACATAAAGACTCTTGGAGAATATTAAAAGATTCTCTATTCAAGGCTCGCTTTCAGGTTCAAGTATGTGCGAGTGGAAAATAATTCTAATAATAATCATATTAAGCTCTGTTTTTCATACTTTCTACATGAGGATTATTGTAATTAATTTCAGAAAATGGTAAGCATTCTTTTTCTTTCACTGAAGTTCAAAGACTTCAAATCCCTGTCCTGGAGTTTACCCAAAATATGTTGCTCTGTGGGTTCTTTTTTTCCACTTGATTCCTTTGTGATGAAAGAAGTTCATCCCCCTTAGTAATGCATAATCTTCAGCTTCATAACTTTTATTTATTGGTATCCAGCCAAGAAATTCAATAACTCTGTATTATTGACTTTCTGGCATTGAAAACACCCTGTACAGTCTAGAGTTAGTAAAAGACTGGAATGTTCCCAGTTTTTTGAGAATTATAATGGTTTGGTATACATTTCTGTGATATTGCATGAAAATTTGGAACAATTTTAGTCATGATGGGGAGCATCTGTGTCTCTGCCTAATTCCTCACAGTACACCAAGCCAATTTCCTGTCACTAAAACAGATTCATCAAATCACAGTTACAGCTAAGCCACTCAACAGGCTGAAACTATTCTGCCAAGTTTATTAAAACGACAGTCTACTTTCTAGGTTGGTTTTAGTTTCGGTTTTTGGGCATGTTGGCCCAGACAGTTTTTTAATGCACTGAATGATATTTTAGATATTATAAAATTCCCATTCACCACAAAATGAAAAGTAGAAATGTATCATTTGACATTGGAAAAATGTGTAATAAGACACAACTGTTCCTTTTTTACTTTGATGGTGGGCGTTATGTGTTTCTATGTTTGTTATTATTATTTCAGGTTTAGTTTATGTTTTCAATCGGCCCAGACAGTTTGTGTGTGCAATGAAGCATATATGAGATGTTTACAGACGTTCCTGATGACCTGACAGCTTTACAATGGATGGTTTCCGGGCGTTTTGAGTTCATGATCTAAAGCAAGAAAATACACTTCAAGTAGAAACCAAAATGTTTCTTAGAACCTGAACAAGCAGGTTATAAAGCAGGTTATAAAGCCGTGTCTGCTGCGAGCAAGCCTCCAGGCCTCCTGATTGGTGCTGTTTTCATGCAGTCAGGGTGCATCTGCTGCTGGATTGATCTGCCCCTGCCAAAAATGCACCTTTTCAGGGAGGGAACCTCTATTTCTAAGGCCACTAAAATGAATTTTTGAAATAATTAGCATTATCCGGAACTAGAGGATCGCAAGTGTAAATCCCTTACAATGTACCATAGAGGAAGGAAATTAAGCTGGATGGCTTCTGCAGAACATGCGCAACAGTGTGTAAAATGGGAGCTATTTAAGTCAAGCATATGCTAAGAACATACATCATTGCATCATCACTCATCTTTACTGCTGCCATGGTCACTTCTGCCATCTTTGTGACACAAGTACAGTCAACCTAAGATTGTATCGCAGGAAGGATGTCTGGCTTAAATTGTTCATCTTTGTGAATAATAATAATTATTGCAATAATGTGACAGCTACAATGTGGCATAACTGACTACACCAGCAGTATTGCATTGCTGCATGTAATATGGTGTTGCATTCTGTGACCTACTTTGTCGTGAGTGCTGCATGAATTATTCTAGTGTCCACATGTGTGCGTATGGGTCTTCCATATGGGTTGTAAACCTGAATTATGTTACCTTTGAGCACGTACAGCTGTATGTTAGACTGGGCCTGAGCTTTCGCTAGAACAAAGCGATCAAAAACGCACCTGAATGAGATACTTATTTTTCATGTTTCGTTGAATATGCTATATACGGTATATCCATGTTCGTTTTGTTCATCTCTAGGCTGTGGGGAGTGCGGCGTCGTGTCTTGTGACAGGGGCTAATTTGTGGGGGTGTGAGGCCGGGCTGTTCCCGTAGGCTGTTAGCATGCAGCTGCAGAGGGGCGGTGTCTGGACCAGGAGGGGCAAGGGGGCACCGATGTTGCCAATTAGCAGTCATCTGGATCTAGTCACTCTCACGGCTGGGTTCCATCCTCCATCGGTGCTCACCAAACAAACATCTCCGCTCTGATTAGAACCAGAGAGCCTGTCCTACTGTCTCCTCTCGCGCGCGTTTCCCTGTCTGAATCACACTCTTACACCAGGCTACATGTCTGTACCACCCGGCATTGTTGATCTAAAGTGTTTGTTAAAGGATGGTAATGACGGAAATGGTTTGTGGTGAAAGAGAGACCTGCTAGTCTAACCTTGACTTTGTTTTAACAATGTCTTGAGTGAGACATGAAAACACTGTAGATTGAATTCAGGGGTAAACCTCAAGGTTGGACATGTTTACATTTCCTTTAAGATTTAGTCTGAATTTTTTATCGTCCTCAGGAGTTCAGCGTCGTAGTGGAAACGTACTGCGTCTGCTTGTTTTTATAGGAGTGTATTTGAATAATATTACTTCAACCATCACATTCTAACCAAAGCTGATTTTCATACTTAGAGAATATAGAGAACTTTCTTCCAGTCATTACAAACATATCAATTTCAGTTAAAAAACTGAAGACACAGAGCTTCAGCAGTTCTGTTAAACTGATATTTATGCACTTATCAATGTTGTCAACTAAGCCTTGAATTCAATTGTGCTTTGTGTGTCAGCTTGTTGTAAGGATCGTATTTGACACAGTCTGTCCAATGAGAAAAGACGCAGGTCTCTCCAAGAGCAGCTGCAGCCTTTACAGTGCAACTGGTACCTCACTGCTGATTTGTAAATCTGCTAAGTTTTGCATTGTGTATAGATCCGTCACAAGGGCTGCTGTGGAAGGTGTCCTCTCCCTGTGGAGCTTGTCAGCAAGCTCAAACTGAGCGTGCATGAACTGCATGCGCAACAGTCTGTTATGCTAAATGTTTCTAAGCTCCACTTGCTTTGCTTCAGCGACTCGTAGATTTTCCCACTTTATTTCATCCCAAGGTACCCGCGTGCAAATTATATAGAGCATGACCTAAGTGGATCCGGGAGAGTGCATTGTTCAAACGTGCCAGGGTCTCAAATGGGAACACGACGCAACGCCGCTGTGCAGCGGCTACGCAGCACGCGCAGGTCAGGTGACTCCGGGCCCCAGGGGAAAAAGCACCCCGAGCAAAAAGGACGGACAGGCGACAGTAGGAATCCGTTATAAATACAGACTTAAACTGCATGGGGCTGATGTGTCCGTCTGGTCCTCACTTGAACGTTCGCCGTGGTATGCCGCTGAAAGTGTTGAGAACACAGACTCCCACCCATGTTCT
The DNA here is from genome assembly GCA_029718625.1 of Synaphobranchus kaupii. NCBI lineage: Eukaryota > Metazoa > Chordata > Actinopteri > Anguilliformes > Synaphobranchidae > Synaphobranchus > Synaphobranchus kaupii. The sequence continues at coordinate 42,206,960 of CM056379.1, read as the reverse complement.
GGTATGACTAGGGCAAGCCACCGCCCATCCAGCCCTCAACTTTACCCTATATACACACACGGATCATTTGCCTTGTGAGACTGTATATGTCGGGGACATCAGCTGTCAAGCGTGGGTCATCACAGGCTTTATCACGCCCCCTGGGGATGACCCGGCTAATTACACAGCCAAGTGATTCCAAATGTGTTGCACTGGAGTGGGCTGCAGACGGGAGTAATGCTTTCCCCCTGTTTCACTTCATTGAGGGGTGGCCACAAATGGCTCTCTGTGGAATAGCGGTTTTTTTCCCACCCTCCAGTCGAACACTGTCCTGACAGAGCGTGTGCTGACCCTCCTTTATTTGAGTTTGTGCTGTCGCCGCTCACCCCCGACACTGTCGTCCCGGAGGTCTGAAAGAGATGCGAGAGGTACTGAAGTCAAAGGAGGACATGTTTTCCTTTGTAGTCCTGCTCAGAGGGATCGAGAAGAAGAGAAAGACGACTCGAAGAGTCCAGAAACCCACGGACATCAGGCGCTAGCTAACATAACATTTTAACAGCTGCTCAGCCTCATCAAAAGCAAACAGAACTGAAAAAGCACTCCCCGTGACCCCGCTATCGCCGAACGCCGTGCGCCCTCTCCGGGAGTGTCACGAGACGCGTCGGACTCTGAGAACCGGCTCAGCATGCGCCGGGCTTTATGCCGACTCATGAAAGAATCGCTGACATAAATATGCCTTGAACTGATGCTCTGATAATGAAACGAGGAGGTCAGAGTGCAGCTTGCAACAAAGAGGTCTTTCTGTGTTTGTTTCTTTCATCAGGACTGCAGTTTATCTTTCACAACTTTATGCAGCGGATTGATTTTACTCTGGGTTCCGTGGGGTGTACAGTGCTAACGTTTGAGCGCAAGATGCAAAATATAGGTTCAGGTTCTAATACTTGAGGAAAGTGCTTCAAATACTTTGTTCACTAAATTTATAGCTCTATTCTACAGGAAGTTGGGAATCAACTGACTTAAACCGTCCTTATAGCATTATAACAACAATCTCTTTGATTATTTTAATAACTGATCAGTGTGTGTATTTTTTAAACACGATCATGTGAGAAATGTTACTTTCATTCCCACCGATCTCCCAGTAGTCCTGGTTATGGACTTGATTCTATACGACTAACTGTCTGTGGAAGAAATATGCCATGTCTTGCCACGGTGCACTTTTATCCGATTGGACGTGCCAAATACAGGAGAATGCATAATTCAGCTAATGGTCATTGCAATGACAAAATCTGTCTCTGGTCACAGAAAATAAAGTGGTAAAAAGATGGTTATGTGCTGTTTTTTTAATGGGGCTATCTAGCTGGCTAGCTAGTTAGCAGACTGGGCTGTTTAGGTAGCTTGCTGACCAAGCTATCCAGCTAGCTTGCTCAGGCCACTTATCAGCTAGCTTGTTGACCAGGCACAACAATAACACAACTTCACCAAAAGGGATTGAGTTATAGAAGTTTGGGTGTTCTCTTTAAGAGATAATACTCATTCCATTCATTCAATGAAAGCCATACAACAGATATGTTTGAAAACAACTCACTAGTTTGGATAAATAATTTCCTTCCCCTGAATGTAAGTGGTTTTATCTAGTTGAGGGAACATTACTCAAGTAGGTTGGCAGATAATAGAGCGCTAGAGGCCTGCAAGGGGAAGCCTGCCAGTTTTTTTCCTGTGTCTGTGTTGAATTTCAACAGTAAAGCACATGAGAAATATGATTTGAGTGTGAAAGGGTCCTCACAAAAGCAAGGGGAAGCGCATGACAGAACAATGCAGAGCCCGGCCTCTTATAAACAGGGGGCCTGTTGAATATCAGACTGTTTTCATAAGGAAGAAAAGCATTGTGTGCTTTCCTCATATTGATGCCTGATGCATTTGTATTGTTTCACTTGTTTTCTATGGCCTCTTGTTTTTCCTTATATAGGCTCATTTTGTGATTCTTCCAGGGAGGATAAAGCCTTTTACCGCAGTGAGATTGGCACTCTGCCTGAGCGAATGAATGAATGGATGGATGGATGGATGGATGGATGTTTGGGTTCATGGCTAGCATCCAGCATTCAATATAGAATGGGGGAGGTTTTCCTGCCAGCAATAATATATGGCCATTACAGACAATTCCTAGATTTACCTCCCTCTGTTTTTAATCGTGAGTAACCCCAGTGCACTTCAGTCATCTACACCACACACTTGGCGTGGCTTCACACTAAATCCGCTGGTGAAGTGTACCCAGTGTAATGGCAGTGGAAGAGGTTATCTACACCAGGAATGAACGTGGCGCAGACACTGTGCGTCCTGCTGGGAACCGGCTGCAGTCCAGCTTTGCAGTCTGCATCTGTTCTGTTTCTGGCTTGCCTTGTTCATACACACACATTTGATCTAAAATGCAGGGTACATACGATCTGATGTGAATTGCATTGTTATATCAATGCAGGCAGGTGCATCTCTTGTTCCCAGTCTCTGTACCAGTGGAGAACAGCAGATGTTTTAATAAGCAGCTAAAATACTGAAGAGGACTTAATTTTTACATTGTCCTGTTGGAAAATAAATTCAACTTTGTGCGTCTCCAGTGATCACAGTGATAATAGGGACTTTCGTGGCGTGTAGCTAGCTGCCTATCGCAACTATTTACGTAGTTTAATATTTCTAGGAGATTAAGTTCCATAATTGAAGTCTTTATCTGATGATTTCTAACTTTTTTGTTTTTTATGCACTTTATGCCACAGGTAAAGTTTGTCTTATCCGAGTATAAATTAAGTAGATTTGAATAGTAGAAATGAAAAACCTTAACATTGAACCCTGCCATTTCTTTTCCTGACAGCGAGAAAAGGGATTCTGTGTCCACAGAGGTGTTGACATCAAAAACAGCAACAGTTTCTTGGGAGTGCTTAAAAAAGGACAGTGTAAAAATCCGTCCACAAGCCTTGATTGAAGTAATTGCTTGTGCAAATCCCCGGATTAGCACAGCACACGGCTCCTTATTTCATTTGGGAAGTCGGGGAAGCTTACTGACCTTTAATTGAACCAGGCAATTGCGTCCATGGCGACCTAGAGGCATTCTTCTCCTTTCACCGCTGGTGCCCATGGAGACAGGTCTCTGGCCTCTAAGGCATCAAAGAGAAGAGCTGTGGACGCTCGGGCTGGGCGGGCCGGCCACTCGATGTGACGCTGGCCTCAGGGCGGGCGACGGCAGAACATTAACTGAACTCCGGAGTGGCGTCACACAAATCCTATGCAGGGTACGAGAGGTCACTGCAAATCAAAGCGCCGCCCTTCAGTTCAACAGCTGAATCTAGTCTCACCCCCCAATTCCCATAGAGGCATCTAAAGGCTGCAGTGTGCCTCCTACTTAAACTGCAGGTCAAGGTTGTCCCGGTGGACGAATTGGCAACATGTAAAATGCATAAATATCATTACGTTTATTACTGGCAATTCTAATTATTTCATTATTTCGATCAGTGTGGAGGATCCAGTGTTCGCTGTCCCCCATTCCATTCCTCCTCCTTATATGTTGAAATAACATTGGACCACCCCTGAATCCATCTCGGATGTAACCCTACCCCCCTCCTGGGATAAGGCTTGCTGATCAGATTTAGTTCATTAGCTCTTATTTTTATTGAAATGTATGGATTCTGAGTTGACAGAGGTCAGGGTTTCCAGCATGCGCATCACTTTAAATGAAGTGCGCAGGTATGTACCAAGTCTGTATGTTAGTTGAGAAATTAATTCTTCTTCGCTATGTCGAGGTCCTGAAAGAGCCATTTTATCCCTCTACGAGGTGTTGGGTGGAGGAACATTTGGGCTTGGCCATTTATTGGTATGTAACAGAGGCTGCGTACTACCCTGCATATGCCCTGGTATAACAAATAGGCTTGACCCTCAACTTTGCCATCGAGGGTGGTCAATAGAAAAATCAGATTAACCAAAAATTAACCGCTGAGCTTGTTTGTCCTGGACATCAAAAGGATGCTTTTGGGTCCGTTTAGTTCGATCCCTGCTTTTGTTGTTGTTTCTGCTGTTCTCACCATGGAGACATCTGAGAGGAGCTAAAGGAACCCGTTAAGTTAACCCGTCTCAATCTGATGCGGTCGCCCTCAGCGCCAGAATCCGCTTAATTGATCCCACTGAAATCATCCAGCAGAGCGCAGAGAGATCGTGAAATGCAGTATATGGACGTTTTAACAAGGTTTCTCTTATTCCTCCGGATGCGTTCCTCATCAGATGAAGCTCATGTGATGCCCCTTGTGTCTTTCTATAGCTGGAAGTGCATCAGAAATAGACTGGGTGGCATGGAGCATCCGTGTACACTGACATACAGAAATCCGACCTTTCCCTGTGGGCTCTTGATATCTTGTTCATCGGAAATGCCGTTGCTTATGTGTGATGGTAGAGTAGGTCTTTAACCCCTGATCCCATTGCTGTTCATTAAGAGATATGATGGTGTTTTCAGGATGTTTTGTCATATAATGTACAAACCCCAATTCCAAAAAAGTTGGGACAGTATGTAAAATGCACATAAAAGCAGAAAGCGGTGATTTGTAAATTCTCTTTTACGTATATTTAATTGAAAACAGTACAAAGAAAAGATATTTAGGGCCTGATTTACTAAAGAATTGCAACTGCTTTTGCTTCGGAAAAGGCAGTCGCCTAAAAGTCTCAAAATCTACATCGGATTAACTAAACGGTCGCAATGGGTAAAAATCGCTATTAGGATGTAATTCGCGGGGGTAACGTCACTGCGACTTTTCTTTTGATGCATAGTTAAATGTGTTTATGCGTACAGAGGCTTCAGAAAGTATTCATTCCCCATTGATTATTTCTCATTTTGCTGTTTTGCAAAGTCAAATTAAAACATATTTACATGGGAAGTAATTCTCTATAATGTGCAAATTAAATAAAGTATTTAGATATCTTCAGGATTATATAAATAACTGAAAAATCACAAGTATTCACACCCTTTGCTTTAACATATTTTTAAAATATCACCCTTATATAACCCTTAAAGTGATCCATTCACATCTACTCCATATCTGGCCACAGAGTGATGGTTTGGGGCTCATTTGATACCTTAGACCCTTGATGACTTACAGCCATTTAGAGTGTTCCATACTGTACCAGTGTAATTTACAGCTGAATCTAGTCTCACCCCCCAATTCCCATAGAGATCAATTCAAATGCAGAGTGGTTATAGTATCGCTTGTAACAGTACCTGAAAATAAGATATCAAGATACCTGTGAAACGTTCCAATCAGGTGCTTTTTGAACTTCCCAGTCTTTTATTTTTTTTTTTTTTTTGCCCCTTTCCCAATTTTTTTGTAACGTGGCAGGCATCAAATTCGGAATTAGCGTATATTTAGAAAAATCAATAAAGTTGATAAGGTAAAACATTAAATACCCTTTCATTGTACTGTTTTCAATTAAATATATGTAAAAGAGAATTTACAAATCACTGCTTTCTGCTTTTATGTGCATTTTACATACTGTCCCAACTTTTCTGGAATTGGGGTTTGTACATACTAAAGTTAATATGCTCCTTTAACTATTGTCATTTGGTACATGCCTCCAAGGAATTGTTCAACTCTCTTGCATAGCTGAATTGAGGTTTTTGCTTGAATTTATGCTATATGGCCACACATGCAGCACTCTATACATGAGGAAGGATCATTCATCATTATGGGGTATCACACTGGGATGGAGCGGCAGTGTAAATGCATGGTCGAGGTGTTGGCCAGGGTGCAGCTGCATTCCTCCAGGAAGAGCTGCTGTCTGATACCATTTGGACTCCTCCCGTCGTGGCTCTGGGGTCACAAAGGATCCGCCGTGCCGGCCTCTGTTCACCCCGGACCGGCCGCGGCTCAGCTGCCCCTCAGGAAGGGGACTCGGAAGGAGGGGAACGTCATAGACTATATTGCGCACCTAATTACTCCGACGCCTCTTCCACCACGGCCAGACTGTGTCCCGCCCGCAGCCCAGAACAAACAGTGGTGCGAACAAAAGAGCACTTCATCAGGTATCAAAGAAGCCTTTCTTGCCAGAACGAGAGAGGTTATCTGTGGAAATGTCATCAGATTTTTAGCGGAGAACGCAGATATCGTATCACATTAGTTTCCACTGTTCTCCTTCTACCACCTTAAGGACGTGTGAAATCTCCGCATGTTAATGAGTTTTTATTTTTTTAAATCTGGAATTTCACTCTTCCTCGATGTTTTAATCACTCTTCCGTGCTGTTTTTTTGGCAGCTGGTCGGAGAAGCGCGAAGACTGGAAGTTCCAGAAGACGAGACAGACCTGGCTCCTTCAGCACATGTTTGACATGGAGAAGGTAAACTGTCTGGATGGCTCCCAGGAATAACAAACCCCTGCACAGATAGTCTCGCTCTCCCCATAAAACACCAAGGTGTGCATGTCGTAGCCTGGCTGATCCTCCCAGACTGGATTCACAAGAGACTGAATGAACAGTGCAAAATCCAACTATTGTAACACTATTCCAGTACAAAGCGTAGAAGTTAAGTAAGTTAAACACCTTTGCTGTCCCCTTCAGGAAAGGAAACTTTTTTAAAGGCTTTCTGAACTCAACCGTTCATACAGCCAGGATCATTCAGAGACACCTAAAATATTCCCCTTGTCAGTACATTGTGATTGGATTATTTGGGGGCTTTTGGGTGGATCATCCTTTTCAGGGACTGATGGGCCCCACAGTCTGGAACTGAATCTGGACCATGCCAGTGCTAACTGATGGGCAGCTCCACAGGCCAGCCCATAATTGGACGTAGCAAAACTGTGTTCAATTTCTGTCAAGCTTAACTAGTGGACAGTAAAGTGAAACGAAGCAATGGCTGACATGTTTCAGTGGAGTGCATGTGCTTATCTACGCACTCCCAAAATGACAGAGCACATAGCAGAAACAAACATGAAATTAATTACTTGGGCACAATATGGGGAGAAATTACCGGTGCATTTCTTGGAAAAATTTGATTTATTCCTGCGACAAGGATTTTTCTTTTACAGACCATACGGTAACGATGGTAAATATAAGACAATAACACAAAGGCATGGTCCACCGTCCCGAGTACAGCTAATATGAAACACGTTCAAATTCACAAACAAAGCCCATTCACTTTTCATTCAGAATGTTTATGGCAGTTGGAGTTCAAACTAAACATCTGAAAATGGCATTTGAGCTTCAAAGATTCCTGCAGGAAAGGAAAATAAACAGAGTAAAACTTTCTCCCAAACAACGCATCTGCAATTCACAACACATTCACCCATTGCTAAGTTTTGCAGTATTCAAATGACCACTTAATCTTCGTTAACAAATGTCACGGCAATAACAAAACATAATTAGTTTGTCATTATCGAACACATTTTTACTGCTAGATTACTACTGGAGCAAATATTTTGATAGCAAAGAACGCACAATAGACATCCATAGTTTACCCGGCAACGCACGTTTCGCTGCAAATAATTAAAGCGGTTGTAATAATCGCGTTTGTTCCGCTATCGTACGAACGCGGACCTGACCTCCGCCCCATCCCCGTATTCACCCACACCACTGTCTGCGGGCCTGCAGATTAAACGCTGAGCCAGGGGAACCTATCCCTCAGTACACGAGAGCACGGCCTGGCGGCTGAGCTCCTGCAGATTAAACACACATGCGGCTCGCATTGTCCCAGAGAACAAGCCTGTCAGTTAAACCTGTATTACTGGGTAGTCCGCACAGCACACACAAAATGCAAGTCAGGTATAGCAGAGGTTTATGTGGAAATAAAATCCGTATTAAACATGCAGATCACATTTCTACCGGGAGGCCTGTCTCCCGCCTTTGGTGGGGTTCCAGGCCTGTGTTGGGGTGCATGTGAACCCCGTCACTAATGAGTGCAGGCGTGGAGAGATAAGAGAGTGTAAGACTAGCCTCTTTCACACATGCAATACGGAACATTACCGGAAAAGTTGATCCAGCAATATTCCGGAATGTTCCGTATTGGTAGCGTTCATACAAACCCAACATTCTACCCTATGTTGCTAGGATACGTTTGTTTACTTACAACTGAAAAAAATGGCAGGTGATGAAGTGACAGAGTGCAGTTGTACTACAGTTAGTCCTTGTTTATTTATACATTTTCGAAGCAAACGCTGGCAATAATACATCTGTTCCAATCACGAAACACCATTCGTAAACAAAAACTTAATGAAAAAATCAGGATAAGTCGGGAACAACTCCGCTTTAGCTTGGCTCAAAGCCGGAGACATCGTCTGTGGGCGGCTGGAGGCTGTACGAGTCTTTCATGTGGCTCGGGGCTCGGCGAGACGAATGTGGGTACGGGAGCGACCCCATGACATGCGTGATTGATCCGGTAATGTTCTGGCTTTGTTCACACGTCACATCGATACGGAACTTTTACGGAAAAACCTCACTAGGTCTTTTGCCGGCAAATTGCCGGCGCGGATATTCCGGAAATTTCGACTTCGGCTCCATTCACACATGACCCCTATCTGGCAATGTTCCGGAAAAAATTACGGATAAGGCTGCATGTGTGAAAGGGGTTACTGTTTAAACGTATCTGGCAGTGCCCTTTTCGGGAGAGCAGTAGAGGCAGCAGCCCCTCTCCCGCTCCTCTGAGCACAGAGCCATGCCAGCATTCCTGAGGGGAGTATCCTGTGCTAACTGCTAGCTCCCGTACAGAGGCCTGCAGCACTGCACGCACTGAGGTACTGAGCCTTTCAGCTCAATTCACTGCTTCCCTGTGGAGGTCTCACTGAACAGTTGAAGTACCTTTTTAAAATAAAAAAAATAAAAAATGTACACCCAAATCCAGTTTAAAGCACATCTGGTTTTCCGGGACCGGGTTTCTTAAATGTACACAGAGTGGCAAAAATGAGGCTAACAACAAGGGAGGGAGTTTTGGTTTAACACGCATGGCCTAAGGTCTAAGATTCTATTACAAAGGCTGGTTTGAGATCGCATATGAAAGCCCCATAAATCATAGATAGGAAGTTTCCTGCCGCAGACTTTAGCTTTCCTGTGGTCATGCGAGTTAAATATATTTCCTAAGCCAAACACAGCTTAGAATTGTATATGTGTACAATGAGAAGATAAAGCAAACTACAAGCCTAAACGTTGTTTATGGAAAATTGCCTGTAGCTTAACATTTATGTGTATTTGTCTTGTGGGGGCTTCCCGCTCTTGTTCTGTCTCAGAGCTGGCCTCAGGCTCGCAGAGGCCAGTTTTGACGTTGACTTAAATAACGGCCACAGGAGCTTGGCCTCTCACAAGTCAGTTGTGATGGAGGCTGAGGAGTCATAGCTGTGTGGGTGAATGAGGCACGACTGCAAGAACGGATCAGATGTGTCGGAGATCAGAGAGGGTAGGAGGTGGCATGTTCGAAGTGTGTGTGTGTGTGTGTGTGTGTGGCCTGCTTGTGCGACTATAATTGGAGTGTGTGTGTGTGTGTGTGTGTGTATGTGGCCTGCTTGCGCGACTATAATTGGAGTGTGTGTGTGTGTGTGGCCTGCTTGTGCGACTATAATTGGAGTCTGTGTGTGTGTGTGTGTGTGTGTGTGAGAGACATGTTTGTGTATGTGGCATGTTTTTGGCTATATCTGCAGTATGTGTGTGTGTGAGTGGCATGTTTGCATGGGTTTGACTGGAACGTGGGTACGTGAGTGCATGTATGTGGTTGCGGCTTGTTTGCGTGGGTGTAGCTAAAACAGCGAGCCCAGTGTGCAGTGACATGTCCCCGGCTGCGCCACGAGTCCTTCCCGCCCCTTTTCCGCGCAGCCTGGGCGTGTGCAGTCACGCTCGCCGCCTTCCCTCGTGTCCGCAGGTCCCGGACGGGAGCTTCTCCGTGCTGCTGCCCTACCTAGAGGGGCTGCGGGGAGTGGCGCGGGACACCACGGTGCAGAAGGCCGAAGCGCTGGTGCGGGAGCTGGAGGGAGACGGGGCAGAGGAGAAGGAGGCCCGGCTCAGGGCGCACAGAGCGAGAGAGGTCATCCAGATGCTGTCCTGAACCAGCACTGCTATCAGTTACCAGCATAGACCCACACACGCTCAGGAATACCCAGTCACAGCTGTCAATCTCTGCTGTGGGGCGTGTCAAGAAAGCGTCCATCCATCCATCCAATCAAGGCCAACAATCAATGTTTTTTTTAATCTAATAGCAGCTCAAGCCCTGGTCCTGGGAAGACTGCTGATGTCTGTTTTACCTCTGTGATGTTTTGAGGTTTCTCTCCTGTTGTTTTCCCCCTGCCGTGACACATTCCTTTCATTTCACGCATCGATTTGTGGTGTTGTTCGCTTGCTGTCTCCACAGCAAAACTGTTTGATATAATGAGTCAATGAAACATGTCAAATATTCCACATGTATCTCTTATTCTCCCACCGCAGAGTGCGGTTGCGTTCTCGTGAGCTACAAATTGAAGTGAACCAGATGCGGCGCTTTTCAGACGTTCATCGAAACCATAGAACTAATGGGCAACAGAAATTAAATTCAGAAAAATAAGGCCCATTCTGCTTTTCATCACCGGGGCCCGCAGCCCAGTTGCGTCTGACAGAGCTGTAATCCGAGTACGCGATGCAAGTGGAACATTGTAAACAATTCGTATAAAATAAACCTTTCAAATTGTATTGTTGAATTTTTCCATTTTCTCTCATTTTTACATTTTGGTTTGTTCCGTTTTTTAGCGCAAGAATTATCACCCTCACGGTTCAACGAGCGGAGTCACGGAGAAATGTGGCGGTTTTTTTGGTCTTGGGTGTTTTGAATTGAATTCAGAACATTTCTGAGAGGCCTTTTTTCTTGCATCTGTATCAGAGCACTGTTTGTGACTGTACGAAGCCCCGCTGTGTTAACTGGTCTGTAATTATCTATTGCCCGAAGGAGGTACAATATAAAGACTGGATCATGTGTGGATCTTTAGAGGGAAAACAACTGCCCCCCCCCGCATTCACATGCACGCGCTGACTGCATACTGGAGTCTCAAGGCACAGAGATAAACAGCGCTTTGTTTCATCCCACATGCGTGTGGTTTCATAAACACGTTTCCATAGTTTTTCACCAGAAAGCCTGTAAAGCTACAGTTGAAGTCAGAAGTTTACATACACTTAGGTTGAAGTCATTAAAATTAATTTTTAACCATTACACAGATTTCATGTTAGCAAACTATACTGTTTGCAAGTCAGTTAGGACATGTACTTTCTGCATGACACAAGTCATTTTTCCAACAATTGTTTACAGACAGATTATTTCACTTTTAATTCACTATCACAATTCCAGTGGGTCAGAAGTTTACATACACTAAGTTGACTGTGCCTTCAAATTTTTAATGTTTGTTCGCATATCCTTGCATGCCATGGCTTTCTGATGTGTGTGACCCAACAACATCAAAAGACTCTTGATATCTTATTTTCTGGTACTCTTACAAGCGATACTATAACGTCTCTGCATTTGAATGGATCTCTATGGGAATTGGGTGGTGGCACTAGATTTAGCTGTACATTACACTGGAACAGTATGGAACACATGGTTGGCTAAATGGCTCCAAGTCATCAAGGGTCTGATGTATCAAACAAGCCTTAAATCATCACTCTGCTGCCAGAAATACAGAAAATATGGATGGATAACTTGAAGGGTTTCTTCTCCTGACTTATTTTTCCATAGAGTTCAATAGGAACATTTGTCAGGAGAAACAACCCTTAAAGTGATCCATCCATATCTACTGCATATCTGGCAGCAGAGTGATGGTTTAAGGCTTGTTTGATACATCAGACCATTGATGACTTACAGCCATTTTACCAATCATGTATTCCATACTGTTCCAGCATAATTTACAACTAAATCTAGCCCCACCCCCCCAATTCCCATAGAGATCCATTCAAATGCAGAGACGTTATAGTATCGCTTGTAAGAGTACCAGAAAATAAGATATCAAGAGTCTTTTGATGTTGTTGGGTCACAGACATCAGAAAGTCGTGGCATGCAAGGATATGCGACCAAAAATGACTTGTGTCATGCACAAAGTAGATGTCCTAACTGACTTGCCAACACTATAGTTTGCTAACATGAAATCTGTGGAGTGGTTAAAAATGAGTTTTAATGACTTCAACCTAAGTGTATGTAAACATCAGACTTCAACTGTACCTGTACAGCCCCTGTGTGTGCAGATGGGAGGAGCATACAGTCCTGAGTAATGTATACAGTGGCGCTTGCGCTTTTGATCAGTGTCACATAGATGAGGACGAGCAGGCCCCTCTTGACTGTACTTCTGCACCGCACCAAGCTGAAGTCATTCTGCTTAGCTTCCCTTGTTGCAGCAAATGAACAATCCTGCTCTCACGATCTACCTAGATATTTGTGTGACGTTTCAGTCTAACGTGTACAGTTAAGTTTATGATTAACTATGAAGCATACATTGCTGAGTAAAGTAAACTACATCGCATTTCCCCTTCGTGCTGTTACCATCTTGAATGGGTTGGACGCAGCTGTGCGAGGCAACAAAAATTGATGTTCGTTACAGGGTTTGGCCTGGTACAATGCAGCCCACCTATTACTACCCACATAGCTTGTGGCTTACAAATAAGTTTCTTTTTTTTCGTTTTATTTCTCTGATGCATTTCAGACTCCTGTTCTCCAAAATGAGATCCAAACACGCAAACGCTTAAGGGTTAAATGAGAATGGATTCTTAGAACTCCTTAAAAACTAAAGCCTATTTATTTCCCTGTTCTCCCACAGTCGTACAATAAAAGTGCCCCTGGGAGCAGTTAACAGTTGGTTATGTAGGCTGTGGTGAGGCTTTTGTGTGTGTATATGCGCACTGGGGTCGTTTTACTCTGTGGGGGGATACAATGAATTTAATTTTATTTGGTCCTGTATCTCAAATTGTGAACTGCAGATGTGGTGTGCAGAGGTGAATTCTGCTCTGAGTATAGGAGTGCCGTTGCTTTTTGAGTCGATGCCTTTCATGCGAGCACATTGCCTGCAATAGTCCTGTCTTGGGTGGTGAACATTCATTTTTTCTGCTGTTCTTTGTTTGTCAGAGAGAGAGAGAGAGAGAGAGAGATGCGCAGAACTATAAAGGCTTCATTTCATGCTTGAGTTGGATGGGGGGAGGTTTTTAATTGGGCGAGATAGTCCGTACCCAACTGCACTAGCGCCGCCCGCGGTCGGTCTGCTGACCTGCAGCCTGCCTGTTCGGGCTGTGTGTGAAGTGCAGTCGGCCAGCGCGAGGACTGCCTGTGTGTGAAGTGCAGTCGGCCAGCGCGAGGACTGCACGGCTCAGCTGCACTGTGACACGCAAAGAAAGAGGGTGGATGGCTGAACACCTCTCATGCTCTTCTGAGCTCCCTTAAACCAACGGGATATTCTCATATCTGACTCGCTCACAATTGTGACGGGTCATTACCTAAACTTTGGGGTAATGGGAAACTAGAATATTATTTCTTTTCTTTTCTTTTTTCATGTCTTCTGTCAAAAGGCTGTTTTGTGCATGTCCAGAAAACCTCGGCTATCTGCATAAGAAAGACCAAGAGGAGGTGCTGGAAGATTTAGATTTACATTGATGTAAATCTGGAAAATTAAGAAGAAGCAGTGATAAAAGAAGCGTAAAATACTTTGGTGACAGATTCATTTTATATTGTGCAGCGACATGAAATTTAGAGTCTGAGGGTACAGAACGACTTGTATTGACTTCGAGTCTGTGGTTGATTTGGACATTTTAGTAGGAAACCCGGAAAAAAAATCCCTAAAGCTCTGTATACATACAACATATATGGGAAATTCCCTGCCAACCCATAACTTGGCACATGCCATATTAGCAATCCCAATAATATAATATAGTAGTTTGAAACATAATGTACAATCTATTACATTTGTTGGCAGTTCGATACAGTAATATAATGAGTTTAATTTTTAAAGGACAGCAGACAATATAATGAGTTTAATTTTTAAAGGACTGCAGACAATCCACCCTTTGGCTGTTTACAGCCATGTTCACGTGGCCATCTCCGCAGTCCCTGGGCAACCTGTGGGGCTCACTAGAACAGGCCACAGCCTATTTCTATCTGGAATTATGAACACTACCTCAAATTGGTGGAAGGAGCGAAATATATAAAAAAACATATCAGCGGGATTTGTTTCAACTAAAATAGCTGAAAAAAAATCAATTAATTCTACTTGTTTCATTCACTGTAATATTTAGTGAAAAATTCTATGCTTTTTCCAGAAGTTTTTCTGAACAACTTTGTTCCATTATGCTAATGCACAAAATTGTTCCCGCTGCACTGTGCCAATTTATCAGTCACTGCACAGAGTAGATGTTTCAGGGGATTAATGCAAAAATTGGACCTTGAAGTTCTGTTGACAGTTGAGATGGGATCTCAGTACAGCAAGTGTCACGGAGAGACGTCTAGAGACAGTGAGGTAAGTCTAACGACCTTAATTGTATGTCTGAAGTGTTTTTTATAGTCTGGTGTTTTTGTAAAATAGCACATAATATGTTCAAAGTATATACAAAATCACAGAGAGTGTGTGTTTCATGCATCTGCATGTTTGTGTGCGCCGTGGTTATGTGACTGCGGAGCGGGTTTTGTGTTTTTTGTAACGGAACAGCAAGGGCTAGGCCCCCTGCTCAGCCCTCTCTACGTGCGCACTCTGTTTCCCATTACCACGCATCACAGGGGTCAGGTCAGTGTATCACGGTCTGACCTATAAAAGATTTTTATTTTGCTGGAAACGGCAGAAAGGCCCCGTATATCCTTCCCCTCCTGCACGTGTGCGCTGGGGAGACTCCCCCCCATGCTGATAGACTTGTCCTTCCTGTGCCAAGACCTCAAGCAGCGATGTTCCTGGGGCGTTAACGATGCTACGGTCGATGGTCGGCTGTAACGGTTTTTCAGAGAAGAGACTGGGGGACCAAACAAGGTGATCTCTGTGAGAATTAGCACTGTTAACTGTTGGGTAGGTATTCACCATTGTCAATGATGTGTATTGAAGGTCCTCATAAGCGTATTAGAAGTTTGGCCAAAATAAGAGCGTGCTACGAAGCATTTCTTATTGACACATTCTATTCTGTGCGACACAAATCATTGGTGTATTAAGACTGCGTTTTGATAAAGACTGTGTTTGGGCTGGCTCCTTGGTCTCGGTGTAACAAGTGTCTAAGTGTTTAGTGGTTTAAAGTTCGAACACACTCGATACACGTGCGCACACACACGGAGCATAATTATTACCAGGAGCTGACCTGCAGCAGAAGCTACATAAAGTGCATTCCAGTGTGGCTGGAGAGACGTGAGGAGCAGGAGGTGGGGGGTGGGGGTGGGGGGGGGGGGGGGGGGGGGGGGAGCAGCACTCTCTGTTGCCTGCAGGGTTGTGGAGGTGGTCGCAGCGCTGGCTTTGATCAAAGACAATACAGGGAACTCTGCCATTGGCCTGATGGACAGTTATGGTACGAGGTGAGGCCCTTGCTGTTCTCCACAGTTTCCGTGTTTCTTTACGTTGCGTGTCTATCGGTGTAGCCTGAAGCGTCGGACAAAGTGCCGTACTTCATCTAACTGACACCGAAGCATGTAAACTGGCGAGAAGTTCTGTTCCGGCGCTTGTCATAAAGTTTGAAGAAACACGGGGCACGTGGTTTTCACAGCGCGGTCCAGTTTCCTTTCTGCGTGAAGTAAGCGGCCTGCATGAGGGCACAGTAGCTGCTCGCGGCGCATGTCGCCGCGGCTTCTGGGTGCGATCGAGGTAGAGAAAACCGCAGCGTGCACCAGACAAGTAGTGCCCTGCCAGTCAGGTGAGGTTTGTGTTGGTGTGAGCGGGTTTTGAAGCTCTAATTACGTGGTCTGGCTGCGTTTAGAACTGTACTTAACATTGGCAGCTGCGTTACGCAAGGCACTGCTCTGAATGTGGGCCTGCCAACATATATAAACCGATTTCCCTGCGAGTATTATTACGAATGAACGTCTCAAATGTTTCTGTTCTGGGGAACAATGTTTTTTACAGTGTCTTTGGAATTATGTCACACTGTAGACGGACGTCCTGGAATACTAATTATAGTTACTTTTATTTCCTATGTTCATGTTACATGTTAGTCTGTGACTGTTAAAACTCAGATTGTAATAATGCCCTTATGGTTTGATAGATTTTTAGCGCGGCTTTTGTATTCTGGTATGATCTATAACGAAGACTCTTTGAAAGGCCTGCCGATAATGTCTGATTCAGTTTTAAGTCATGC
Organism: Synaphobranchus kaupii; assembly: GCA_029718625.1. Classification (NCBI taxonomy): domain Eukaryota; kingdom Metazoa; phylum Chordata; class Actinopteri; order Anguilliformes; family Synaphobranchidae; genus Synaphobranchus; species Synaphobranchus kaupii. Next base: position 42,190,721 of record CM056379.1, on the reverse strand, counting down.
CGATGACTGTCTGCACAAGCCCCTGGCCAGAGCACACCTGCTCCCTTATATCTAGATAGAACACACGTAATGTCTGTCCTCACTCGGCCTCAGGCAAGCTATGTGAATAAAGCCTTTTTCTCTGCTCACATTATCTACCTCAGTCACTCTCCTACAACCCTTTTGTTTTTAAAGTCCTCAGTTGCCATGGTACCTTGTTGAACTCTGTGGACCTTTGCCAGAGTGTAGGGGCTGGGGGTTGGGCAGCAATGAACTGAGCACAGCTGCATAACCATGCAAGATGAACACTGCACCAACGCCTGCTTTTCTTGTATGGGATAGAAAATGATGCAACCAACGATTTTATGATTGTGATGAGTCAATGGGGTGTTGAACAACATTTATAATGTTCTTTGTTAGGCGTTCTGCAGGGCTATCAAGATTGTTACCTGAATCTACGGTGACACCTAGTGGTAATTTCAATAACAACATGACTATACAAAATTTTTAATTCTCAGGTGGCTGCCATATGTCGACCTGTTCAAAGCAGTGGTTTTCTGTACCCATTTAAATTGAAGTTGATATTATGATTAACTTTTGCATATTCTTATTAATACCAGAGCATGTAAACTACAATTGCATGAGACTGTAAATAAAACTATGTAGTTCAGCTTGGATTAGTCAATAAGGAGTCTCCTGATGCTTGCCTATTCACAAATTAGTATTCATCATGAACCCCTACCTGTGAAAAAGATAATTGCAGAGGAATATAATTATGAAGAATGGAAAATAAAATCTGTTCAAGATGTGTTTTAGTTAAAATAAAACTATCCAATTGTTGCATTAAATGAAAAACAAATTGCCATGACAACTGCTGTGTATGTGCAGTAGTAATATATTCAGTGTACACAAAATGACCTCGGCTCATTTTTGGGGCAACAGACGGTTGCACTTCAGGCAGTAATGTCAATGGACTGGTTATGAGCAAGTGGAAATCAAAAAATCTTTTTTGATACATTTTTATCAACTAAAAGTTGTGAAATGTGCTGTAGTACAGAGCCAAGACAAAAATTGTGTCACTGTCCAAATACTTACGGACTGCACATCGAATTGCTACTTATGTTAACTCAATTGTACAGTTTTTTGCTATTAGCAGGTAAATGTAGTCATTTCAAAACACTCAACACATATTGCAAGAGCATCCTTTTTAAATAATTTAATTAAGGTGTGTGTGTGAGCATGCACACACTACTGTATATATTACATATTTACAAAAAATGCAAGACAAAATGGTGAAAAACCCAAAATGTGAGCTGATCATTTCTTCCATTTTTAATTTGGACCAGTCTAAAATTAACTTTTTGACCCACTGGCCAGAGTGGCTTGTGGATTCTAAAAATCACCAGCCTTTTTCAACATTTTACCAGCCACACTAGCCTTTACAATATAACACAACCTGGGGCCACATGTTTAAAACTCTGAGTAAAATAATGCGTAAATGAATGCTCCGGGAAAATGTCGGAAATCTGCTTACGCAAAGTTTTGAATTTTCTCCCTCTGCCTTTTGATCATGATGTCTCCGTATCACGCTGACTCCAAACATTGCATACGTATGGTGCCCAGTGTGTGCAGAGCTATGCAGATTCTCTTATTTATACATCTGGAATTCTGTGTGGAAACTCGCTTACGCAGCATTCTGAGGCATTTTTCTGCTCAGCACTGTTTATACATGTGGCCCCTGGTTGGTAAAAAATCTTACCAGCCACAATCAAACTTTTACCAGCATTTGGCTAGTGGCTGGTGTTAATTTCACACCCTGGTTTAGACATTCCTCATCCCACCATCATATGCCCCTCTCCCTAGAGGAGACACAGCTACTGTAAAAACCAATGTTTACCAGATGAATGTGGATCCTGGAATAGACCCTTTCTCAAGAGGTGGCTCATTTGTGGCCACTGGCTGAAACAAGGTTTTATTTTAAATGAAGCAAGTCCTGTATTCATCTACACAGGAGACGAATGTGTGTGGCTGCAGGAGCCTCTTCCTCGCTCACAGCAGGTCTATGAGAAGCCCGATATCCCCCCGCAGGTGACGAGAGGATACAGCTGGGGCCGCTGCAGCTAGTTGGGGGCAGAGGTAGGGGAGTTTCATTAATACACACACGTGGAAAACAAAATAACACAGATAGATGTGGCCAACCAGGGAGGTATTTTACAAAGCAGGATTACTGAGTTAGCTGGATAACTACACTGAATAAAACCTGGAACCCTCACAAATCTGGAACATGGGTTGAAGTAAAGAGCTGTTCTCAGTGCAGTTATCCAGCTCACTCAGTAATCTTGCTTTGTGAAATACCCTCCTGTAACCTCTTTTTTCCCCCTGATTTTTCCCCTTTTTCTCCCAATTTGGTAGCCAATTGGACCCTATGCAATTCAATTCCTCCCGTGTAGCAACTGCTAGAGAATCGCTGCTACAACCCCTTCGTCCGGTAGCAGGAAAGAGGGCGCGACTCCTCGAGCTCCTAACCGCGATTCCAGCTCGCCCAGGGCTGTCTTATGTGCGACGATTCCCTCTGAGTCCCTCCCCCCACCCCGGGAGCAGCCGCCAATTGCCACTCCCTCAAGGCACCGGCCATACTAGGATCTGGCAGGACCGGGGATCGAACCCCCGATCCTCGGGGCGCAACCGCACAGACAAAGTCTGCGCCTTGGTCCGCTGCACCACTGCGGTGCAAATATGTAACCTCTCTTTTAAACTTCCTTCAATGTAACATTTTACAGTGCTGGTTAGAATTTGAGGGGCACAGCACCGCCTTCTAATGGGACTCTCAAAGTATCCATTTTGGATGTTGTATGTGTATGGCTTTGGAATAGTTATGGTCATATTTTGGGTGTGTGTGCATGAGAGAATCCTGTATAGGTGAGTATGATACGAGAGGCCTTTGGGCAGGTGGTCTTACCTGTCTGTTTCTCATGAGGAATGTTGTGTTGAGTCAGCAGTGCCCGCAGTCTCTCAATCTCCTCACTCTGTTTGTGAAACTCCTTCACCCAGAAACCCCAGCCATTAGCCACAAGCAGTGCAGTCAAAGAGAAAACTGTGGAAGCTTCCACTTTGGCATATTGGCACTCTGAATACTCTGTCATTCGATGCACATAAAGGACTCGCTCAACAAGAACATTTCAGAATGACCCAATGAAAGGAAAATGATCAAAACAAGAATGTTGTGATTTTGCAACTATTATTTCTGGCATACACTTACCTCATTGCATTTCTCAAGGGACTCAAAATTGTTTGTGGAGTTCCTGATATTCTTCTTCTCAGCCAACTTCTGGGACTTTACAAAGCCAGCTTCCTCAAAAATGTCCTTTAGCAGGTTATTGTATCCCTTTAAATGAACACATTCAGATATGAGACAGATATGACAGAAAAAGTGCTACAGAGGACACCTGCTAGGTAAGGCTGTATGAATACTGTTAGCCTGTGTCCTGCTGGTCTTACCTGCTCAGTGACCAGTTCCTCATAGCGAGCCTGTTCAGCTTCATCCCAGTCTTTTTGGAGCTTTTCACTCAGTGTTGGGTACACTGTATGAACACACGCACACACCTCTGAGTTAAGTGCTCAGGACCTAAGTCTGTAGGCTACGCTACAATTCAACAAGTCAACAATAGAAGTCAACAAGTTGTAGGCTTTGCGATCCTGCAAATGGAAATCAATGAGAAGAAGCCCAAAGTGCACACAGTCCAATTCTTCGCTCGGGTAACAACAACGCTCTTCCCTTTCCTTTTCCCTGAACTAGTCCAGAATTAGTCCTCAAGCTGCCATATCACATTCAACAACTCAACGACCTGAAGCGTGAATGTTTTTAAATTGCTGCCACCGTGTAAGTGTAGCATACTGTTACACAGTGTTTACGCTAGCTTACCTAGGAGGGAATGAGGGTGGCACACAAGTGGTGTCTCAAAGGTGAGGGAGTACATGCATGTGCTGGGCTCTGACACCTGCGCCAGCTTACTGCTGTCCCACAGGTGAGGAGCACCTGAGGAGAGAAAGCACATAGAAACCATGCACACAATCTGGCATCACAGCTCGGGTCACGTTCATTGCTACCATTCAATTTTAGGCATTTAGTAGACTTATCTAGTGTCTTTTTTTACACATACAATCCATTTATACAGCTGGCCAGTCACTGAAGCGGTTCTGGTCATGTACCTTGCGCAAGGACACAATGCTCAAGGACACAATGTCAGCACCCCAGATGGGAATCGAAAATACGACATTGGAGATCCAAGTCCAGTTCCCTACCCTGATGACTGAAGCCGTCTATCCCTGGGTGACAACATCACGGGGAACCCGCGCTCGCATCGCAGGAATTTATTTGGAACATAAAGTGCTTTGGTGCACTAGGAGCAAGAGCCTAAGCGTGGGCTTTAGCTCAGCTAATCATTACCAACTCCCACAATGTTGTCACAAACCCAGTTCTTACTCAAGCCAACTGACCTTATCTCACAATCCCCCATAGCATATGTGAATGTGTGAAAATCATATTGAAAAGAACTTTTAAAAATGGTGTGTGTAAGCAGTGTGGCAGTTGCCCTTATATTAAGCGTCTGCACGCTGGAGGAGAGAGCAACTAGGCAGTCTGTTCAGTACTCACTCTGAGGAGCCAAAGCCACTGAATTATGAGAACTCACTTAATATGCACAAAATGCTGATTCAACACAGTCAAGGATAAAAGCTAAGCAATTGCTTTTTGGTGTAAATTACCCTACATAAAAAATAACATTTACAGCAAACATATAAAGTGTTAATTGTGATATGTATTACAAAGATGGTATCTTTACTCAATAATTTAGCATCTGTGGGTTTGGCAACACTGCCAACAATAAAGTTATTTATATTGCTATATTATAAATGGAAAACCACCCTACCTTAGTTTGTCTATTTTTATTTCCACAGGAATCTCCCTCCCTCATCCACATGGCCATGAACGTGTTGTTGACAATCTCCCACTCGTGCCAGATTCTGTTAGAATGAAACGCAGTGAATGCAGTCGCTCCTGAGGTGCTATTGTTTCAGTACAGCAGAAACACACTCACCCCAATATGCCACTGTAGGCGTTCCACCTAAACGTCTGCTCGTGCTGGGTTATGTTGTGGAATGGGCAAAATTCATATTTATATCTGACAAAACAGAAACACGGACAATTTTAAGTTGCATCAGAGGCATGACTGAAAACAAACATCTTCACATAAGACTGGTGTAAAACAGGGTCCCTCTTTACTGAACATAAGCTCAAAGAGCATACATTGCCGTTTAATGCTTAACCAGAAAAATTATCTGCTATTTGTCTATACCAAACAGTTAGCTCTGATGGACTGATGCAATACATACGTTGATTCCATGTAGCTGAAACACTTCCCAGAGAGCCTGTGAAGATGAGCCGGTCCTAATTTTAAAAAAAGCAGACCATTAAAATACAGAATAACATTTAGGTGCAGAGCAATATCTGCAATGCCACATACAAAATAAGCCTGACCGATCAACACACAGGCCACACTTGTGTGGTCTTTGTATAGCCTTTATGAATTATTTGACCAAAACAAACGATTTCAGGGAATAACCCGTTACATTCACGATTAGACAGTGAATACTTACTATGCTGCTTAAACAGAGCTACAAATGAATGCATAGAGTCTGGGTAATCCTATTTACATTCGTAGACCCACACATCACAGCACAGACGGGGCATAGCTGTAATAATAAACTCGTACTCCATTCACACAACAGGGAAGTAAGGGTTGGCACAGCTTGAAAAGGCAAAACTCACGAAAAACAGCCTCAGTGACTTATTGAGTCAACTCAATAAGTATAAGTCTGCAGCAGTCAAAATGATACACCAGTAGTACCAATTAAGAGGTATTGGGTAGATTTAAGAAATAGTAAAAGTACTAGATTACCACTAGCCTACATTACTGTAACACTGTAAAATTGTCAATTATTAATATTTCACCTGATACTGGGGAGGGAGACACTTTGGACTGAAGTCTGTTCCCTTGTATTGCCAGAGGATTGTTCAGCCTACACAGAAAGAATGCTGTTACTCACAGCTGTGATGATTGAATTTAAGATATGCTGTATTGAATGCATAACGTTCTATGCATTCCTCTATATTTACCTCCAATCATACGTTTTATTTATCAGAATCAGCTTACCCAAACGTATTTGGTTCTTCTACAATCTTCATCTTCCCAGCAAGTGCACTTGGGGCTAAACACATTTAACCAGAATGAGTTAGCGTTATAAACACTGAGTACAGCTATAACAGGTAAGCAACAACTGATGAGGAAAAGACACGTGAACTCAACTGTGCTACTGTACTGTTGTGGCTGGCTGCCGCTATCGTCTACAGCTCGGCAACCAACGTTAATGGTTAAAATGTTTTGAATAATACTTACCACAGTGTAGAAATAGAAGAATAAAACTGAACCGTCTTGCGCTACATACTCTAGCCATAGAGTCATACATGACCAATGCTGTTACAGTGAAGAAAAATACTTAGCAGCTGCGATAGGATTATTTCCTTGTTCAATACACGGAAGCGCTCGCCGTTAGAAATCATATGACCGTAAATAAAATATCTTAAGGGAGACTACACGTTATAAAAGGCTTCCTCATCCATGAAAGAGTTCCGTTTTTCTTTAAAATTTCGTTCACCAAAGAAGTTCCGGTTATGTCTTTTTTATTATCTGCGGACA